>CM060958.1:41251846-41927944 GCA_030765055.1 Mantis religiosa | reverse complement strand
TTAAAAATAAATATCATTTAAATAAACAACATTGAAATTTTAGATACGGCCAGTAAATCAACTACGAAATTGCGAATTATAGAAACATAAATATAAATTAAAAATATAAATAGTATTTATATCTTAAAGAAATAAAATAACGATAAGTAGATAAACTGATACATAGGTACCCTTATGGTAGAATGTGCTGTCTACCAGTATATATTTCTGGCTGGGTAATAACGATTGTAGTATATGTAGTTGATTTTATGTAGGATAGCTGGCTAACACTTTCTTTGGCTGCTCTGACTCTTATTTAACATCTAGATGTTCTATTATGTATTTTATTATTTTAGCTATTGTAATAATACAAGTTTTATCTGAAAATTATATACAAATTAAAAGTGTAAATGGTGTCATAAAATAAATGTTTAATTAGGAATATATGTTCCGGCATAGTAACCTAAGTACTGGGGTACGATATTAATTAATTTAAATGGTAGTTTGGGATGGAGAATCAAAATCATCACGTCTCATTCTTGGAAGATAGGGAACTTAAATATAAAATTAAATATAAAGAACTTGTTAATGATATTTCTAACCTTAAAAAATAAAAGACGATCATAATTTAAAAAAAATTACCAACTATCCTTGGGTTAATAAACATTTTCAAAAAAAAGTTAAAGAAGTTGGTATAACCTTAGTTCCTCAAAATAAATAATATATTACAAATTTACTACATTTCTCTAAAAAGATAAAATTCCCAATTATAAAAATATGATATTTATCAATTTAATTGTTTTGATTGTGATCAGATTTATATTGAAAAGACGAAACGTAATTTGGAAACCAGAACGAAAGAACATTTTCATAATATTAAGTATAAACAAACTGATAAATCCACCGTAGCAGATCATTTTTGGTCATTTAACCATAATATAAATCCTGAAGTTAAATTATTAAAACAATTAAATGGTCCGATAGATTTAATGGTTTGGGAAAATATATTTATTTGACAAAAAAAAAAAAAAAAAAAAAAAAAAAAAAAAAAAAAAAAAAAAAACATAGCGTATTGAATTTTGAAATACCCGCAGTTGATTCTGTTTATAGGTTTGTTTCGTTTTCAGATTTTCGTAATACTGAAAAAGAAAAAAAGACAGTAATATGGTAACCGAAATCCTTGATAACGAAGTGTGTTGATGGACTGAAGATGCAAGTAATTTATTTGTGAAATCGATCTCAATTAGAAAAAAAATTAACATCATTTTCTTAAGATAAGTGTTATATTTAGATAAATATATTTGTGTAATATTCATTGCTTCACTGTAGCTAGCTTCACCTTCTACGTAATAAAATTTGGAATTTAATCGACTTTTCGTATTTTGATGCTGCTGTTCCAGAATGGACTTATGTGTGAGCTTGCTTACTTCGACGCCGAAGCTAGCTAACGAGCTATTTAATTGTCAAAGATTATAAATCCCGCTATCTGCATTATTCTTCGATTTTAACCTAATGAAATTATTTATTGTTTCAGTGATTGCTAATTACGGGTTTATGTTGTGCTAGCAGTAACTGTACATATCTATACTTTTGTTATCCCTATTTTCTATTGAGGTCTGTCTTTCCTTATATTACTGGAATGTTCAACTATTCCCTTTTTTGTCAGCCTGTAGTTAGTACTTTAGCTTCAAGCAATCAGAAACTAGCTTCAAATTATCATTATTAACCTTCTAAATTAATCAGAAGACTTCATCTCTCCCAACCACGAATACTCTGAAAAAAAGTATCTTTGTTCACCACTGGAGCAGCTGGCAGTAGTATTTCGAATATTAAGATAATGAAGACGGGGACAAAGGCAACGCACTAGGAAGCTTTGTTATCAACTTCTTATGTATACTAGATTGGACGAAGTGTGTATTGTAATACAAACAGTAATTGATATTTAAGAGGAATGGAGGTCCCTTAAATAAATCTAGTTTTTAAGAAAATGTGTGTGTATTTGTATGTCTGAGAATAGTATAAATCACGAAATGTCCGATAAATAACAAACTTGGCATTTTAAGTTAGCACATTCTAATATGCAATACGTAGATTTTGAAGAAAATTTCCCTACCCCGTAATATACTTAACATGTAAGTGTTTTTCTTATTTTTAATTTAAACAAATGATTTTAATGACTGATAAAACTGCATGTTTAAAATATTCTCATGGAAAAAATGTAAATATTGAGCTTTCTGGGAATAGCCTGTGAAGTGTCATTTATAATGAATGGCTTTTGTATAAATGGTAACCCTTCAACTGCATAAAATATATTTATCTCATTAAGGCGCAATTTAAATCAAATAACACTGTAAATAACTAAGTATTTAAAGATAGCCTTTGTTATTTGTTTGGACATATTTATATTTTTAGGTGGTAAGTCATTATTCGTTGTTTCCCTAGTTATACAAGGTGAAGGCATCATATTTAACCTTATGTGTATGTAACGTGTCATACATTTTTTATACACAAAGTTGTAATCTGGGGGAACTACAGTACAAAATAACATTAAACTGAGTTTTTATTTATGGATGCAGTTTAATTGCTGTGGTTCTCAGCCCCCGTACTTTATTGGCGTAAAACGTCTAATTTTGCTTGCATAAATCTAAGATATGGGACCACCAGTTTTATTTGCCTTCCTCCCGAAAAAAATCCAGCCCTCCACCGGGTTGGAACCCGTTATCTTAGGAATCAGGCTATATATTACCGATTCTCTGCTGCATATTGGAAAACATACGCACTCTTGTTATGGAAGCAGATAACTTGAAAGGCCTGCATTTCACTCTATCGGTCCCTAGATCCGGTATATACCTATGGTTCCATCTATCGAACTGTTTCCAAACGTTTCAAATAGTTGTGACGTACCCCCTATCCATATTTTCCTTCCGCGGAGAAAGAACTTCCGGTCCACGGGATTTTGCCAGTTCCTATTAACCAGAGGAAGATAGCTTCGAGAGTTGTGACGTATTTCAGCCAGGAGCAGGGCCTGCAGTGCGTGTGACGTCAGGCAAGAGCCGTGTAGTACCAAGTTGCCTATATAAATGGCACTGTGATTACAGAATCTGAGGGTTCAGTCAGGTGTAACGCACTTGAAGACAACAATGTAGCCGCCACGTGCCAAATGGATCTGTTAAATTTACAATGTGATGATTTATTGGAGGACAAATATACATACAAGAAAGACTTGGCTGATTTTTTACAAGATTGTCCCCCAAATCAGGTTTCCGAGCTTGTATTCACTTGCCACATGGACATTGTGTATGTTTGGCTCGACATATGTGTGCGAACAATTTTTTTTTCCTGTTATGAAGCTAGCTAAGTACAAACCCCGCAGTACCTTGTCGGATCAGAATCTAACAGGCAGCCTTCGATTACAAATTTCCCATACATTACGTCCTGACATTGATAAACTACTTAAAGAAAAACGAAACAGAAAATTTCGGAAAATGTACACAATTTTTTTTCTGAATGGATCTCCTCTAATTTACAGAGGAAATTACTTTGTTTTATTTTATTTACTTTATAACATGCCTGCCTTCAGATAAACTACGAGTTGAAGTTTTATACATTTTCTCGTAGCACAGAGCCAAAATGTAATTGTTTATAATCTGTGAGCAATTGTGTAGTCAGCATTAATATTACAACACCCAAGATGTAAGCTGTACATATTAATTAATACCCGATACGTTTCCTGTCTTTCCTACGCGTTCGGAACCCCAACAGTCAATCAAACTGTTTCCTTCCTCTTGGGCAGCAGAAATCAGTGCGGTGACGTCACATGCTATAACCTGCCTTTCGGGGGCATATTTGGCGGTTAGAGTTGACGTCACCCCGTCTTCCCCTATTATTAACTATTAGTGGCGAGTTGTCTTCTGTCAGTCTAATGGCACGCTTCGGTTAAAAGTTTGACTTCATGCGATTCGTAACGTGTATAATTTATCTGCATTGGATGTGAACCAAATACGTTTCTAGGAGACTGTTACCAACTAAAGTCAATATTTTATAATAGTGATACACTGCAATGTTTATTAGTCCAAGGTAACAACTAAAACGATTTCAAATTTTAGTACGATTAAAATATCTTTATATCTGCTTATGTAGTTTAAAGAGTGTAGAGTAATTTAATATCAGAATCTGCTTGCTGCAAATCTAATGGGTGAGTTGTATTAAATTAGCTTCAAATTATTATTGGGCTAAGGTGTGTGATACGTAGTTTTGCCATTACAGCGGCTAAATGTCCTTATAAATGTAAACAAAATGACACCTTGAGGAAAGAACAAATGTGAATAATTATAAATAAATAATGAAAGGGTAGAGCCAGACTGAAAAATTCAATGCCATAGCCGGGATTTGAACCACGGATCTTCTGGTTTCCGTCTAGCCGCTCTAACCATTTGAGCTACTATGGCCAACGTGCCAACATGACATTAAATTCTCCAACTGACTCGTGTTTCTCTCGGTAAACCACCAGGAGTTCTCATAAACACATGAGACAACTACCTTAATGGCGACTTACTATGCTGTAAGTACTTTAAGGACCGGGCTTTATATTTCGGACCACTATTAGGTACAATTAATGGAAATTAATTGTTCTTTCACACTAGCCGTATGTAGGACGCACTATGAAAGGGTAGAGCCAGACTGAAAAATGTTGGCACATTGGCCATAGTAGCTCAAATGGTTAGAGCGGCTGGATGGAAACCAGAAGATCCGTGGTTCAAATCCCGGCTATGGCATTGAATTTTTCAGTCTGGCTCTACCCTTTCATAGTGCGTCCTACACACGGCTAGTGTGAAAGAACAATTAATTTCCTATAAATAAATAATATCTTATCTTGCTATGTGTTCAGGGTTTCTGACACTCGTTGATCAGATTAATAAACAAACAAAATCTTGATTTAATTAATCAGACTGTGATTTATAATATGATTATGATAGATATTTGAGACAAAATAAATTAACTCAGGAATATTTGATATGCAAAGTACTAATTTAAAATGGAAAAAAGAAAAGAGACAATATTACAATAAAATTAAGTTTGTATAAAATATTAGTATTAAATGAAGTAGGCAGGAAAATATTTACTAAAGATTTAAGAGTGAAAAGATACATTTAGCTGTCAGGTCAACGGTTGCCAAGTTGGTTTTAAAACAAGCCTAATTTCCCTTGTGGAGGACCACAAATAAATAAAACTTAGTGAAGTGATAAAGGAATAACAACAATAACAAAATAATAATGTGGTAGCTGTGGTGGTGGTGGTGGTGGTGGTGGTGGTGGTAGTAATAAATATTTAGGGTTGGTAAATATGGAGTGTGTGTCCAGCCTTAAAACCAAAAGAATTAGAAGAAAAATACCCTCAAGCCTTAGAACTTGTTTTTAGAGTTGATGTTATCACTTTTAGAGCCTATGCCCCAATCACCGCTTTTGCGATGCTTTCTTTACAAAGCGTAACCCAGAGTTGAGGCTCCTAAGCCACAAAACCTAGCCGAGGAAGGTCTTAAATGAAGAACGAAGCTAAGCTGCAACTGTGGAACGACAAAGCGTAGCCCTAAGATCTCTGAGGCTAAATTCCAAAAAACCAGAAACTTGGAAAGAGATGACATCTGCTCTAAAAGCAAATTAAGTAAGTTTTATTCACACCCGTAGCCCATATTAAATTTTGAGATGACACTTAAAAGTCGAAAGTTTGTCCTAATTTTATTAATGAGATGCGCAGGATTATTGAATATATAAAGGTCTAAGCATTTTGATAATTATTCTTTCACACTAGCCGAGTATAGGGCAAGGTTTGGAAAGGACAAGGCAGACTGAAAAAATTGAATACCGTAGCTGGGACTTGAAGCACTGAACAGGATGCGACACGAATAATTTCAAGAAAATATTTTGTTTATTTTCTATCAAAATAGGTTCTAACGATTATTATTAAAATACCACATATTAAATTTTTCATCCAAATGAAATGTCTTGAATGTTTTGGAAATATTCTCGGAAGTACTTTTCATTTTGGTTAACTTTGGCATAACTGATGAACCGTGACAGAAAGACAAAATGTTACTACACTGAAAAGTGTAGAGATTTGACACACAGTTTGCGTTTAATGCACTTTAAACATTTGAGTTACCATTTCAGATATTCCTTATTTGCTTGAGTTTTCCAACGCATATGGGTTTTTCAAACAGGAAATCGTTATTTCTTTATTTCTTAGGCATGCAGAGAGAACAAGATTTCAAAGCCTTCACTTAGCGACCAGCTCTTTAAACATTTGACTGTCGCTTAAGCCTGTTGAATTCTCATATTGCCTTTACATCTACAAGAAAATTAACAGTTAGATAAATTCTGCAAATGTTTCTCTCGATTACCGCAAAGCAGGTAGAGCGTTCTTAGGAATAGGTTGTTCAAGAGTAGAGAATGTCATGTAAGAGCAACACATTTTTTGTGTGTGGATCAATGGATAGATATTTGGGTTTAGAAAAAGAATAAATGAAACACTGAAAACTTAAGCAAGCATAGAACCAAACAAGAAACTTATTTAACTCAATGGATTTTTATTTTTATGAAGATATGCAATCCTCCTGTCAGAAAAGATGTGTATGAGAAAATTATGTACTGATGGATAGAGTCAACATTGCACGTTGGCCATGGTAGCTCAAAGGTTACGAGCGACTGGACGGAAACCAGGAGATCCGTGGTTTAAATCCCGGCCATTGCATTGAATTTTTCATGTTCATTCTATCCATCAAAAATATTAGCCTATGTACGGCTAGTGTGGAGAAATGATTAATTTCCATCAATTAACTAAAAAAATAAGAGTTAAATAATGAAGCCTGGGACTCAAGTACTTACGATAGTAAGTCGCCACAAACGGTGTATCTCGGATGCGAGAGCCCCTAGTGGTTTATCGGGGAAATATGAGTCAAATGGAGAATTTAATGTCAAGACGGCACGTTGGCCATGGTAGTTCAAAGGTTAAGAGCGACTGGACGGAAACCAGGAGATCCGTGGTTCAAATCCCGGCCATGGTATTGAATTTTTCATGTTGACTCTATCCATCAAAATTCTTAGCCTATGTACGGATAGTGTGGAGAATCGATTAATTTCCATCAATTAACTAAAATTATTATGTACTGTTGCTCAAAAGCTAGTTGCAATTGACGACCCCCCCCCCAAGACACGTTTAAGGTATACTACATAAAGTAATTTTCTAGGACTAGCTTTGGATATGCGATATGCATTCAAAACATGACAGTAATGCAAATTTACATAGAGCTTATATTGTTAGTTGCCCTTTACAAATTCTCCTGCCTTCAAAACAATTTCTATAATTGACAAATCCAGAGGTCGTGGGCCCTATTCCCGGCGAGATGAGGAAAACAGGATATAATAATTATTTCCAATGCTCTCCAGAAACTGGAAGTATGAAAGAGAAAATGAAAGTGTGAATGGATTTAAAGACAGCATAAAGTGAAGAGCCATTGTATCAAAGCATAAAACCACAGAACAACATTGACAATTTATTGCAGCACCCCTTTTTACATATCGTTACCACGTACGTGGTAAATAGAGAAATTGTTGTCTCACCTAAAATGTACTATGGTATTTCACAGGAAATTCAGGCTTTGAAACACCCTGGATAAATAAAACAAAAATTGGAAAAAATAAGCGAACAGCACCTGCTCAAAGCAAAACGTCAAATAAGTACTAAATTTGGTATTTGACTTCAAAATATTCCAAAGATGCGATAGGGAGATTTTAAAGACAATGCGCAATTCCAAACCACATTTGCATTAAAACACTTGCCTATGTTTTCTATTTTCTCAAAAATAGGCTCCTAATTTCTTATTCAAATATCTGTGTGCTGAATTCTTGAAAAAAGAAAAGCATTTAAAATCCACTTCAAATAAAATAATTTTGTATAACTGCTAAAGACTAAGAAAACGTAGACAAAAACACTCGAATGTTACAAAGCCTATTCATTTTTGAAGTCATCACTCAATTTTGCGTCACCAAGTCAGGAGTATGGATTTCGAGGTCACTATACAGCTCCCAGATTGTAATCATTTGACTTCACCTCTTGGTGCGTGTAAGAAAATGTGTTTTCTACAAATGTTTATCTGTATAACGACGAAGAAATTAAAAATATGGAAAAGATATGAAAATAAACGACACTAATTAGAGAAAGTAGTGAGCATATAACAAGGTTTTTCTATATCACTACGAAATAATGATAGTTTTTTTGGGGGGGATATTAGTAACGTTGCCATGGAAACGTGTCGCCTCCAATTGGTCCTAATCGTTACTTTGTCAACCGTTCCTCCACGGAGGAGGACAACCCTTTAATGACCCCATGGCGTGTCGTTCGTGTCAACCATTATGACCAGACATCGGAGCCCGTACACCTTTAAAGTGATATGAAGTTTACGAGGCTCGCAGTATATAACTGCGGGAACAACACGCAGGGACAGTCCGGTTGGCAACGGGTAGCTTAATTTCATTACAACTTCTGATCGCCACGCAGACAGATCTGCCTTTCAGAGAGTGCAAGATGTTTGACATATTGTGTTAATAGCATTACTTTCACAGCAATTATTGGACAATGTCCATTTTATAAATCAAAAGTTTTGGGTATTATCAACAACCATTAAACAGCTTAAAGAATATATTTTCGAGCTGTTTAAAAGCAATCGAGGAGGTGTCCGCAAACATTAACAATATACAGAATGCACCACTTACTAAACGAACAAAAAGTGAATTGTCCAGTGTTCAACACAAATACTGGATTTTCGATGCTTCATAATATAATAAACCAAGTCTCGGACAAACATATGAAAATGGTTTGTACTAATATGCACCATTAACGTAATGTGACATTGAACGAATTTTCTCCCAGTACTTTTATATTGTTTGTCAGAGGCACAGAAATTTCGCATTCGACAATTTACGAATGAACATGGTTGTTTACTGTAATTCCCACAGCGAAAGCAATAAGGAGGATAACATATTATTGTAACGTAGGTTACATTTTGTATCCGTACCGGACTGTACACACACAGCGCATCAGTATACTTGTTGACATCGAACGCCTGTTGATGTCACTCTTGGCCTTGTATAGTACCTGTGCGCGTACATTAATTGCTAAAGTGTACGGGATCCAAAGTCTGGTTATGACATACCCATCTCCTCACATTTATTTGAACAGTTCCTCCGCGTGGTTCGTAAGCGTCAATCACTTTCCTGGTTGGCGACCAGTATAAAACTGAAACTCATAACAAAGAATATCTAGTAAATGCTTAACTTCAGTAAGATCTACATTTTTGTATAGCAAGATTTTTATACGTCTTAGTTTGACAGGGTCAGGAGCACTTCAGTGATTATTATGAGAAAATGCAAGGTATACATTTCATTTGTCACAAAAATGTCTTAAACCTACGGTAGTTTAATCAATATTTTGAGGACATCCATACTTTTGATAAATTGTCATTAATGTCAAAGGAGCAACTTTCCGGAATTTGGTGTTATTTAACAATGTGTTGTGTAATCACAGTCTTCCTGTTACAGAGTAAACAACGCGTTGTATACATCACATCCCTTTTTCCCGATGGCTAGAAAAAACATCGGAAGTTCCGGGAAGCCCACGCTTACGTTATTGTTTGTGTCTAATTTTGCTGACCCGAATCGGATTGTCCGTTCTTCGTTAACATGGAACGCTCTACTGCATTAACAAGCTGACTAATGGTTAAACTGGAGCAGAACGTGTAGGCGATGGGTAACGTATCCAGAAAATGCTCTCTATTCTGGAAAACTAAAAATATAAACCTGTTGCAGAAAAACGAATAAAAAGATGTGGGGGCAAAGAGTTTATAAATGTATACACGACATCCGAAACATGGGCTGCAAAATCACAACATGAACATTTAAACTGTGAAATCTGAAGTCTGTTAGGCTTTTGCTAAGTAAGGGCCAGTTTTCTATTACCTAAGAAATGGAAAACATGAATGCATTTATGACCTAAAATAGCTTAAATATGACCTAAAATACAGAAATATGACATAACTTAATGGCTTTATTAATAAATATTATATTAATTGAATGCTAATCTATAATTAAAAATTAATAATTGACAACGAGGTTTTTTGAGCTAATGATGTGAATGAGTATTCACGAAATCACGATCCTCATCAATTAATAAGAAAATGTTCATCATTTTCTTTTAAGATTAGTGGAGTTTTATGTTACAAATTATTATATTTGTATAGTATTTATGCTTCATTCTAACCAGCTTCATATTTTACGCAAGTATTATTAGTATTAAATCGTAGTTACTGGCGTCTGATTTTCGTCATCCATACATTATCCGCTGTGCTTTGGCATGAATTTTTTGAGGGAAAAGTGATTTAATGATATTTCTAGGGATCTTCCACAGGCAGGGATGAAACAATGAAACTATTTTAACTTAAAATATCCAGCATTTTTGAACGTAAAGCTACGGGCACAGATTTTTAAAGCTTTGATACATTCTAAAATAACAAATTGTTACTCTAAAATCAACTTCATAAAATCATTGCGACCTGAACAAAAGTCCGAGAAAACTTCAATGTTATAAACACTTCTTCATTTAAAATTAAATATCACTACTTTAAATAGTTCTTTAGAGAAAAATTAATATTATTATGCAATCTAGCGTTTTAATTTGTTTTCTAGATTTTTGTGTCTAGGTTAAAGCTTTGGATTTGTGGAATCGAACAAACAGTAGCTCTAATTCTTGGAATTGAGGATTGAATTTCCTATAGGACGTGGGTTAAAATGTTACAAACAGCAATAAAAAGGGAGCATATAAAATTAAAACAAAAAATAAAATGTAACAGAAACTATATTTGAAGAAAAAAATCATATAATGTTTAATCCACAAAAAATGGTTGCAAAAACACTGAGGACGTAACGCAGCAGAGAGTTAAGAGAAAACAAAAATTTAAACGAACGACTGATTTGATAATTGTGAACCGAAATACCATGTGAAGACCATTTCATTCAAAACGGTTTCATAGAAATTTGTAATCCGGTAGGCAATAAATGATAGATAGATACCTACTGCACAACTTTAAAGCATAAAATTTAATTGTAGTAGTATTTTCTGTGATCTTAACAATTACAAGTTTGCAATGCTTTCATCAGTATTTATAGTGTTGTTAGGTGTATTTGTTTGTCCGGTTTCCAGAAAGAGTATAGAATTTAAGACTTTATTTTAAATGGCAATTGTTTTTTCATAGTTTATCGGTGTTTTATGACAGCGTTTGGAGAATGGCTACTACGAGGTTTACAGTTTGATTTTAAATGTGTTGTTTTCAAATGCTAGGCTTTGGCAATGAAGCCATTAGCTCTCTTGCTCTCCAATATTTCTGCGTAGTGGGTCCGACAGGTAGGGCTTCACGGGTTAAAAGATGTTCTTCAGTCATTCCCTCTTCTTTGTTGCACAGAGGACAATTTGGACTTGTATAAATTCCTATTCTGTGTAAGTGTTTGGCCAAATAATAATGTTCCGTAGGTAATCTAAAATTTGCTACTGCAGCTTTACTTGGGATTTCTGGAATAATTTCTGGATTTTTAATTAAAATGTTCCATTTTTTATCTTTGGCTTTGTTAGATATTGCTTGGTTTTGTTTGTTTTTATATTTGTTTTTAATTAATCTTTTTATGGATGTAAAGGGTAAGTTTTTACCTTTGTTCTGAATAAAATTTGCACCTTTTTGGCAAGAAAATCAGCTGATTCATTTCCAGCAATTCCACAATGTGCAGGTAGCCACTGTAATATAATTCTTTTCTGTAGTTTTTGAAGTTGTTGGATCATTTTGTGACATTCTTTAATTTGTATTGACCTCATTTTATATGAACGTATTGCACATAATGCTGCTTTGGAATCAGAAAGTATAACAGCATTTTTGAATTTATCTATTCTGTATAGAAGGTGTTGGAGTGAAATATGAATAAAAGTTACTTCTGCATCAAAATTTGTTGTGTGATATCCGGCTGGTTGATAGAATGAGAACAGTGCACACTTAATTGCTGCTCCTGAGTTGTTGTCCAAGTTAGATCCATCTGTGTAGATATGTAACCATTCTTCAGGTGGGTATCTATTTAATTAGAGCCAACTGAAAAATTGAATGCCATGGCCAGGATTTGAACCACGGATCTACTGGTTTCCGTTCAGTTGCTCTACCCCATGGTCAACGTGCCCTGCTGAAATTAAATTCTCCAACTGACTCATCATATTTCCCAGTAGACCACTTAGGGTTCTCATATATGAGACAACCACTTGTGGCGACTTACTATTGTAAGTACTTAATTACCAGGATTTTTATCGTAGATTATTTTTAATGTAAATTTATATTGAGAAATTAATCCTTAATGAATTAATCTATTGTTGACAGTTTCTAATGCTAGTGCTTTTAGTACAGATTGATTTTAAATGTTTGAATATTGCTATGTTGTCATGTATCTTCCGATAACTACAATGGGCAGCTAATTCTATAAACGTTTATCTCGATTAATCGGCTAAACTTTCCTTACTCCTGCCCACTTATTTTAAATATGATCAAAGTCTAGTAAGCAAGGAGGTCAGTGAATCACTGTGATATTTACCTTTGAGAGAACCGTTTGAAAACTGCAGAATTGTGTAGACAGGATGGCTATCCTGCTGGAATTCAGTTATTTCTCAAGATACTTCGTCCTTATCGAAGGAACTGGTATTGTCGAGGATGTATTTGTATGCTACCTACTACACCCAGACCTCGTGATAACTAACCCCGGTACGACAGAGGTTATCGTATACTCCTTTCGCTATCCATATGTGTCACGTATTTTTCTCCTGATGTTCTTCTCTGGTAGATAAATCACTTTCCCCCATTTTAAGATGAAAATATCACCTCGTTTGTAAATGTAAGTTATTCCGTTTGGGGTTGACGCTTTCTTCTGTAAATGCGCGGCAACATAACCGGTGATCGATCATCTGTAAGATTCTGCTCCTCTTCTGCCGATCAAAGAGCCCTGACGCAGTCAAACGAGGCAAGGGGACATCAAAATTACTTCTAACTGTAGAAACTAAGCATTCGAACCTAGTTTGTTTAAATTACGAGACACATGCGTTTCATTAACTGACTACCATGTGCCCGCCTCGGTAGCGTAGATGGTAGTGTGTCTGCCTCACGTTCAAGATGTCCCGAGTTCGAATCTCGGTCAGGGTGAGTTACTTGGATAAGGTTTTTTCCGGGTTTTTCCCTTATCCTGAAAGGCGAACATCAGGTAGCTCTAAGCTCCATGGACCCCGGACTCATCTGAGCATCATTCCACCCATTTCATTCATCGTCCGATATGACTTAACGTTGGAGGACGTAAATTACCCCCCCCCCCACCCAAAAAATGACTACCATGTAAAGAGCAAACTAAAATGCGTATTAAGTAGAAAATGAAGCTGCCTACAGTGAAGCAATGAATATTTCACAAATATAACTTTTTGTAACAGAAACTTCACTTATCTTAAGAAAATGATGCCAACTTTTCTTATTAATTGAGATCGATTTCACAAACAAATCGCTTGCTTCGTCAGTCAATATACTTAGTCATCAAGGATACCAGTTACCATGTTACTATGTTTTTTCCAGTATTATCAAAATCTGAAAACGAAACAAACCTAAAAACAGAATCAACTGCTGGTATTTCAAAATTCATTACGCGATGTTTATTTTATAAAATAAACATTTTTCCCAAACCATTAAATCTATCGGACCATTTAATTGTTTTAATAATTTAACTTTAGGATTTATTTCATGGTTAAATGACCAAAAATGATCTGCTACGGCCGATTGATCAGTTTGTTTATACTTAAAGTTACGAAAATGTTCTTTCGTTCTGGTTTCCAAATTACGCTTCGTCTTTCCAATATGAACCTGATCGCAATCTAAACAATTAAATTGATAAATTCCAGATGTTTTATTATTAGGAATTTTATCATTTTTAGAGAAATGTAGTAAATTTTTAATAATATATTTATTTTCAGAAACTAAAGTTATACCACACTCTTTAAAATATTTTTGAAAATGTTTATTAATCCAAGGATGATAAGTAAACTTTTTTAAAATTATAATCGTATTTTATTTTTTTTAAGTGTAGAAATATCATTAACAGTTTCTTGATTCTGAAATTTTTCAATCTTCTTTTGTATAAAGTCTTTATTAAAACAATTAATTAAAGTAGTATTAATAATATATTTATATTCTTTATTAAATTCCTCTTTATTCAGAGGTATATTTATTAATCTATAAATAAAACTATTGAAAATAGCAAATTAATATAAAAAGTAATTTTTATGTAATTATCGATATGAGTAGACTTCTTATAAATACCAAAATCTAACTTATTATTATTTCTTATTATCTTCAAATCCAGAAAAAGAAGAAATCCATTAATTTCAGTTTGTGAAGTCGATCTCAATTAATAAGAAAAATTGACACAATTTTGTTAAAATAAGTGAAGCTTTTGTTACAAATAGTTATATTTGTGTAAAATGCATATTATTTATTGTGTAGCTTTGAAATGAACTCAGGATAGCATTAAATCGTGCTTTGTGAGTGCATCACGAATGCTTTGAATGTTTTCCGAATCGAACTTCTTCTCTGGTAATTTCTCCTTTAATTTCTTAGTCTGTATGTAACTAATTAATAATAAAATGTAAGAGCTGTTTGTGGAAGCCATGTAAAAATAAAGGATAATGGAGGAAAGATTTGTGAATGTTCAGCGTAAGAGGGTTGCTTCCGCCTATACAATAAGAAGTAGGTACATATAATAGCTTTTGTTCTGCAATGCGCTTACATTTTAGACTATAATGGAATTTCCAGACAGCATTTAAGACCTTCATGATGACAAAGGTGTTTTAACACTTACCTAGAGTTTAGATATTTTATAATTCCTTTCCGAAAGGTGCGATGCGTGAGGAAGTGTTCAGTTTGGCGTACGATGGAAGCAGCTGTGGAGAAAAACAGAAGAAACTGGATAAACTGTGTTGAAATCTTACTCCCAACAAAGGGAGTTTATGAACAAACTTTGATTCATGATGATGATGTGTGTATATCTGTGGTCATCAGCGCCATTTAAAAGCTAAATCATGACAAAAGCAAATAAAACTGCAAAATAAAATAAACATGCACAATTTAGACAAAAGCCAATGATAAACTATAAAAAATAAATAAAAGATCAAAGTGCATAAAGATCATTCTGTTCATTAAATTCAATAGCTCAGATAGATAGTCAACATGAAAAATTCAATACCACGGCCGGGATTTGAACCACGGATCCCCTGGTTTCCGTCCAGTCGCTCTTACCCATTGGGCTACCATGACCTACTTGCCGTCATGACATTAAATTCTCCATTTGACTCGTATATTTTCCCGATATACCACTAGGGGCTCTCGCATGCGATATACGCCGTTTGTGGCGACTTACTATCGTAAGCACTTAAGTTCCAGGCTTCATCATTTAACTCTTATTATTTTAGTTAATTGATGGAAATTAATCATTTCTTCACACTAGCCGTATATAAGCTAAGGTATTTGATAGATAGTCAGCATGAAAAATTCAATGCCACGGCCTAGATTTGAATTTTTCATGTTGATTATATCAAATACCTTAAATTATATACGACTAGTGTGAAGAAATTATTAATTTCCATCAATTTAATTAAATAATTAGAGTTAAATAACGAAGCCACAAACGGTGTATCTCGAATGCGAGAGACCCTAGTGGTCTACCAGGGAAATATGAGTCAAATGGAGAATTTAATGTCATGACGGCAAGTTGGCTATGGTAGC
Organism: Mantis religiosa; assembly: GCA_030765055.1. Classification (NCBI taxonomy): domain Eukaryota; kingdom Metazoa; phylum Arthropoda; class Insecta; order Mantodea; family Mantidae; genus Mantis; species Mantis religiosa. The sequence continues at coordinate 41,912,073 of CM060958.1, read as the reverse complement.
TCAATTGGTAAGAGCGACAGGATGGAAACCAGGGGATCCGTGGTTCAAATCCCAGCCGTAGCATTGAATTTTTCATGTTGACTCTATCAAAAACCTTATCCTATATACGGCTAGTGTGAAGAAATGATTAATTTCCATCAATTAACTCAGTAGTTCAGCTTTGAATTTTTTTTTCCAAAACCTTTACCACAGCTTTGCTGACATCCACCAGTATCTTTGCAAAGCTGGCCGGCAGCTGCAGAGACTTCCGAGGATGTGCTAGGCAAAAACACTCAGCTAGGGTTGTTGGAAGTCTACGTGCTGATTTCAGATTCTTTGGTGGTGACTTAGGCACAAGAAATTTCTCTGATATCGTTGCCCCGTATTATATCGTAAGTTTGCGTTCCAGTTTCCCGTTTTTGTGACGGTGTAGCCGCCACAGGGCTGTACGTAGAACTGAGAGGGCCTGTGGATACAAAGAAGCTTCCGGGTACCTTCTCTCTAACCCGGATTTCTTGGATCGCTCGTTCCTCTATATAAAACGGGCACATTCTCCTGAACTTGATCGATGTTCATCAATACAATTATGGCATACTGGAGGTGATGTACATGCATGTTCATACAAGACGCTTCCACAGCTGACACATATAAGTACACCAATACAGAAGTCACTTGTGTGACCAGAGCGCTGACATTTATAGCATCTCAGGGGGTTCGGTATGTATGGCCTAACCTTAACTCAATTACTTTATACGCTACCTTTGTGGGAGATGTATCACATCAAAGGTCAAGAACAGGGTACGAGTAGGGACCAACCCTCTTCTCTCTCTCCGTTATACACGGTACACTGCCGTAACATCTTGCTCTTGAAGGTTCTCCTGAATATCCTCGTTGGACATACCATTCCAACGTACGAGTGTTTACAACACCGCGCGAGAAATTCAGAGTTCTATGCAATTCAATTCAACATGTAGGAAACTCCCTAACATGGTGGCTCTCTATTTCTTAGCTACCTTGGACGCTGAATTTGCTTCTACCAGGAGCGTGCTCTTTCTTGATTTTGTACAGGTCTTTACCGTACAAGTTAAACTGTCGAGACCTCTTTGAATGAGAAATGAGTTGACTGATGAAATATTCCTTACTTTCTCTTTCTTTTTATCACAAGTAGCGAGTATCAACACTCTCAGCTATTTCCTTTACTATTACCTTGTTTGTTTTATAGATATATTTACTATGGCGGTATAATCCTCCACCATTTCAGACGCCCCCAATGGCGTACTCACATCCTGGGCGTCACTCCGGCTTAGGTGAGAGTCCTGGCCTGGATTTTCTTCATCTCAGGTCTCACCTGCCAATGTAAAATCAAAGCTACCTAATAGCTTTCAGGAGTGCATCAGCTGATGCAATGCTGATTGGTATTGCAATGACTCCCAGGGCCTGACCTTTATCAGCGGATACGAACAAGTCGTATATGATATTCGGGGACTCGGACTTACGCGGTACTAGTCACCACTTGCACTTCCTTGCCCTACGTCCCGAGATAGGTATCCATCAGACTTGTGTTCAGGGAGGTATATGTTTATGGGTCAAACACGGATGTGTACCAAAGTTGTTTGGGCGTTTGGTAATAGCTCTCTCACCACTGGGAGGCACCCAATCGAGAGATTTGGCTCAGAACCCCAGGATCGACTATCCCATACCTATCACAGTAGACTCCTGGGAGTAACATTGATTCAGGGAACAATATTCAGGTAAATGAATATGTACATAGACCGAAAGACAAGAAACAAATCAAACATTACATAAATGTCAACATAAAATTCAAATTCAAATATTATTTGATAGTAATGAAAATAGCACTACAAAGGAATAAGACTACATAGAGAGTCCCGAGTGTGGTCACTGAGAGTGGTCACGCAGCAAAAGCAATCTGGCTATGCATAGCCTGCCAGCATCTCGGTCGGTCGGTTGGTCAGATGTTCATTCATTTGGTCGACTGACCGTTTGAAGAGTTAAACCGACAGAAGGAATGGGCATGCAATAATAAAATTAACTGTTACACTATAAGAATTATAGAGACAGACATCAACGATTACACAAGTAACGAATTCAAAATAACTAATTACTCAATGGATATGGAAATGTTGCTAGTTATCCTATTAATGGTTACTCACTCCTCACCATACTTCGCCTCTGAAGTCCTAATAATTCTGAATGGCTTAATAACTGGCAAACGGAAGAGGAGGTGAAGTTAAATTAAAGTGCAGACGTCATGAAATTAAAAGATTTATGTCAGCATTTTTTATGATTAGCCATTTCTGAGGTATTGTTTATTTGTTTTCATTTTCAAATACTTCAGATAGAAAGCTTCTCTTATCGTGATCAAGTAAATGAAACAGTATTTCATACCTATAATATAGCTCTTAAAAGATTTGACTGCCGCTTATAAGGGTACCGGGTTCCTCTATTCATCTTGTATCTACAAGGAAATATGTAATAAAGCTTTACTGTTTTATCTCAGTTAACATGAAATGGTTTGAACAGTAAGGATTATTAGACTGGCTTGTTGAAAAATGGGCTTAAAATCACATGAACATAACTCCAGATTGTTTTAACAATTAACATATTTACTTTATCCAAAATAAATACCTGTAGTTGATTTAATTATAGCCTATAGAGCACGTATAGAAAGGTCCGGGGGAATGTCAAATGTGACGAGTGTCCTATACCATTTAATGCATGCACATTCAAATGTGACTAAATTAAATGTACTTCTGAGCATCACAAGGCTTTTGATCTTGACCGCCATACACAATTATTACACGAAGGTTTTGTTTTAAAATACCAAAATTTAACCTATCCCTTCCAAAATGTCTATCTACATACTATTACAATTACTATTATAATGTCTGTATTACCAAACTAAAACAGATTGCGACCTCTAATAACCATAACGTTGATAACAACGGAATTGGAGGTGACTGATGATGCAAATAAACGTTTACTAAACTGGTTCAAAACAATTCTTTGAACTTTTCATCAATTTCCTAAAAGATAAATGCAGTTTTTTACAAACAATTATATTTTGTGTAGTACTTGTTGCTCTTACATGTTACTTAGATAAAAGCTGCAAGATGTGGAAGATTTACTCATTGATACCTTTAGCTACGAAAGCTGGCCTTTTATAGTGAATTTAAAGTAGATGTTTCATAATAAAAGCAGCCTGTTTTGGTATGGGTTTTATACTGAAATGAAATTAACGGAGGATAACTGAAGTTCGTTACCTTTGTCATACGAAATGAAGTCGAATTCAGACATAATATCAGAGGTAGAGTGGACATCGCAGGACATGCATCGTGTCGAGGTGGAGTCCAACTCCATAGCTGATTGGAGCCTCTCTGTGACGAACTGATCTTGTGTATGCCAACGTGGGAATAGCTGCAACATTCAGAATTACTTAATTGAAAGAAATCGAGGGCCGACTGATAAATCTCGGCTCTCACAATAAAAAAGAAATTTTTTTCCCTTTATTTCTCAACTTATGCTCCAGAAAGGCTTAACTAAACCATCTCCGTAATACGGTTTATCATGGTTCTCAAAATACCTGTTTACCTCATCAAGGACCTTGTTGCTGTGAAATCTTCGTCCTCCAAGACATTTTTTGAGGTTTGGGAACAGATGGTAGTTACTGAGTGCTAGATCTGACAAATGGGATGGATGGTCAAAGAATTCGAACTGTAATTCGCACATTTTTCCAATTGCAATGCCTGAACGATGGGCCAGGGCACTGTCGTGAAGAAACAGAACTTTCTCTTTGCCAAATGAGGTCTTTCTCTTTTCACCTCACCACTCAAACGTTGTAGTAATCTTGCGTAACGTCACCAGTGATACTTTTACTCCTTTCAAAGTAATCAGTAAAAATAATTCCCTGTGTATCCCGGAAAAAAACTCGCTATAACCTTGTTAGCCGACAAAGTTTAATTTGACACTTTTGGAGTTGGTTCACCTGGTGTAATCCACTGTTTTGACTGTGATATACTTTTTGGAGTGGCGTAATGTATTAACATTACATCAATGGTAATAAACCGTCTCAAAAATCATTGGAATTTTACAGTAGAGCTCCAGGTTCTGAACAGAAACAGTTTCTCTTTGCAATTTTTGATTAGGTGTCAACAAACGTGGCACCCATCTTGCATAGACCTTGTGAAAGCCCAATACATTAATTAGATTATTCCACATACGTTCTTTTGAAATGCCTCTGCTATCTCAAACAACTAATAAGCGGTCTTCCAGTACTAAACGATGAATTTTTTCAATGATATCTGGAGTTGTGACTTCCCCAAGACGTCCAGAGCGAGGCTCATCACTAGTGCTCCTACGTCCCATTTTAAACTCTGCAAGCCAACTTTCAATCATTGTATATGAAGGGGCAGAATCTGTACATTTCCTCCTTGATTTCTTTAAGCCTTTCAGCCAGCCTCGGTAGCGTGGTGCCTCACGCTCAAGAGGTCCCGAGTTCGAATCTCGGTCAGGGTGAGTTACCTGGATAAGGTTTTTCCGGGGATTTCCCTTACCCTGAAAGACGAATGTCGGATGTCGGGTAACTCTTAGCTCTATGGAGGCTCATTTGAGCATCATTTCACCTATGCCACTCATCGTCCGATATGATTTAACGTTGGAGGACGTAAATTACACTAAAAAGGGCCTTTCAGATGGAAGTATTTTATCACTGCTCGTTTCTGAAGACCTCCATCTTCGTGAAACCTCTACACTTGTCTTATTTAAAATGCTGTCATTCAAACACTAAACAAGCTATTAACCTTTATGGATGCAAGCTAGTCTTGAGTTAAACTATATGATACTATCCATCAAAATGGCCCAGTGGCACCATCTGTGTGTGAGGCCCGGGACTTATCAGCCGATCCTCGTAGTCGTTTCTCAAATCGTAAAAGAATCATAACTTTTGTTTCTTTGCTTAAAACCATTCCTTTAACATTTTGGAAATAAAATGATATTTACATCTACGGTTTATTGCAATCATTGAAAGGAATTTTAAGTTAATGAAAATTAATCTTTCTTCCACACTAGCGGTGTGTAGGCTACTGGGCATGCAAGTCAGGAACTTTTAGTCTGACTATGTATCCAAACCATATCCTACATGGGCTAGTGTGTAGAGAACGATCAATTTCCAACATTTAACCTAATAGTGGTTTAAATATAAAGCATAGGATGAAGCATAGTAAGTTGCCACAAGCGGTGCGTAATTTATTGTATATAAGAACTATTAGTGGTTTACCGGAAAATATACGAGTCAGTTGGAGAATTTAATGTCATGACGGCATTTTGGCTATGGTAGCTCAATGATTACGAGCAACCGGACGGAGACCGGGAGATCCGTGGTTCAAATCCCGGTTATGGCATTGAATTGTTCAGTCTGACTGTACCTAAGGCAATTTTAATTGGTGTTTTTAAGTCGGGCATGCCATATGCAGAACGTTTCCAAATTTTAAACAAAGTGTTTACATTTTAGGGACAAAGACAACATTTTCTCAAGAACTACTCGTCACAAAAGCATGATATTCTGTATGTGTACTTGCTTTTCTATCACCATTTACAACTAAGTAATAGTATGTATTCTGTTTGAAAAATATCTATTCATTACTGTGTGCCCCCGACAAGAAGGCTAGAGGGAAATGAAGGGCAGAGGAGCTTGAACTGTTTATCTACTCCGGTAGCAGATCTGTTTACTTAGTGAGTGTATGAGAATGCACATGAGTCACCCATGTTGCCAGATCTAATGTTCGTTGCAATAAATGCAGCGATAGATATTATGTATGGGCGAATTATGTGACAACATCTGTGTATTTTAAACGAACCTATAACTAGACCGCGAACAAAATGAAGTTGGAGGCGTGGTTTAAAAACACCGCAGTACTCTAGCTTTCTCCCCTCTACCGTCATTTTAGATTGCCTCTTCTCCATCGCGCGGGCTGCACTGCTCATCTGTTTCTCTCGCTTTCGCATTCACTGTTACATTCACTCTTTACATTTTATGGCGAATCACTGCGTTGTTCCTCAGGGTAAAAAGAAACTATGGTTCTATCTGTAGTTGATCGATTTTGAGGTCATTTTCGAGGTTAGTATTTTCTGTTAACTTTGGAAACCAAACCAGTATAAAAATAAACGCGTTTTGTGTGCTTTGCGCTCTGTCGCATACAGGGAGGGGTGGGAGTCACGTGATCCTTGGATGGCGAGAAGGGGAGAAGCCTCTCCTCGCGCATGTGCACACCGACTGCATTTTGTTTGCGATCTACCTGTAGCATCCTTGTTATACTTGGAAGGGAAGAATATACACCATGCGGACAGCAAAAGTGATTACGTTGCATTCGTCTAGCTTGCCTTGTTCTGGGCAATAAGTACATAGCACATTAATGAAATTAAAATACAAACCTGATCAGTAACGTAATAGGAAAAATAGGTAGCAAAACTTTCGCTGAGCCACACGTGTTTCCACCAGCTTGGAGTTACTAGGTTACCAAACCACATGTGAGTAAACTCATGTGCAATGTTGTGCACAATCCTTTGCTTGTCATACGAGGTCGATGCACCCTCCATATACAGCAACATATTTTCCCTGAAAAAGTAGCATCAACAGAACACTTCAGATTTACTGTCAGATTTTATAGATTTGGTGAATATAAAATATTTATATAATTGACACACATGTCTAAAGTTAGGGAATCAAGCCAATCTTTTCATGGAAAAATTAAGCAGAAAAATGCAATTTAGAAAGTGATAAATATTTGATGTCAGCAAAGTTCTAAGGCTTTCACGGCCGATGTCAGAATAAAGTATAGTCCCCGCATGTAGGCCGTGGTCTGCAGTAGCTGTTGAAACCATCACCAGAGTACTTCGACCTCATGAAGATGTCTATCGCAGTCGCCGACGGACGTCTGCGAAGGAGCCCAGTAGATTACAGTCCACAAGCATGGATTATACTTGGATTGATAGAGTTCACTTGAAAAATTAAATGTCACGGCCCGGATTTGAACCTCGGATCCAGTGGTTTCCGTCCAGTCGCTCTTACCCATTGAGCTACCATGGCCAATTTGCTGTCATGACTAGAGCCCCTAGTGGTTTACCGAGGAAATATATGATTCAATTGGAGAATTTAAGGTCATGACGGCAAATTGATCATGATAGCTCAGTGGGTAAGACCGATTGGATGGAAACCAGTATATCCGTGGTTCAAATCCCGGCCATGTCATTGCATTTTTCATGTCAACTCTATCAATCCAATACCTTAACCTGTATACGGTTAATGTGAAGAAATTAATAATTTCCATCAATTAATGAATTATACTGTTTCTAGCATATTAATTACGTTAATTATCAAGCTAGGACGAGAAGTGTAGAAGCTAGAAGGCTTGTTTCTAAGGTAAACATCCACATTTGTGCAGAAACTAGGAATATCTGATTTTAATAAATGGTTAGCATTAAAGCCTTGAACAAAGTACCTGTAAGTAACCAATCCCCAATTCTCCATGGCTGCGGAGTTGAAGTCCGGTACGGCGACCTGGTCCATCTTCGGTATCGTGTAATTCATGGTGGTGTAATTCTCCAAGATCCGAAGAATACTTGGTGAGATCCGGAGGCTGAACTCTGTTTGCCGTAACATCAGCTCCTGACACCAGATGGCAAACTTACCGTCGCTACTGGCCACGCCCTTGAAGTCTGAGACTAAAATACCAATTGAGTAGGTTGACATGGGAGGTGTTTCAGCGAAGCTGTCCCAGACCCTTCCAGGAATCTTGGGTCTGTAAAACAATACGAATCGTGAATATACTTAACGATGTTAATATCAAAGTATGCAACGAAGTCATTATTTTGAATCATTTTTTGAAGGTAGCGTTCTTTCTAAGGGGAAGGACTTAACGTAGCACTTGTTTGGCGGAGAAGTTGCCAAACAAGCATGGCGTTTAATCCGAATATATTAATAAAAAGGTAACGCAGAGGTATAATGTGCTTTGTGATCCCACACACAGAAGCGTAAAATGAAACAAAACTAAGAATCAAGTAAGGTAATCTTTCTTACATAACTCTACTAATATCCATTAATTTGGCACAGCTAATTCTATATACGTCCACAGAAGAAAGCTGCAACTTTTAGTATAGTACCAATATTTTACATAAAAGCTTTACAATTGGAGATATTTGAATTTTTAAAGTAATTCTCGTAATCAATGCATAAAAAGGAAGCATTAATGGCTATATCATAGCACCAACCGGAGGGAGAAAGTACCGCCCATTTTTGGGGACATATTATTCTGAAATAAGTACATCGGCCTCTAAATTTTCAGAAAACTTGAAGTTATTGAAGAAAGAAGTACTAATTAAGAAAAACTACTCTACACCCTGTTCTACAGAAAGTTTAGGATTCTGATTTTAGATTTTAAAGGTTTCACAATTTCAAACCTGAATTGTATAAACTCGGATCACGATTGCTTTTGTGTTTACAAGGAAACTGTCATTACTCACACCGCTACGCACCTCAAAATTTGATGATATAATGTCTGCTGTATATAAACCATGTGCACCAAAAATCTATTGCGGAGTAAAACTTATTTATTTTCCATTTGTGTCCCGGCCCGAGGTTCCTCTAGTAACTTCAGAGGTACCACGAGTGCTAAGGGTCCGCAGCGTCCGCACCCCTACGAGACCACTTGCAAACAGCTGCTGGGCATCCCTCGTCAGCTCTGTATCAGATGTGGGGGGCTGTACTCCTTACGTATGTCATGTGTAGACCGCTACCCATCAGGGGTAAATAATCCCTCCCATATAATGCTATGTTATGTGTATATGTCCCTACTATTCTGGACTCATTCTCGAGTATTTCTAGCTATACTCCATACCCGATATTTGGCACACCGATTCCACATAGAGCAAAGAATTAACTATCGAGTTTTTATTTAACTTTTAATAAAACAGTACAAATTTATAGGTTTTTGAGTGAATTGAAATCACAGAACTGAAGCTGTGTGGAGTCATCAATGGTGCATTTTCAAATATATTTTTATCAGCATTCTAGGTAAATAATACTTACGGGAATGATAAGCGAACTCCCACATTCTGTGATCCGTATTGACAAAAGGATTGAACCAAAGATAAGTATATATGACGTTGCTAGGTAGATCCGTTTGCAATGTAAAAAATCGATATGACAAAGTAGTTGTGAAGAACGCATTGTGACCAGCAGGTGATAAAACTGAGAGCTTACTGTTCTCCTGTCATTTAAGAGGTATAAGGGTTCAAAACTTGTTTCAAATTTATTTTCATCTTACTGTTTGCATTATAGTATATAGCCTATAAAAACGGGTAATCAAACGTATCCTCCACACGTTAGAATAAAATACCCTCTGTTTCTCAGTCTATTGTGAATAAATAAAAAGAAAAATCACAAGTGAATGGAATCAAAATATACCCCGAGGAAAGCTTAATATTGTTGCTTTGAACATTAATCAGTTCATTATGAATTCTTATCTACATATAGGTACTCAGTATACAAGTAACTTTCCATTATTCAGTCTATTCATTGGTTTATTAATACATCGATATTCTATTGTTTACTTAATCCTCTATATTTATATCTTTCAACATCTAGCTTGCTATTCAAGAGAATACGTTTTAAACAACTCATATGAGAGTGGATTTTAATAAATCTATTACTATATATATTTTTACAAGAATTTAATTAACTTAAGAGGATTCTTTGATTCTTTAATAATGATATAGGTGCGCTTAAATGGATAAACAAAAAACCAAAGGTTCATGTTAGATACAATTTTGTAATTATTTATTCCATAATTTAAACCTAGGTGTCTTAATTGTAAATCTATGTGCTGGTTTACTTAAATGCACAGTTCAAACCTGATAATGTTGAGCTTCAGTATAATTTTGTACACAATATTTTTCCTTATTTCTTTAAACTCAGCTGACTATATCGAATATTATTCTCATAAACTTTCGTTTGGTCGTGACTATTCTATAAATTATAGATTGAAACTTTGAAACTGGCAGAAATGGAAGATGTTCTTGAAAGGAGAAAAAGTTCAGTTCCAGGCACGGATGAAAACTGGACTGGACTACGCGAGGGAAATACAAACTTTACTGTACCTATGCCCCCAAGTGGATCACCCCCAAGAGGAAGGGTGGGAAGAGAGGAGAGAGAGACAGAGGGTGGCCAATCCAAAGAGCCGCGACAGTGCAGAGGGTAGGTTTCCTACACCTTACCAGTTGGAAATTCCCCGACAGTGCAGTACAACCAGCATACCACTTTAGTGTGGTCCGAAAACGGCCCCACAAGACCGGATTCAGAGACCGGAGACCGCCCTATTGGAGGAGGACGTTTTACCAAGAGCACATGATCCTGCCATGCACTGCCGAGACTCCCGCCGACACTTCTGTCCTGAAAGAGACCACCAGATGAGAGATGATGTGAAATGATAATGGAGATGAAATGGAAGGAGAGCAAATTCGGGGGATGTAATTAACCTTCCCAGCTTTCACCTGCCGACCCGGGAAAGCACCAGATAAAACCCATGGATCAGGTAGGCCGGCCACGGAAATCGAATGCGGACCTAAGACGAAACCGTCTGAGCCATATTGCTCGGTATGAAAATATCTATTCAATGGTTTAGGTCTTGCCCTTTGAATATTTGAATCCGCTAAATTAAGGTTATTCAAATATTCTATAACTAGTTATTCCAGGAATTTCGAAACATTTGTATATTATTTTGTGCCTAAACCTAATAAATATTAAATAAATGATTACCACTTCTTTGTGCACTTATACTTCTTGAAAGATGTATAATATATATCATATATTCAGGCAGAGATTGCAGCCTTTTCTTGGCAGATATGGTATTTATTTGACCTAAGGAGCACTATAGATTTAGACTAGGAACTGGAACAATCAACAACTTAGCCAGAACCTCCATGGATGTACTGTACACCTTCAAGAAGAAATGATTGATGCAAACTTAAAGCACAGATATATCAGACATATGATTCGATCCATCTATATTTCTCTTAAATCTAAGTAAACTGTTTTGTATAATACTTATATTGCAGTTTTGAAAATACAAAGCACAGTAACAATAATATGAATAATGTACTCAGGAGGCCAACCAGCGATGGTCCTGCAGTTCCGATAGAAACAGTGACTTTCAAAGTGAACATTTGCTCATAAAAAAACCAGGTTAATTTAAAATTCCTCCAGCAGATTTCCCAAAGGATCTCCAATTAATCCCGTTTTATATGTGTATTTCTCACCTTAGTGTTTATTTTAAAAATTTCATACGCGTTTGACCTTTTAATTTAGTTATCTAAATCTCATAAAATGCTCTTGGACGATGAAATGTGCTTCTGAACTCCTTTAAAACATAATGTTTTTATTAAACCTTTCAGTCACTGTGCTCATTATAATGTACATAGACATTTTTTCTTGTTTGTAATGTTTTTATTGGTTTTTTCTTTTTATATTCTTGTTATACTGTCAAAACCAACGTATGCATTTGAAATGTTCTGTCGTACAAAATTATTATTTTTTAAATTTACACGTAATGCTTTTTGTTTATAAGTAAAGAAGCAATCTATGCAACCGCAGTCAAATGATATCCCGTTATCATCCACGCGTGCCATGACACCGATTATACTACGATGGCTCTCCCACATCCTTTACCACAGGCACATTTGACTGCGGTTGCCTAGACTTGAAACCGCGACCTTCGACTTTGAGTGGATGGCCAGTCCACTTCCTATCTTCATAACGATCATGTCTATTCAACTCAACCTAATTAAAACCGGTTCCGAATTAGAATAAGAACGCCGTAAGTAGCAAAATAATTTCTAACTGAAGTTAAGTTGGTTTCGATATCAAATTTCTGTTCGTCTGAATAAATTAGAAAACTTATTTTTGATTTAAGATTATGTTTTTGAAATAAAAGCGTTCCCAAAGCCTTTATCAAATTCTTTGGAGTTACACATGATTGCAAGCATTCTTGAAAATCCCAAAGTTAAACTACTTTGAAAACTGCATGCAGAATTACATAATAAAACCTTATTTTATTCCAATTTATTAGACTGTGCTTATACTCCAATACTTACAATTGTTGCCCTAGATTCCTGTCCAGAGGCATGTTGCTGATGGCATGCATGTCGAATGTTCTTGCTACATTGATCTGAAATTTGGCCTTCAGTGCTGGCTCGTCAAAACAGGGAAATACTCGTCTAGCATGTGTTGGTTCTAGTTGTGTAGCAGCAATCCATCTGGAAAAAAGTAATGTAGTCGTAGCACTCAAATTACTTTCTTTACTTTCTCTTCTGCAAACTACACTTGCAAACGTTTATTCTAAAATCACTTCAGGCGATAGAGATAAACGGTTCTTCGGTAAAGGGTCTTTCAACAAGAGGGTCCTATCTTTGAACTTAAATAAGACACGTTCTATAAGTGATAGAGGTTTATTTATTTTTTATTTTGGAACATAATGCCATTACGTATGCAAGAGAACATCGATTAAGTGACCATCGCGACTTCGTTTACGCGTTAATGGTCGACCTAATTTTCAATGTCAGAAGAACATAAATTAGGTCCAACTTCACGAATAACACGCGTGATATTTTTCATAAGATCATTTACTGTTTCTGGCTTGTTGGCATAAACCAAAAATTTAACATAACCCTACAAGAAGTAATCCAACGATGTCAAATCACGTGATCTCGGGGGCCATTTAACATCACCACCACGGGAAATGATAAAACCTCTGAACTTCTCTTCCAAAAGATCGAATGTTTCGAGAGCACTATGACATATGGCACCATCTTGCTGGAACCAGATGTTTCTGACATCCATACATTCTAATTGAGGCCAAAATAGTCCCTAATAAGAGCCCGGTATCTTTCTCTATTGACAGAGCTTCTCCATCTTGATCCACTTTGATTAGTAAATTTTCACAACTTCTACGCGTTGCGGAATGTTGTAACGTTCCATAACTGTAACCACATGAAAAAAAATGACTGCTCTAATTCAGTAACAACGGCAGCTATCATATGTTAAAAATAGGACACTCTTGTTGAAAGATCCTTTATAAGAAGGATAAGTAGACGAGTCAATGTTTAAAAAGCGGATCGCTACGTAATGACTATCAAAGTTTATGCTCGTTGCACGACTGAGATAAAATCAGCAGCGACTTAAGTCCGTGAAAGTATATTAAACAGAAGATCTTTAATATTTTTATTGGTTAATAAAGAGAGAATGGGGAAGACAAATATATATATAAATATATATATATAAATATATATATATATATATATATATATATATATATATATATATATATATATATATATATATATATATATATATATATATAGACCAATGTAACAGATAGGAGAGGGAAGGAATGGCTTGGATTAGAACAGGATCAATGTTTTTAAGAGGACTAAGAAGTAACAATGTAGAAATATGTGAATTATGTGGAAAAACAGAAAGTACAGTTCATATTTTGATAGTGTAAAGAGCTAACAGCATGGAGGCAGGGAGTATGGGAGAAGAAATGGGAAAAGATGCATAGAGAGTTGATAGCCATAAAAATGGTTACGGGGAAGAATGAAAACAGAAATAGAAGTATAGGGAACATGTTTTGGAAAGCTAAAGAGAAATGGATGAGAAAAGTAGAGAGTGGGAAAAAAACTTGATGGGATAAGGCGAAACGGTAAGTGATGGTAGAGGATAGAAGGATGACTGTGCTACTCAACAAGGCTAAAAGACCTTGGAGCCAAGCAGGCTGAGTTAGCAAGGTAAATAGGGGAAACGGCACCAAACTTTATACAACTAGATCAAGCAATATGTATTGTAGATAAAATATTGTAAATAGAAAGTTGTGTAAATAAATTCAAATTCATATATTCAAATTACATATCAATTAGTTAACGTTGCAATTATTTTTAGCTTAAGAGATTTACAATTTCTAAAATCTCCTAAGGTTAACAATTATACACAATTCATTTGGATAATTAGAGGCTACTACAAGAAAAGTCAAGATACTGTCACCGCGAAATGAAGCTATAGTGAATTTTAGAATTAGTCTGACATCGCAATTAAGGTTTTCTTTAATAAAGCGGAATCAACTCTTAGGATTTACTCCACAAGAGGAGGTTATTCAGATACCTTTTGTAAGGCTAAAATTGGACTTGAAAATAAATTCTTACTGGATAAAAGCATGGTAGCTACGAACTCTTCTCCAGTCGGTGAAGGACGTGACAGTAGAGGGGTGACGGGAGTCAGCGAGTCCTGCAGTGTTTTTAGTGTCCTTTTTTAAAATGGACAATACCTATCTGACATTGGGATTAGCACATGCTGTTCTAGAGGGATTCTTTCAGCAGGTTCTGGTAGCCTCCGTTTTAGAATATCTCTAAGAGGAATTTTTGCAAGGGGCTGCTAGCATCTGGCCGTAGGACTGAGCCAGTTCAGTTAGCTAAGAAGTTAGGAAGTTAAGTCGTTCACTTGTGATCGGATGCATAGTAGTGTTTTGTCCCTTGTGTGCGCCAGCAGTGGTACGTTTATGAACGTCACTCGCCTAAGTGATAATATGCATTTAACAGTAATTGGTCTCGTTTGCTGCAATATGCACTTTGTCATGGAAATATTTTAAACATAGTCGTACTGTGTTTCAAATGGTTAATTCACTCACTTTTACTCTCACAGTAATATTGTATATTCATCCTTCAGTTCGACTTCACCTTCTCATTCCTATCACCTCACTGATGTGAACTTCTATTCCTTACTGACACAACACATTGTTTTTTACATTCACTTCATTGTCTTCGCTTCGGTGTAACGAAATACGCCCGATGCATCCTCTTCTTCCGTACGATTCACTTCCTGCGGACTCAACACACGACGTATCCATTTCCGTGCAGTAACATATTCACTGCAAGTCGTAACCAACTCGTATGGCGAACAGCGCTTTTTGTTTCATCAGAAACGTACAAACTGCCTCACTGACTTGCTTTGCCAGACCAACTCAGCTGGCAAAAGTACTGGTTTATATATCTGAAGGAATTTTTCAGAATGTTCGAGATGTTGAAACATCCAGGAGGTTCTACTTCTCTGGCATAGTGCTTATTGTACTTAAGTCGAACAAGCGCGCGCCTTAACTCGTTCAAGTTTCTCACTACTCGGTGCCGGTCTCCCTTGGCCATAGCATTCACGTAACAATATCAATGATATTTTAAGAAAAATATGTAGAGCCATGGCAGTCTGAGGAAGAAGGGGACTTCTTAGACATTTATTCAAATATGCTGAACTTAAACGTTTGGTATCTGAAACTCCATTTTTCCCCAGTCGTGCTGTTCTCCCCCTTCTCTATTACACGACCACGGTTCGTTCTCTAGAATCTATTTTTATTCAATCGATATCAAAAGTTTGATTTCCTTCAAAATATCAGTAACCAATCTTTTGTTGGAATGCATCCCAAATGTGGGATGACTATTTTATCCAATTTTAAAATACAGTACAAAGGAGGTTCAAGTATGATGTTTATCTTCATGAGCTCCAGCGAATTAAGCTGAGTTACTTGTTTTAGCTCGAGCATTAATTAAACATAACATTAAACAATAAAATGTTAGGGCTAATCAATTTAAAAGCTATGCTTGCGACACAGGATTGAGGATTTCTAGGCGACAGGAGGACGCCCAGTGCGCAGTGTAAGAAGTACATAAAAGAAAGCCAGGCAATCTCATTAGTATTCACAAGGGTTGAGCAACAACCACCCTTAAGTAATGGAACATCGTCTCACTGCTACTATATCGGGCTAACGTATTGTGTGTAGGCACACTGCAAATATTGCAGTAATACTATACATTCTGGAGCTAGCAGTTTTAAGTTGCTTTTAACGCTTATTTTGGATACCGAGTAATACTTTGAAATTAAATTTATGGTACCTTTTCAGCTTATAATGTACAATCTTCCTATACATTTATGCACCAATTCCTACTTTAATATTGTAAATGCCTGGCACCTTATTTTGTGTTGCATAGCAAGCCGGCTCCATCACAACTGATATGGAGCATTTACTTCCCTTTGCTAAATCCGCTGTACAGTTCATTTTATTGCTCCTTGCCTCTTCTCTTTCACTCTCATCTTTTTTTTATTTTAATTTTATTAGAACATTCAACACCTTATTATTTATCTCTTCTTGCTTTTCTTCTTTCCAAAATTTTCTTTGTATGTCTTTTTAAACTTTCATACACTGTAAGATAATTCTCTACATTTTCACCACCTTAACAAAGTTCACATTAAATCCTTTCATGAAAGTGTCGAAAACAGTGTTGTTGTATAAATTAAATTAATTGGGAGTCGATTAATGATACTAAACAACACTTACTTTTAAATTTTCCCGGAACTAGTTTCAGATGCCTTCCCTCTATCTTCAGCAGGACATCGACTGGTTCTCATTGGTGTAACTGGCAATATTTTGTCATCGGTCTCCTCTGGTGGCGGTTCGAGGAACTTGCTGAACAAATCTTTCTGGGGGATGTCGAAATTGAATACTTTGTTCCTATTTTTTGAAATAAAGATTTGTTCCCATGTGGACAGTTCTTCTTTTCCAGTTGTATGTTTTAGTAATTTTGGTTCTGGATTTATGTTGTGGGTTTTCCCCAAAAATGCGTGGCAACTGCTGATTTTTCTAATTGTTTGTATTTTATGTTCCTAAAGTGTTCATTTGCTCTTGTTTCTAAATTTCTTTTGGTTTTTCCAATATAAATTTGACTACAGTCACAGCATTCAATTTGATATATACCAGATTTTTTGTTAGATGGAATGGCATCTTTAATAGTTTAGCACACAGACTGGTCAACATCCCTCTCACAGCAGAAGAATACAAAATAGAGTACAACAAAATTATTGGAATAACACAGAAAAATGACTTTCCCAAATCACTAGTAGACAAAAAAGTGAACTTAGCAAATAAGAAGAAACTACTAAAGGAAACCACAACCCTCTCAGCTACAGAAACTAAAATGATCTTCAAAAAATTCACTTACCATCCATGGGCCTTTGATAAATTCAAAAATGTCTTCAAAAAACAAAACATTCAACTAGCACCAGTCAACCATTTCTCCTTAAAAAACCTAATTTGCTCAAACATCAAAGATGCTATTCCATCTAACAAAAAATCTGGTATATATCAAATTGAATGCTGTGACTTTAGTCAAATTTATATTGAAAAAACCAAAAGAAATTTAGAAACAAGAGCAAAGGAACACTATAGGAACATAAAATACAAACAATTATAAAAATCAGCAGTTGCCACGCATTTTTTGGAAAAAAACCACAACATAAATCCAGAACCAAAATTACTAAAACATACAACAGGAAAAGAAGAACTGTCCACATGGGAACAAATCATTATTTCAAAAAATAGGAACAAAGTATTCAATTTCGACATCCCCCAGAAAGATTTGTTCAGCAAGTTCCTCGAACCGCCACCAGAGGAGACCGATGACAAAATATTGCCAGCTACACCAATGAGAACCAGTCGATGTCCGGCTGAAGATACAGGGAAGGCCTCTGAAACTAGTTCCGGGAAAATTTAAAAGTAAGTGTTGTTTAGTGTCATTAATCGACTCCCAATTAATTTAAGGTTCACATTAGTTTAGCATGTTCTCTCAGGCCATATAAAATATCGTTACTATTGTCACCCATGCTAATCCTTTTTCTTTCTTATTACATTGATCTATACACTTTTATTTATTCCTTCCCTTTCTCTCACTTGTTTCCAGAATTTTGAGTTATTACCTTCTTGTAACCACATTCTTTCAACCCTATATCTTCCAACTCTGTTTCCCAATATTCACATCTTTTTGTATTCTCTTCTTGTGACACAAGATTCATTTAATTTATTCTCTTCCTTTTACAATACTTCTTCCTATTCTTCTTCACTTCATGGCATAGGCAATCAAGTGCCTGTTCCGCCTACGAAGATCTCCAGCCATCGCTTCCTGCGTCTGCCCACCGATCTACCTTTAGGATGATACATTAATATTTGTTTTGTAAGTCTATTATCTGACATTCTTTCAACATGTTCCTTCCATTTTTGTTTGAGATCTTTTAACCTATCATTCATACTAAAAATATCCAGCTCTTCTCTTATATTTTCATTTCTTATTATGTCCCTATTCATGCATCCTTTCACACTTCTCAAGAATTTCATTTCTGAAGCCTGTATTTTACTCTGTTGCTTTTTAGTTAACGTCCAAGTCTCACTTCCGTATGTCAGTATACGTACAGCCATAACTTTGTAGAACTTTAATTTTGTTTCTGTACGTATTTTGTTTCTAAACCTTCTATTTATTGTTCCACACACTCTTTGAAATTTTCATATTTTATTGTAGACATCATATTCCTTGTCATAACTAACATCAGTTCCCAAATAGTTAAAATGACTTACCTGCTCAACGCAACGATTATTTATAACTATTTTTGTTCTAATTCGCTCTTTCCCAATGAATGCTATTACCTTTGATTTTATAAAAGAAATTTTCATATTATATTGCTTACAAAGTTCACTAAGTTAAAATAGATTTTTGCAGGGCAGACTCGCTATTTTGTATAATAACTAAGTCGTCAGCAAAAATTTTAAAACCTACATTCACTAGCTGCTTCCATTTGCACACTAGGTCGTCAATATAAATATTAAAAAGTGTAGGTGATAAAGTACACCCTTGTCTAAGACCCTGATTAGTAAGATTTTTCTTTAGAAATTTTACCATTGTTCCTCACATTTATTTTTGTTTGGAAGTAGAAGCATTGTATCATTTTTACTAATTCTTGTGGGTATCCTCGTTCTTCCAACATTTGCCACATTTTGCATCGGTTTACCCTATCAAAGAATTTTAAAAGTCAATAAACCCATATGCGTTTCTTTATTAAACTCCCTATGTTTTTCAATTAGTTGTTTAACAATAAAAATTTTATCTGCACAGGATCTGCCTCTTCTAAATCCACTTTTTTCTTCCGAGAGAAGACATTCAGCTGAAGAGAATTTTGAATTTTGGAATAAAGTATTATTGTATTATTTTACAATACTTTATTCCAAAATTCAAAATTCTCTTTAGCACAATACCTAACTTTCTTTCTCATGCTCATCTTGCAGCTGGGCCGATAGGTATAGTACAGCAATTGGCAAAAATGTTTGACTATATATAATCGGTCGACCTTAAATCTAGCCTAATGGAAACAAAATCACGTGGTAAACTTTGTGTATTTTTCGGAATTACACATGCAGCAACATAGTTTCATGTTGGAAAAACTTATTTTGTTGAAAAGCGTTATTTAAATACTGCATTTTAGGAGTGTATTTTAGTTAAATTTTCCAATAATTATTAATTATATAATTCATAATATTGATAATACAATACAATTTAGCCCATTATTATTAATGAGTTAAATTTGTAATTAATGAAATGCTAACTGAGATTTGCATGTGCACCATTTTCCACTAAAATACAGTTGGTATGTTTTATTTTACTGAACAGTGTTAGCTTATTTTCAAGTTGTTCATTGCAATATGGATAATGTTAATTAAGATTAATAATTATGGGTAGTAAAAATGTCTACGTGAAATTTATTGAAAGCAACATTTTAAAAAGTGGCGAAAAAAACCATTGCATTGAATGTGCTAATAAAAGATAAATAGTAATTTTTGTGAATATTTACCACAAATGCTGATATGTTTTAGATACACTAAAATACTCTGGTACTCATAGGAGTATTGCTAAGTTGTGGGCACCTTAAAAATATTTAACTGTATAATACAATACAAAAAATATCCTAACGAAAAATTTTAGAAGTGTGCTGGAGTCGACATCTAAAATTCAATGCCACGGGCGGCATTTGAACCACGGATCTACTGGTTTCCGTACAGTAGCTCTTACGCATTGAGCGACCATAGCCAATTTGCCGCCATGACATTAAATTCTCCAATTGACTCGTATATTTCCCCGGTGAACCACTAGGGTCTCTCGCATCCGAGCTACACAGTTTGTGGCTGCTTACTATTGTATATACTTGAGTCCCAGGCTTCATTATTTAACTGTTATTAAGTTAATTGATAGAAATTAATCATTTCTCCACACTAGCAGTATACAGGCTAAGGTATTGGATTGATAGACTCGACATGATGAAGCCTAGGACCCAATTACTTAAAATAGTAAGTCGCCACAAACGGTGTGTCTCGGATGCGAGAGCCCCTAGTGGTCTACCGGGGAAATATGAATCAATTGGAGAATTTAGTATCATGACGGCAAAATGGCAATAGGTAAGAGTGACTGGACGGAAACCAGTAGAGCCATGGTTCAAATCCCGGCCGTGACATTGAAGTTCTCATGTGGACTCTATCAATCCAATATCTTAGGCCCTATACGGCTAGTGCGAAGAAATGATTAATTTCTATCAATTAATTTAGAACTGTGCTCCTAAATATAATAAATCCTTTTTTAATATCCATATTCACCACCAAAAATATGCTATTAAACTGAATATGTATTATGTAATAAAACTACCTGACATTCCACAATCACTATTTTTCTACAGCTTCTACATATTTAGTGTAGTGGTTAAATTACACATATCCTCAAAACTATTATTATTATTACTGTTATTGTTTATTTATTATGAGATTTAAATGCGACAAAATACAACCAGAAAGTGCAGTAGAAACATTGCAAATAAAATCCAGTGCTAGAACTACCAACTATATCAGGTTAGCCAAACCAGTTACTTGGTACAACTAAACCTGTAGCTAGAAACAAAAGCTGTTAGCTAAAGGGCGTAAAGGAAGCAATAATTAGATAAAAATTATTTGTCAGAAAGAGCTTTACATACCTGATTTTCTTCTCGGCAGTCATGTACCAGCTTCTGTAGAAGCCAAACATATCATCTCTGAGGTTCCCTGTGTATTTGATGTTGATACTGTACAAGTTGCCGAATAAGAGCTTTTCCCTCAGATAAATAGTATACATTTGTGTAGTACTGTTATAGTCCGTGAAGTTGATTTGAATTGTCCTGTAAGGATTCATGGAGACTACATTTACGCCGATGGGCTGCAAGTCCTCAAAGTGAAGGACAATCTTGCTGGTGGTCCGGGGGGAAAGTCCAATGATGTCGACTTCACCATCAAAGGTGAAATTCTTAGGGATGATATGTGGTACCAGGTTGATCACGTAGTGTAGAGGTATGAAGGTATGAGGAAGGCGATAACTCTGGTTGCTTTGTTGAGGAGTTAGACGCCGTTTTCGTGTTCGTATTTCGGTCAGTGTGCATGATCCCAACAAGGACATCAGTAACAGCAAAAGAAGGAATGCTTGAAACTCCATCTCCCTGGAATAGAATACAGATTCTTTAGCGCCTTATTTTAAGTTTTCATGAAATTCTAGCCTAAGTTTCCAAGCTGCCTTAATATTTGAAATTTCACCATGTTAGGTCCATATTTACTACCATAATCCTCGAAACAATCCCTTCATCGTTCTTAGTATTCCAGTTATTGAACGGCCCGCCCGATAGCATAGATGGTAGCTGTCTGCCTCATGTTCGAGAGGTCCTGAGTTCGAATCTCGCTCAGGGTGAGTTACCTGGATAAGGTTTTCCCTTATCCTGATAGACGAAAGTCGGGTAACTCTAAGCTCCATGGACCCCGGACTCATTTGAGCATCCTTTCGCCCATTAAAAAGCTGTTGAACGTCATCAGAAACTCACTTGTTTGTCAGAATGTTCAGCGTTTTATGCTTTACTCTCTCAAATTTTTTACTTTCAAACTTGTACTTCATCTTTGGAATCAAAGTCTCAGACGGTCAGTGAGACTACCGATTTTGTGCAAGTCAATCGAAATCTCACAATAGCTGCGGATTGGCTGAAATATATTACTTGTAAATGATTTGTTAAAACTCTTTTCTTTTCACTGTTTGATACAACAAATGCCATGTAAAATCGCTAGCATTATTTATAATTTTATACGCTCAACAAAGCGCTTTTGTCAGCAAACTAAATCCTGTGTCAGATTGAGCCTTTTTAGTTATGTGCAGAGGATCTACTCCCATTAGTCCTGGACCCGTAGGACCAAGGACCTGGGCATCCTTCTACCCGGGAGTGATGGAAACTCCGGGGGTCTTTCCATAGGGCAATACCTTATTTCTTAAAAAGCCCCTCAGCTGAGCACAACGTCAAGACGGGATGGAAGTGGATACGTCACTTACGTGCATCAACCTCGCAGGGAAGACTACCGAAAACCTCGGTGGGACCGCCTGGTGATCTAGCACACCTTCTACTAGCTCTGCAGGCTAGTACCCGGGAATTATGAGGCAACCCTCTACCCTCTCCGGGCGGCCGTATCCTGGCCGGAGGTACCCAATTCCCCGTGGGTGTCGGGAACACACTGCCCCTTGAGTCCAACCCAATCCAAACAACTCCCCGACGGGAGGGGCTCGGCAGTTCGGCCCGATGTTCCTCTAGCAACGTCAGAGGTACCACGAGTGCTAAGGGTCCGCAGCGCCCGCACCACGGCAGCTGAAGGGGACGGATCCCCTCCCATACGGGAAGATGAGCGTTAGTTTCCGGTTAGATAGATATGTTAGCTTAGAAGTCTCCAGTGTTCTGCTGTTTATTTGCACAGACTTAAGTATCCTTATAATGTTTCCTAGAGATTTTCTGAATTTTGTTTAACAGTGATATATTTGATATAACCAAATAAAGCTCAAAGATACATATCCCTTTGGGAATATGACCCCATATTCTGTGGTATTTGGATGAATAGAAGGTCATGTTAGTGCACCACACATTTACTTTTGATCCTTTAGTCATGCAAAGAGAACAAGATCTCAAAGGGATACAATGGCGACCAGCTGTGTTTTAAAAAGATCTGACAAGTGGTTAAAGTCTACTGTATTCCCATTCTCCTTGAACGTACTAGAAAATAAGTGATAAGATAATACTTATCTCGATGAACATGAAGTAGATAGGCAAACGAGTGTTTGAGAGAATAGTTAAAGAAGGTATGTGGGTGCAAAACATTAGATTTTTCTTCCTGGTTTCACGAGTTTGTTGCTTACGGATTTACCGGCAGCACTGCGCTGAAGAATATTTTGAATGGGGAATGGATGAAATTTTCTTTTATCCTAGGAAACTTTGCACCATACAATTGTACGCGGCTATGCATTTTCCTATTGTTTCTCTAGAGTTCATCCTCTGACACGTGCCATATTATATATTCGAAGTTGCAGGCGTTGCAATGTCGCATCCGGAACAGCAGGGATATATTTGGGTCGTTGATGCCGCACAGAAAAATCGTCAACTAAATATATCTTAACATAAAGTTAAAAATGCTGAAAACACCATACAGACATCACTGTAAAGACTTAGAAAATGATGCTCAAAAATTTTATTGACAGTGAATACAGAGAAAAAAGAAAAAATTCAACATTTTCCCTCAAGAGTAAAGAAAAAAATTAAACTGTATTATAATAGCAATGAACTCCCGAGAAAACAGAATTTTCGAAATATTTAGGAGTATTTAAGTTAATTAATGGAAATTAATCATTTCTTCACACTAGCCGTATATAGGCTAAGGTTTAGGACAGATAGTCAACATGAAAAATTCAATGCCATGGCCGGGATTAGAACCACGGATCATCTCCTGGTTTCCGTCCAGTCGCTCTTACGCATTGAGTTACCATGGCCAACATGCCGTCATGACATTAAATTATTCAACTGACTCATATTTCCCAGCAAACCAATAGTGTGTGTAGTGTTTAACGCCCGCTTTTACTACATAGGACACCGCAGGCGGTGACACTGATGATACATGAGATGAAGATGGAGCACCGGTTGAATGAGATGGCGGGGGAAACCGGAGGTCCCGGAGAAAACCCCCCCAACGCCGTGTTGTCCACCACAAATCTCACTTTGCGGTCGACTGTGATCGAACCCGGGCCGCCTTGGTGAGAACCAAGCGGTCTAACCACTGAGTAAACCACCAGGGGTTCTCGTATCCGAGATACACCATTTGTGGCGACTTGCTATCGTAAGGACTTGAATTCCAGGCTTCATAATTAAACTCTTATACGGTTAGGGTGAAGAAATGATTAATTTATATCAATTAATTTAAATAATAAGAGTTAAATGATGAAATCTGTGATTCAAGCACCTATGATAGTAAGTCGCTATAAATGGTGAATCTCAGATTCGAGAGCCCCTAGTGGTTTAGCGGGAATACGAGTCAATTTGAGAATTTAATATCGCGACGGCACGTTGGCCATGGTAGCTCAATGGGTAAGAGCGACTGGACGGCAACCAGGAGATCCGTGGTTCAGATCCCGGCCATGGCATTGAAGTTTCACGTTCACTATCTATTTAGGAGTATATTTTAATAAAGACTTACATGGTTATATCAAGCAGAATCTATTACAAGAAAAAGTGATATATTCAAAATATTAAAAAAAAACTAAATGGAAATAAATGGGGTAGCTCTAGAAAAACGCTAATCATGACATATAACATATAATAAACCCATCCTTAAATATTATGGTGAAGTATTAATAACAGCATCCGAGCCTTGAAAAAATAATTGGAAAACGTTCAAAACCTAGCATTACACTTAATAACAGGTGCAGTTAAAACAACCCCAACTTCTCTTTGCAACATCCAAAAAGCCAATAAACATAGAACTTGAAAAACAAGCTCTAATAACTTACGAAAAATTTACAAGAATTCCAAATATTAATAAAGTAGATGAACACCAGGACTTGAAATATACTCTAAAAACTCAAAAAAGATTTGTGCAAAAAGTACAAAAGTCGAAAGAAAAATTGCACATACCTATTGCAAAAGAAAATCTATTACATCCCATTACTCCAATAGAAAAATTTGAAATAATTTAGGCCTCTGTGAAATCTTCAAGAAACTATCATCATGCCCAGGAATTGTGAAAATGATTGCACTATACTCCTGCCATCCTAAGAAGCAAACTTTCCTGTGAGCAATTCCGCGAACAAAACCTACAAGACAAAATCTACTGGTAAGCTACTCTTGTGCATACGACTTGTTTGAATGTAATATGACGTAACACATGGGCGAAAGTGCCACTGTGGTCTGTCACGCTTGTGCACGTGGGTGCAGAGTAATACAAAAGTGTGTTTCTTCCGACAAATGCAGTATAGAAACATTACGATTCAAACACTCTGAAGAAGAATGGACACACACGAGCACTCGCGCGCACACATAGTTGGCTCATTTAAAAGATATGATGATGGAGCTGGAGCAGGCGGCCCGGGTCAGGTTTTCTCCTTTTACAAAAAGGTGGGGAGGAAACACTACAAATTTTGACGGAGAACAAGTTAATACAATCTACACTTCTCTAAAATATCTGTTTGGCAATAAAAATGTAAAAAAATTGATATTTTATCTGATTCTAGAGCGGAAATCCAAGCAAATGCTTTACTTCAAAATACAAAATCAGAAAATATAAGAGAAATTCATTGTTTGGCCAAACAGATACAAAACTTAAATAGGTATATAGTCTTCTAGTGGATTGCTACAATGCGGATTGATTGACAATGAAAAGGCAGTCATCCCAGCAAAAAAGGATACAAAATTTAAAATAAGTTTCAATCATAAGTAACATTGGAATGAGTTAAACGTATTATCAAGAAGAAAATGAATAACGATTATAAAACTAAGTTAACTACAAATATATTAAATTCTAAAGGAGAAAAATACTTAAACTAGAAACTAATTGCTGAACAACCTTGAAAAACAGCCATTGCCATGTTTAGATTTACCATTAGACATTAATGTCTCTGTACGCACTGCATAAAATTGGAATGCCATTATCTCCAAATTGACTGTTATGCAACAAGGAAGAGGAAATTAATTTGGAACATCTATCTGTGAACAAATTAAACTATCCAGACTTGATCTCAGAATATTCGGAGGCAAGAAGAATGGCTTTGTTGCTATATGCATGAGAGTTAACTTCGCACGCACGCACATATTTGATCTACCAAACAGCTACGTGCATTGATAAGCGTCCCATTTTCTCGTGGCTTTATTCGCGCCTCAGTTCTAATTTATTACTTAAGGCAAGGCTACAATGAAAATTCGCCGAAAATGTTGTAAATGATGGAGTTTTCTTTTTTGGCATTTTTTTTGGAGTTTAGGGTTTGTAGTAATATAGCATGGTATTTTTATCATCTGCAACATTTTAGGCCATTACGTGTCAATTTAAAGAGGCATTTAACAATCGTTAAAAGTAACAATAATTACTTTAAATTTAATTTTCTGCGAACAATATTTTCTAACACTTTTCAGTATAAAAATGCTTCATGCGTCAAAGTTTTTCATTTAAGTTGGTGAAACTTACAGGATAGGTCCACAATACTCGTATGCAAATAACAAACTTCACATTGCCCCTTTTTGTTAATGCTCATGTTTTGAAAATTATATGGTGCTAAGGAATAAATAAAGTTAATATTTTCAAAATTTTGTGAGCTAACATGTGGAAAATATTTTAGAACAAATGCTACAAGAATATTCCAAAAAATAAGAATATGGCTCTTTTAAAATTGCTCTGTACTAGCCAAAAACAAAAATTGAACTTAAAAGCTCAATTTTTGACGCGCAGAGCATTTTTAATTTATACAATATTTTCACAAAGCATAATTAATAATTAATTAACTATTTGGTGAAGCAACATGAAAATTTGCATTCAAGTTTTAAATGATACTCTAATTCTGTAGCTAAAGTTTCAAATGATAGGTTTATAGTTATAGAATTTGGAATCTTCAGTGTAGTATTGCCTTAAGGTAGCATATGGATTATTCCTTTACTCTACGATCATGACAAAATACATATAATGAGCACTAACATTAAAGTACACCTTACTTAACGATCACATACTGCAGTATTTATATATGCTTACGTTTCTATTTCTTGCAAAGTTAGGTTAGGCTTAGTTTTTTGGTACCAATGGTAACATTAAAGCACGCGAAGGAAGCGAGCGTACATCTCTTAAAGAAGTTTGGAGCAAGGATATTTCAAATTTCGGTATACACTTCTTGATTACAAATAAACATAGAGTATTGGTGACTTCACATTTCAACTCTTCTGCGTTTTTATAAAATATAAAAATATCCACCAATTTTGGCGTGCCCTTCAAGTTCAAACTGCTTAAATTAACATAACCACAAAATAAATAAGTATTTTGTTTGTTAACGATTCTGTGAATTGTCCGAATCACATCAGCACCATTGATTTTCTGGAATGTTCTCCCACAGGAGCTTTTACATACCAGTAAATGTACTGATATGGAATTGTAGCTTTTAAGCACGCTTCAAAACAATTGGTTTGAATTCATAACCTGGGATCGGTAGACCAGCACCTAACTGCAGTCACAACGCGTACATACTAGTGGAATCGTCAATATAATCAGTGAACGTAATGTATCTCCTGCAAAATATGGAGCAAGTTTTTTTTTCTTTAATTACATAAAATTCCGTCATCTTGTAATAAGCAAGTCAACAAACCAAACCTAACCTTAAATATGAACTGTTTAAATTACACTATTTATAAATACCTCTTTAGAATGGGGTTGCGATTCTTAGATGTTCCGTCTCCAACAAACCATTTCAGCTTTACTTCATGCTTGGATGACTTTCTTTGACGTGAAGCATTTCGTAATGATCTGTTATATGCTTCCTATTTAGTATACTCATTTCGTTTTTGCTTAGTGTTTCAAAACGCATTCAACCGGAAGTACGAGAACTGAAAGTTAAACAAGGAAAATTACATAGAAAAATTAAGGAAATGCATTCGTTTGATGTGAACGTAGTTCTTAGTTGTTAAATGCTAATAGCTTATTTACTTGTTATACAGGTAACGAAGTTTTAATGGGGAAACCTAGTTCTTACTGGCATCAATTATCTATATGCAGGAAACAAATTGCTAACTCCTTCAGGCTCGTTAGTCGGAATATGTATACGTTTCGGAATATTTGTCTAAATATTTTAAAACTGATTGGATTTTGCACAAAATAAAGCGTTTTAGATGGCCTAGGTGAACCATTGCATGGAGATGTAATGTTATACACAAACGTTTAAACAAAATTCATCGAAGTGTTTAAAATATGATTGAAATTGATGTAAAACTAAGAGTACTTCAGTGAACATCGTCCAAATCGAAGTCGCTGATAATGTTTCCCAACGGATGTTTAAATAGACAGCAGTACATATCAGTTTTATACAATTTGACTAAATTTTCAATGCATAAAAAAGCTATGCAGTAGAAGCCATTGAAGATTTTAATACAGAATCACAATAAGACGAAAATTAATTTGGTTTCTACTTTGTGATGATAATTATTAACATGAGTATTTATTGTAGAACGTTTAAGTATTTCGGAATATGAATGACTTTCTCCAGTTCTGTGTTCCAAATGGTTCCCAATCTAGAGCTCAAATTATTATAGTATTTAATGTCAGTTCAAGGCGAAAAATATCCAATTAAGCTATCAGCATCCAAAGATCTTCTAATATTAAGAAAGAGTTATCAGAAAATATTTTTTTACTCGCTAATTTCTTGAGATTTTGTAAAAACCTTTCGAATTTATACAGTTCTATCTTTCTATGTCACACACTCTCAGAACTGTTTCTAGAATGTTTCTGGGTGGATTTAGGATGTCTCAAAGCATGCGAATACAGGCAGGATATTATGTCAGATTTCTGAGTGCAAGGGATGAAGTAGGATACCTCTACAGGCTTGACGCATCCGCGTTAAAGGCGCAGAACCTGTCCTAAGCTGGAATCTGCTCATTTTGGTGCTAAGTTCCTTCACCAGCCTTATGGGCTTGGACATCCCCCCTCTCGACACTGACAACAGCAGCTGCAGTGCACTAATTCCATTCGCAGCAGCACCACACTTGTCATTTGCCGACCTTACCGATCCTGAAAAGACGAATTTATATCAGGTGAAATGATACTGTAAAAGAATCCTTAGATCAAATTGGTTGGCATTCGCCATCGAGTCTCAAGCTTTCCCACCTGAGCCACAATGCTCGGCAGGAGCCAGCCGAGATGGTAGCTTGTCTGCTTCTCGCTCAAGATACCTCGAGTTTGAATCTCGGTCAGGGTGAGTTATCTGGAAAAGCTTTCTTCCACGGTTTTCCCTTATCCTGAAAATGGAATGTTGGATATAACTAAGCTTTGTGCATCCTAGGTTACTTTGAGCATCACTTCATCCATTTCATTCTCTTTGATACGACTTAATGTTGGAGGACATAAATTTAAGAGGAAAAAAACAACTTTCAGATAGTTTGGAGGTTGAGTGATTACGAGTATTTAATGGAGTGACAATATCTTAAATTTGATAATAATAATTAATATATATTCAGATTACTCTAGCCTAAAATAAGTAAGATTATAAATTTACTGAAGAGAGGGTATTATTTGATTATTTAAAAACTGTTACAATATAAGTTGACACTCCTTTTAGGCTGTGTGGTGGTACTGTGTAATGGGTGGGTTGGCAAACATGAGTAATAATGCAACTACGTACAACCCTGTGTAATATAGTCATGGCTTGTGTTAGGTTGGTAAACTTAGCTTTGGTTCTGTTCATTGTTTTACGTTATTATATCCAGATATTAAGGAGCAACGTAGAAAATGCATATTAGAAAACAAATTACAGGGGTCAGTCCATGTTAGTGCAAATGATGGAACACCCACAACAGATGCTCCTGTAAAAATATTTTTAGAAGATTGAAGATATTAACGCTTCCTTACATGTATATATTCTCGATCCTAAAATTCTTTGTATGCAATCGTGCCTTATTTGCAATAAATAATGTAATTCACAAAATAAACACTAGACAAAAGTATAATATTCATTATCCCAGTGCTAAACTTTCTTGCTTCCAGAAAGGTGTGCATTATGAAACTATCAAAATATTTGGCGCACTTCCTAATATTCTTAAATACAAAAATGATAATTTCGGTGCTTTTAAAAATGCTGTTAGAGAGTACCTTTGCTCAAATTTTTTTATTCTGTACAAGATTATCTGAATGACAAATTATCCTGATAATGCTTCTGTGGCTCTGTAAGTAGCATTTAACTATTCCAATGACAAATCATTGCCAATAAATCTTTGATTTATGTTGAAAGTTTATTTTTAATGTATATGTATTTAAGAAATAACAAGAATGGTATCCATTGCAAAAAGGTTGAGACGTACTGGCATAAGCCAAGTGAAAGCTGAATTAAAAAGTGTTTGATTTTGGATCATATATAATTATCCCTGCTTTGTTTTCCATAATGTTGTGCATATTCCTGTATACTATAAAATGTGTCTTATGTTAACATTTGTACATATATATTGTCACAGGAGCCATTCAGGCCACGCCCACCCATTTATCTTGTAGCGCTAACATAGGGGATGGTTAGGAAAGTGTCACTAGGCACTGTACCATCTCTTTCCCCTCCCCCTGACGTCTGGAACATTCAGGATGATTTTCCGAGCCGCGAAGCTTCCAGAAACAGCGATCTTCCTATATAAGGGCTGCAGTGGACCAGTCAGTTCAGTTCTTGGCGAGCAGCCGTGAAGAGCGCAGTGCTAGCGAACGGACTGGAAGACTGCGTACGTGTATCAGGTGTTGTACGTAATTGTGAGTGTGGAGTGGACCTGTGACAGACGAACTGGTGGATTGTAATTGTGTGCGCTACGTAATTCTATGTAATCGGCAAGTGTTCCAACTGTAATTCGGTGGAAATAAAGAACATTTTGAGTTTGTACAATCGGACTTTGAATTTCACGAACCCACAAAGTCACAATATGCTGTTAAACTTTATACCTCTGGACATGTTCAATGTTCACAGCCGTTTCTGGCTACAAGTGAACCTACTGAACGCAAATCAATCTAATCTAATCTATTGTTTCTTAACGAAAACATATCGAAATTAATATTTCACTACAGTTAAAGTTTTTTAATTTCTCTATCACGTACTTATTGCATAGTAGAGATGGTATTACTTTGCATCCCAAAATTCAAAATTGCGATTTAAGGCTCCCTCAATAAAAACGTAGCACTCGAATAACTTTTACTACTCATTCTTATAAAAATAATTTCTATGTGCTTCATGTTATTCGAGAGAAACACTTGCATAAATTGTTTTATTGTATATTCCTTGCAGAAATAAAGGAATAGCCTCAAGTAATATAAAAACCTTTTTAGATCCGGTCACTACGTGATGAATGAATGAATGAATTCCTGTAATTCCTGTAAGTGGAACATGGGCCTTGGACCGCGTAACTTCTGGGCCCAAAGTGAACGGGTTGAGGATCAGAGAGATTCCGGGATGTGTGATTAGCCCAACGCCGGAAGTGAAAGAAGAGAGAGATGAGGTAATAGGTATGACGATGGAGCAATCGATGGGATGCTGGCGGGGAAAACCGGAGGAACCTGGAGAAAACCCTCCCCAACGTCATGTTTTCCACCAGAAATCTCACTTTGCGGTCGCCTGGGATGGCACCCGGGTCGCCTTGGTGAGAGGCAAGTGGTCTAACCACTCAGCCATGACGCGGCCCACTATGTGATGGGTATAAAATTATTCTCTTTGCACGAATACGAAGAAAAATGGGTAAGACTTCCCATTTGAGAAAGCATAAGAAAAAAAAGTAATAGCTAGGACTGTGTCAGGACTGGTTAACTAGATGCAAATTGAAAAAAAAATCTTATATTTTTATGAATTAAGTGTATCTATATCATTAGTCTATGCAAACTTCATTCCGAATGAAAATAAGTTCATTCTATGAAATTTAAGATATGAATTGCTTTTTTCATGGAAATAAGTTAATAATATTATACTTTTAATCGAAATCATTAACTATTTCTGAAAAAATCCATATTTTAGAAAATATTTTTATATAAAGTGTGGTTTAAGTTAGTGAATTTTTTGAAAATCTTCTTGTCGCATTCTTGAATATCAAGTTTGGTATTTCTGCAGTTTTTCGTTTTTATGTTGTTAATGACAGGCAGACACACACGTACGAACGTGCACACACACATACATATATTGTGACTTCGTGGGTTCGTAGAATTAAAAGTCTAATTTTGTAGAAATTCCAACTGGTCTTTGTTTTAAGTAAAAAGACGTTTCTAACAACCCTTACAGGCTCTGAAAATGACGTGTCATACAAACACGGAAAGTCCAAGGTCTCTCGTTGCTTCACCACACGTAAACAAACAAAATAATTCACTTTCAAATGACTACGCCGCTGGACACACACAATTATCAATTTTCGTCTAGCGACTCCATTCATGACTGCAGCTCAGCTCAGCTCAGCTCAGCTCAGCTTCCGAATTGCTGCCTCGCCGCTTATTTATAACTGAACTATCGTTTAAAATAATTTTAAGATTCAAGACAGAGAAATCAGAAGAAAAGGTAACTGACAAAGGGGTCAGACAAGGGTGCCCAATGTCACCGACACTTTTTAACATCTATGTTAATAAAATAATCCAAAATTGGAGACAAAAATTGACGTAGGCATAAAAGTAGCCCAAGGAAATATTTTAAATATTTTATCATATGCAGATGACGTAGTAATTATACAGGAAACAGAAGATAATCTACAACGCTCAATACACCACCTTAACCAAATATGCAAAAGTTTTAATATTGAAATATCAATAGAAGAGTAAAAAATAATGGCAAACTGGGGCAAAATACCAATAAGGTCGAAAATAGTCGTTAATGACAAAGTATTGGAACAAGTATCCTCCTTCAATTACTTAGAGTGTGAAATCAGCAATGAGAAAGATGAAGATACGAACAAAAATTAATGATATTTCAAACAATTTGTGGAACAATTCACAAAACCCTAAAAAAATAAAACAAGATCTGAAACAAGAATAAAATTTTATAACGCCATGGCGGTCCCAACGCTACTTTATGGATGTGAAAACTGGGTACTTACAAAAAGAACCTTCAGCAGAATACAAAGTTGCGAAATGAGATTCTTGAGAAGAACAAAAGGATGTACAAGAGAAGACAGAGTCAGAAATGAAAATATAAGAAATGAAGCTATCACCTCAAGAATGGATAGGTACAGAAGAAGAAGGTTGAACATGTTGGAAGAATGGAAGACACAAGACTGCCAAAAGTAGTTTTCCAATATAGTCCTAAAGGAAAGAGGGACGTAGGGAGGTCGAGGTAAAGATAGAAGGAGACACTTTGAAGACGGAACAGGCGAGAGCCTAATCCATGAAGTGAAGAAGAAGAAGAAGAAGAAGAAGACTATCGTTTCTCGAAATTTGCCGATGCTTCACGGCCTTTCATGACTGCAGGCAAAGGAGAAGGGAACTGTCCAGACATCTCTCTCTCTCTCTCTCTCTCTCTCTCTCTCTCTCTCTCTCTCTCTCTCGCTCTCTCTCTCAGCAAACGTCCGACGCATGCGTAGCTCTGTCTTTCTTTCCCCGCTTCTCTCCTCTCGGTGTTCGTCTACGCAGCAGCAAAACAGTGCCTGGCGATAATATGGACAAACATGTAGATATATAGTTTTTCCTCTAAAATTGCATATTTTTTTGGTCCAGGGAGTTTCAAAATATGTATTTTCAATGAAATCTAGGTGCCGAATTTTTGGGTCCAACATATTTCCTCTAATGCCTAACTAGAGAAGGTAAACGGTTCTGTTATAAAATAGTGATTAATAGTTTTAACTGGTTAGGTATATAATAATGTAGAACAGAGTAAAACTACCAATACAGGAGTGCAGCTATGGAGTCTTAAGTACATGCAATAAAATAGTTCCCTCCGTGAACTGAGTGTAAATTTCACCTCACGAACACAATTTGAGATACTCTGTGTTTGAAAACTGTTTTTTTAAAAAACTCCAGTGTGTTTGCATAAAGCTGGACTCAAACCAAAAGTGCGATACAATCTAAATTGGTATGTAAGTTTAATATCTTCCAAATATAGGCTCCAGAATGTTGAAGAGATTCCTGTAACACAAACTAACCTTTACAGGGAAAAGATTTTTTGAAAAAAATAGCGGTTTTTAAGAATCGCTGATGCCTTGACTAAAATATCAAATACTTCAGGCATTTACATGGCAAAATACAAATACAAATATACATTATATGTTGAGTTTTTCATAAAAGGAATAATTTAGTGTTTCAGATTTTGAAAACTTGCACTGCAGTCCGCTTTTGTTGGAGATAATTAAAGATGATCTGACCCCTTCGTGATTTACAAAAGAATTGTCCTGAAAATGTGGAGGTTTCCTAGATATTGTGACTTTGTGGGTTCGTAGAATTAAATGTACAATTGCACAAACTCAAAATGTTCCTTATTTCCACCGAATTACAGTTGGAACACTTGCCTACTACATAGAATTACGTAGCGTACACAATTACAATCCACCAGTTCGTCTGTCACAGGTCCACTTCACACTCGCAATTACGTACAACTCCTCTGATACACGTACGCAGTGTTCCAATCCGTTCGCAGCACTGCGCTCTTCACGGCTGCTCGCCAAGAACTGAACTCGCTCGTCCACTGCAGCCCTTATATAGGAAGATCGCTGTTTCTGGAAGCTTCGCGGCACGGAACATCATCCCGATGGCTCCAGACGTCAGGGGGAGGAGAAAGAGACGGTACAGGGTCCGTGCCGCTCTTCTAACCATTCCCACTGTGAGCGCTACACAGATAAATGGGTAGGCGTGGACGTATGCTTCTCGTCTGGCCCCTACCGGCCAGCTGGTTCTCTCTGAAATTCCGATGTTCGGGTGACAATATCTGAGTAAATAAATTGCTCAAAATGCAGAATTTTAACTTTCGCATGCTGGTTGATTCAAATAGATAGTTTGTAGTTATTCTGGAAACAAATAATACTGGTCTAACCATAACACCAAAGATTTTTCTACGAATCACATATCTAGAAATTTCTGTATTTTTAAGACAGTACCACGATGTTATGAAAATGACTCATATAGGGTTTTACAAATGTGGTACTATATTAAGTTTACGAAATAATACATTTTAAGGGAGAGAGGTGTCTCCTTTATAACAAATTTCTCTCAGATCCCAAATGAAAAAGGCTTTAACCTTTCTTACGCTGCATTCTGGAATATAAATGGGCTTGGTAGGTAATTGTTTGTTGATACTTTTTTCCTCAAACGTTCAAAGGAGCCCGTACTACCTCACCTGTCTTTTCTTGTTCCCTTTAATTGCCTCTTTCCTCATGTTGAACCTTTGCTAACAAATTAGTCGTGTGCGCCTCTTTTTATAACGTCTTTTTTGTGTCTGTTTTCTGTGTCGCTCGTTCGTTAAATGTGTGCGTTTTGAAAGGAAAGGAATACCGGGAACTCAGTTCAGACACGGACATTTCTGCAAGACACACATTGTTATACTTAGGGTAATTGACAACGCTGTCACGTTCTGTCCTATTGGTTACCAAATATAACCAGCTGTCGCATCGACGTCAGATAAGGCCGTTTCCTACACAACGTCAATTTTCCCGATACAGGCGCTCAGCTACTCCTAAATTTCTACCAGACAACTAAAGTGAAAGCCTTCGTTTTTTATTTGTGATCCTTGTGTTCATAATGCTTTACAACAATTATAATTGGTTTTGAATTTGAGATATACTTAATATCCATACGAGGGTTGTTCAATAAAGAATGATCACAAATTTTTTGACAACGTACCTTTACTTATCCTCATAATTTTAATGGTCTTTCTCAAAATAATCTCCCCTGAACGCAATGCACTTGTCCTAGCGGTTCTGTCAGTCTTTAAAGACATGCTGGGAACAATTTTTAAGAGATACTTCAAAATCGCATCCGCAGCCTTCACCACTGCTTCAGATAATGGATAATACCTCCCACGAAGGCGATTCTTCAAGTTAGGTAATAGAAAAAAGACACATGTGGCTAAATCCGGACTATAGGGAGGGTGAGGAATGCACTTCACGTTGATTTTTGCAAGATATTCAGCAACAACGTTGGCAATATGCGGCCGCGCATTATCGTGGTGCGGAATCCAGCCTGTTTCACGGAAATGTGGCCTTTGTGCCTGATATGGACTTGCAATGTTTTCAGGACATGCCCATAATATTTTACAGTTACTGATGTGTGTGCAGGTACAACATGCTGATAAACCATTTCATAATATCAAAGAATGAGATGACCATATCTTTTCCAGCAGAAGCAACCACTTTTGCTTTTCTGGGGGTTGGTGATGATGGAGATTTCCATACTGAGATTTGCTGTTTGCTCTCAGGATCAAAATGATGTAGCCAAGTTTCATCAACAGTGATTACGTTTGAAAGAAGCTCCGGATCGTCCTCTAACAACAACTTTAACTGCATACAGACCTGCATGCGAATATCCTTTTGTTCGGGAGTCAGCAGTCTTGGAACCCATCGCGTACAAACACGTCTCATGTGTAATGTTTCTGTCACCAACGTGTGGGTGGCACCCAATGAAATGTTCAGTATTTCAGAAAGTGATCTTAAGCTAATTTGTCGATCCTCTCTCACAATGGCAGCAGCAGTGTTGGTGTTTTCTTCCGTAATAACTGTAATTGGAGCACCGGGTTTACTATCCTTTGAAATTGATTGTCTCCCTTCTTTAAACAGTTTAAACCACCTTCGAGCTGTGTAGGGAAGAACAGATTCTCTACATGCCTCCTGTAACATAGTATAGGCATCAACTGAAGATTTGTTGAGACGAAAGCAGAATTTCAAAGCTGCATATTGTTCCTCGCGTGTTACATCCATTGCAGCGGTAGACGATACTGAACATGTCTGAGCTTACCTGGTTCTCACAGGCGGAAACCAGGAGTACCGACAATGAGAGTACTACGGCGTTTTTTTTTTCACCTTAAGCTAACAGAATATAATAAGTTTGAGTTTTAGTGCGATAAATTATGACCGTAAAAATTATGATCATTCTTTATTGAACAGCCTTCGTATTATATTTTTGCAAGAGTCTGATTGCAAATTAGGGATTTTAAGCCAAGTTCGAGATATTTGTCAACGTAGGAAAAGTATTATTGTAAATTGTGAAATTAATTGATTCAGAGTACAAATCTTATTTGAATTGAGTTTCGAGTTTAAATAAAAAAAAAAAAAACTTTCAACCTTTTGATTTCCTTCATCTTATATTTCCATACTTAAGCTATCCACGCCCGAGACTAAATCTCATGCAAACCGGAGCAACAATAGTATTTTGAACAATTTATCAACTTTAAACATAATTTTGCCGGAAAATTAAAATATTTTTTTTTAACTCATAGCTAATCGGAGGAGAGACGATATCCAACTTCATGAAAGCTTTTACATAAACTCACATTGCGGCAAGAGATTCACGATGTAAAAATGCTACGTCATCTTAAACGTATAAATTAATCAAAACAGTTGGGTTATTTTTGAGAAAATGCAAATTTTGGAAATATTTTCACTTAAGGGTAGTTTGAAATGGAAAGATTCGATTTGAAAATATTCGTGTTGTATTCCTGAGCCTTGATATTTAATAGGATTTGAGTTTTGCGGTCCTCAAACATACTGATCGTTTTCTGAAATGCTTTTTATGGATTCAGGAGAATTCAAAACTCACATTTATGGTAAAATCTCTGTAGAATGGTTGGGTGAAATGCAATGCTTTCTATGCTTACTATAAATAATAATAGAGAAATTAATAAAAAAAGACATAAAAGAGAACACACTAACTAAAACATTGAGATAGAATGAAATATTTCGTCACAAAATAGTAATTGCAAGTTTGGAAAAGAAGACATAACACAAAAATAACAGTCAAATGTCGATTAATAACCTTACATATGGAAGAAGTTGTGTTCAGGGAGCGGAAAATGGTTGTTAAATAAGAGCCTTTGTAGATAAAACACGAACCTAACACAAATAGATGTGCAGAAATAAACCAAGGAGAAGCGAAGAGTTTGTAGCTTGTCTAGGAAGTCCCTTAGGGAGGAAACATAACTTTGACACCACTTGCTGTGACGTCACAGAGTCGTTCCTTCCGTTTGAAAGATCTTCAATTGGAGAATTCACCAAAATCCTTTTGATCAAAAGGATGCCCCCTTTTGGTAGAGGAAATCCCCTGACTCGGAAAATTGAGTTGGTCTTTCTCTCGAGGTAACAACACGAAAGGGGTGAAGAGGAGAGAGGAGAAATCATATTAAAAGGAATGCACGTAGAAAGAGGAAGTAGGTGCTAATCACGGAAACAAGTTGTGGAAATGATTAAACTGCGCTTAATTGAGTTCCAACTTGTTTGCTAAATGCTTCGGTATATGAGGTTAACGTCAGCTTAACTTTTCGAAAAATATATTACTTCTAAGTGCAACTCATTTGTAACACCTCGAAGGAAAGGGTTTTCATTGCTGATAGAACAGTTAACTTCACTTCGTCAAGTATAAATGCAGCAAAAACATACCAAGCGAACACAAAAAGATTGGTCCATATTTAGGGCATGAATAACGTTTTAAATCTTGAATAGTAGTCAACATATTTTACATATTTGCTGTGCTTCACACTGGGGATGTAATTCCTCATACGAGGGAGTGGGGTGATTAAAAAGGGAGGAAAGAAAAACAAACAGAAATACAAAACATTTTCAAATATGTATAAATGATACATATGCGATACACATAGTTTCTGAAATATAGTTAAATTCATATAGGTATAAGAGATGTAACATTAGAACATGTTAGCAGATATAGACACAAAATTGCTTGAAACTTTGATATCAAACGTCCTATACAGTATTAATATAGGATCAGTGCGATACACATAAACCTGAACCATTTCAATAGGTCATAACTTTTGAACTAATAATAGGATAAACGTGCAAATTTGGGAGAGTACAATGCACAATTGCGAGATTACGTTACAGTATTTATAACTCAGAGAAAATGTTGGAAGTGTCCTCCAGCAGCATCTATGTATCGTTGGTCCCATTTTCTTTGATACAACTGTAGACACTGAAATTCATATGGGTATCTTCAAGACATCGACTTGATATCAAATTGAGAGGTTATTTTCAGCAAGATGGAGCAACGTGCCATACATCTAATGACACCATGGAACTTGTAACCAGTTTCTTTGATAATCGAATAATCTCAAAAGGTCTGTGGTCCCCCAGATACCCAGAGCTAACTCCACCGGACTTTTTCTTGTGGCATATCTAAAATAATAATTTACAACAATAAGCCACGTAGAATGGATGTTCTGAAGGATTCCATTAGAACCGAAATAAATAACATCGACGAGGATACTCTCCGTAAAACTTCAGAGAATATTGTCGCGGCGCTGGACCTAAACGTTTCGACACAAATAGATAATAGACAGCGGATGTTTCACGAGCTTGCATGAGCAGTTAACGATAACGCGGCGAGTGATCACAAAGGTGGCAAACAATGTTATCTCAGATAAAGGACTCGCCGCCACAGGTAGGGTTTCATGTCTCGAAGTTTCTAGAGATATATCGATTGACCGAGACGGATTGTTTTTCTTGTTTCCTCAAGAAGGTTCTCGAGTTATGAATGGAGATTTAAAAAGGGATTGTGACACGCCAGCAGGAGTAGTTGTGAAACAGTTGTTGTGAACAAGAGTGGGTAAGCAGTAGTTGTGTAAAAATTGCTGTTGTAACGAGAGCTAATGTAATCATCTGTCACTGTTTGTTATTGTAATCGACCTTGGAAGACTGTATATGTGTTGTAATGTTACGTGAGAATTGAACAGTGTATTGCTACGGAAATAAAGGAGATTTTTAATTTCTGCAACTCGGTCTTTTAATTCTACGAACACAGAAAGTCACAATATGGTGAGACGAGTGCAAACATGTACAGATGCTGGTGGAGGACACTTACAATCTCTGAAATGTAAATAGTGTAATGTAATCTCCCAATTGTATATTATATTCTCCCAAAGTTGCACGTCTGTCCTATTATCGGTTGAAAAGTTATGACTTATTGAAACGGTTCAGGTTTATATGGATATCACTATACTTTTAATAAGTACAGGAGTTATAAATACCATTCCATCAAACAATTTGATGCAGAGGTTCCACTGGTAATATAATTGAGGTTTCCTGAATCCAAGAAAATATTTTAAGAACAGCATAATTCTAAAAACTGAATTCGGTTAAATACAAAAGTTTGTGTTACGTTCTAGATCTTTCCAGATTACTACATGAAGATGGAGATTTTCAGGAAAACAGCGACCGACCGAAGTGCTGGCAGGCAATGTACAGCCTGAGTGCTTTACACTGCATCCCCAACCTCAGTAGGGTTTAATCACAGTTAGAAATTTGATATGGGATTTTTTAGGTAGGGTTATTGGATTTAAAGTGGGAAGAGGTGTATGCTTCTATTGTTTCAAACTTCTACTTATATGGTAAAAATTTCAGTAAGTACTGACTTTCTTAAAACAGATAAACAAATGGTAATTTAATCAAAATAGTTTGACAGTTTCATAACAGTTTAATCATGTATCTAAAATATTTTGGGAATAGCCTCTGAAGTCTTCTTCATTATGAATGATTTTTGAATAACTGGTAACAATAAGAGATAGATAAAATCTTATTAAAAAGCACAGGTTTTATACCAAATACTTTCTTTGATGGGGTTATTTGTTTGAATTTCCCAAAATTAACTTTTCTCAAAGGGAATTCTGAATGTCGTATTTCCTAGTTATGTAAGGAGAACACAACATAACGATAAACTTCTTATAAACCTGGCTATCCCTTATGACTATTGTATTCCCCTATTCCTGTCGCAACCTCAAAGAAAGTATAATAAAATCATATCGGCAACTGTTTATATTGATTGACATAAAGTAGATGACAATATAGATACCTTAGATTACGGCACGTAGAAGCATCTCAAGCCTGATTAAGAGGCCTCTGAGTAAAATTAAGCGGTCTTCACATGGGAGCTGAGAACTACTGTATTTAAAATGAATGTTTAAATAAATAGTAAATAAATAGAAAGATGAGAGGGAAACGGAATGAAAGGCAAATGTTAGAAAGTAAATTTTGAAAGATACACTCCCAACATTCACCTACCGATCAGATAAAACCAAGAAAACTCCAAGGTCAGATTAATCGAAGCCGTGATGTCCGGGATGCAAACCTCGCACGTTACTGCGGAGCCATATGTTATTGTAAATGTTGTCGCCGATCGCATTGTTGGTTGGAGCCGCCGCAAAGCCAGCGCCGGGCATGTGTGGGCAGGAAAGAGAGACACAGATAATGGTGCAGAGTTGGACGCTTGCCGAGAGAGAAAGAAATAGTGAGAGAAAGGGACAGAGATAGTTTGGAATTACCCGCTGCCATCGTCATTGTTATCGAACGTTATCGGTTGCTTTCTAGAACAGTGATCTTTTTTTTTGTAATTTATGTCTTCCAACCTTAAGTGATATCGGACGATGAATGAAATGGGTAAAATGATGCCCAAATGAGTCCGGGGTCCATGGAGCTTAGATAGAACAATGATTGGAGGTATAAAAGACGCAAAGTGTTAGAGCGCAGTCCGTTGCTAGTCAGTTGTTATTTGAGCTGATTTGGTGCAGGTGTGCAGTAATTGTGAGTCTGTATACGTTTGATCTGTACCGCAGTGAATTTTTTTGTTTGTTTACCTGTTTGTTTACTGCTGCAAGGGGTGTACAAAGTTATTGTTCACTGCAATAAAGAGCATTTTAAATTTCTGCAAAACATGACTTAATTATACGAACCCACAAAGCCACAATATTTATATGTACAAATTTAAATGTGTTAAATTTCCTTAATAGTAATTTATGGTATAAGAGACTAATATGGTATTTTAATGTGCGTTAGAAATTTTAATTCGAGACTTGTTGAACTTCATAGTTTTCTTGACATTTCAAAGAAGTTCTAATCCATACCAAAACGTACATTAGAGTAATATTAATAATTTTAATAAAATATATGGGTTTATCGTTGCTAGATAGGAACATAATGGCGCCAATGGTAGTTATCGAGGAAATAAGGTTTTAAATAAACTGCAGCTGATGGCAGATGAATATGTGTACACGGAAAAGGGAGAGGAATGAATTACAAAAGCTTTTTAATGGATAACCCGTTCTGCATACCATATTTTTTAAATGAATGAGCTTGAATGGAAGTGAATTACATTTTCACAATGATCGCAA
Organism: Mantis religiosa; assembly: GCA_030765055.1. Classification (NCBI taxonomy): domain Eukaryota; kingdom Metazoa; phylum Arthropoda; class Insecta; order Mantodea; family Mantidae; genus Mantis; species Mantis religiosa. The sequence continues at coordinate 41,869,803 of CM060958.1, read as the reverse complement.
AATTGAAATAAATTTTCGCGTACCCCTTCAGGACATTGTGCAATTAAAAATTCTCTGTTTTGAATATGTTTCGTAATGTACGTACTGCAGAAATATTCCATGTGCTTATTGTGTATTTTCAGCTCAATAGCTTAACTTCAACTTTAGTAATTAAAATGTGAAATAATATGAGTATTATATGTTTATATTTCTATATTTATGTATTTTTATATTTTAATATCTACTAAGTATATCCGCCTAGAGGATGTATATGGATGTGTTTTACCCTTAAAGTTAATAATTCCAAAGTTTGCAGTTTATTCATAGATTCTTCTCAAAAAGTCTTGAAGGTGTTTTGCTTCATAATGGAAACATTCAATCTTGTATTACTGTAACAACTCTGTTGTTTTAAAGGAGACTTATGAAAATGTTAACATCTTACAAAAACTACAGTACGAAAACCATCTATGACTAGTGTGTGGAGATTTCAAAATTATTGCACTGTTGTGATACTTGGTCAACAGGCTGGTTTCACAGAATATCCTTGTTTCTTATGTTAATGGGGTAGTATAGCTAGGTCAGAACACTGGGAAACGAAACAATGGCCATGTAGGACTAATTTAATAACAGACGGAAAAAATATAAAACGTGAATCCCTTATTGATCCCTCAACCTCTTATGCATGTACATTTAAAATTAATGTAAACAATTTGTGAGAACTCTAGATAATGATAGTCAGTTTTTTTAATTGTCGATAAATTTTATTGTATCCAAATACATTATGGTACTCATAGTTGTGAACAAGAGTAATGTTACATCACTTGAAGTGTGTGTTAGGATGCTGTTCAATAACAGTCCTACATCAGTTACATTTAAATATTAACAAACATAGTGTGATGAGGCATTGTTGAGGCTGGCGTGGCCGGTGCGCGCAAAGGAACAGACAGCGCAGCGCGGAGATAAAAGCTTGTCGAAACAGAGAAAGAAAGAGACAGATAGCTGACTGGAAGGTTCGCTTTCTTGATTGTTACAGAAAATTCCACTAATTTCTAGATTCCAGTCAGCTATCTGTCTCTTTCTCTGTTTCCGCAAGCTTTTATCTCTGCGGTGCACTGTCTGTTCCTTTGCACGCGCCGGCCAAGCTAGTCGTAACAATGCCTTGGAACAATATTATATTATAATCACATAAACCACTTTATAATACATGCAAAACACAAGAAATTAAATGAGCAGTTTGAAGCAAGTAATGGTTAGCGCAGGGTAGAACAATGAGGTACTCGGGGTATGCGTGGATATGTATGGGAGTAAGGATGGTTCTAATGACACTGTAATGCAAGTTTCAAACTGGTTTAATGACTGCTTCTTTTTATCACCACATCAAACTCGAAGTTGCCGACCAAGATTATCAATATTTTACTGTTTAGACTGACCGTTTATAGAATGCTTAGTACGCAATAACACTTTATTATATACTCACGTATGAACCGACAGATATGTCCTCTCGTCGCTTCTGGTCTGCCTTCGACGAAGACAGAGGCAGATGACCGTCTTAATCGGCCGTCAGCCAAGGACTGCCTCTCCCACACAGCTGCGCGAGTGACTTTCACCTCTTGAAGCCCTTTAATCACAACAAAACTCCCTTTTGTGACTATTTTGTACATTTTTATTATTAATCTCGGCCATGTAGTTTTTAAGGGTCCGAAGAATACCTTTTCAAACGAAGTCAAGTATCATTCAGTGAGAATCCCTGCTAGAAACACTGTTTCTACCGTGTCTTTTGTTACACGACTCAACCCAATGCAATTGCCTGCACGTGCTGTAACAAAGATATACAATTCCTTTGCAATCCATTACTATTCTTCACTCATGGCATCCCTTAATTCCGGTGACAAGGTCGTTGTGTAGTTTTCTTTTTAGTTTTCTATTTTGAATTTGTGGAGGCGGGTGTAGGAAAATGTCTTGTAGCACTGGATTTGGATGATTGGCAAGAGTTTGGTGTGGTCCGGTGTAGCTTGTCCTGATGACATCCATCACTTCTGATATGTTCAGGTTACTGTGAAATGTGGTGTTGCTAACATACTGTCGCGGCAACATGCATAAAAGTTTCGGGAGAAATAGAAAACAGACGGCGGCTATTGTTTCACGGTAATAAAGAGCTTGCATAAGCAGTTAACGATAAAGTGGCTAGTGTAAACAAATAGCCGGCAAACAAAGATAGCTGATATAAAGGACTTGCCGGCCCAGATAGGGTTTCAGTGTTTGAAAGGTTCTGGTGATATCTCGATTGACAAAGAAAAGCTGTTTTTCTCTATTGTTCTGGAAATATCTTGAATTTAGGAATGAGGTATTTAAGGAAGTGCCGATTCGCCAAGAGTTAGTTGTAAACAGAGTTAGTAAGCAGTGAACAGCTGAGTGTTGTTGTATATAGTGTAAGTTGAGTAAGCTGTTTGTTATTGTCACCGACCTTGGTAGACTGTGTACGTTACGTAATGCTGCTGTAATCTATAAGCGTATTTCATCGGAAATAAAAAACATTTAGAATTTCGGCAAATTGGACTTTTCATTCTACGAACCCACAAAGTCTCAATACCATTGGGCACCTGTGGTCAAAACTAGGTATCTGTTCTGGATTACTTGGATTCTTTTTACTTGTGACACTGCAGCAGAGCCCTATATGGAGCAGCCATATTGCCAAATAGGTTTGATAAGTGAGTTGTGTAGACATTGCAAGAGGTGATTTTAACTGTATTATGTATTTGATTTGTTGCATTCGGTGTCTTAATCTTGACAGAAGATATGTGATGTGGAGTTTCCAGGTTAGTTTACTGTTCAATATGAGGCCGAGGTAACTGACTGACTGAGCGGTGCGTATAGCGATTACTCCAAGAACTATGGGGTAATATGTTATCTGCTTTTTATATGTAAAATACACTATATGCTATTTCAAGAATAGTCAGTACTCTAAATATCTTTGTTACATTTCCTTCATTATCTTATGAAAAAATTAAAGCTACTTCATTCGTTGGCCCACAAATTCGAAAGCTGATGGACAGTCAGTTAGAGAAAACTATGAGTCAAGAAGTGAAGGATGCCTGGAATTCTTTCAGAAAGTTGTATTTAATTTTATTAGGAATAAAAAAGATCCTAAAATGCTAACAGTGAAAGTGGTGTTACAAAGTATCAAACAGATTGGTTGCAAAATGAGTGTCGAAGTGAATTTTCTTTATTCCCATCAAACTTATTTCTCGTATCGTAATTTTAGTGAGAAACAAGGTGAAATATTTCACCGAGATATACAAAATATGAAATGAGTTATCAAGAGAAGTAGAGTATTCTCATGATGGCGGACTATTGTTGGATGTTAAATTGGGACTGCTCTGAACTACATGCGAGAAGGTCAAAGAAGAGAAAATTAAAGTGAAATATTGAAGTAACTTAATAAATGTGCTTATAATTATTTAGTGTGTCACGGAAACCTCCTCCGATCCGAAGAATGCAGATTTACAAATAGCATCCTTTTTCCCTGTCATGCAACACCGAGGCGCCGGAAACAACCAAAAACAAAGGAAGGTGATGTGAAATGAAATCTACGAACAGGAACTTTAGCGAATGAAATTAACCTTCCCAGCATTTGCCTTGTGACTTGAGAAAACCCCTAAAAATCCACGCCTAAAGAAAACCCATGCGGGAAATCAAACCCTGACCTTCGGAATATCAGTCGCACACGTTATGTTGGCGTTAACTTTCTCGGTAACATAAATATTACAAAACTAGCTTCTTTCTCTTTTTGTTACCAAACGTGTCCATATTCGCACTACAACAGATATGGTGCACCATATGTCGACCAGAGTTGCTTCATACACCACCATGCGAAATATGATTTTCCCAAACGTGACGTAACTCAGCAGCGTTTAAGGGCAACTCCATTTTCCATACAAATGTGCAAATCTCTAGAGGTAAATAGATGCAATCCTTCAAACAAAGCACTGTCGCTGGGCGTAGAATAACGCAATCAGTGCCGCGTTTAAATACACGCCAAACATTGTGGGGGGGGGGGCGATAAAACCCTTGTAACTGATGTGATTACACACCTTTACGGTTGTAAATCAGAGATGAATGCTATTTCATGGTTTGTCGCTAAATTCTCACCCAACAGCCCAAAGCAAACGCTTTATACAGTAGTTCGACAGAGTCAAATCGAGGAAACACTTAACGTTCTATAGCAATATTCACGTTTGTTCAAAATTCAGTAGAAGCCCTAAATACCGTGGATTCGGATTTGACGTGGGTGAAATATGTCATCGTTAAAATATACTGTAGTTAATTATCTCATTTGAATTTTTATTCGGTAAGCTGAGAAAAATATTCAGCAAACAGAAGTTCTGCAGTATAATTTTCACCACAGTTCGTTGACACTGGCCTTTGCATTCCAGGAAAGTAATGAGTAATACGACCATTCTTAGTCTTGCATCCAAAACATTACATAGTCAAAGTCGAGAAAATATTTCAAGAAGAAAGAAGCTAAAAGCAAAGAACTGGATACATCGAAAGACATTTTAAAGAGATTCTAAAAGGTAAAGTGCTTATCAGATGAGAGCAGGTCAGATAAATCAGTAAAAAGAACCTGTTAAAGAATGCAAGCAAAATTAAAATTGTAATACATCTTTGGGACAAAGTAAAATGCATAGCGTTCCGAAACGAGTAACTGATGCACATAACTTTGATAACTTTTGTTAGAAGCAGGATTCAGCATTTTTATGTTCAGGAAAAGGTACTCATAAAGTAGTTAAATTACTTATATTTTAAGAGAAATCATTAACATGCAGTGCATTAAGTCGTTCTTGAACACAATACCGAGGGAGCTGGGTTTTAAAGAAAAACGCTATAAAAAGAGAAAATGTTTATAGAAAAAACACAACATTGGAACAATTGTTTTGGTTTAGGTGCCTAGAGTTGAAAATATTTAAATATTTTTAATGGTGGTTTAAGGAAAAGTTAATATGCATAAGAAATGAAAGTGTAAAATTCAGTGGGTCATGATATGATGCAATATGTATATGATATGATGTAATGTGTTAGTATTGTTGGTTACAAAATGATTTGACGTAATGCGTTGACGTGGCCCAGTGAGAAAGAAGTGGTTATAGCAACGAAGGGAGAAAAATCAATAATCTTGGACAAGCGGCTCGCAAAAATGGAGTCTTCGGATCGTGTAACATCGAAGGGAACAGACGTTTTTGGATCGAATAACGTCGAAGGGAACAGACATATAATTCTGTGTCGGAATGACGTGTAGAAAAAATCTATAGAGATTATAAACTATATTCACAATTTTTGTGTATTTGCAATTCAATTACATTGATCAAGTTTGTTGTATATCTACGTTACGACGTATTCTGTAAACGTATTACTCAAAACTAAAAGATTTAAGTTATATTAATTTAAAAAGGAAATGGAGTTATTTTCTCAATACATGAAATGTTAATTTCCTCGCTCGAGACCACGTCTGAATTAAGAGTTTTACTCATGCAACGACTGCAGCAGCAACCGTGGATAGCTTCTAAAGGAATTGCTCATCCTGAGACGCCGCATCTAAGCAAAAGCTCAAATTAAACGACTGCGAGACCTGGAACATCGGCACCATCCCCAAGGACAGGACGCAGCAATCATCCCACATCATCTCTAACATCACATCTCCACGTACGTTACCATTTTCGTTACAACAATCATTCTAAACTCCCCGGCTAAGAAGACATTTTCCAGGTTATATACCACAATGTTTTGCGGTCTATCGCACCCAATATTAAACAGAATGTTGAGAACTGCACCAGTTAGTGTCCATAAACAAATTAATATAAAAACCTCAATTGTAGCTGAGAAAGTTTGATAAAACCATTTCTATAAGTGTCTATTCTGAATATCAAAATGTAAATAGAAGAATAATGGTTTCTAGAGATGGTTTGTAAATTATAGAATGGATAAAGCCTTGCACCCAATAGGAATTATGAATATGAGTTTAAAAATTAGCTTTTGATCATATTCATATTTTATTTCATGTCATAAAACTGTAATAAACTGTGGTTTGCGGCATAAGTCAAGATAATGCAGTTTAAAATATAATGTTAAGATTACAATTAACATACTCGTAAATATTATAAAATGTATTAAAAAGGAACCAATTTTTCAACAGTGCCTTTGGAGTCCTACATCAGATTTTCTTACTTATTTGCGAAGGTGAAAGACAAATTTTCTCAGCCACTGACAGCAGGTTTTAAAATGTCTATAATAGTATTTCTGTGGTATACAGAAAGTGCTTTTAGTGTAAAGTATATCTGGAACACGGATTAGCCATCTACGGATGATAGGAACTTTGACATCCCTCTGTCACAGAAATTTCCATCACATCTTACCCCTTTACGTTCGTTCTTTTGTGTGACAGGTTTTCCTTTTTTATAGGTAACGTCCATTGTGTCGCTGGATCAGTTTTCAACACAGGTCGATAACCTCACAAACATGCGCGATTTGGGCATAAAATACTCCAGCACCCTATCGCGGGATGAACGTGTAGGCGTCCTCCTCCTTGGCCACGACAGATTTCGTCATCTATTTAATAGGCTGCAACATTGTTGTGAAACGTTGGAGGAATTGGGGGAAAAATTATGACCCGAGTGAAAATATCTGATACGTTATTTTCATATGACTTTCTACAACACTTAACATTTTTACTTTCTGCATTAGTATCTGTTGGATTCCACATAAATTAAATACTGTTATATCACCCAAAATACTCTGCAATTTTATCAAGAAAATTCTCCACTTGAAAATATTTTTTAAACATTTAATTTATGGAAAATGACAGATTTTGATTAAGAAATACATTGAATTTTTATGTCAGCTTATTCTATTGTGACTTTGTGGGTTCGCGAAATCAAAAGTCCAGGTTACAAACACAAAAGATTGCACTTTATTTCCATAGAAAAACGCTTCGTACACATACACAATACAACATACAAGGTCAAAAAACACAGCTGTTTAACCGCACGCATTCAATTACCGACTGACTCATCTTAGGCGGGCGGGCTGCCTTTTTATAGTTTACTAACATTCCAGAAATTTCTCAAACAATCGAGAGCCGGCTAGAACAAAGGTGAACTCTCGAGAAATCCGTCACATCCCACCCATCATTTCGGCGAGCGTTTATCTCCGCACTGTACTGCCGTCTCTTTGATCTCGTTGCCCACGCCGCCTCCAATCAACAATGGCCTGGCGGCAGTATGTTAGTTCCCTTGGAGGAAAGCAGAGATGGGAGCGCTCTGTAAGGTCCAGTTGGCACTATTCATTGAAAATCTGCAAATTGGAGGTCCATGAATTTGGTTATTGACCTACGGTGTTCAATGGCACAATAGTCGCTCACACACGATTTTTAATCTGAAAAGCAATGGTTGGGGAGATATTTGGAGAACGAGGGAAACAAAGTAACGCGTTTTTGAAATTGAGATATGAGAAGATATGAAACACTGCAGACACTGTTTGCTGATGCCGTTGGAAAAAGATCATTAGAATCGTACATTATAATAAAAAGTATACGGGAAAGAGGAATATATATATATATATATATATATATATATATATATATATATATATATATATATATTGACGAACTAAATAATGAACAAAGTGTGTATGGCGTGGGTAAGCGTGGGCGTATGCAGACTGAAAGGCATGAGAAAAAGTTCTCCCCAAAAACTCTGCCCAATATGTGGGGGAAAAGATGATATAGAACATATAATATTTGAGTGTGAAAGGAGTGAGTTATGCAGAAAGAAATGTATAAATGAAAGATTGTTCACAAAGAATAGATAGATGGCATTAATAAAAATTTTAGTGAAGACTATATGAAAGCTGTTGAGTTTATACAAAAACTTGAAAGAAATGGAATGGGTCATTAAAATAAAACTAAAAAGGAATAAGTTTAAAGTAAATTAATGTGTATCTAGTAGAATCTATGTTATAAATACAGTAAGTTAGCCTGGGATGAACACTTAACCATATTCCTTGTACATTTTACATGTAGGAATCTTAGTACAAATAAGACATTTATGCTAATTTTCACCAATTGTTTCGTTCTTACAGTGAAAGATATTTACGTTCTCTCCTATATTTAACGTTTTAATGGTAAGCCAACTACAACAATTAACAGATGTATTATCACAACTTAGAGGCATTCACATTATAAAACTCATGTATTTATCACACTCAAAGCAGATGGAAAACTGGCCCTCAATTGTTTTATAATGCAAGTGGGCTGGTCAGTTCTATGTGAATCTTAGTTTAGGGGTAGGAGACTGTCAAGACGTTTTACAGAAGGTATGATATGCTTGAAGGTTAGTTGAACCTGCATTAATCAAATATTTAAAAAGAAAGTCATGGCTTTGACATCTACCTCTCGTATGCAATGAACAAGAAACAAAGGAATGGTGACTACATTTGAAAGAAGATATTATTTGAATGTTGCAAAATTCAAACCAATAACAACCAATCATTTGAAAATGTTTGACAGAAGGAAACGATATAAGAGAGAGAAGTGGTGAGGGCGGGGGAGAGGGAGGGGGAGAGGGAGGGATTTGGGGGAGGGGGAGAGGGGGAGGGGGAGCGAGGGAGAGGGTGCGTGCCTCTGCGTGTGCGCGCCTGCTTGCTTGTCTGTCTGTGCGGTTAAGGAGATTCACACATTTATAGGTCAAGACTACTCTATTACTTATGAGCTACCAGTTACACAAAATCATTCCAAATCACGAAAATTTCAGAAACTGCTAGTATTATCCATGATACGGGTTTCCTTAATCGCTTCAATATAGTAAACCCTCTTTAGAACGGAACGTGATCATTTCGCGTTTATTTTCCATTTACATAGATTTCCGACTTACAGAGGGTTGTGTTTGATACAAAGAAATTACGAGATAGTCGCAAAGGTTCACTGAAGGAATAATATAGAATGAAATGTAAACAATAATAGGCTGGTTTTATTATGTACCATATTTTAAACTTTCATACAATAATTGTAATTTATCACCTAGTTTCTCTGCCTGTTTTCAATTTTTTTCTCTCCAATCTGCAAATGTCTGTATATCAACATCACTTGCTTCACTACACACAGCATTCAAAACAATGTAATGGCGATGTTTGAAACTCTCGAGCCATCTACTGGAAGCTCTGAAATTGTCTTTGCCTAATTTTATTGCTGTCTGTAAAGCTTGAGTCTGAAGCGATGATGCAGGAATAGGAATTACTTTAGTGCGCGTGCACTAACAAACCACTCGAATACGACACGATTTAGCTCGTCATCCACTGTAGTTCTTTTGGTGCGTTTCACATGCCCCACCGTTCTCTTAAATCACTCTCTTTAAATTTTATTTTTTAAAAATCTCACAAATCCGAGATTTCCCTACTTTAAAATACACAGTTAAATTTTTAGCTGGACGTTTGTTCTTTTTGTGTTCTTCAATAACCTTTTTTCTTTCCTCCAGTGATAATGTCTTACGCTTACAAATCATTTTGCAGAATCTGTTTACACAAAAACGATGTTTTTAAAAATCACAAAAGTTCACAGTTTTCTTCCACTCGTACTTGATCATACTGAGAATGAACACACTTCAAAACAGTTGTACAATTATCACGTGTGTTAAAAGACAGTCGAGAGAGATAATAATTTGTTTTCCTTTATCTTCGAAGGATTACGGTTTATGGTTCTTACAACTTCGGTGCAAGTACAGCTACCCTCAAAATTATTGTACTTTTTAAAATGCGTACATTTAATTCATTACACATAAAGTAATCCGTTTTAATCAAGTTATTTATGAAAGCGGTTTCCAAAAGCTATTTTCGTTTCCGTGTTAAGCAGTTTTCCGGATTAGAGTAACCTATAGACAGGATAGCCCGCCTCGGTAGCGTAGATGGTAGCGTGTCTGCTTCACCTTCAAGAGGTCCCGTTTACGAATGTCGCTCAGGGTGAGCTAACTGGATAAGTTTTTTCCAGGGTTTTCCCTTATCTTTCAAGATGAATGTGCGTAGCTCTAAGCTCCATGGACCTCGGATTCATTTGAGCATCATTTTACGCATTCCATTCATCGTCCGATATGACTTAACATTGGAGGACGTAAATTAAAAACAAAGACAGGTTACTGTCTGTTAGATCTGTGAGAGGAAAGGAGAGATGGGAGCGCTCTGTAAGGTCCAGTTGGCACTATTCCTTGAAAATCTGCAAATTGGAAATCCATGAAATCTTTTGGTTATTGAGCTACATTGTTCAATGGCACAATAGTCGCTCACGCAAACTTTTTTCATCCTGTGGGCCTCAATACATATTTACATCGAAATCTCGTTATCGAACCTCTAGATGGAGTAAACTCTGATCCTAGTAAATAAAATACATTAAAATTAATGCTTCATTAAATTTCCTATTCCTACTACAGTGTTTAATGTGCCATTTTAACCCTCAGAACGCTAATTCTACTAAAAGCTCCTGATAAAGTATTACTTGTTTAAAACATCGAGGTACTGTATTTCCAGATAATCATTTTCAAAATTTTATTACATGTTTGCTTGTGGGACTATTCAGTAGGCTTAAGCTTTAAAAGGAAACTATCACTGTACTCACCTGAAAATTTGATAGTATAATGCTTCCTGTGTATAATCTACGTGTACAAAAATATCTGCTGCAGAGTAGAACCACAACGCCCAAAACTGAAGCTGAAAAGTGCCGTATGTCACTACTTGCAAGTAGCTGCTAGACTTCCTTGGTCAGCTTTGTGTCATTTGTGAAGAGAACTCCGCTCCTTACATATGTCATGTGTAGGTCACTATCCGTCAGGGGTAAACAATCCCTCCTGTACAATACTGGTTATTACGTCTATATGTGAGCCCACCTCGGTAGTGTACATGATAGCGTGTCTGCCTCACATTCAAGAGGTCCTGGACCTCCATATACCCCGGACTCATCTGAACATCATTTCAATCATCGTCCAATATGACTTAACGCTGGAGGACGTAAATTACAAAAACAAACAACATCTATATGCCCCTACGTACTCTGGACTCATTTTCGGCTACTTCCAACCATACTCCGCATTCCAGTTTTGACACACAGGCCCTACATGGAGCAGAGATGTTGCAATCAATCTCTCAATCACGTATAGCTGTGAGCATAGTATTAGTTCCCTTGTTAGTTAAATCTTTTAAGAGCTGATCGATAGTTAATAGCTTTGAAATTTCATTACCTTGTCATAAATAGGTGGCAAAATGAAACTAATAATGACTTTCCATTTTGAGTAAAGTAAAGTTATCCGAAAACTCAGATCAATAACACGCAATACCTCGGAAAAAGTTAGCGCCATGAATAAATTGTGTGCTTTCACAGCATGTACACAGCTTTGTAAAGTAAGATGCTGTGCATGTACCAGTTGACCAAAATGAAATAAACTTCAAGGATACACCAGTAGTTATGAAAACGTCTTAAAATTGTTTGAGACGTTTTGGAGAAAATAAATATTTTCTAAATCATTTTATGTAAAAATGGACAGGTATTCTTTGAAGGTCTTTTGAAAAATTATGGTATGAAAAGGGTTTCTGAAGTAACCTTTGGAAGCCTCGTGAAATGGGAATACTCAAAGTGGTCTTGTGAAGGTTTTGTGAAAGTTTTGTGGCATTGTTTAGGTTATTAGCATCGCCAAAGTTTTCGAAAAAGTCTTACTGGAACAGCATACCATCTACATAATTTGTTTTGTAGACTTAATTAGGTAAAGAAGATTTTGAAGGCGGTACCTTTAATTTGCTTGTTCTATTGTACTTCCCTGGAATCTAACATGGAAACGTAATCTGTCAAAGTTTGATTAGTTGAATTTATCTTAATTCTCCCTGACAAAATAACTGCTATTTATCGCTATGCTCAATTAAATATTTTCAGGAAAACATCTATGATCCTGAGAGTCAAAGCTTTAACTGGAAAGTTCAAACAGCGCTGTTTATACAACGTTTAAATGGGTTGCTCGTTGAGAACAGGCTAACTAATTAGATTATTACTTACCCTGTAGTAGTACGGCATTTGCATTCTATAAATTCGAAATTGGCTTCCCGAATCTAAAAAAGAAGACAAACATCTTATATCAGCTGATTATATATAATATACTTACTACTGTACAAATTATTTATACAAACCTTTATTCTTCTTTATACTTCTTGTAAACCGAGACAGACAATAAGTAGGAAAGGATTTATTACTGTCGCCGATCGCATTGTTGCGACTGGCGCCGCCGGCGCGCACAAAGAAACAATTAGACCAGCGCGGAGATAAAATCCTGCCGAAACGATAAAGGTATATGCATCTTCTTCCTTCACGGGTTAGGCTTAAGCGTGTTCCGGTCTCACATTTCCTGAAGCCATCTCTTTAGGGGGCATCCTATTGATCTTCGTCCTCTTGGTTTATAATTGAAGGCTTGTTTTGGTATTCTTTCTCTTGGCACGTGATTAAGGTGTTCGACCCATTTGTTTCTATATGTTTGGATTTCTTCTAATAACGGTTGTACTTATAATTCTTTTCTAATAATTTCATTCCTAATATGATCTTCTCTTGTACATCCTTTGATTGATCGTAAGAATCTCATTTCAGCAGCTTGTATTTTACTCTTCTCCTTTTCTCTTATTATCCACGCCTCACTTCCATAGTTTAGTATTGGGATTGCCATCACTTTGTGGAATCTTATTTGAGTTTCTTTCCTTGCTTTATTCCTGAGGTTTCTCTTAATTGTTCCGCAAACTGCTTGGAATTTTTGTATTTTATTCCTTATATCTTGATTTTCCGATTCATAGGTTATATCACAGCCAATGTATTGAAAGTGCGATACTTTTTCTAATATAGTTTCCTCTACTACAATTTTGGTCCTTATTGGGTATTTTCACTGGAATGCCATTGCTTTTGTTTTTGTCTTTGAGATTGTCATATCACAAATTTGGCTTAGTTGATATATTCCTTTCTGTAGTCTATCTTCCTTATCAAGGATTAAAACTATATCATCTGCAAATAGAAGAGCGTTTATTGCTCTTCCTTGTCCTAATTCGTATATGCGTATATAGTATATTTTGATATTTGATATTTATTTATTTGTACATTATCCATTACAAATTCAGTACAATAAAATTTAACATAGAACATACTGTGTTATATCTCCAAACAGATAAAGGTAGATTACTGGAAGGTTCGTCTTTCTAGTACCGTCTTGATTATTAGAAAACATTCCACGAATTTCTAGGACGATGGGTTGAACTATAAAATAAGCTGCGGATTGCCAGTTGGGTCAGAACTTAATAATCGTGCGCAGCTGTGTTTTGAAAGTGAACTCTTTTGTTTGTGGTCAACGACTTTTAAGATTGTATTTGTGTATGTTACGTTTTATGCTAGTGTAAGGGTTGACCAAAGTGTGTTTCTACGGAAATAAAGAGCATTTTGGAATTTCTGCAAACTTCACTTTTAATTCTACGAACCCACTAAGTCACATTATGTTTTCTTGTAGGCAATGTAAGTGGCTTAAGGGATAATGAAATGTTCTAAGAGCTCATCACCATGTTTTTCATTTGAAATTTGGTTCATATTTGTATGTTCAGAACATAAAAAAATAACGATTTTCTGTTTCGGAAAAGCGTAGGTATTGAAAATTTCAAGCAGATAACAAACGTATCTCGGAAATGGTTGTATAATAAATGACATAAATTGTGTTTTAACGGGATATACGTTTTTAATGTTTTAAAATTTTGTCTATCTCTTAGAGTTTAGCATTTATGCAAAAGTATGTAAGAATTATTAGTTCTGAGGACATTTCCAGAAAATTGAAAATATGCTTTTTTCATCCTGAAAATTCCGTAAACATATGGTAGTTGAGGATGTTTTATTCTCTGTCACGATAATGCTGTACCAATTTGAAGCAGTAATTTGTGTTGCCTCAATCTTAAGCAGTGTCCTACCTCAGGGTATGCATGAGTGTGTAATAAAACTAAAGGTGACACCGGAATTTAAGTTTGAAACGTTTAATAATAACTTTTTAAATAGTCACTTAAATCGAGAAGTTGCCGACCAATGGAAACTAATATATACATATCGTGAGTTAATGTACTTGAATCTTATCTTAAGCGATAACACGTGATTCTATTATTGAGGCAAGAAATAACGTCTCATTCAGCTAAGTCTAGCCCTCGCGGCGACCAGTCCAGAAGTGTCCAAAGATTATGCCTAGAATCTCCTACTCGGCTACCAAAATTCCTCTAATAACCTACCCTTTTGGTAATGGCTTTAAGACCCCCACTACAACCTTCTAACACAATGTTGCCACTTCATTTCTACGTTACTGAAATTTTCTGCTTTCCATCCTAAACTTTCTCTTTAAATTTCTAAGAAATGTTCTCGCATATTCCACGAAATCTTAGCTAGATTGTCATACGTATTCTGGAAGCTTTGGATAGTGACATTGTCCTCTCATCGCCTTACCTAACTTCTCTAAACTGGCTGACAACCAGCCCTTGCAAATTACCATACTTAATGAGCAGCTTACTCTAATCCAAACTTTACTAATAATTAACTGCCAATCCTATACCCCGTGATATTTAACGAATGTACAAAATATTTGTTTGATTTTATTATACGCATTAATTTTTCCAACTGATTCGTAGTTTCTGTATCAAAATAAATTGTGCTTAACCGATGAATTTGTGATTACCAGACATCGGAGCCCGTACACCTTTAATAGGATATGAAGTTTACGAGTCTCACAGTATATAACTGCTGACGTCAGTCCCGAGGACAACACGCAGGGTAGTCCGGTTCGCAACGCTCCCCACGCAGGTAGATGTGCCTTTCGGGGAATGCAAGGTGTTGGACATTACTTTCACAACAATTATTGGACAATCTGCATTATATAAATAAAAAGTTTTGGATATTATCAAGAACCATTATACAGCTTGAATGTAATTTTGAGCTGTCTAAAAGCAGTCGAGGTGGTATCTGCAAAAATTAACAATATAGAGAATGCACCAGCTAGCAACCGAACAAAAATGCATTGTGCAGTATTCGACAAAAAATACGGGATTTTCAGTGCTCCGCAATGTAAGAAATAAACTAAGTCTCGGACAAACATATCAAAATGATTTGTACTACTCATATACACCATTAACGTCATTCGAAAATTTACGAATGTACGTGGTTGTTTACTGTAATTCCCGAATCAAAAGCAATGAGGAGGATGGCATATTGTAACGTAGCTTACACTTTGTATCCGTACCAGAGTGTACACACACAGGGCTTCGGTATACTTGTTGACACAGACGTTTGTTGATGTCACGCTTGACTTTGTATAGCACCTGTGCGCGTGCGTTGATTCCTAAAGTGCACGGGATCCGATGTCTGGTAATTACTTAGCTTAGATGTACGCCTTAACGTCTCTATATTGCAAACACACTGATGCAATAGATAGCACTAAGCTATCATTCTGGTTGTCAGCTGTACATACACTGTCGTTTTTAATGTCTGATAATATTCAGTTTCAGATCTTATTTCTATTGTTATGATACAGTTTGACCTCATTTATTTACAGTGATGTAAGCTTTCAACTCAAGTTTTTTTTTTTTTTTTTTTTTTTTTTTTTTTTTTTTAGTTTACGTCCTCCAACGTTAAGTCATATCGGACGATGAATGGAATGGATGAAATGATGCTCAAATGAGTCCGGGGTCCATGGAGCTTAGAGTTACCCAACATTTGTCTTACAGGATAAGGGAAAACCCCGGAAAAATCTTATCCAGGGAACTCACCCTGACCGAGATTTGAACTGGGGATTTCTTGAACGTCAGGCAGACATGCTACCACCACGCTACCAAGGCGGGCTTTTCAACTCAAGCTTATACGGATTATGCTCTTAAAACTTTATCAGTGATTCATTTATGAGCAGTATTAATAATATTATGTATTAAAAGGGAGCAAATAATTTGGTTTTATAACTCGAATTCAGTAAATTATTTAAATGACTGCCACATATGTAATGAAAACAAAATTATCACTAAGTGCTTTTTTTTAATAATTCATCCGAAATAGCAATGTGTAGACACTGAGAACCTCAAATAGGTGTAGAGTTTCGAAGTGTTGCTCTTAAAGCATTCACACGAGATGCCATTATTTGATTCAAGTATTCCAGTAAACCTTAAAGATGGTGTAATTAAACTTGTGTCAATATTTAACACTGGAAATATCTAACCTCAGAGCGTTTTATATTTCCAGACTTTATAATTAGCTTTTATGAGGGTATATTTAGTTCTGGTAATGTGTTATTTTATATCTAACTTGTTTTCCCTGTATCAGAATAAAATGTAGGAAAAGCTTTAGCATAAATATGACACTCTACAGCATGTGCAGTACACGAATGAGACAGAGGATGTAGAGTGGGCTGTTACGTCAAGCTTCTGGACTTAAAAGTGATTAAGTGCTACCGTTGGGACCTCCCAGCTATCTAAACAAACTCTCTCAGCTGCTTAGGATAACGCAGTTAATTTACAAAGTGATGGGAAACTTACATTAAATTGTGGCCAAGCCAAGCTTTAAGATTGCCTATTGTCAAGGTTTATCGGTTATGCTAAAGTAATTCGTATAAAAAGACTTGAGGGAATGTTCACACACACACACACACACACACACACACACACACACACACACACACACACACACACACACACACACACACACACACGCACACACACACACACGTTCTTCAACACGGTTTATGCCATTTAGCCTGTTTCGGCTCCAAAGTCTTGCTCGTTCCATCTTTTCCTCGGTCTTCCAGATTCCTTCGTCCTTGCGGTTGGTAAATGTATACTGTTTTAGGAATTCTATTTCCATCCATTCCATTAAGATGGTGCTGTCATTTGGTTCTATATTCCATTATTGTGTTATTTAATTTTGCTACTTTTAACTGTCGTATGTCATCATTTTGTCGTTTATCTAGTCTTGTATATCCAGCTATGCTTCTAAGGAACTTCATTTCAGATGTTTGTATATTTATTTTATGTTGGTCGTCATTGTGCATATTTCTGAACCATACGTTAAAGTTGGAACAGCTTTATACAATATTACTATTGGATGTTTTCTTGCTTTATTCTTTAGGGCAGGGGAAGACAGGTATTGGCGGTGTGACGTCAGTCCTGTCAGCTCTAACCGCCAAATATGCCCCCGAACGAAAGGCATGTTAGCGTGTGACGTCACCGCGCTGATTTCTGCTGCCCAAGAGGAAGGAAACAGTTCGATGTGTTGGGGTTCCGACACTGTAGGAAAGACAGGAAACGTTTCAGGTATTAATAATATTTACTACTTACATCTTGGGTATTGTAATATTAATGCTGACTGCTTTAATTACACAATTGTTCGCAGTTTATAAACAATTGCAGATTAGCTCTGTGCTGGGAGAAAATATATAAAGCTTCATCTTGTAGTTCATCTGAAGGTCAGGCATGTTATAAAATAATTTTCTAATTTTCTCTGCAAATTAGAGGAGACCCACTCAGAACAAAATTTACGTGGACATTTCCCGACACTTTCTGTTTCGTTTTTCTTTAACTAGTTTATCAATGTCAAGTTGTAATGTCTGGGAAATTTGAATTGAAGGCTGCATGTTAGATTGTGATACGACAAGGTACTTCGGGGTTTGGACTTGGCAATTTCATAACAGAAAATAAAATTGTTCGCACACATATGTCGAGCCAAAAACACACAACGTCCATGCGGCAAGTGAATACAACCTCGGAAATCTGGTTTGGGAGACAAATCTTGTAAAAATCAGCTAAGACTTTGTTTTGTGTATATTTGTCCTACAATAAATCGTCACATTGTAACTATCAGATCCATTTGGTACGTGGCAACTACATTGTTGTCATTTGGTGCGCTACACCTGACTTAACCCTCAGATTCTGTACTCACAGCGCCATTTATATAGGCAACTTGGTACTATGCGGCTCTTGCCTGAAGTCACGCACTGCAGGCCTCGCTCCCGCCTGAAATACGTCACAACTCTCGAAGCTGTCTTCCTCTGCTTTAGGGTTCTTTTTATTGTACCTGTTATGTAGTTAAATTTATTCATTTTTTTTTATCGATATCTGTTTCCCATATGTATGACATTTCACACCCGCGGAAATTAAATTTTGATACTTGTTCAACAGTTTTATTTTCTAGAACTACTTTAGACCGAACTGGGTGAATACATCTAAATGCAATAGTTTTTGGTTTGCCTATAGATATGTCTAATTTATATGTTTTTGTTATTTGATATACCTTATATACTATTCTTTGAAGACTATTCTTGCTTTTACTACTAATATTTGATCATCCACGAAAATCATTGTTCTTAATATTTTTGTCCCTAGATTAATTTCCCCTTTCGTTGACAATGGAAAACCTTGTCTAACCCCTGCTAAAATTAGCATTGGTTCTCGGTTACTTTTTGTGATTTTTGTTTCGGCATATAAGCTTTTTATTTAATTTATTGAATGTTTTGTTACTCCCTTTTTATCTAGGATTTCCCATAATTTTAATATAGATATTTCATCGAAGGCTTGTTGGTAATCTATAAAGAGAATGCGCGTTTCTATATTAAATTCTTTTCTTTTTTCAATTATTTGTTTGAGGGAGAAGACATTATCTATACAACTTCGTCCTTCCCTAAATCCTGCCTGTTCTTCCATTAAACGTGTTTCTACTATTATTAACAATTTATTATTTATAATCTTCGTATAAATTTTATAGGCCTAGCAGAGCAGGGTAATTACTCTATAATTCTCAGGTTTAGTTCTATCATATATTTTAAAAAATAATTTTTTATATTTTCCATTCTTCAGGTATTATTATTTGTGTCCAACATTTATTATATAATTGTAATAATCTTTCTTGAAAATTATCTGGAGAATACTTTAATAATTCACTAATAGTGTTGTATACACCATATGCTTGGTTCTTTCTGCTTATATGAAAATGCCTTAAACACATGAGAGATTAATCACGATAGTCAGTTATTGTACAGAAGATCAAAAATTTGAATTAATCTTCTAAGTAAGGCTGTTTATTTATCAGTGCAAAAATAATTCCTTGGCTACATAAATGCAAAAAATATAGTTATTCTTTCAGACTAAAAGGCTGCTATACAAGCAATATTAACGCTCTCTAAAATGCAAAAGTTAAAGAAATACTAAACATGATTCAATAGATTGGTAAATAGGGAAAATTGTACCACAGTGGATTCCATCTCATTGTGGGGTAGATGGAAATGAAAAAGCAGACTTTTTGGCAAAGAAAGGAACCAAAATGAAACAAAAAGCTGTTATAAAATTTTCTAATGACTCAATCAAACGCATTATTAAGAACATAAAAACTCAAAATGGCTACAGATTACACAAAACCCTAAAATAATTCCAGAACTACCAAGAAAATCAGCTGTTGCCATCTTTCGTCTCATAAATGGACCAGATTATCTACAACAATCTTTATAGGATTGGACTTTCAAGCTCAGCAAACTGCCTACTGTGTACCAGAGAAAATATTATGAATATGAAACATCTAGAATCATGCGAAACTTTGAAGACGTGCCCTGACATTGTCGCCGAATATTGGGAGGCTAGAAGGAGAATGACTTGGTTGTCAATTCCTGAACACACATAAAAATTCATTTATAATGCGGAGGTCTTTACAAGTTATTCTAGAAAATATAACGTTTTATGTATTTCCATTGTCATGCAAATATCTGAAACATATGGTGGTTATTAACTTAATCAAAATATTTAGAGATATTTTGGGCTTAGGGGGGATTATCTTCAAGATTTTCGTGTGTAAATTGGAAGTTTAGACAAATTTTCCGTTTTCACTTGTATTTACGGTAAAAGTCCTTATAGATTTTAATGGAATATAGTAGTTTCTCTACTATAAGTAGTAGAAAAAGCATTAGAGTAGTATTCGGAGCTATTATAGTTTTCTGGCCGGTTTTATGAAATTTTACGATACATTGGCTTTTACTTCTGAAGGCTTTCAAAGATCGTTACACGTATTTCTGATAAGATTTCACTTATCATGCGATATCTTATCAGAACATGTATCTGGAGAAGTAACAGGCTAGAGATATGCTTATCTTCAAAATGAAAGTTGCATACTTAGGTCACAGCCAATTCTGAGGCATATTATAGCGTATACCTTTGATGGGAAAATAATGGTAACTAATGACATGTAAGACATCGTAAATGTTAGAGATCATCTAGTTTTCTAAGTGTAACAGATGTTAGATATTTGAATTGAACTTACTGAGCTTCAAGGTTCCAAGTAGCTGTGTAAGTGGTCAATGTAACTAAGTGACATAAAGCGGGTCGAATATGACTTGTCAGCTAAACTTTCAAATTTTCTTTACTGCATAAGGAATACTATGACATTTAAATGGCAATACCACTTTAAGATCTTTTAGCTTTCGAACATAAAGATTATCAAGAAACAAATACAAAGTGTAGTGCAGTACCGGATACATCATGATAATTAATTACATAGTAGCCCGCCTCGGTAGCGTAGATGGTAGCATGTCTGCCTCACCTTCAAGAGGTCCCGAGTTCGAATCTCGGTCAGGGTGAGTTATCTGGATAAGGTTATTATAAGGTTTTCCCTTATCCTTCAAGACGAATGTCGGGTAACTCTAAGCTCCATGGACCCTGGACTCATTTGAGCATCATTTCACCCAATTCACTGATCGTCCGATATGACTCAACGTTGGAGGACGTAAATTACAATATATATAGTAACTACCATTATTTGAATTAAACTGTTAACCACAATGTAAAAGCAATAAAGCTGAATAATTAAATATTTCCCCTGGTATAGAACTACTGACCATGAGCACCAATTCTCTTGTCCACACAGAACTTTTGCTAAGATGCCTAAGAGTAAAATGTTTGACAATTACCATGCCTTCAGTCTCAACAGCTTATTGCATTTTGATATACACCTTTAGTTGAAAGTTCTGGTGCTCTGTTTCAGGGTAGAAGTGTCGGCGGGTGTCTCGGCGGTGCATGGCAGGATGATATGCTCTGAATAAAACGACTTCCTCCTCTGGTAGGTCGGTTACCGGTCTCCGCGCCTCTGCTGGGACCATTCGGGATCGCCAGCCAGGGACCTCTGGGGCTTGGATCGCCTGCCTGGGACCTTTAGGGCTCGGCTGTTGGACTCGTTGCCGTCCAGCTGTAGGGGAGCGAGTTCGTTGTTCTGGCCAGTTGGGGAAGTCTCTATCCATGTAAACTGTAGGGACCCTGCTCTCTGTACTATCGTGGCTCCTTGGGTTGGCCGCCCTTTGTCTCCTTCAGCTCATTCTTCCTCCCGGGGTTGTCCCCGCTTGGGGGCATAGCGACAATGGGTCCAGCATGGTGGTCTACGTACCGCATCCCCTCCGTAATGATAACCTAATCCTAGTTCAGAGGCATATACTCGGCGTATAGTAACCGTCTACTAAAAGCAGAAACATTGTACTGTCGAGACTTCCTGCTTTAACCAGCAGTAACCCCAACCGAGCGGGAGGGCTCATGCGATTTGGTTTGTGGCTCGCATCCGGGAGGTCCAGCTTCGATTCCCTTAGCCAGCCTGACTCATGGGTTTTTCGGGGGTTTTCCGGGTCGCCAGGTGAATGCTGGGTAAGTTAATTACATTCCCCGAATTTCCTGTTCTTCCATTTCATCTCCATTGTCATTTCGCAGCATCTCTCATCTGGTGGTCTCTTTCAGGGTAGGAGTGTAGGCGGGTGTCTTGGCATTGCATGGCAGGATGGTGGATAACTTGCCAGGTGGACCATTTCAGGACCGTGGTGGGTGGGACACCGGTTGTACTGGCCTGTCGGGGAGTTTCCAACTGGTCAATTTAGGACCCCGACCTCTATACTCTTTCACCTCATCCTTCCTACCTGAAAGGAGGCATAGGTATGATAGATTATGTCTACACGAGTGCCAAATCCCCTCCGTAGCATAATGCAATACCCTCCTCCCCTAAAAAGACCTCTTGACTGGCCGGTTGAAAAGACAAGATGAGATAAGACAGGAGCGCTTTGCTCGTAAAGTCAATTCCGAAGGCTCTATCGAGAGGCAACGGGATTTTTCTGAAAGTTTCTCGCCTTACATCTGCAAACTCTGCAGGAACTACGTAGACTATACGTCGCAGAGTGTGTTCACGGGGGTTTGTTTCTCCAAGTGAGGTGGTGAATATACATATGACATGCAGTGGGTATTATTACTGCGAGAGATTAGAAAGGTGTGTTCGACGCCACATAGAGTGAAGTGGAAGGAATAATGGAATTCTTGGTGCTTAAATTCAACACGCCGCTACCTGCGAGTAAAAGATAAACGATCGTGAAAATTTAACTTAATCACACTAGAGAAGATACATTGAGAACCGAGTGAAGGGATACTAAAAGCTCGCTAAAGTCGTTATTTGTGCATTTTAAAATAATGTTTCTGAAAACAAAAGACACTCCCACTTTTGTTTCCTGTATGTCGCTTTTTTCCAGCTTTTTTGGTCCAGCTAAACACAGCAACAAAACTGCAGCACTACATACCTCTTAGTAAAATTTATTATCATTAAACTCTCTGTGGTCTAGTGTTTGTCATGCTTGGCTTGATATGCAGAGACCCCTGGTTCGATGTCCTGCTGGAAAATGGGAAGATTTTTTTTTAATCAGAGTTAACCCACACCCTCCCTATATTCTGGAGGCACTAGCGAGATGTGAACGTATGTGTAAATTTAGTGAAGTCAGTTAGCCAAAGTAATATGTCCTAACTACAAAACGGCCGACTCGGTAGCGTAGATGGTAGCGTGTCTGCCGTACGTTTAAGAGGTCCCGAGTTGAATCTCGTCAGGGTGATTTATCTGGATATGATTTTTTCCGGGGTTTCCCTTGCGCGAATAAAATGAATGGAGCAAAGGAGTTCCACGTTGGGGCGACATTTGAAGCGAATATAATGGGTAGCCCAGGTTAAGCAGTGAGGTTTCTCTCAGGGTATGCGTGGATATGTATGAGTAAGTATGGTTCTAATGACACGAAATGCCCGTTTCCCACTGATTTAATGACTGCTTCTTTTTATCATCAAGCATCAAACTCAAGGTTATCAATATTAATGCTCAGAATTACCGTATGTAGACTGCTTATTACTCGATAAAACTTAATTCGTTCTTCACATACATAAGAACCGACAAATATCTTCTCTCCTCGCTTCTGGTCTGCCTTCGACCAAGACAGAATCAGAGAGAACCTTCTGAATCAGCCACCAGCTGCGGACTGTCTGTCCTTACTTGATAAAGCTGCCTGTGTGGGTGTGTAACTTTCACTTCTGGAAGTCCTCTTTTCTCACAAAGATTCCCTTTGTGATACTATTTTGTCCATTGTGATTATGAGTCTCGGTTACGCCATTATTAAGGGTCCGAAGAATACCTTTTCAAACAGAGTCAAGTACTATCCCTTTAGAACCCTGCTAAGAACATGTTTCTTACGTTTCTTTTGTTGAAACACGACTCAGTTCAATTGCTATTCGACTCAACTGCACGTGCACGCTTTCCACACAAATATACAATGTTCCTTTGAAATCCATTACGATTCTTTATATATTGCATTCCTTAATTTGGATCTTATCCTTCAAGACGAATGTCAGGTAGCTCTAAGCTCCATGAACCCCGGACTCATTTGAGCATCATTTCACCAATTTTATTCATCGTCCGATATGAATTAATGTTTGAGGACGTAAATAGAATAAAACTACAAAACATCATTATTAATTGTTATGAAGGTAAAGAGTCACAAATATGATTTGAAATGTCAGGTAAATACATCACATAAATGGAACAAAGAAGAGAAAAATATTGTGTGACATTCATATGACTTTCTCTACCTATTCTTCAATAAACTGTTCTTAAAATTTCAGTCTTTTATCTACTACATGTTAAGCGACAGGAGCAATTTGTAGGAATATTTTTAGCATTTTTTTGGAGGTACAAATACAATGGGAACAGCAGTACACAATAGTCCTAAAGACAGCAAAATCTAAGGGTAAAAGTGATGTGTATATAATGGCCTTTTGTCGTAAGTGTGGCTCAGCTTGTTGGGTGTAAGCTTACTGATCGCAAGTCCTCGAATTCAAAACCAGCCCAGACCTATGATATTTAAGTGTACTTAAAAGCCTTGGCACATCAAGGTATTCCTGTGGGACTAAATTTCGCCACACCAACTTCACTGATATGATCCTGGTAATGTACAGCATGGTTAGCACAGAAGCAAACAAACAATTTAGCTTTACAATGTAAATTCTGTATGCATAGCTAGAATATAAAAGAACGAAAAGGCATTTACTGTTTAATAAAAGTATTTGAAAGTTCAAACTAATAGGAAGGAATAACACGGAAACAGTTATCTACATAAAATTATTTATCATAAATTCTGTACTTTAATGAGATCTGTATTTTTTGTGGTGAAATTTTGTCTGTCTTTACGATTTAAGAGTTATGCAAAAGTAATTAGGAATAAAAAGGAATACAAAGCCTATTTCCAGAAAATTCAAGATATAATTTCCATTTGTCATAAAAAAGCTTTAAAATATGGTATTTTAATCAAAATCGTCTAAAGCGTTTTTGAAAAATGCAGAATTTTGAATATAATTCCATGTAAAGGATTTTTTTGTTTGCTGAGGGGGGAGTTTCCTGAAAACCTTTCCTCACATCGTGTTACTTTGAGTCACATTCT
The DNA here is from genome assembly GCA_030765055.1 of Mantis religiosa. NCBI lineage: Eukaryota > Metazoa > Arthropoda > Insecta > Mantodea > Mantidae > Mantis > Mantis religiosa. Next base: position 41,845,003 of record CM060958.1, on the reverse strand, counting down.
GAAGTGACACAACCTTTCGTTTTTGGAAAATGGTACATTCGCCCAAAACTTTTTATAAAAATTATTTCGTTTCGATTCAGAGGACCTCAGAAGGTGCATTTCCAGTGAAATCTAGGTGTCGACTTTTGTAGTGGAAGTGGTACCTTCCCTACCTAATCTACATACAGAGGCCGACAGAAGTATTCGAATAATTTAACTTGTAACATTTTACGTACCATAAATACTGTAATATTTATCTGGCAGCGTTGAATTGTTAAGCATGTAAACATTAACCTTTTGTGTCTCGAAATATTTAAAATATAACTTTGCATGTATTTATTACACAATCTGTACTGTATTTATTCTATTGTCCCTCTTATTTGAGGACATACGTATTCGAACGTACCCAATCGAACAGAGAGAAAGGTGGTTGGATGTACCCTACACGTCCTTACCATATAGCAGTTGTGTTTATGCTATGTCTCGAGACAGTGTGCTCAAAGTTATGCAGCCGATTGTGAACTCGCTGGCAATATGGTACCTAAAGGTAAGGAGACAATCGTGGCAGAGAGGAATATCGTGATAAATATGTACAAACAAGACAAATCTCTCTCGGAAATTGCCAAAACCATTAACAGAAGCAAAACAACAGTGTTACGCATAATTCAACACTTCAAACAAATACTGTTGTAAATAAACCTAGAAATGACACTCCTTCTAAAATCACTACCAGAGACAGTAGGCGAATAATAAAAATAGTGAAGCAGAATCCGAGAGTCACTGCATCTGAGATTAGAGGATGCCTTGAGCAATATTCTGGCACGGTGGCTCACACCAGAACAGTTGACCGGCTTTTAAATAGTACTGGGGACAATGCCCGAGTTCCTAGGAAGAAACCATATGTTAATAAGGTGAATAAGAAAAAAGCGTATAGAATTTGCTAAACAGTATGTGGTGTAACCAACAGAAATCTGGGAAAGGGTTCTTTGGTCGGACGAGAGAAAATGCTGCTTATACAAGAGTGATGGACATCTTAAAGTGTGGAGACTGCCAAATACAGAATGAGAACCTAATAATATGGTAGCTATAGTGAAACATGGTGGCAGTAGTGTGATGGTATGGGGCTGTATAGCTGTATAGCTTCATCTGATGTTCATAGATGGGATCATGGACAAATTTGAATACAAGAGGATTCTTGAAAACAATATTAGAAAGAGCGCAGAGGAGCTGGGATTCCAGCATGATTATTACTTCCAGCAGGACAATGATCTGAAGCATACTGCTGAAATTGTAAGGCTTTGGATCGTGTACAACACTTCTCAAACTTTGAAGACACCGCCCCAATCTCCAGATTTAAAAGCTATAGAGAACATCTGGAAGGAACTCGAGGAGCGTGTGAGAAAGCATCACATCAGAAGCAAGGAACATCTGAAAGAAGTTCTTAAAACAGAGTGGAGAAATATGGACTCTGCAGTCCTAAACATCACCTACAGACAATACCCAAACGATTATCAGCAGTAATTCAAAGAAAGGGGATGGCAACTAAATACTATATATTCTCTGTTCGAATACTTATGTTCAGATGTAAAGTAACCATATTATTTCTCCGCAGGTAAATTAGTTTCAGTTGTAATTTGAGTTTATATGTTTAATGGAAGACTCAAGTTTATTTTGTACCATTGTATTTACGTATGATTACTTTGCGTAGCTTTAAAATAATATAAGTAATAAATATGTTTACGTTCGAATACTTATGTTGGCCTCTGTATGGTAAAAATTATGCGGGTTGCATAGATAATAGAAACAAAACATGTTCGACTAATTCAAACTGTATAACCGGGCTCCACCACTCATTTATGAATATACTTATTTCTTTGATTAATTAAAATTAGCACACCTTTTTGTTTACTTTTGACAGCTAAACTACATTTGTGAATATTTAATCATAACAGTACCACATGACTGATTTCCAGGATATTCATAGCTGAGCACGATGTTTACGTTACATTTTGCAATGTCGCCATGGGGCTTGGCCTGTGAATGCATAACAGACGTGGTTCTCAGCCCCATCTCAGGTGTCGGTTCGTATTAACCTGTTTGGATAATTAGAGTGTTATTTATATTGAATTTGTATGAGAAATAATAATAAAAATTTATATTATATAACAAAACTATATTTGACTATATATAATATTTTTTTACAAATTTAGCATTCTACAACATATTTACTGTAAGCATGGATACAAGATAATGCAACTGTTACATTTTAAAGGTTATTTAACGTAACGGCTTTTGAAGTAACAGAGTTCTTTAATGGCTATCACGTCAATGATACAGTTGATTTGTGTAGTTTATGTTCGACCATGCCAAACGACTTGCGGCAGTATTTTAATGGGCCTCATTAAAGTACACCTGTTCATTAAAGTATTGGTATTCGACCAATCTGAAGTGTCCACGTAACATTGTAAAAGCGCAAGTATCGATTATTCTGGTTTCGGTCGACAACCGTACTAGCGCCAGTTTATAAAAGAATCAAAATGTCTGACACTAGTGACAATGAATTTACACCGCCAGAAATTACGACAGAAGCAGTCGATGCTATCAATAACTTGTTGGCACAAGAAAGATGTACTAGAAATTCTATTAACAATTCATGGATTGGAGAGCATCAAAAGGCATAAATTCGTTCTCAGAAAGTGTATTCCTAGTATATTTTGAAGAATTGTCTCAAAACATGTAATCATCAAACTTGTAGACTCACTATCCTATTTTCAAATCAACACTCAATATTGTCACAAGTGACTGTATTAATTACACTCTGGTGACTTTAGTGGTATGTGTGACGTCACTCCCTCCCTTCTCCTTTACGACTGGATGAATGATGTGTAAGCGATATACGCTCTCTTTTGGACTAGCTCTTGGCTAGACAACACGCATCTGTAGGCAACTTCCTGAGGTCAGGTAAATGGCCGTTATGGCCACCTCTGTAATCTTCTTACTGTAGTAAATATTCTTATTAAGTGAATTCCACATTTAATTAGCCTTACCCTACCTTTGTAGAAATGAAACCTTTATAGAAAAATCCCAACCTCTCGCCAAGCATAAAGTTCTACTTTGAGTAATTAACCCGTGTTCGACCTGACCATGTGTTCCTTAATTTTCACAAACTAAGATCAGGTCGTCACAATATTAGGCACAAAATTGACTTATCTAAATACTCAAATAACGTATATTTTAAATAAATTCAGTTATGTTCTTATCAATAGAATTTATTGCAAATGATATTTCAATAAATTAAATTTCTTGAAGTTTGTCTATACTTCCCTTCAAGTTAAACGTGTCAAATGTTAACAGCTGTTTATTTATTTTTTTATTTTTTTAATTTTTGCTGAGCCATGTACAATTGAGTGCGACCGGTGTTGAGCCCTGGCTCTGTACAGCCATACTCACATTTTATAGTAGATACTTATTTATAATCAATTAACTATAACAATACAGGTTCGTTATTAGTTTTGTTCACTGTCCATAACCACTTTTTTAACTTTGTCCAAGAATTTAACGAATTTCTTACTATCTTTAAGAAACATTTCTGCTATAGCTATATCTTTGTCTAACTTAAACCATTTCTTATTATTAAACTTTTTCCTCCTAATTTCTGTCCCTTTACACTCAAAAAATATGTTCTAAGTTCTCAGTTTGCCCACATACTGGACAGTAATTTTGTGAAATATCCATCCTTATACCTTTTAGTCGCCATACTCCTGCTCTCACGTTGTAACAGCAGTATCAGGCAGCGATTAGAAGGCGGCCAGTTAATCGAAAACAAATAATTAAAAAAGAAGATAAATTAATAAAACTGCTTGGCTAAACTAATATAAAAATCTTGTTATAATAATATGAAATTAGAATGGACAGAGCAATGATTAAAATAGCGGTTGACTTAAAGAATAAGGAGGGAAGAATATAATTTAATATAACATATATACTAGCATCTAGGCAAGAAAGAGAAAATATTCTTGTAAAAATATGTACACGTCGGAGAGACAGGAAGGAAGGACAGTTATCTTCTTTGTGCTAGGAAAAGTTCAATGTCTGAGAACTATAGAATACTTTCAGCCAGGAATGTGTTGGGACAAAGGGCTTTCAAAATGCAGTTGAGCATGAACGCTAAAGAGATTTACTTCGCTGATTTTATAACGATGTATACTGTTACAAACAACTCAGGGAAGGCGTTCCCCAACTCAGGGTGGACTGAACGTCAATGAGTTAGATGAGTTTTGCAAACCAATGCGAAAATTCGAAATAAATGAGAAACCAATAATAATGTAACATTTGAGAAGGATGAGCTCTTTTGATCATGTGATAAAGTTAGAGAGGGGATCAGAATAAGGTTCCAACTGAATCGTGAAGTAAGAAAAACTTAACTTAAAAGGTGATACTACGACAGGAAGGACGTGTTCATGTGCATTAAGAAGAGAAGCGAAGATTTATAAATCTGAAATGTAGGGAAGTTAAGAATAGTGCAAGCAGAATAAGTGGAAGCAGCATTAGAAGTTTATTAGAGCAAAGTAGTCGCCATATAAAGAAGAAATAGAAACCGCGCGGAAGTAACTTTAAGTAAGTAATCCAGGGTTTCAAGTAAAATTGAATTTATGTTAGGAATTTTACTAACAGGTGGTCACCGATCCAAGTCGATAAGCAAACTTAGTAGGAATTAAACCAAATAATTCTGCAACAAACAAAGTGTTATTAATACGACGAGTAGCCAACAACCACCAAAATCCATTTCCTACAACCATTCACCTGAGGATAAGAGAACTCATCACTCCAATTAGAACCCAATCAATTTAACACTGGTATGCGGGTTTGCCGCACCATGCAATACCTTCTCTCTCTTTATTCGTCAGGTCTATAGGTATACTTTTAAATCCCACAAGCCTTCTTCATTGTTATTTAAAATCTAAAGCTATTTCACTAAATATTTTCTGCACTTCCATGCCTTCGAATCTTTTTCTTGAAGATTTGCAGAATTGATTTTGTATTACTTTCTCTTTCTCCACTTTTGTCCTAATCCACTGCTCTCTAGATATTTCTAAGACTTTCTACCCATCACTTGTTCTTTGAACTTTCCTCTTGATAAATTGAACATTGTTTATTCTATACCAGAGTTTCAATGCTCTTTCCATAATCTTCCCTTTACTGACAATTCTACCAATCTCTGTTTGTACTACCTGCCTAGCAGTTGCATTTGGTAACCCAAGCATTTCAATATTTCTGCGCCTGCGTACTACGTACTACGTCTCGATTGTAAATAGTCACTCAAACCAGAAATGAATACTTCGAATTGAAACCTCTGATTTAGGTACATGATCGAGCATAAACAATGGAATGAAACTTGGCTATAATTGCAATTAAAACGCTCCTATGATAATTATTTGCTTCTCCTAAGTCGCTCGGTTAATAATACTCGCGTTTTAATTACTTATATTATAGTCTCGTTGTATAATATACTATTAAATAAAACATTACATTTTCATTGTAAAAACAAAATTCTAATTTTTATACTGATATCGCTTGACTTTTGCAGAACTTCAAGCAAAAAGTTTGCGTTATACAAATCTAGATCACGTTAAATGGACAATTTATGTCAAATATTTTGTGAAGTTAACTGCTCCTGAGATATTCCTACTATTGGTTTAAAGCCTTTTTTTTCGCAAACGAAAAATAATTCTTTGTTTACTGTCCTGGCTATGCAAAGAGAATTTCAAAGCGATCATATAACAACCCACTCTTGAAATATTTGATTGTCACTTAACCTATTGCATTCACCGAAATCCTCTTGTATCTAACAGGAATTGTGTAATAAAGCGATTTATGCAAATGTTTATCTCGATTAACGGGAAGTGAATTGAATTTTAATTATAATCTTTCACATTTTGAGCTGTATTTGAACTTGAATCCTGCCTTTTCGTCCTGGACAGTATTCCGTTTATGTTGAATTGTGACGTTGTACGCGCTTGTATTCAACTCACCTTTGCTAGCGTGCTTCATTTATAGTGTTATATACCTATCCGTTTAATATTTCTACTCTTTTCTTTCATATGTTTTCATAAGAATAGTTGATTAACGGATTATATAGGAAGCAATGCGGGTGTAACAATAGATTTTCGTTTCCCTACATGGTCCAGCGTACATAAACCATCTCTAGTGTTCAGACAAGCTACAGCAATGCATTCCTCACATTTGTGGAATGCCAAAGCAAATCCTGTTCAAACATCCGCGACCAACCGTGTGCCTATGTACATTATTTCCTATGTTGTGATATATCGCTGCCAACGCAGGTTATCTAGTATACAGACCGAAATATTTAGGACAATTAATTAAATGAATGGACTTCAAAGCAAGCGTCTTCTATGAAGTGCCCATATCCTGGAAGAGATGCAGGGAAGAAGGGACTTCAACTTCTTCTTTCTTGCTTGCTGTTCAGCACCGCTGATATATGTTAATGATCATATACTTCAGAGGTAAAAGGAACTTACCTGGAACTGAATGCCCTGCGTGTTTTAAGATGTATTCTTCTCCCATTCCCTCACATATTATATGCATGTACCTGTTAACGCTATCACTCTTGTCCTTTTAATGGAGTTGCTAGAACTATGTTTCTCTTAGATTACTTTTGGTTTTCTAGATCCTTTTCAAGGAATCTGTATTTGATTGAAAGTGGGAACCCTTCTCAGAACTTTACTTTTGTATTTGTAATAGTTCCACACATTAACTCTGTAGTTAGAATACTTATTTACTTTATAGGAAAACCTTATTTCACTTTCCTAATAATTAGAAGTACAATTTTATGTACGCTAAATTCTATACTTTTTATTCTGAATAAATATTGTCCAGTGAAGTGTTTGTTTCACTCTTTTGTGTATTTTAATTTCATTTTTTTCTGAAATTCGACCCTTTGTTCTTTAGTTTCAATAATATGTATAGTATTTTACTTAGTGTGTATATATATTAAAATAAATGATAATTCTAGTGAAACTAGAGGCTTGAGGATACATTTATTTTTATTTTTTAAAGACAAACAATATAAATAATAAAATATTGGAGACAGAGGGCACCTGGGGTTATTGATATTTATTAAATGCTATTTATTCCACAAAGAGGTACTTCTTGTGTTAAATCTGTTCTCTATGCAAACCTTTAATTGAAGTACCTAAATATTAAATTATTAACTTCAAAAGATGATCTAATTAGATTGAGAGCATCCTCTTTTCTTTAGTTAATTGATGGTAATTAATCATTTCTTCACAAAAGCTATATACAGGCTAAGGTCTTTGATAGAGTCAACATGAAAAATTCAATGCCACGGCCGGGATTTGAATCACGGATCTACTGGTTTCCGTCCAGTCGCTCTAACCCATTGAGCTACCATGGCCAACGTGCCATCCTGACATCAAATTCTCCATTTGACTCATATATTTACCTGGTAGACCACTAGAGGCTCTCGCATCCGAGATTAACCGTTTGTGGCGACTTACTATCGTAAGTACTTGAGTCCCAGGCTTCATCATTTAACTCTTATTATTTTAGTTAATTGATGAAAATTAATCATTTCTTCACACTAGCCATATACATGATAAGGTCTTTGATATATAGAGTCTATATGAGTAAAATGGATAATTTGATGCCAGGACGGCACGTTGGCCATGGTAGCTCAATGGGTTAGAGCGACTGGACGGAAACCAGTAGATCCGTGGTTCAAATCCAGGCCGTGGCATTGCATTTTTCATTCTGACTCTATCTATCCCCTTTGCTATTAATAGAAGTATAAAGCGTAATTCATGGATTAAAACGTAAGGATTTAATGTAAATTTTGTGATGGAGAAAGCACTTTTTGTGAGTTCTACCTATCGATGACATCCTGTAAGTTAGCTGTAAATCGATTGTAATCGCTACATTGTACTTACACGATACAAGAGGAGATTACAGTAAGATTTCGTCTCGCTGAGATTTTATGATAGTATTCTAAACCGAAATAAGTTGAGAGATGTGTATAGTTTTTATGAGTAGATGAGAGTTTTTGTTAAATATTACTCAGATTTGATGTTGAATTCTCTGAACATGTTTCAGCTTATATCCTAGCAATCTTCAACGAGTTGTGCTTCATCTACTACTGCAAATAGAATAGATGCAGCACCACACGTTGAAAATTCCTAGGATGTAACCTGAAACATGTCCAGAGAATTCAACATCAAATCTAAGTGAGTAATCTTTACCACAAAATGTCATGTACTCAAAAACAATAAATGATGTCTCACTTTAAACATTTTGTTGGTAATGAGGTAGATATGTGTTCATGGACCTTTGCTGTTGATTAACTTAGCCACTCATACGAGCAAAGTTAAGAGTTTTCAGCTGAACACCATCAAAACACATTGTTGTACTGTACATCATAATCAACTCTCACCCTGGCGATCCTTGGTTGAGGTGTACCCTTAGCATTGAATATCATTTTCCTCGCCTTATAGCCTAGAAATGAAGTCTGGCTACTTCATAACATAATTTAGTTCTAGACTACTATAAATATCGCGTTTATTTTTAATAACGTGAGTAATGCTCAAGAGAGATAATTGGTAATGGCATAGCTAAAGTAGCCTAGCTCATGCACCTATAGAGAATTACGACACTTTTAATTTAGTGCAGTTGTTACTTGGCATGATTTATTATGCGATGCTTCCTTTGATACTATTTTATGGTTATAATTAGCAAATTATTGTGTGTTTACGATGTTAGTTTTGCTCGAAAGAGTCAATTGTTACTTGAACTTGTAGAACCTTTTTAATGTCTCGTAATGTCAAAAAGGGAGCAGTTTCCATTATTATGAAATTAACTAAATTAATAATTCTTGCTTATTTCATAGTGAAATTTAATAATAAATATGTTTATAGTATGGATTTAATGTAAAGAAATCAATCACAGTTGAGCTCATAATGGTCATGTGATTGCTTTGTGATTGCCTAAATTTCTGTCTCAGATTTTAATCACAGTATATTGATTACCTGGATAGAGAGTTCTTTGTATTTTTTTGCTCATAAGTTGTGGGATAAGCTACTGACTTTAGGCATTGTGCTAAGTGGTGTGTTGGAGGATGAAACATACATATATGGTGCGGTTCCAGGATCCGTAACGATGAAAATTAAAATAAAAACAGGAAATATTGACTGGAGAGCATGATGGTTAACTGCACGAAATAATGTGCAGTCACATGCAGAAAAAGTCCATACTGCACTGCTGAACGAGTATGGTCAGGACAGCTTAGGTGTAACCTAAGTGACCCTCTTTCGGAGGTCACTGGTTGGATCTCCGTCGACGCTCCTCCCTGGATGGGATTTGTTTCTTTTATAATTGGACGAATGCTGGAGTAGCTTCTTTAATCAACAGACTCCATTGATTCCCCTCTTGATTTGTCATCTTTCAGGTCTAGTCGTCGGTATAGTGGTTGGGCATATACGGGCAGATGACGCGGTTCACTGCGATGCTTAGTGATACTTCCCAGACCATGTTTATAGTACGCCTCGTGGTTATCTGTACTTGTCGGTACTTAAGTTCCAGGCTTACAGCATAGTAAGTCGCCACTAACAGTACTCGTACCATTAAATCTCGGAACTCCTAGTGGTTTACTGGGAAAAATGCGAGTCAGTTGCAGAATTTAATGTCAGAATTTAATGGTAGGTCAGTGGTTAAGAACAACCGGACGGAAACCGGAAGATTTGTGGTTTAAATCCCGGCTATGGCTTTGAATTTTCAGTATGACTCTACCCACCCAAATATGAATACTTGTTTCTAAAACAAGTAAGATCAAGTTCCCAGAGTTTTCTACGCAGTTCTTTAGAAATTAAAATACATTTTAGCACTCACAATTTGTGACAGCTGAAGGTAAATTGCAGAACAAAGTGTTGTGTTAGTATTCTGAGATTACATTCAACAATGCTATTGATACATTTACAATGTTAACTTAAGTTCCTGAACTAAGTTAACATTGTGGATTTTTTCTATTGTGTTTCAATTAGTATAAAATTCTATGTTTCATCTTATGAGATGTATGCATTTCTTGTTTTTCTGTGATCTACTTTGATCCTTTTTGTTGACTATTTTGAATAAAAATGAAACTTAAGTGTTTTATCTCGCTGTACCATTTAAAATGTGGTTTTAATTTTGCATTAAAGTTAAAGATTTGAAATTTCAAAACTATTTTATTAGAATTAATTAAAGTTATACGTATATTCTTTCTTCAAAATGCTATGAAATGTAATCAAGACTTCTCGGGTGTAAGCCGTGTCAGGTTTGTGAATGTCAAGGTTGTGGCCATTCATTGGCCATCTTCAGTATGTGAAGAAGCATCCTGATTAAATTCTGATGGAGTATAGAGTCGCCGAAAGCTCAACATTAATAAACCTGACGCGGCTGATCACCCGTGAGGTCTCGATTAATAACGCTCTTACATTGCTATGAATTGATACATTGTGCTACAAAATACGAAAATATCATTATAATTACTAGGCATTTCTGATTTTATTATAGTCCATCACAAGTAACAAATTAAAAATGCCTGATTTCGGAGTAATTCTTGAATTTCATGTTCTGTAAAAAATTTGACAGTGTGATGCTTATATCTATTTAACCTTTAAACGTTAAGTGCTGATTCCTCTTTATTATCAAAATTTCTTGGGCACGTAGGTATTTGTTAAATTATAGGCTAGATTACTCTAAAATTAGTAATCTTATAATTTTGCCACACCTTTATTAGACAACTTTAAGTTAATAACTTCAAGTAAAATACCTACTGCTGGAAATTTATAAGTCTGAAATCTTTCTTTATATTTATGCATCTCTTCAGTGCATATTTTTATACCTCAAGCTTCCTTGAGTTCCTTGGGAATATACCATTTGATAACGTATCAAATTTCTTACATATGAGGGTAGGTCAAATGAAAACCTTAAATTTGTAATAACAAATCGAAATTTCGCGCCGTTATCATGTAAGATGGTAAGCGTGCTACAAGCAGCGTGCAGAATTGCCTGTAGATGGCAGCATAGTGCAGATGTGCACGTACCGTCGCAGTATCAGTATAAAGATGGCCACCACACTTGTGACTTGCACCAAGGAAGAACAGCGTTCTGTTACTCGAAACCTATTGAAATTCATCGACGAATGAAGGTTCAGTACGGTGATGCATGTTTGTCACAGCAGCAATTCTAACAATGGAATAGAAAGTTCGCAAATGGTGTGACTTCAGTGGAAGATGCTCCACGTCCAAGTCAGGCACAACGAGTTGTGACTCCACAGAACATTGCAGCAGTTGAAACCATAGTGAAGGAAAACCGCCGAGTGACATTGAATGACATTGTTTGGACCACTGAAAGACGCAATGGAAGGAAAGAAGTTCCGTTCCAACGAGGAGGTACGCCACGCGCATGAGTGGTTGCCCGGACTACCAAAAGAATTTTTTATAAAGGCATTTATGCACTTTGTAAGCGCTGGAGGACTTGCATTGAGCGTGGGAGAGATTATGTTGAAAAGTGATACAGTTTTGTACCACTTCTGCACAACAAATACTATTTAAAAGAAATATTTAAGGTTTTCATTTGACACACCCTCATATAAAGATGAAATATTTCTGGGAATTGGAAAGGTAAAGGTGGGTTATAAAGTTGGTCTCCTGTGACGTGTCTACTGTTACAATTCTGGACAAGGAGTGGATTAAGATTGGTGTGTTAATGGGTATACAATTTTATCACCTTCATAGAAGATGATGAAAATAAATGATGTAATCATTTAGATTTCTTTGCACACTTTAATCCATATTCAGCATACTTAGATGCTACTTTACAACAAATAGACAGATATGTGGATTCAAGAAACAGTAAAACAATTGCACAGTTAGTTATACTCATCTTTATTATCTCATTGTACATACATATCTCTCTCCATCGGAAAATAGGATTTAATATATTGAATTACAATGATAACTAGGATTGTCATTGAATATCATATAGTACTTTAATAATGTTGATAAATTATTAGTTCAAAGTTTCTTATCAGTAATTTCGATGGTATTTAAATTATTAATTGATTAACGTAACGATTTTAAAAATTGCTGCAACACAACTTCTTGATACATATGATATCAAATGACAAATCTTTACAATATTTAGAGGGGAAACCGTGGAAGCTATCTTTTAGGGAATGTGTGGGAAGGTACGTTCAGGTGGCGACAGTTACATCATCTTCTCTCACCTCCTACTTACGAAGCGCCGCCACATTCTTTCACTCGACTCTTCCTGAAAACAAAAAGAGGAAATATTAAAGTTTTACTAATCAAAGATTACTGACAGCATTTAGAGCAGAAGTTTGGGAAATATATTCTTTTTCATCAAGTAGCATTAGCAGTATATCAAGACAGGGGTAAAATTGAGTCCTATACTATTCAATTTACTTATAGACCACATAATAGGGTTAAGGAAAGAAATGCCCGTTGCCCAATAATAATGAACAAAGAGATCCGTATTTAAAAGAGGATCGATACTTAGGAAAGAAGAGGAATGGTTCATAGGAGACCAAAATGTAGTAGTTGCAAACGAGTATGACTATTTAAGTGTAAGGATGTGTAGCAGAGAAGGATGGGCTGCACAAGTCAGAAAAGTGATAGCTAATGGCAGGGCGGCAATGTCAGGGGTAAGAATATGTAAACATAAACTGGAGATGTCAGATGGTTAGAAAGAATGTATAAAGTGGTCGTTGAAGCCAGAAGGAGGTATTGGGCACATCAGAGATAGGTACACAATTAGACCAGATGTATGGATTGTTTTGCAAAGAACTACTAGGGCTCGCAAAATCGGCACCAAGAGAGGTGTCATTACTAGAGCTACGTCATACAAAAAGGAGGGGAATAATAATAGAGAGAATATTGAAATTCTGGTATAAGTGTATTAAGGGACAGAAAGGAGAATTATTGAATCTGTGCATCAAGCAACAGCAAAGCATTAGAAATACAAATAGTTGGTGGTCGAAATTGGAAAGAATGATATTGAATATAGGCATGGGAGAACTATGGAGAGCAGAGGAGACAAATTATAACGGTTTTTGAAAGGATGTGAGAACTAGGCTACAAAACATAGATAGGCAAGAGATATGGGAAAGTATAGAAAAAAATACATCATTGAAATTTTATAAGCAATTAAAGATATAATGGGGTAGGGAAAATATATAGATCAATGTGGCAAAACTGGAAGAGAAGGCATAGCATGGATGAAAGTAGGAATATTATACTTAAAAGGGTTGAGAAGTAATGAGGTAGGAATATGTGAATTTTGTGGAGATGAAGAAAGCAATGTTCATTACCTGATAGAATGCAAGGAGCTAACAAATTACAGGAGAAAAATATGGGATAAGAAATGGGACAGTGTAAGTAAAGAGATATTGGCGGTACGCATTCTAATAGGGATGGGAGAAAAGAAAAATAGATGTATAGGAGATTTCTTATATAGGATTAGAGAAAAGTGGATTAGGGCAAAAGAAGCGAAGGTGAAGGAGAAGTGACACCAAGCTGCTCAGGAAAACCAGAGGCTTATGGCCAGGGGACCTGAGTCAGCAAGTAAATCTTAGGTCAGCAATTTCATGTATTTGTACAGGAGGTATAATACAGCATGTTCTATGTTAAATTTTACTGTACTGAATTTGTAAGGGATACTGTACAAATAAATAAATATCAAATGTCTAATCTAAATCAGTGTCATAAACTCAGTGGGTAAAAAAAAATAAAATCTTCAACACAACCTCTGATTTAGATTTATTTCAAAGAATTGTGAAATGAGAAAAATCTAATTTTATGACAGTGAATTGAAAACATGCCATATTTTTATAACATCAGACCTTACGTAGAAAATGAAGTCTGGTTACAGTGAAGCAATAAGTATTATACAAGTATAACTATTTGTAACAAAAACTTCACTTATCTTAAGAAAAATGATGTCAATTTCTCTTCTTAGTTGAATTAGTTGAAGTTGAAATTAATTTCACGAACCCTTGTTCGCATCGTCAGTCAAAACCACAGGAGAAAACAAATTCACATTCGAAATTTATGGTTTTATTCCTTTTTTGTATTTTAAAATAATAAGAAATAATAATAAAGTGGATTTTGTTATTTATAGGAAATCTACTCATATCGATAATTACATAATATAAAAGTTTTAACACTTTTCCACATAAATTTGCTGGTTTTAATAGTTTTATTTACAGATTAATAAATATACCCCTGAATAAAGAGGAATTTAATAAAGAATATAAACATATCATTAATAGTGCTTTAATTAATGGTTTTAATAAAAACTTTATACAAAAGAAGATTGAAAAATTCAAATATCAAACTGTTAATGATACTTATAACCTTAAAAATAAAAGACGATTATAATTTAAAAAAAAACTTACTTACCATCCTTGGCTTAATAAAGAATTTCAAAAAGTTTTTAAAGAGCTTGGTATAACTTTGGTTTCTCAAAACAAATATAGTATTAAAAATTACTACTTTTCTCTAAAAAATGATGAAATTCCTAATAATAAAAAATCTGGTATTTATCAATTTAATTGTTTAGATTGTGATTGGGTTTACATTGGTAGGACAAAACGTAATTTGGAAACCAGAATGAAAGAACATTTTCGTATAATTAAATATAAACAAACTGATAAATCAGCCCTAGCAGTTAATTTTTGGTCATATAACCATAATATAAATCCGGAAGTTAAATTATTAAAGCAATTAAATATTCCAATAGAATTAATGGTTTTGGAAAATATATTTATTTTAAAAAATAAACATCGCGTAATGAATTTTGAAATACCAGCAGTTGATTCTGTTCTTAGGTTTGTTTCGTTTTCAAATTTTGGTAATGCTGAAAAAACAAAAGAACATAGTAACTTCCTTAACGACGAATTTGTTTTCTCTTGTGGTGTTCTTTGACTGACGACGCGAACAGGAGTTCGTGAAATCAATTTCAACTTTAACTAATTCAACTAAGAAGAAAATCGACATCATTTTTCTTAAGATAAGTGAAGTTTTTTGTTACTTGACCTATTAAACATAAAGCAATGCCGAAATTTTGCTGTATATTTTAATCCTGTACAAGATAGAATTTACTAGCGAATTTCTTAATGGCACTTACAAAGGTTAGTTTTCAATCTGTTTCGAGAGCCTATCTTTGTGAGCATCAGTTCAGTTCTTTAGTTTGTTATTTTTTTATGTCTCTCTTTCTCACCAATGCTGGTGTTAGAAGTCACTTGAGTTCTTTCAGAGTGAGGGAGCCGAAACATATAGACCGGATGAGATCAGGGTTGAGGGGTCGGCCCAACGCCAGGAATGAATGAATGAATGGAGCAATTGGTGGAGTTATAGTGCGGAAAACCGGAGGACCCGGAGGAAACCCACCCCAGCGCCATGTTGTGCATCACAAATCCCACTTAATGGTCACCTGGGATTGAACCCGGACCACCTAGCTAAGAGTCAAATAGTCTAACCACTCAGCCATGGCGCGGCTTTATTAAAATCTTAAATAATTAAATAATTAAAAGGGTAAGAGGGCACGTGTGGATTGCCGGAAATGAACGTGCAGATGAGCTTGCATAGAGAGCTGCGACTTCAAATCTTCCAGAGACTTACACTCTATGCCCCATTTCTTATGTGAGGCAAACATTAAAGGAGATTATCATCAACGACTGGAATGAATACTGGTTAAAAAGTGATTGTGGTGCTTTGACTAAGGATCTATATTTCCCAACAGTTTCTGACAGACATAAATGTAAATTCGTTAATCCTATGTTCTCACTCAATTCTTAACTGGACATGGCAAATTTTCAGCTTACTTATTTCGATTCAAAATCAAATCCGCGTCTGATTGTATTTGTGGAAATTATCTTCAAGATGTCCCTCACATTTTATTTTATTGCCCGTTTTTCTGTTTTGAAAGATACGAACTTGAATTATTGCTTCAATCCTTAGGCTACACTTTCTCAAAACCACTTACACATATTCTGATGAATTAAAAACTTATCAATATTTCATGGCTTTCTTAAACAAAATGTTTCTTAAGCTAAATGATTCATCTTGATTTTTACTTTTTGTCATCTTGATATGGAATTTTGTTATATTTTTGTAAATTGTATTATATTAAAACATTTGTAAACTATATTCCCAATATACCCTTGGGTAAAATAGGAATAAAAAATTGGATAATAAATAAATTAAGTATTTATGAAATTATACGTCGAAGATAGTGAAGACTTTCACTCTCTCTTGCGTCTCTCTCGCGTCTCTCTCCCTCTCTCTCTCTCTCTCTCTCTCTCTCTCTCTCTCTCTCTCTCTCTCTTTCTGATTCTACAATGTACCAACAATATAGTTTCTGTGATGCTATTGAAATTAAAAAGTTATTTCCTTATATATACATAAAGCAGGAATAAGAAAAGAACATTTTCAACTTACAGTGAAAAAAGTAAAGGTACCTATGCAGTTTTGTTAATAAAGCAGCTGAAATTTATTTTCTAATTGTAATCAATTACAAGCCTGGATGTTCACATCACTAGTAAGGAACTTGGAGTTAACATGAGGAAAAGAACAAGCTTGTTGGTTTATAAAATATAAACACCAAACTTAAGTGTTCCTATTCGTAAACTTCAATAACATATGTAGTTAACGTAGCATTTCCCCAAACCTCGTTTAAATTACACTCTGAGATATGAAGGCACTTTCTTGATTACTCGTTAAATATCTTTAAACTGTTCGAATATACTTTGCAAAACGCTATGTCTTAATACCAGCTCACTCCCCAAATTTAACCCCCTTCGATGTTTGTCTCTAGGATCATTAAAAGGGAAGTTTACAATGCAAATATACAAACTTAGATGAACGGAAAAATAAAATAATGGCAGAAATATCTCGATGAATTTTATTTTTAACTTCCTTTAAGCGTATGGATTTGTTTTGTAAACTTTCCTTTAAACGCCATCTCGTTTCTCTGATTTACGGTTTGTGATTTTTATCTCTTGGAAACCGTTGAAAGAAAGTTTAAAAAAGAAATCCATACTTTTAATTAACTTAAAAATAACGTTCGTCAAGAAATTTCGGTGATTTCTTAGAGAGAATTTATTTTTCCTTTAGTTAAGTGTTTTATGTAATACGCGTGAAGAAGTAAGTTACACGGGAAACCGTTTTATATGTATTGTGGCCTTCCGTCAACCGCACTGCCAATACGGCAACTAGCCTCGCCGGCCGAACTCGATTTCTGCAACGATTGTAAAGTACTTATACGAGGGTGTGTCAAAAAGTAATGCCTCCTATTTTTTTCTCTTTTAATTGCCAAGAAAATTGAATCCTATTTATGTAGCTTGAAAACTACATTGACGATTAATTTGTCTCTATTCAATATAATCTCCGCCCTTTTCCACAGTTTTGGTCCACATTTTAAGTAGGGCATGTATTTCAGTGTGGTAAAACACACGGTCTTGCTTCCTAAGGCATTGACGCACGGGCGTTTTCACAGCCTCCTCATCCTCAAAATGAATCCCACGATGAGCTTCATTTGGTGGCCCGAACAGATGGAAGTCTGGTGGTGCCAGGTCAGGGCTGTATGGGACGCGCTTTCAACTTTTTGAGAGTTCTGATGTATTGGACAGAATTTATTGTGCATCCCTGCTCCAAAAATTCAACCATAAGAACACCCTCTGCATACCAAAACACTGTCGCCATAACTTTCCCTGCCGACCGCTGAGTTTTGAATTCCTTTTTCTTCAGTAACGTTGTGTGATGCTATTCCATTGACTGCCTCTCTGATTCAGGTTAAAAAAATTAAAAAAAAAATTAAAAAAAAACACGTTTCGTCTCCAGTAACAATTTTTCCAGAAACTCCTCTCCCTCCAAATTGGAGCGCTGCACGTGTTCGAAAGCTATTGTTTTCCTTGTTTCTTTGTTTTGGGCGGTTAACATTCTTGGTACCCAGCGTGAACAAACTTTTGAGTAACCCAGTTGTTGAATAATCACACTGCCTTTACTGAGGGAGGTAATGCGACACAATTCACCTGTTGTTACCCGGCGATCACTACGAATATGTCATCGACTCGCTGAATGTTGCATGGAGTCACTGCAGTCATCGGCCTGCCGCTTCGCTTTTCATCTGCCAATGGTGTTTGCCCTTCAGCTTCGTTACAGCGACGAACCCATCGTCTAACAGTGCTGACATCCACCGTTGCATCACCATACAAATTTTTTAGCCTTTCGTGAATGCGAATTGGCGTCTCACCTTCTACAGTGAAAACTTCAATTGCAAAACGTTGTCTAATATGAATTTCAATGTCAGCCATTTTGTAAGAGGATGCAGTGCTGCCCCCTGTTGACTTACGAAGTTACTACTGCAGGGGATTGGAGAAGAAGTTTTGAGGAATTGCACCAAATTCAAAGTTTTCACATAGCTTACTTATTTATGGAAAAAATAGGAGGTATTACTTTTTGACCCATCCTTGTACATTAAAATTAAGCTAGCTTATTGAAAACAACTGAAATATTGGATAATAAATTTGTACAATGAAATGCTTATAAGTCATACCGAAGTGCCTGACAATTAGTAAATTCAATAAGTAGCAATTTTATTTGTAATACATCTCAATGGATATATTTTTGTATCGTTATATATGTGTGTTGTTTCCAAAGAAGGGTGCACGCCCTTAACTCAGGAGGTAGAGGTCGTGCAGTCACCACCTATAGGTACAGCAAAGGAGAGGTTATACTCTAGTAATGTTGAATAGGAAGGAAAAAGGTCTAATCACGTAGTGCAGTGTTAAGTAAATTAATTTAACCGAACTTTCAATGGTAAACCTGTATAGGGAGTAATTAGTTTCAATGGAAAACAGTTTGTTCGCAGTTAATTGACTTGTCAACTGTTTGAGTCTCGTGAAGGTTGTTAATTATGACTGCATAACGCCACATGAATGTCGACCTTTACTTTCGATCAATATCTGGGGACATGTTCTGTTGCTAGTAACTGAACTCATGTTTCTGATAAGAAAACAGGTTTTCAATTGATTTAGTGAACATAAATGTTACCGGAGAGACAGTCTAAACTTGAGAGTATTATATGAGCTAGTTGCAACTGTTTCTCAGACAAAGTTATTGAGCTGTCACATTATTTCCCAAAATGTAGGAGCAGCTGCAGCTTCATGCCCACCATAGGCGGTGTGCTTAGGTCTTTAAAGGGCTTCGCAACAAAATATGGAACACTTGGTTTTCTGCCGCATTAACAAAACCCCATATTCTGATCGACTAAGATAAATGTAGGCATTCTTGAGCCTGCGTGACAACCAGCCCCCATCCCTGCCCTTTTCGTTTGCTGTTTGTAGTATTCTAACCAAATGGTGAAACACTGCCGCGTGTGGAGAAATGAACCGATTTGGCTGGTGGGTTTTAATACTCTTTTATTCTTCCCCAATATAGTTCCGCGGTTTATTAAGCCTCTTGCTTTACCTGCTTTCAGTAAACCATTCAAGTTACCACTATAATTTAGAACTAATGTTATAAAGTAATTGAATCGTTTATTTCAGAAACCACCTAAGAGACAAAATATCAAAAAATGTGCTTTTGGTGGAACTGTACAATTTAAAGGTAAATACATCGTTTAGTGTAGAAATAACCTATGTTTCATATCAGCAATGCTATTTTCAGCCTTGAAAATAATCCATTTATTTCAGAAAGAACCCAAGCGCCGTCGCTTTGGTTCTTTCTGCGGTAAATTTCACACGTGACGATTGGCAGCCTTGATGACATCATGTGTTTTGTGACTCGCTGTGACAATAACTCACAACTACCCTGTACGTGGCCACTCATTTTCCCCATGTGACAGATTTTGGAAGCATAAAGCGTCTCTTGAGAAAGATGGACAGAATTTATACTCCTGATGAATATGCAGAGCTCATACTAAAAGCTAGGAAGTCTGGCCGATTTACTGTATATCACCTTACATCAGACGATGTTCAAAAATTGGTGGCCCAAATCATATAAGAAAGTGCAAAATTCGGACGAAACATCAGGTAGGAAAGTACCCAAAGAAAATAAGCAGCCATTCAGAGTGTCCAAATACAAGCAGTTTCTGTACAACAAGGATACTCCGGGAAAAGTGGAGGAACAACATCTACGAGGGCTGTTTTTTTTTCAACCTCCGATCGCTCCATGCCGACGCTACGCGGGCAGCAGAAAGCGGGTATGCGCTGTCGGCGACTGCGCAGCTCTCGCACTACACACTCCGCCATTGTTGACATTCAGTCGTCAGTCGGCGTTGTGCTACAGCCACGTAAACATGACCGCCATTATTTATGCTCCCGCCAAGTGCGAATTGCGAAGTGTAATTCGTTTTCTACAGGCTGAAGGCCATGGTGCTGCAGAAATCCATCGGAGGATGAGTCGTGTGTATGGCGAAAACTTTATGAGTGATGGTGTTGTTCGTGAATGGTGTCGAAAGTTTAAAGATGGTCGTAATGATGTGCATGATGAAGGGGTTCAAGGACGCAAACCTGTCGTTTCAGATGACCTTGTTCAACGAGCTGACAGAATGATTAAAGCACCCAGTGACTTTCACCTTTTTCCTCAACTGAAGACGTGGCTTGGTGGGAAGCGATTTCAAGCCAATGAGGACCTTCAAACGAACGTCAAGGACTACTTGAATTCACTGGCGGCAACTTTCTTTGAAGAGGGAATTGAAAATCTTGTCCACAGATATGACAAATGTCTCAATCTCTTCGGTGATTATGTCGAAAAGTAACCATAAGTGTACTATTCTTTTGGTAATAAAATTATTGTTTTATATGAACATGTGTTTTATTTATAGCCTATCGGAGGTTGAAAAAAAAAACGGCCCTCGTACCTTTACATTGCTAAAAACTGCCAGCCCTCCGGAACTACAAACACAGAAAGGTTATCCTTTGGGGAAGGTATGTTTACTTTTATTTTACCAAGGTTATTTGAAGCGTTTATATTGTACTTTTAGCTAAACATTTTTGTAGGCTATAACAGATTTTAAAATTTATTGGGTTTTGCACAGTGAGAGTTTTGGTTTTTAAATCAGTTAAATCACACATACTTCTGAAAGGGTTTAAAGATCCTTTCACCTGCCAATAGTGTTAGTAATATCCAACACTTTTTATCAATTGTAACAAATAAATAGTCTTCGCTTAACCCTATCCCTACAGATTTCCGGGACATTCTTGCACGTTTCCTCCCACTTACAAATCGCAAATGTTCGAAGTCTAAGGGATAGTCAGTTTCCCTATCCTGCCCCTTCCTCAGTAGTGAAAATACGGAGTTGCAATCTCTTTGTCAATTGCTCTCCCACGCTGTGACCTTAAGAATGCTACAGGTATAAGTCTATGATAAAGGAAAGGAGAACAGTGACACAGAGTGGGTGCATTGTCTGCTTTAACATGTAGTTTCAATTCATCCTACCTCTGCTACTACCACGTTTATTTCATTCATGCTAAAGTGCCAGGAGATCTAAAAGGTATTGATGTGGGACATGCCAAATAGGCAAGAATGATAATAGAAGTTACTTTATGGGTAAGTATGTGTGTTCGCATTCATGGTTATTATGGACAAAGTCTCACATTTCAAGATAAAGAAAGCTTTGAAAAAAAAAAAAAACATTCAAAGATGTGCTTCCTTGAATCACATTATTCATGGTGATTCCACTAGTATTCTGGGTTTGTCTACCATCTGCCATTCAATACTAAATACCAGCTTACCACCTTTCCCAACTTAGACATTTTGTATGGAAAATTAACCTCCACTTATAAGTGAAAAACAATTCTTACTGTTTAAAACGAGTTACTTTTTAAAATATTTTGTGGATTTAATACCATAGCGTTACACACAAAATTTAAACACTATAAAATCTTTCAATTTTATTTACTGGTTTTTGTGAAGACTTTGGGCCTAACTTTATAGTTTTACTAACTAAACACTCATAATATTTGACTTTGTTGAAATTAGGCCTTTTTTGTATTTACGTCCTCCAACATTTAGTCATATAGGACGATGAATGAAATGGGTGAAATGATGCTCAATGCGTCCGTGATCCATGGACCTTAGAGTTACCCGAAATTCGTCTTTCATGATAACGAGAAACCCCGGGTAAAACCTTATCCAGGTAACTCACCCTGACCGAGATTCAAACTCGTGACCTCTTGAACGTTAGGCAGACACGCTACCATCTACGCTACCGAGGAGGGCGAAATTAGGTCTTATATATACACAGGGTGTATAAAATAAATATAGGAGTTTTAATTCTTAATAACATGTATTACATTAAACTTACAGTTATAAATGACGTGTCAAATAAAAAGAAACTCAAACAGTTTTGTTTGTTGGCACCAGTGCGCATGTGCGCGCAATGTTTCTGCCGCAATCCGCTAGACACGGTAGTAGCAAAGATGGCGAGTAGTAAACAGAAAGCGTTTTGTGTTTTGCAGTTTGCAAAGACCGAATCTGTAGTTACTGTACAACGTGCGTTCCGCATTAAGTTCGGTTGTGATCTTCCTAGTGATAATAACATTCGTAGATGGTATCATCAGTTTGAAGATACCGACTGTCTTTGTAAAGGGAAGAGCACTGGACGACCAAGAGTAATTGAAGAGACTGCTGAGCGAGTCGTTCAATCGTAGCCCAAAGAAATCAGTCCGTAAGGCTAGTCGTGAATTACAAGTTCCTGTGACGACTGTTTGGAAAGTTGTAAGAAATACTTACGGCTACGTCCTTACCGTTTACAATTATTACAGGCTCTAAAGCCAACAGACCACGGATTACGTGCCAACTTCGCAAACATGTTGTCTCATGACGATGACGATTTTATGGATCGTGTTATCTTCAGTGATGAATCAACCTTTCACCTTACATGACATGTTAACACTCATAATGTGCGCGTCTAGTGCTCAGAAAATCCTCACGAGATGGTACAAATGCAACGAGATTTCCCTAAAGTGAATGTTTTTTGTGCCGTATTCGGGCGAAAACTTCATGGGCCTTTCATTTTTGGTGAAACTACTATAACTGGCACTTCTTACCTTCATGCACTAGAGCAATGGCTCTTCCTTCAGTTGGAAGAAAATGAGCAAGAGATCTTCATTTTTCAGCAAGATGGTGCACCACCTCACTGGCATAACGAAGTACGCGATTGGTTGAACGTCACTGTACCCGAGCGCGTGATAGGCCTCAAGGGCCCCAATGACAGGGCTTGCTAAGCATGGCCTCCACGTTCTCCTGACCTAGCGCCATGGGGCTTCATCAAGCATCAATGTATGTGCTTCCGCTACCAGCTGACCTTCCTGATTGAAGCATCTGTTACCACAATTACTGAATACACACTTATCAACGCTTGGGAAGAACTCAGCTATAGACTTGATGTGTGCCATGTGACAAAGGGTAGTCGCATGGAACATTTATAAGTTTATTGGTAAACCTGACTTGTTTTTTTCCATTTGACATATCATTTATAACTGTAAGTTGAATGTAATAAATATTATAAATAGTTAAAACCTCGATATTCATTTATATACATCCTGTATATATGGGGAAACACTAATCTGAGGTTGCAATATATATTGTATTATAATGTTTTAGATGTCTTCCCTGCTACCCCTTGCCTCTAATAGATGCGTGGGTTTAGCATCCTCATGCACTCCTATTTCTAAAGCTTTGCTCAAATTTGATGCTTATGTCGAACTTCAACTCGTTCAGGACTATATATGGTAACATTTACCTGAATAGTTTGCAATCAGTAGTTCATTGCTTAATTTTGCACTCTATTGAGTTCATAATAACGATTATGCCCTATCAAGATGAATAAGCATTTCTAGTTAGCACTTACATGCAGTAAGTGCACTTGGGAGAATCGAAGCGTTATAATTTTTACACGATTCATAGAGTGTGTACATGTTCGCAGCACCAAGCAAACTGAAGCTTGTGCATTTAATAGCAGATGTAATTGCTTCTAATGGAAGTTCTAAATCAATTGTTTGGTAGCCAATTTCACTCTCATTAGTATGGTCTTCCAGTACATTAACTGCTATTCGCTTATGCCTAAAAGAGCTAGGGCAAGATGAATTGCCTATAATCGGTATAATTTGGCATTAAAAGCGAATTTGAATATTTGAGAACAGCATGCAGCACTCAAATTTGAGTATCCACAATGTAAGTGTTTTAGATTTAAAAATAAGTTAGTTAAATTCGTATTTAATTCTTTAGCTGAAATAACATTTTTGGTGATTTATTTTCATTGATCTGCCGTTGGTAAATTATATCTGAGGTAGGTACTCAGAACCAATTCTAAAAATATACCTCGGATTTAGACTTATGAACCATTAAGAGAAGAAAATAGAAACCTATGATTGAAATAGATTATAATGAAAATATATATAGCTTAATTTAAATTTCGCCTCAAAAGTATTAAACTTCCAATCCATATGATACTCCATATGAACTTTCTAGAATGTAATAATTTCTATTTGTTCATAGTTAATTGTGTGTTATCTTTATAAACGATAATCTACTAGTGAAGTACAAATATTTACTGCTCAAAGCATACGAAATATTTTACGTTACCTTTTGTGGCTGTCATTACTTCTTTTTACATCAAATGGAAATACAAAATCAAGATTACAATTATACAATCTATCTATCTATATATGGCCGTATATTCCTAAATCCTGAAGAACCTATCATGTTACCCACAACTGAATAATAATTCGGTCCCCATACACCTAACCCTAGGATTTTGTGTATTGGAGGCCCTCTACTCCTTTTTACACATTTTGCCATTTCACCTATCTTACTTTACATTTTTTCTTAATTGTTCTTAGCTATCACTCTTTAATTTTCCCTAAATAATTCCCTATATTTATCCTGTTTTTTCCCCTTTTACTGAAATTTTTTTCTAATTACTACTTCATTCCCCAAATATTCCCATTTACGTGGCCAGGCCTGCTCTTTCCATATCTTTGACTACAATTTAATATAAAATGGAAATGTGCATTCTCTTCTCCACACAATGGACATTTATCTAGCTCCCTCTCTTGACCTATACCTTTCAAGTTTCTTACTCCTGTTCTCGCCCAAGCAAAGCCTTCTCGCTCTATCTTATTACATACGTCTATATATCCTTTCCTCCCCCAGGTTGTTTTAATTTCTCTGTATAATCCCAGTAAGCTTTTGTCACTTGTACTGACGAAAATGTCTTGTCTGTCAGTATCTTCTAATCTTAGCTTAACTTCTTTCCAGAAGCCTCTATACTTATACTCTGCATTTATCCAAGAATGACCCGTACCTATCTGCTTCAACACGTCATTCATTTTATGTGCCCAAGACCAACACTAATTACTTCTCTTTTGAATATGAAAACATTCTTTAATAATATTGCCATCTTCCACGGTCATTACTTAGATTTTGAGTTTTTAAATGATTGATAACTTTTGAAGTTATGTCACCATTCTTTCTCTCACGATATCTGAAAGGAAAGTGGAAGTTAGAGGTTAGATTTAGGTAGCCGATTTAAATATTTGACTATGGATTTAGTCGCTTATACATCTTTAGTAGCTACAGTGAAATGTGTAGCGCAAGTACTCGTGTTTCTGGAAACGTTTATTTCAATTAAGCTAAGACAGAAAGTCGTGCTTTTAGTATGTACAAACTTTAAAAACCGAGAGTTGACAGACACCACACCTGACCTACAAGATGTTCTGTTATATAAATGTTGTATGTGGTGAATATAATTGTTTTTAAAGGGACGTTTCCTTACCTAACACCGTCGGTAACGATTATACTCAGATATTTGTCTCCCCATCCGCTTGCTTTTAGTGCCGATGGGCATTCACTAAGAGTGTCTTATGTTACTTGGGATTCATTCAATTTACATGATCGGGCTGCTCTTAAGCACCCCACATAGTAACGAATGAAGAATTTAATTTTAACGTGAGTCGCTTGTAATATTATCAAATGATAAGTAAATAAAGTCTTGCTAAACACAAAATAGAATTTTTAATTTCTATGTTATTTACTAAATCTATAAGTTTGCATTCTGTCCAATAAATTCTACATTTATTTTACACCGTAAACACAGGATCCATTAAGTGACTTCCGCGCCTCTCTGTGGCCTGTCTCCACGCAATCCTGAAGTCTCCTGCGGTATCGTCATCTCATGCTTTCCTCCAGGACTGTGTTAGGCACAATAGATCTGTTTAGAAATATCAGTATACGAGGTGTCCCCCTTTGTATCCACCCATTATCCCCAACTATTATTAACACAGATAAACCTTCATCATGCATTTCGATGTAGGTGCAAGAGGAATGCATTACGTTAAAGTGATAGATAAATTCGAGTTATGGCTTTAAAAGTCTCTTCTCTTTTTTCGTACGCGAAAAGGGTAAGAAAGAAAAAAAATACAGATTTTTTTCTCTTGTTCCATTTCTATCCCGCCTTTAGCTGCGATGGTCATATTGACGGCCGTTTTTCTTTGGAAAATATCGAAGGTGTTACCTCGTATTCGTTGGGTTTTAATCGTTAGATCGCGTACACATTCCACTCCCATCCACACTACCAGTCTCTGGGGAACATGAGGAATTATCTTTGTCGGAGAAACATCGCCACCCCCAACGCCGGGAATCGAAAGTATAGTATATGAAAGTATAAGAAAAGTAGTACTTTGGAACTCAAACCAATAACAAAATATATCAAAAATGGAAACGCCATTAATTTTTTATATTGTGTGTCTTAACAAATCCTACAGTTTTATTATCCCTTGTGGTTTATAGTTACGCTAAAGTTATTTAGAATAAAGAAGATTTATAGGCAATTTCAAAAAATTATGACTATCCCTTATTTATCACCTGAACATCTTAAAAAGTATGACATATTAATAAAAATCACTAGATTAAGTTTGCAGAAAATAAAAAAAAAACTTTTACACGATTTAACCTCACTGCTCAGTTGATAAAAAGCATATAAAATGATACATATGTGTAAGTAGTGTACTATAACATGGGAATGCAACACATCAAACCTTTTATTTAGCATTCAGAATTTTATAAAAGTACGACCTTGTTCGAAAAGTTCGACGTACATTTCCTCACCTTCAGTTTTAGGCAATGAAAATATTTTTATTAGATACTAATAGAAATGTTCATGAAATAAGTAGTCAAAGTGTCTATTGCCCTCGCATGACCTTTTCTACTCATTTTTGTACCAACTACTGTTACAAACCCTTATTCTTCTATGTGCTTCATGATTAATACTCGCAGAAACGTTTTATTGGATATGTTACTGTAGGTACTTACAAAGATTAGGGCAGCTCAAACCTTTTAAGAGCTGCCTCTTTATGGGGCTTTAAAATTTGAAATTCCGTTCTATCAGTGTAAAAAAATGGTTACCACTTGAAAGAAGTACATGTATTTTAAATTGCAATCAGTAGCAAGGAATGCTTCGGAAATTGTACCCCAAAATGTAGTTTGAATATAAACAGTATGCTTTTACAAGATCTCTTAGAGTTTACCATTTTTAATTACTTCTACATAATTTTCCATTAAAAGATCTTAAAGGTACGGTATTTTACTATACTTCCAAAAAATTTGAATGCAAAGAATATTTTATGATTATTATGTTGTTTACAAACATACGCATATACATCTTTTTCTAAAAGTTCTTTTTATTAAAATGCCTCAAAATATAATATATTCTGAAATCATATACTCATATTTCTGGGTGAGATGGAATATCTTCTCCATGTTATGTACGTGTTGGAGAAGATGTGTAAGAGAATATGGCATTACAATTATAAGACAGAGAAAGTAATGTGCTGGTTATATATTAGCTTTTCAAGTCCTCTGTAGATATCATTTATTTATGGTGCATAGTTACGTAGGTAATGTCCTCACTAATCCTTTAATGCTGAAGGAATTTGTAACAGTTCCCTTTAAACAGCATACGATATCAGTGAGGAGACCACTGTCGTCGCACTTGTACAAGCTTCCTTACTAACTTCGTCCTTACGGAAGCTTTGCTCATTCAAGTTTGGCGTTTTATAGGGCACGAAGTCATCAAAGTTGTCATTAGCAACGGAAATGGTGCACGTACATAGGAAAATCGAACTCCCTGATTGGCTTTTTATTTTTCCATTTCATCTCCAACCTCACTCTGCGGCACCATAGCTTTGACACTGATGAGATGGTAAGCTCGAACAAGAAGGCAATTTGCTCATGAAACATTGTTTTTGATTTTCACAGACATTTTACTTTATTACGTTTCCAGCGTGAAATCTAGCTCAGTTTCTGATTAAACTATAAGATAAACTAGAGAATGCTCACGCTGGTTGTAAATCTTTATCTGCGAAATGCTGTAGGTTTTAATTCAAAATCCACTTAATTAGACTGTTATATTCTTTCTAAACTTATTACCTACGAAGTGTAAAAAAGTGTAAAACAGGTTGCTTCCTCATAACTTAATTTCATATTTCTAGATGTAAGATTCAAAGAAAGAAACGATATAGACAGTTTTCTAACACAGACAACAGACAAGGCGATAAAGTTCGATGAATTTTTACATTCTTAACATATTCATTAATATTTCCTGTGATCTATGAAGGTAAAATAGAGAATTGTTACTTCAGAAATCTGTGTGGCGACTGATAAATATGACCTCACATTTACGTAGTTGTAAGCAGGTAGCATTTTCAATATTAATTCTAATTCCATATTCCTCAAACAATTCGATAATTATCTACCACAATATGGAAATATGTTTAAGTTTAACTCTGAAATGGTCATTGAGCTAGAATGCACAATATATAGGCCAAGAGCTGTTCATGGAGTAAAAACAGGGTCGAATCTTCCATCATCGATGTTACTGCATAAACGGTGCTGAGCACTTGTGACGTAATTTCAATCCTATCCTGTTAATGGAAGCATTTATAAATATCAGTTCTACTATAGCTCTATGCAATGTAATTGATAGCATAATATATAATATGCGAGGGTGGTCTGAAAAGTTTCCGACCTCAACATGGACATGGCAGCACCCGTAAATAAAAGCTAGTGAATTTCGTTGTTCATCTGTTGAGTTACTCATCAATGTTTCAGCCATTTTTGACGCTCAGCTGTTATGTAACAGTCATTTGAGTGAGTTAATGCGAGAGTTTTTGTGAAAATGGACAAAATCGAGTATCGTACTGTCATTAAATATTTGTTTTTGAAAGGCAATACACCCACGCAAATCAAAGATGAGTTTGGTTCTGTATATGGGCACTCTGCACCATCATTTACCACAGTGAAATTTTGGGCAGCTGAATTTAAACGTGGCTGTAAGAGCTTGGGAGACGATGACCTTCGGGACTTCAAAAAACTGCAACTACCGACGAAAAAATCGCCAAAGTTCACCAAATGGTGCTAGACGACCGCCGAATTAAAGTGAGAGATAGCAGAGGCTATAAACACGCCAAAAACGTGTTTTTGACATATTAAATCAAACTTTTTGACATGAGAAAGCTATCCGCGCGTTGGGTGCCACGTATGCTCATGTTAGGCCAAAAAGTGTTCAAATGAACATTTCCAACGCTCTGTTGGCGCAGTTTAGGCGTAATAAATCCGAGTTTTGGCGACGATTAATTAGTGTAGATGAAGCTTAAATACACCATTATACGCCTGAAACAAAAAATACAGTCCAAACAGTGGAATGCAAAGGGGGAACCGGCTCAAAAAAGGGGGGAGTCATAGAATCATTTTAATCGATTATCTTCATAAAGGAAAAACCATTACAACAGCATACTACGCGTCATTACTTGACAAATCGAAGGCAAAACTTACGGAAAGACGGCCACATTTACAGATAAAGGAAATCCTGTTTCACCAAGACAACGCACCATCTCACACCTCAGCGGTTGCAATGGCAAAAATACACGAATTGCGGTTTGAACTGCTTGACCATTCGCCTTACTCACCAGATCTAGCCCCAAGCGACTTCATTTTGTTCCCTCATCTGAAAATTGCGCTCGGAGGACAGATTTCCGTCAAATGAAGAGGCAATCACTTTAGTGAACAATTATTTTGTAGAAAAAAAACGCAGAGTACTATTTAGGCGTGTTACAGAGATGAGAGCATCGCTGGGAGAAGTGCGTAGAGTTACAAGAAGACTATGTTGAAAAAAAAAAAAAGAATTCTGAAAAAAATTACTTGTATATTTATTAGGTGGGAAACTTTTCAGACCACCCTCGTATTTACGGCTATACACATGGTGCAACTGATAAGGTTCGTTAAACTTCACAATACTGGATTAATGCGAACTAGACAATTTATTCGCAGGTATCCTCTCATCTCTTAGGACGAGGTAAATTGCTGTGCAGTGACTAGAATTATGTAAGAGGGACTGCAAAGACCGTCTGAGAGAGAACGGAGCTGTATGTTAGGCATTCTTAGGCATTAGGCTTCATTTTACTTACGCACAATCCATATTCAGTACAAAGAATGCAGTAGCAGCCAAGAGTTACTAACTACCAAGTAAACGTAGCCTGGTGAGTGTTGCCATAAACCCTTACACATGGCTGTACCCGTAGCTCAGTCGGTAGAGCGCCTGCCTGCCTGCTTGCCTACCGTGCGAGGGGTCCCGAGTTCGATTCCCGGCTGCGGGTGGGGATTTTTCTCCAACCAAGATGATTCCTTTCCTCCCCAGAGTCTGGAAGTATGAATGAGAGTGTGTGATCTAATGATTAAAAATGAGTACGAGTTAACACGTTCGAGATGTTCTGAACGAGAACGGCCGCCGTTATGATCATTGGAGTTAAAGTGAGGCGGTCCGGCCCGTTGTGGACCACGTCATGCTCTCCCTTGTGCTCGACGCCTCACAATGGATCGGTGGCGTGCGGAGTTAAGGAAAGGGAGATTGTGATCGGTTCGAGGTGACATGTAGTTCTCGCATGAGGACTCTCATCTGGACTTCAGGAGTGGGTGCGTCCTGACAGGTTGTGGGTTAATGATGACACCTCGAATCTGGTTGATAGAAGTTTATTGTAGTCCTTGGATTCCTACGCTCGCCACCGTGAAGTCGTCGTCAGTGTGGTTGCTGAGTCAGGCGTCACTGTCTATATTGCGCTGCGAAGCACGGAGGCAGTAGCACTGCGTAGTCGGAAGGGGTATACTTATCTTCCTCACAATACGCTACTCGTTGTTCTAATTCTCACTGGAGAGATTGTTAAACATTGCGCTAGGTCTCTGTGCATAGCACAGAAGTTTAGTCCTTAGGTAGCGCCGAATACACATCCGTCTTACGCAGCACTCAGTACTGAAGTGTTCTTACTAGCAAAATTTAGTTTCCGCCATCACCTTGAATTACCCTTACTCTAGATATTTCTCGGAGTTTGCAAAATCACATGACCAAACATCAATTTTCTATTGGCTTTAAGTATCCCCCACTTGATATCAGTGTTGAGAATTTCCAGTTTCGGACCAGCATCAGAGACGCTTTCTCTAACGGTCCGCGTGCAAAAATTTATTCTAAGACATGCGTTCTCGGATCGTTCGAAATCTTACAGCCTGTTGTCAGAGGCACGCATGGGATTTTGACAATGGGTAGGTTTCCGACTGCGAGGTGCCAAATTTTCCTTGAGGGCAAAACGAACAATGGAGTAGGGATGTTTGTTTACAGTGGTTACAAAGGGAGTTTGCTGACCTTTCTAGAGTGGCCTTGTCACTGTGGGGGTCTCCAGGGTATATGCCAGCATTATGGCATATGTCTGCTCTGTTATACATTTATTTATATTTGTAAATCTATCATTTATTTATATTTATTCGTTTGTGTCAATGTCTTTCTGTTATCAGGTTATATGTCGTGTCAGTGTTCTTAGGTGACAGGGGCTGCTTCAAAAGGCGGGGTATATATATAAACCTAACACGTTATACGAGGATATAGCTGTTGGTTACCTGCAACATCATTGGGGAAGTCCAGTATCAGTTCAACCTTCATTTCCTTTCGTCCTTAGTTTTAATGCTCGAACATCTAGGCCTCGTCCAATCGTCTAAGCTTTAATGCTTAGAAAGGTCTAGACAAAATCGCTCCCTTCCTGTATGGGTCACCCTTTTGCACCCAAGTAAACAAAAAGCCACAAACACTGTAAGATTCAAGAACTTAGCTGATCAATACCTAAACCAAATATTACATATGAAAACGTATTGTTTGATTTGTGTAAAGAAGGGGGCGAGTTACATCTTCCCCTTAATATTGAAGCTTTACTGTGTTATTCTACACTTATAGCTTTAGTTAAAACTCTTTCTTTAATAAGGGGTGGCAGACTTTTAACTTACTCCTTTGTAGAAATCCTCTGGATTTGCAATACCCAGTGCGCATTTATGAAACTCTATTAATGACCCAGTTATTATGTTTATTTGAGAGTGATTAAGTTTTAGTATACCTTCATAAACGAGATGGATATTTTATGTTTTAATTTACTGTTCCTGGGCTCTTCAGTTTTAAGCCATTGCTTCAAACCACTCCATTCAGCCGTGATCTTAAAATCCATGCTTAGTTAGGAATATTAATAGAATTCCATTAAGAAGCAGTGTTTGCTGTTAGGAGATTCAATGCTCGTATTCTCTCGAGTTACAATATTGAACCACATGTTGTCAATAACTGTAGCGTGGGACCGATCCAACTGAAGGCACTAACAGCTGCGTCCAAATGTGTTGAGAAATCAACACAAACTCTCTTCTACCAGATACAAATGTGTTATCTGGTTTCCATACTGAAGGTGAGTAGTGGTTTGAACAAAATGGACGTGTGGAGGTAGTCAGAATGTTTCATCTTACAATATTGAGTTCTTGGCACTTCCAGCCAAACGTGCTTTGCACATATGTAAGCTTCTCTGAAGCAGTATCTCTCCCAACGGTATTCACAGACGTATTCAAGTTATAAACTTCGTAAATTGTTAGATCATTCATAAACTAGTATACGCCTGCCTCGGTAGCGTAGATGGTTGCTGTCTGCCTCACGTTCAAGAGGTCCCGAGTTCGAATTTCGGTTAAGGTGAGTTACCTGGATAAGTTTTTTCCGGATTTTCCCTTATCCTGATATGTCAGTTGTCCTGAATGTCGGACAACTCTAACCTCCTTGGACCCCGGGATCATTTGAGCATCATTCACCCATTTTATTCATCGTCCGAAATTACTTAACTTGGAGGACGTAAAAGGGGGTGGGAGAGAAAAACTAGTATACTTGTAATATTCGCTATTGCGCATCCAAGCCGTTTTAATGTGTAAATATTTTAACTGCTCAATAAGCATGTTGCTTATTCGGAAAAGTAAACCTGTTTTCTCACATTTATTTAGGCGTTTCCTCATCTATTTCATCAATTTCCTCAAAAGCTCCTTTTCCTGCTTGGAGGACACAAACTTGGGAACTCTGTTAAAAAGTAAGAACTACTTAGTTTGAAGTAACTGCGTACTAATCCTTCAAAAGTATTCGTTGCTGTAATATATTGTAACGTTCACGGATGCACCAACGGCAGGTAACTTTACTTTCTCATTGAACGTCACTAGAAGGGGGGGGGGAGGAGAGCTCAGGAAGATGTTCCTACCAAGGTATGGATTAGCAGGAAGGTTTGGCTTAATTTAAAATTTCTCATGTAGTTCCAGTTAGATTGTGTTTATTCTAGAAGCTGCAACAGAACGATAACTTCTACAGAAACTACCTACAACCAAAGGAAATTATTTATAAGAGGACAACTGTGGCTTTTATCTGGCCTAAGGTTCCTGTTCCTGGCTTTATGTTGGTCATCCTTGGAGATTATAGACGTGGCCGTCAGAGAATCGGGCGACGCAGATTTCGGTAGCACGTGCGAGACTTCTCCCGCCTTGGCCAAAACCCGGGGTTTTAAATGTGAAAACTGCCAAAGCAGCAACTGACTCAATGCTTTGTCAGCTCGGTCAGCAGGGCCTTCGACCTCCGCCTAAGAGCCCAGCATGACTTGCCCATCTACGCGTCCGGATGTCACTTTTACCGATATTATCCCATCTTCCACGTATATAATTTTTACCAATTTCATCCTTTTCAAAAATGTATCAAAATATTTACGTCGCAAAATACTTATTTATTGACATTATAGTAAAATACAGTCAAAATACCTTCCAGCGCGTAGCCCTAAACTCAATCCAATCCGTGAAGCACCATGGACTGTGTGCTATATTGAGCGGCTGACTCGTTAATTGAATATATATTTTGACACTTGGGAATTTATCAAGTTAGCGTGTACTTGTGAGATAGTTTTATCTTTAAATGTTATTTATATAAATTAAAATTTTATTTTTACAATGGAAATGTAATGTTTTATTTAAACTTGTTATATCCTAACGTTAGATTCTCACTGGGTTAGGTTCCCTCGGTGTTTCGTGATTTTCCATAGGTTGATATGCGAATGTTGGTGTGATTTCGCTCCTATTATGAACTCCTTATCTATTTCCTTTTATCGGTTTCAGGATCATAGGACGACGGTTAGTGTGTTTCCGCAGGCAGTGGAATTTGCATTGTGGGATGGTTTACTCCTAGTGAGACCGCCATAGTTTCCTCCCTTCCTGGGAGAGAAATCTTGGTACGTCCAGTTTGTGGGTGGCTAAGGGAGATTTAATCGGCGTCGGAATTGGTAATGTTGCAATAGTTAAGGATCCCGTCCTTGCCAGCGCATACCTTTGAATCTGATCGCCCTTGTTGGCTTCCCTTCAACCCTTTCTACTTGGGGTCACGCTAAAAGTACAAAGGGTACAGTAAAGTGTACGAGAGTTACTGGAGACCCTTCTGTAGTATTGTGATACCACTAACTTGGTTTACATTCCGCTCCAAAAATCTTAACACTAATAATTCTGTAATAGGTACTTCTTCGCTGATAAGAAGCTGGCTTCAAAATTAGTTAATACTTTTGTGTGTAAAGTGTGTTAATGCAGAAGCATTTATATATTTTATAGTATATAAGTACATATAGGTTATACAAGAAAGGGCGACACCTACTTTAGCTACCAAATCTCAGGATGAAGAAATGAAAGAAAAAGATCACAGGAGGGTGTAGCCGCAACCAGAGTGTCCACAGAGACGCTCGGAAGTTCATAAAAGTTTCGGGATCCATCCTACTGATGGAGTTACCAGAGAGGGTGAGGAACGTCCGTCGATCGTGAAGCCCTCTAGTGTTTACCAGGAGTACTCTTTTCTCAAGAATTCATACCACATGTCCTACACCGCACTTCACCACTGAACATAGAGAGAGATGTGATAGATGAGAAGGAAAGACAACGAAAGAAGTGGAAAGTAAGTCATGGCAATTGAAAAACCATCCGAGAGTTTACCTATAGACTACAGAAAACCACGAGAAAACAAAGATTGGAATGGACGGTCAATGGGAATCGAACCCGGAGGCTCCCTAATGTGACACACAAATTTACGTTAGTACATTGCTTTATGTGCAATACTTCACTATTATGCTTGCATAAGTATTTATACTAATTTAAAGGGTTAAATTTTCCTCATATCTAATATGGAATGACCTGGAAATAATCATTTCTAACACACTAGCCATGTGTAGATTTGAATGAGTAGAGCCAGACTGAAAAATTGAATGCCATAGCCGGGATTTGAATCACGGATCTGTCGCTCTCCGTGTGGTTCCTCTAAACCACTGAGCTACTATGGCCCACATGCCGCATGAAACATTTTTCAGTCTGGTTCTACTCATTCAAACCTTAGCCTACACACGGCTAGTGTGGAAGAAATGATTATTTCCATCAATTTACCTGAATAACATAGTGGTTTAACTATGAGGCCTGGGACTTAAGTACTTACAGCAGAGTAAGCCGCCACAAAAGGTGCGTGTCTCATCATAGCATGTGAGAACACCCAGTGGTCTACAGGGATACATATGAGTCAGCTGGAGAATTTAATGTCATGTCGGCATGTTGGCCATAGTAGTTCAGTGGTTTAGAGCAATCGGAAGGAGACCGAGAGATCCGTGGTTTAAAATACGGCTATGGCATTGAATTGTTCAGTCTAGCTCTACTCATTCAAATGTAATTGACCTTTTAATAAAGAAACTGTTACTAGTAGGACACCTTTTAAATAGATGAAAGGCAGTAAACCGTTTTGTTTCGCTGTTTGTTATACTGTTATCTTATTTTAGCGTTAGTATACTGTATATGTTTCGCTTCTAAAAAGATTCAAATACATTTTTTGGAAACAGTCATTTATATATCTTTCACGCGTTTTCATTCTTCAAGGGCTGTTATAGATATAACGTTTCATTTCCCTTATCTAAGCAAGATCAAGCATTCATTAGTAGTTTATGGACTCCAAGCACGCACTACACGTGTTCGAAACGAGAAGTTAAGTAAATATTTATGATCCATTGAATGAGCGCTGGGAGCAAAAAATGTCCTTTAAAGGTAGTTCTCAGAATTGTTGAATGACGTAAAGTGAACGACCAAAGAGGGAGGCTTAAAATAGCCGCAGGTTGGGTCTTAATTAGATAGTCAGAACGTAGTAATGGGCTTTACAAAAGCAAACATTTCAAATCGGACTTGGAAAATACGGATAGGAAGATTGCCTGAGGTAAATTCAATGTTATAAAAGGAACACGTTGCCAACAAAGTTTGAGTTTTCATTTGTTGTAAGAAAAAAATAACTCAGCTCTGTTTAGCTATCTGTACCTCGCAATACTTCTTATTTCATGTATTACCGTTTTACGGGGTAAACAATTTAAGGGGGGACGTACGAGAAAATTTTCAAAAAATATAATTTTTTTATTGTTTTGTAAAATAGTATATAGTATTAGCTATCAAAAACCAAAATATTATGACTGTACGTGGTCTGTATGCACCTTTAAAAAATTAAATGCCCTAGTGTTGCATAGTAGCATAGTAGCAACACATAGTCTTCCATCAGCTGTCTTGGAATCTATAAAGCCCACCTACCAATTCTTAGCACACCCAGACTTGCAGCACACCCAGACACCCAGATCTAAAAAATATGTCTCTATGGAGAGACACAAAACCCAAATGAAAGTCTCAACTGTTTGATATGGAAAAGGTGTCCCAAAACATCATTTGTGTCTTCCATAGTGGTGAAAATTGCTACATTTTATGCTGCAATAGCGTTAAATGATGGGAATGTTGGCAGAAAGAAAGTTATGCATGAGTCAGTGTATCAACCTGGAAACAATTTTGCAGAGTATCGACAACATTCGCTTCGCTGGTGCAGAAAGAGCTATGAAATTAATGCAGAAAGAAGCAAGACAGAAGAGGAATTTAAAAAGAAAGGCTGAAGAAGACCAGAATGAGGATACAGACTATGGATATGGAAAGTTCTGACTTAAAATTAAAAGGCAAGCTGAATAATACTTATTGTATTTTTAATTGCCTTTCCCCGTAACTTGCATTTTCTACAACTTCAACCCATTTTGCTCTCAAACTACTTCATCTACAGTGACGACATTTAGAACACAGCTTTCTTATGCCACAGTGAACATTTTGTTTGTTCTAGAATTTAAGATTAAGCTCCAGATGGAATGTGATGATACAAAATATATGAAATTATTTTAATGTTTAAAGGATGCATATGATTAACAATTTTTTTAAATTCGACACAGCTTCAATAACAAATATAAATCCAACAAATTCATTTTTAGTGTGTTTTAAAATAATATAACAAATTTCAGAAAGATAGCATATGTGAATTTTGAAAAAAAAAATGGGCTTAAGTTTGTAAATATCTCTGCATATAGAAAAAATATGTAGCATTAGTTATAAACAATGGAAAATCATGAAAAAAATTGTGCATATTAACTGTATTATCTTAAATGAGTATGTTAAGTTTCACTTCTATAACCTGAAAAATTTGGATGTTATGGCTATTTATGCAAGAGCCTGAATATTTGCATACGTCCCCCTTAAAGCGAAACTGGTCTCGGTACGTGCGATGGCCGGCGAGTTTGGCTGTTGTAACGGCAATCCAGCTGACAGGAAACGCGCAATAAATACAGCATTGTGGATTGCGGAAGTTATTTCTAACACACGTAATATAAGCTCTTGAAAAGTATATTACCTGTTTATTATGGTATTAGGTAGGGACATGTTTTTTCCTTCCGTTACGCAAGCATTTGTGGCAGCTAAACCTGCTTATAAAATTGTCCCTTACATTCTGCAGTTCCTTCTGAAAAATATTATTTTCAGGTTCATCTAAAGTGTGTGGATTTGTCCTGTAAAATTAGTTTTATTACCATCTTGTTCCGGTGATTTAACTGCGTGATTTTTCTCTCTTGTAAGTACACGACTAACAAGGGAACTACCACTATGCTCATACCTGTATTCGCTTGAGAGTTTGATATCATCATCTCTGCTCTATGTGGGAGCCTGTGTGCCAAAAATCAGATGCGGAGTATAGCTGCAATGAGTCAATAGGGGGGGGCCATATAGACATAATAACAGATCATTGTACGAGAGGGATCATTCGCCTTTCACAGGCTGCGGTCTTCACATGGCATACGTAAAGGAGCGCCGTCCCTTCACCCACCAATGAACTGACGAGGGATGTCCAGCAATTACTGTGAAGTGGTCGAATGCAGCACTTTCCTGGTTTTAGTTTCGGGCGTTGCGGTTCTCTTCTGAGCAGATTTTTGGTGCATATGGTTTATATATAGTATGCACTATACAATCAAATTTTTACTGTGTAGCGGTGTGAGTACAGTGATAGTTCCCTACGTCGAACATTTCTATCGTATATTTTATACTAATGAAAATGCATTGAAAGAATAACCAAAAACTTTCACTTTAAAATTTAAATATTTTAGTTGTATTAGGCATCATATTTAAAAATGAAAGCACCTAAAAGTATTTTAGATTAACTATGTATAGGATCTCAATACTCTCGATACTTGTAATATGAAAGTATTACTTTGAGATAAACATTAGATACGTTTAAATTCTTATATTCAAAATATTCTCGCGAAACAAGTCAGTGGGAAGACGATTAGAAAGCGTACATTGTTTCGGGAGCATATATCGCTTCTATCATCAGGATATTTATAAGAAATTTTATAAATACTAAGAAGATGTAACACAAAACACCAACAAAGCGAGAGAAACAATACCAGTTTGACAGGTATTGCTTCTGTGAAGACCACACTAAAACTCTAAATGAGTTCTTTATCTGTCATGAGAGACAAACATTCTAGGAAGGGGATTTATTTAAACCAAATATTTTCAAAATTATGATCCATCAAAATTTCTATTGGGTCAAAATAGACCCGAACACCTTATGAAGATTCAGTAACCCAAACTACGAGGGCTGTTCAATAAAGAATGATCAAAAAAAATTTTTTTTTATTGACAACGTACCTTTACTCATCCTCATAATTTTGATGGTCGTTCTCAAAATAGTCTCCCCTGAATGCGATGCACTTGTCCCAGCGTTTTTGCCAGTCTTCAAAGACATGCTGGTAACCATTTTTAAGAGATACTTCAAAATCGCCTCTGCAGCCTTCACCACTGCTTCTGATGATGGATAATGATTCCCACGAAGGCATTTCTTCAAGTGATGGAATAATAAAGTTACATGGGACTAAATCCGGACTATAGGGATGGTGTGGGATGCACTTATCGTCGAATTTTGCAAGATATTCAGCAACAACATTGGCAATATGCGGCCACGCATTATCGTGTTGCAGCATCCAGCCTACTTCACGGAAATGTGGTCTTTTGCGCTTGATATGCACTTGCGATGTTTTCAGGACACCCCTGTAGTATTATCCAGTTACTGATGTGTGTGCAGGTACAGCATACTAATAAACCGTTCCATGAATATCAAAGAATGAGATGACCATAACTTTCCCAGCAGAAGCAACCACTTTTGCTTTTTGGGGGGTTGGTGATGAAGGAGATTTCCACACTGAGCCTTGCTGTTTACTCTCAGGATCAAAATAATGTAGCAAAGTTCCATCAGCAGTGATTCTAAAATCAGCTTTAAGTGCATGTTACCTCCACTGCAGCGGTAGGCGATTACTGAACATGTCTGAACTTGCCTGGTTATCACAGGCAGAAACCAGAAGTACCAACAATGAAACTACTACGGCATGTTTGTTTCACACTAAGCAAACAGAATATAATAAGTGTGAATTTTAGTGCAAAAATTATGACCTTAAAAATTATGAACATTCTTTATTGAACTGCCCTCGTTTATAGGATCGTTACTTTGTGTGAAAGAGAAAGAGTATGTTGATATAAGATTCTTATCCACAGATTATCTCCAAGTAGCTATGTTC
Organism: Mantis religiosa; assembly: GCA_030765055.1. Taxonomy (NCBI): domain Eukaryota; kingdom Metazoa; phylum Arthropoda; class Insecta; order Mantodea; family Mantidae; genus Mantis; species Mantis religiosa. The sequence continues at coordinate 41,804,619 of CM060958.1, read as the reverse complement.
ATTTAGATGGTGATCTAGAAAAGCTTGGGATAATTAGTGGTTAGAAGAAAAAGCAAACTGTAAGGTTAAATGACTACCAAGGGATTTATTAATTGCCTGAAAACAGACAGGTGAATAGATAAAACAAAAGATACATGCATTTTTGGTAGAACACGTGGCTTATTACAGAGTCAGTTGCTAATTAGCGCTTGAGAAAAATGTCAGTTTTAACCCACAAAAGAGGTAACGCCCTTGTTTCGCGAGTGCGTGATATTCCGTAAGGTCAGCTCTACTAACGGACTGTTTGTAATTTCCGGGGAATGTTGCTTTCAAACTACAGTTTGGCTTGTGATTTTCATTACCCTTACTCGTATATTGACGGCCCTAGTTTCAATTTTTCCTGAGAATTGAACTTGTGAGAGGTTAATTGCTATCCTATCTGCAACAAAGTGACACAAAAATTAGAAATAATGACTTTAAACGATGAACATTGGTAACTCATAACGACTGCAAGACTTGAAGCACATTTTGACATCAGCATTGGCCAGATCGTACTTAATTTTAATTAACTCTAGAATTTTGTATTTTGCAGTCCTTTTTATATTAATTACTTACAGCTGCAGCGAGGTCTACCCGAAATACCGAAAACACCGGCCTCTATCAGCCCGGGAGCGATGGAAAACTCCGGGATTCTTTCCTTGGGGCAATACCTGGAGTCTAAAAAGACCCCCCGCCCCATCGACAACATCGTGTTCATCGTGTTATAACTCGGAAATAATTGACTTTCGGACCCATGTATACATGAACCTTCTTTTACTGTTGTGATGTCATAAACAGGTCCCCCAAATATATGACACCAATAAAGTTACATCTTGTGTATTATCCCAGGTTATTGCTGCAAGAGAACTGTCAAACAGCTATACCTCCATACTGGAGGATATGAACTAATCTCCGATATATGTAAAGACCATTCTCAATTAAAAACTTTAACATATGATTTATCCTAGTGATAAATATTCCGAGTAATAGCTCCCAAAGAGCAAAACACATTCCTTGTTTAGTAAGGCTTTGTGTCTCTCTGAGGGTTTATTAGTTATGCAAAAGTCATTCAGAATGAAAAGGATTTCAGAGAGCCTTTCAAGAAAACTCAAGTTATTCGTTTAATTTGTCATAAAATATCTTAAACATTTGATACTTTAATCAAAATCTTTACAGCAGTTTTTGAGAAAATCGAATCTTTTTAGGTTTTTCGGTAGTTATGAATCACTAATTGTGCTGAAAGTTTTGTATGGTATCCTTGGAAGATGCTAATTTGGTATTTAATTGATGTTCTGTTTTTCACAAAGAGAAGAACAGATGTATACACAGACTAAAAGTACTCCTTTCTTGACTCGATGAGTCCCCAAATATATGTTTATGGTGAAAAATAAATATCGGATTTTGGGTAAGCAGGTCGCAGGGGAAGTGAAAAACTTATTTTTAGTAACATCAGCTCTTTCGGTCTCCTTTTTAGCATTTGTAAACGCATTTAAAAGAGCCTTGCATTGATGCTGATAGAAGTGTGGATGCCAGCTTACTATAATGAGCTTTAATTTACATCCCACGAAAAGCAAGGTATTAGTCCTGATTCCCTTTCATCCCTGGTTATATTGTCTAAGGCATAGGAAACAAAAATACCTGATTTTAACTACTCTTTAAACTTCAGGTGTGTTTTCTGCGTGCTAGAAATTCTACACAAAATGTTACTAAACTTAACAGGCGGTAATATAGCTGATCAATGATCAGAATATAACGCTACTTTACTCAGCTTTCTGTCTTCTTATTTCTCCACTTTTGTTATCTCTCTTTCTATTATGCCCAAGCGACTCGTCTCAAACGTCGTCTATTTGCTTTCTGTCAGCTTTGTTTTGTTTTGCATTGTTGTGTGGTTTGCAGCAAACAATGTCTTTCTTTCCTATCCCGCGTCCATTGTTCCTGTGATCCACCACATCGATTCCAGGCTGGACAGATAATAAAACAATGCCCCGCTCATCGTTTCGTCAGAATTCAAAGTCCTGTTGTTATGAGAAGATCTGAAACCGTTGTTTTAAATGTGGGATGCTTTCGTGTTTGCTTCGATGTCCTTTAGAAGTGGTCTTGCTGCTTTTGTTTTTTGTGTTAGTTTTAACAAGTACAATAGTTGATATTTCAAGAAAGTTTTGCTTCATGTGTAAATACACTGGTTCTTTTGGACGACTAATCTAAAGGAACGTCTGTTTCTTTCTAAGACGTTATTCAATTTTAATGACGTTTAAATAGCGTGTCTCTAATTTTTATTTCAAAATTCTATCAGAAAAGTCCTAAATGTAATAATGCCCAAGTTGTCTTATTCTCTCAGCCACAGATAAAATTTCTTGCTACGTGGTGACAAAATTCACTGCGTCTGGCACTTCGATACCGTCTCCAGTATTTCAGTTTCTGATTAACAATAGGATTATTTTTTCAGGGAAAACGCCCTTGGTATTGGGAATAGAAAACGCTTGTTATGTTCGCTGGTAATTTTATGGATTTAATAAAGGCTATTTGAAGCCAGTTGCCGAATATTTGTGGTCGTAAAATTATTTAGAAAGAGAAACTGCAACAATTAAAGTAAAAATTAAGTAACCCTCGGCACTAGAGCCCTTTCTGAGCAAAGGCCCACCGTCCAACCGCTGCGTCAGCCACCTCTGAGTGGGGTGCAGTTTACAATTGAATTATCTATTATATATTATGACCTCCCACTTTATGGTTTAAAATAACCTTTCTGTATTAAGAATTAGAATCATAAGTTGCCATGAATCGCTAGGACGCTAGTTGGAGAACTATTAATTCTCTTATGACTGTGATCTTGACAAAATATTTCCTTAACTTTCTTAGTGGAGTGTTAACATTTCAGCTTCTAATTATAGATGTCGCGGATTAAATTCTTCACTGGGATTGGCTGGTGTGGTACATTTTCTTTAATATTAGTATAATTTCATAAACTCCCCTGCACAGCAGCATACTACGGTCGACTGAAAGACCTGAAAGACAAACGAAATGACATATGGCAAGATTTTTATGACAAAGATGCCATAAACAACAAAGAATGGATGAGAGCAGAATATAACCTTCGTGATCTGGTGACAGGACTAGCGGTTCAGGGCTTCCCCATCGAGTGTGCAGGACTGAGAAGCTCCATACGCCTAGCACAGTATACCAATGCAGATTATGCCCGCCTCGGTAGCGTAGATGGTAGCGTGTCTGTCTCATGTTCAAGAGATCCCGAGTTCGAATCTCGGTTAGGGTGAGTTACCTGGGTAAGGTTTTTTCCGGAGTTTCCCTTATCCTGAAAGACAAATGTCAGGTAGCTCTAAGCTCCATGGAACCCGGACGCATTTGAGCATCATTTCATTCACCGTCCCATATGACTTAACGTTGGAGGACGTAAATTACAACAAAAATGCAGATTATGTGGAAAACGGCGTGACAGGTTCCATGTGCTGGCGTGTGCCGAGAGAAGGACATCCCTAAAGTCGTTCTGCAAAGACATAAATTTTAAAACAATTTTGAGTCGAACTAATACTCAATGCTCAGCTTTGAACATTGAGTATTAGTTCGACTCAAAATTGTATTAATTTTGTGCTTCATTGTATCATAGTCCTTAAACAACTGAATACATAAATTTTGTTTGTGTGTATACTGCATTGTGGCTATTTCGCTGCAATAAATATTATTATTACTTTCATAAACTTCTCAGCTTCTGGAAAATCAAATGTGGATCTGAATGTGAGCATGTTTTCAACACTTAAAATTAATAAACCTAACGTTTAAGGTTAACCATTAGATGCTTCTCAAATCAAGTCCTTCGATCTAAATATGATATTTAAAGGGAGTCCCATAAACGAAGCAAGTAATATGGCTTTTAGAGGAATAAACCCAGTTAGATAAAAATAATCTTAGAGGATGTAATAATAGATCAGATATCACACTTCAAGTAGTTTGGATGTATTGTCTCGTACGAGATGTAATAGAGAAAATAACATTTAACTATATAACTGGAGCATTAAAATGAATATTAAAAATTAAGTTCAGCAAAAACTCCACATTAAATTATACAAGTCAGTGGCAGTACCAACTCTAATATACGGATCAGAAAGATGGAGATTAATAACAGGAAATAATACTAGAATAAATATATCAGAGATAAAATTTGTAAGAACAATGGTTGGGTATAATAAAAAAGACAGAAAAAGAAAGAACTAAAAGTAGAAGAAATAAATCATATTATTGCTAACTACAGAAATAAATAGGAAAAGCATGCTCAAAGAATGAATAATAAGAGAATACCTAAAATAACCATAAACTATAAACCAAAAAACCGGGGAAGGCCGAAGAAAAGATGACCAGACCAAACTGAAGCCGGTACGGATTGCAAAGTCCAAAGTCCTGAATTAGAAGAAGAATTAATGATTCAGAAATACAATTTACAAATTGCATCTAGTAAGGTCAGCAAAAAATGTCAAATAAACAACAAACAGACCTCACTCCCACTTAACCATTTCATCTATCCCTAAGATAAACTATTAATTCACAAACACGATCAAAATTCTTAATTGAGAAATCATTGTTACGCCGTGTATCGATTGTAGTATCGACATTTCTGTCAGAGGGTGAGACGTGACGTGCTTCAGTCCATCATAAAAACTGTATGCTTGGACGAATGGAGACAGAAATGTCGATTGTACTAAGATTAACGGCTTAGTGATGTCATGTCAGTTTCGATATTAATATTGCACCATAAATTCGTTAGATTTAGCACTTGTTGGCGGCGAAGATCGTTTCAAAACTAATAATTGTCGTGGACGAAACAAAACACTGACTAGCATTTTATGATGTAATGAGAACTCGTAAAACCTTGAACGCCACACTTGTGATTTTTCTTCTTGGGCGAAACTGACATTTTTATAATCTCCTTGTCGCACTGCAACAGCTGTGCAGTTGTTTTCAAACAAAATTTCTAAGAACATTTTGAGAAAATACTCGTAAACGGATCCCTGAATAACATGGGCAAGGCGTTACAACGCAGAGATCTTTGTTGAAGTTTCATATTGGATCTTCGTGTAACCCTATAGCTTCCTTTAAATTAGTTTTCACAACTGCAGGATCTTTCTAGACAGAAAACTTCCTGTAGTTGGGGATTGTCTTTTTAGTGATAATTCATTATTTCTAAGCAACAAGATTTCTCTGAGAATAAGTGTTGAAAATCATATTACTCTCTTTGCTAAGTACTCCACTAAACAGAATAAGTAGTGTATTCTACTAAAAATTCTATAATAACAGTATATGGGCGCGTATGTATGAGGGTGTCTAATTGGAAATTACGGTTTCGAAGATAGGCATGGGAGATTTATTGAGAGCAGAGGAGACAAATCATAGCGTTCTTTGGAACTAATTGAGAAATAGAGTACAAGACTTAGATAAGCAGGAGATATAGGAAAGTGTAGAAGAAAAGAAAACTTTGAAATTTTATAAACAATTAAAGACAGAATTGGGTAGGGGAAAAATATACGGATCAAAGTGACAAAGCTGGAAGAGAAGAAGGCATAGTAGGATGAGAGTAGGAATAATATACCTAAAAGGGTTGGGAAGTATCGAGGTAGGGATATGGGAATTTTTTGGAGATGAAGAGAGCACTGTTCATTACCTGATTGAATGTAAAGAGTTACTAATTGCAGGCGCAATATTTGGGATAAGGAATGGGACAGTGGGGGCAAAGAGCTGGTAGCGTTAGGCATGTTAACGGGGATGGGTGAAAAGAAAAATAGATGTATAGGGGATTTCTTATATAGGACAAGAGAAAAGTGGATTAGGGTAAAGGAAGCGAAGGTCAAGATGAAATGACACCAAGCTGCTCAGGAAAACCAAAGGCTTATGGCCAGGGGATCTGAGTCAGCGAGTAAATCTTAAGGTCAGCAATTTCATCTATTTGTACAGGATGTATGTCATGTACGATGAGTCATTGTAAGTGAAACTGTAATTAACAATGTAGTAACAAACAAACAAAAAGATAAATAATTAGATAGATAAATAAATATATACATAAATGAATGAATGAATGACTTCTTCTGTTTATAATTTTACGTCCTCCAACGTTAAGTCATATCGGACGATGAATGGAATGGGCGAAATGATCCTCAAATGAGCCCAGGGTCCATAGAGTTTAGTTATCCGACATTCGTCTTTCTGGATAAGGTAAAATCTTGGAAAAACCTTATCCAGGTAACTCACCCTGACCGAGGTTCGAATTCGGGACCTCTAGAACGTGAGGTAGACACGCTACCACTACGCTACCGAGGCGGGCAATGAATGAATAAATGAATAAAATATTAATTTCATAGACTCGAAATAAAATAAACCAGGGAAGACCAAATTGGAGCCGAAAAGAATTAAAAATTCCAAAGCCGTTAAGTAGAAGAAAACTAATTTCAATTAGTATATCTTGGATAAATGCAGAGTATGGCTATAGAGGCTTCTGGAAAGAAGTTAAGCTAAGATTAGAAGACATTGACAGACAAGACATTTTTACCAGTACACGAAACAAAAGCTCACTGAGATTATATAGAGCAATAAAAACAACCTGGGGGAGGGAAGGATATATAGATATATGTAGTAAGTTAGGGCGAGAAGGTTTTGCTTGGGCGAGAACAGGAGTGAGAAACTTGAAAGCTATAGGTCAAGAGAGGGAGCTAGATAAATGTCCATTGTGTGGAGAAGAGAATGCAGATTTCCATTGTATATTATACTGTAGTCAAACAAAGACATGGAGAGAGCAGGCTTGGCTACGTAAATGGGACAATTTGGGTAGTGAAGTACTAATTAGAAAAATTTTGTCAGTAAAAGGGGAAAGACCAGGATAAATATACGGAATTATTTATGGAAAGTTACAGAGAAATGGCTAAGAACAATTAAGAAAACATGTAAAGTAGGATAGGTGAAATAGCAGAATGCGTAAAAGGAGTAGAGGGCCTCCAATACACAAAAACCTAGGGGACGGAATTATTATTTAATGGTGGGCAACATGATAGGATTTTCAGGATTTAGAAATATACGGCGTTTTTCAGTATGGATTTTATAATTGTAATCTTGATTTTGTATTTTCATTTGATGTTGTAAAGCGAAAGATGAGAAATAAATTACAAATTACTAATATCAGTTTATTTATAATTTTTTAAACTAGCACATTATGCAGCTGTAAAGTCTTTCTGAAAGACCCAGGGTTTGCTTTACTTATTTAATACAAGTCTTTTGCAATTTGATAGATTGTTATATCTATAAGAATAGAGACAACATGTAATTTTGCCTATTTATGCAAAGGTTTTAAAAATAAAGGACATAAAATATTTATTTTTGTTTGTTAAATTCAGAATAATCCCTTATAAATGGAAAATTTTGGTAGCTGCAAATTAAAGTATAGAGCTAAATAGGCAATACAAATTGATTTTACAAATGTATAGAGCATATTAACACCCTTGTAAGCACAAAAAAGTTGCAACATAGAAATGCTGGTTAGTGTCACAATGGGTTGAAAGTACTTTTGGAATCGTTCAATGATTTAACAATGCAGTTCAGTGCATTACAAACGGTATTTATTACTCGATTTTTTTTGTAAACCCATTTACAATGTCTACACTGTCCTACTCTCAAAAGCTAGTGTTTTGGGTAATGTCCTGATTGCCCGTATAAACTTCGTTTTTAGAGATGGTAAAGAACTTTCAGAACTGGGTCAACATCAAACACTGGCTTTATGTCGTCGCTGATGATACTCGAATGTGCTTCCTTCTTGAATCGAACGCATTCGCATGTAATTCTCACACTTGTTGCTGTTTCGGCGCGGAAATACATGCAGTGAGAGTAGCTGTGCTCTGCATATTAAACTGTGTTGACTGTTCCCTACATTTCCGGCAAAGTAAACTGGGCACCATGTTGCCGTGTTTTAATTCAAAACAAACGAACGCTGGATGGACAACGTTGCACTAACTGTGTGAACAAATGAAATCTGCAGCTGCGAGACTTCACATTAATTTCAATTATGAAATTGCTACTCTGTTCCATCGTGAAATATTTGGGAAGCATTCATGTTCCATTGAAATATGCTCAGGGATATGGTTGAGCATTGTTTTATTTTCCTTGCTGAATTTTAATAACAACCGAACAAAAGACGGAATGATATACATCATGTAGTTATGGTTCACAAAATGGAATTAGACTATTTGTAATAAAATTACCTAGATCCAAGCACATCATTCTTCGGATTATATATTGTGACTTTTTGGGTTTGCGAAATTAAAAGTCCAATTGTACAAACTCAAAATGTTCTTTATTTCCACAGACTTACAGTTGAACACTTGCCAATTTCACAGAATTACGTAATGCACACAATTACCATTCACCAGTTCGTCCGTTATAGTTCCACTGCACACTCGCAGTTACGTACACTCTTCCGATGCACGTACACAGTCTTCTCGTCCATTCAATAGCACGGCGCTCCTACGATGCTCGTCAAGCACTGACTTCCTCCAGCCGGACGCGTTGCTTATATAGGACCAACTGGCCGATCTAGGAGGTTCCGGATTAGATGAAACATCTCGTATATTCGAGAACTCAGAGGGAGCGGAAAGAGACGGTACGGCGATGTTTCTCCAGCCACCCCTCGTTACCGCTATAACACAAATGAGTGGGCGTGACCGAACGCCTACCGTCTCCTGCTGCTGCCGCCGGCCGGTTCTATAGGGAGTTCCGACGTTTGGGTGACAATATACAGCAGCTTTTAAAACTCTCTTATTTTAAATAACTTATACAGTTCCACATTCAAAACACTTATATCGAAATTCACTGCTATTTTCCTATGGGTGTCGATGTTGTATACATACATGTGATACGGCTGGTAGGGTTAGTTTATAAAAATGATAGGAAGCCAGCTAAGTCATCCTTATAAATAATTTCAATTCGCCAAAATCAATGAATAATTTAAGAAGCATTAGTAACAATTGCCTCGTGAATAGGTCATTATGCATCAAAATTAATTATGATTGAAGAAAAGAAGGCAGTTAGGCGTTAAGGTGAAGTCAATAAACACGATAGCCATTAGTTCAAAGTTCGGTTAGATAGAAATTAGCATATTAGGAAATCAAAGAGTTCCTGCAAATTCGCATATACTTCAGTTCTAAAAACTAGAAAGGTAAATAATTATTAGAATTGTTAAGGTCAACGAGTAAAAGCTGTGCTTCAGATGTGATTAAGAAGCTAAGATTTGGCAGTAGAAACTTTGGTAAAATATCGTGAAGAGTGAGTACTTTTAAAATTATGTCTTATACCAGATCTCTTAGTTTTACAATATTTTTTATCAGAATTGTCTTTACTATGATTGAATATCGGCAGATCCTACTGGCTGTTGACCTCGATCGGTTGGTCACATACTTGGCGGTAGCGTCCTGGTGATTTGCCGCTTAGTAGTTGAACGACTCACGGCTACTTACATGTGAAGTCAATCTCACGTAGGCAGCACCTTGAAATAACACGTTTACTAGCCTCCATTAAATTGACCAGCCAGCTTGTCTTTTCTCAAATTAACCCACGCTTACCTGGATATAAATATCCTATATCACACTGTTGTAGCAGTCGGCAACATATTCATCAAGCAAACTACATCAAAAATTTCGCATGATATTAACAAAGTAAAGCCCTACCTCAAAATATCATGTGTTGCATCTCTATTGCGAATGAATATCTTTGCACTACCCTGCTGACTAATGGCCGCAGGTTAAAAAACAGCAGTTTATCACTTGAATAAAGTAATGACTGAAACCATACAACAAATATCATCTTGGAAGAGCTTAGTGCCACAATAATGTGTAGTTAAGTAGAATCTGTCTCGTCTGGTTTTTGGATTTATAAAAACAGCTATATAGTGTGAGAAGTGCATTGCAGATATTCAAAGATATGAGATTTATTTATAATAAAATACCTTAAAGTAGTTTAAATTGTTTATCCTTACCTTTCAGCAATAATATAGTATTGGAATTTTCGACGGTTAGATATACAATACGACGAGAAGGTAGAGCAATACAGATTAAATGAATATTGGTTTTTAATATTAAAAAGAGAAGATTTGAAGTTGCAATGCATTTTAATCAAAATTGTTATAAATATATGAGAAAATAAAAAAAAAAATATGAAAAAGAGATATTAGTGGTAGTAGCTGCTCGCTTCCACCAATACGGTTAACTGAACAAAGGCGTGACATTTGTAAAGTCTACCCAAATTCTTTCAACAAGACATCTTGGGAGGGATGCAGCAACAGGAGGATATGGTCTGAACATGTGACTTACTTTTGTGTAGATTCCAGGACCTCAGCAAACGCTACTTAAGACTAAGTGGTTCTTCCAATGGTATCGAAGACCGAGTGTATTACATAACGGTCTTCCAGTAGGAGAAAAGGTCTCCATGCTTGTATAATCATTCAAACCCGAATCTCTACTTAAAAGGAGACAAGTACAAACACAAAAACTGGCACGGATTTGGCCTATCCTCTCGTCTCTTAATTTACCACTAATTTTTAGACTGAACGTTCACAATTTAGTCATTTCCTTCTTCAGTAACCTTTTGTTACTAGGCAATACAAATCTTTGCGCCTTTAATAATTTTAACCATGAATGCATTTGAAGTATAAAACAAATTTTAAATATGTTTTTCTTTTCTGTTTTTGGAATAGTGTCATGGTACATACATTTTTGTAGCCTTGGCGTCGAAGGCTGCATTATATGAAAGTGGTATAGCTTTTGTTAAGAAATAACTAACTGACCGAAAAGAAGACATCAAAGTTCAAAAGTTCATCTACAGTAATCTTCTATAATTAAGGCTGATTGCAACTATTAGTTCAACTCAAAAATATATTTAGCTGGATATATAAAAGAAACAATTCAACTTCTCCAAAATGTATAGTTGACGACTTTACACTGAAGTAGTGTTAACTTCAAAATGGAAATTACTAGTTTCATGTCAGTAAATCAGATATTGTTTTGAAACTATGTAAGTTGATTAATCATTTTCGAAACACTAATATCATATACTATTTAACCGGATACTGTATTCAAAAGTTGTAATATGTGAAACATTTATGTTAACTGTTCCAAATAAATGCACACGTGGAGTACAACGGTATCTACACAGTCTAGGATTATTTGCTTTGAAGTCTGCATTTGACGTCTTGAAGATGATCCATGTAGTGCCAACGTAACAGTTGGTGCTAATGCCAACTACGCCATGGTTTTACCATGCATATATTTTAGGAGTAGTTGCTGTCAACTGAACGAATAGAATGTCATCAAACTTAACTAGAGAGTACTCTAATCGAGGAAATATGTCACACTTATGGAAATATAGAGTCAGACTGAAAAATTCAATGCCATAGCCAGGATTTGAACCACGGATCTTCTGGATGTCGCCCAGCCGCTCTAACCCTTGAGCTACTATGGCCAAAGTGCCGACATGACATTAAATTCTCCAACTGATTCGTGTTTCTCCCGGTAAACCACTTAGGAGTTCTCATAAACACATGAGACAACTACCTATTAATGTCATGTCGGCACGTTGGCCATAGTAGCTCAAGGTTTAGAGCGGCTGGACGGCAACCAGAAGATCCGTGGTTCAAATCCTGGCTATGGCATTGAATTTTTCAGTTTGACTCTATATTTCCATACTTTAACCTACACACGGCTAGTGTGAAAGAACAATTTATTTCCAGTAATTGACCTAATAGTGGTTAACTATAAAGCCTGGGCCTTAAAGTACTAACACGTTGTAAGTCGCCATTAAGGTAGTTGTCTTATGTGTTTATGAGAACTCCTAAGTGGTTTACCGGGAGAAACACGAGTCAGTTGGAGAATTTAATGTCATGTCGGCACGCTGGCCATAATAGCACAAGGGTTAGAGCGGCTGGAAGGCAACCAGAAGATCCGTGGTTCAAATCCCGGCTATGGCATTCTGACTCTATACTTCCATACTTTAGCCTACGCACGGCCAGTGTGAAAGAACAATTAATTTCCATGTCACACTTAGCTTTTGGCCTCTTCACAATATTCACACAACATTGAAGACTGCCGGGTGGAGGGCCATAAAGGAAATCATACATATACACTATGCTGACATTTATTATCAATTTCGTTTATATAAAGGATTGTCATTATTTATTAGAATTAGTACGCGGAAGTTAATATTTGAACTTCAAGAGGTAGGGTGAATGTTTCACTGTAAAATCCATGTATATATTGTACAATAATTTCACTAAGAAGACGGAGAGCGCGTGAAATTAATTTAATCGTTTTTCGTGATTAATAAGTTAGTAAGAAAATAACTTTTGATTTCAACATTAGTGAATGCCCGTTATCGTTCAGTATAAAATTAACGCAAGTTATATTTCGTAATAGCTGTTAATAATGAACAACAAAAAAGATAAGCGATAAGAAAACATTACTCCACTTTGGCACTTTTACTTTGAGATTAGTGAAACTGGCGAGCAACAACGCTTCTATGTGAACCACTTTTATCTAATATGACGCAAGAACCATTTCCTGTAGTGGAGCAATAATGTAATTACACGTTATCAGCAGGGATATGTCTTGTTATACGATATCCCCTGCTCTACCTCTACTAATCACTTTATCCTAAGTGTTGAGGGATTACTTACGGGAGCAGTTTCCTGTTCGGGTAGGGTTCGAAGCTCCGAGCGCTTGCCAAACCTGAAACAAAAGACATTAGCATTTGAATTAGGTATCTCTCTGGGTGTTGGTTTTGGGTTTCTGTTTCATTCAGCACTATCTTATATAATTAGAAATCCACATCTAAACATTAACAATTAAGCTGAATGAAGATGGCGTATTAAACATGCTATGCCAAATTGAATTTCTAGTTTGCAGCATTAATATATACAGGGGAGTAACCTGTAGAGAAGCCAGCTACCTATATTGATACACAAAACTTAATATACGGGGTGAGTAGAAGGTATGGAACTAAAAGAAATTAATATCATGAATTCAATTATAATACTTTCATAGCTGGAGTAAGTTTTATGTATTTTACTAAACTTTTTGCTTTCTAAAGAAATATGTACTACTTTAATTTATACTTAAATATAGGAAAGAATAGAAAAGGAGTGAGAGAGAGATGGATTCTTATAGTGCCAATATCATGTGTTAATTACGGGTATTTCTTATTACACTAATAATTTTGTTTCTTTATTAATTTCTTTATTAATTGAGAAAAGACAAGAGTATAATTTACAAACACATCTGACATTCCTAGACTTCAAAGAGGCATTTGACATTGTTAATACGGAGAAGCTATGGAAAATAGTGGATATCCACAAAAATTAATTAAAGTAATCAAAAATATGTATAGCAACTCCAAAATAATAATAAACACAGGAGTTCATAAAACCGAACCAATTTTAATTAATAGAGGCGTAAGACAAGGGTGCAGTGTATCACCTACTCTTTTCAATATATATGTAAATGACATCATCCAAAATTGGAAAAGTATTATTAAATCAGGAATAAAAATATATAAGAACAAAGTTTTAAATATTTTACTATATGCAGAAGACGTGGTTTTAATACAAGAAACGGAGGATAAAATACAATATGCATTACACCGCTTGAACCAAGTATGCCAACAGTATGATCTTAAAATATCGACGGAAAAATCTAAGATAATGATGGCCTTCTGGGGAAAACAACATATAAGATTAAAAATAGTTTTAGACAACAAACCACTAGAACAACTAAAAGAATTCAGCTATTTAGGATGTAATCTTAATTGTATGATGAAAACAGACAGAGATGTAAGCAAAAAGCTTGCAACATTGCAAATGATTTGTGGAACAGTGCATAGAACGTTGAGAAATAAAACAAGAAGAGATACAAGATTAAAGTTGTACAAAACAATGGCAGTCCCTGCACTACTTTCTGGAAGTGAGGCATGGGTACTCACGAAGAAAATGAAAAACTAAATTCAAAGTGCAGAGATAAACTTTTTAAGAAAGAGAGATGTTGGTAGACCTAAAAAGAGATGGAAGGAGCAATTATTGTGAGACGGAACGGGCACTCTGCCCATGCCGTGAAAGTGAAGAAGAAGAAGATTAATTTCTCAGCTTCACCTGTACTTAAAAAGAGTCACATACTCTTTCTATTATAACAGCAATGCCACAGATATTTGAATTCGGATATCAAATTGAAAAATAACTCTAAGCCATCTGCTTTAAAATCAAATTCATCACGTACTGATTACATTCCAGTTCAGTACTGACCGTACAGTTACGTCACTGTTCTATTATTCAGTAATTTCTTTCCTCTTACCTGCTAGACCTATTTGGCAGAACTTAACGAACATGGTTCTGTGCATACATGGGTGCGACAAACAAATGCTTGGGTGATTAAGTTATTAATCTTGTTATGCAATTACTGCATTCTTTTTGTGTAGCGTATTATTTCGCTGTATTCTTGCGTGAAGCACGCACATGTAGTTAAACATTTTACGAGTTAATAAGGCCACAGGGGCCTAACGCAATTAGGGCAGGTGATAGAATGGGATGTTTGTTTATATCAGTTGTATTTTGGTCTAAATTCTATAGAGCAGGTGTACACAATTAGCTACCGAAATTCGGAAACAAATAAAGTTTTATTTTGAAGATAAACTCGGGTGGAAAAGCTAGTCATCATCGGTCTAAGGCCTCAGAAGCCTGTAATGAATGCCTCATTTGTCTGACAGACAATATTTAGTTTTATGCCCATTATGCACTAAGCTGTAAACCTCTGCTTCAGTTGTCATTCATGATTAATAGAGGGAATTGAATTAGTGCCCTAGCAGACAGAATGACTTATCCTGCATTTAAGTTCCACTTAACCCTTCAGATTCCCAAGACTTTAAAGCGATTCAAAGTACGATCAAAAACACATTTATATTACAAACTACAGTCCGTCCATCTATGCAGTAGAACAAATCTGTACAAAAACGTGACATTAACCGTTTCAGAGGTTTTCCTTGTTATTGCAAAAGTTTTGCAAATATTTAGAATTCTCTCAAGGAGTAAGTCACCGCTTTTACATTTTCCTGCAAGCAGAATGACATTTCCAAGGCACCCACATTTTTTTTTAGTTTTAATGCTTATTTTATCAAAAAAAAATTTAATTAATAGCCATAATTTAATTAGTACTTTAATTTTATTATAATATTAAATTTAAAGAGTGTTTTATTTTATCTTCTAATCTCTCTAACTAAATAAACTTCATAATAATAATAATAATAATAATAATAATAATAATAATAATAATAATAATAATAATAATAATAATAATAATAATAATAATAATAATAATAATAATAATAATAATAATAATAATGATAATGATAATGATAATGATAATGATAATGATAATGATAATGATAATGATAATGATAATGATAATGATAATGATAATGATAATGATAATGATAATGATAATGATAATGATAATGATAATGATAATGATAATGATAATGATAATGATAATGATAATGATAATGATAATGATAATGATAATGATAATGATAATGATAATGATAATGATAATGATAATGATAATGATAATGATAATGATAATGATAATGATAATGATAATGATAATGATAATGATAATGATAATGATAATGATAATGATAATGATAATGATAATAATAATAATAATAATAATAATAATAATAATAATAATAATAATAATAATAATAATAATAATAATAATAATAATAATAATAATAATAATAATAATAATAATAATAATAATAATAATAATAATAATAATAATAATAATAATAATAATAATAATAATAATAATAATAATAATAATAATAATAATAATAATAATAATAATAATAATAATAAATAATTATTAGTAGGGATCAGTTGTTTCAAAGTCCATCGTATTAGCAGATTTCAAGAATATATGTCATTGTGTTTTTTTGTAATTTACGTCCTCCAACTTAGTCATATCGGACGAAGAATGAAATGGGTGAAATGCTGCTGAAATGAGTCCGGGGTCCATGGAGCTTAGAGTTACCCGACATTCGTCTTTCAGGATAAGGGAAAAGTCCGGAAATAACCTTATCCAGGTAACTCACCCTGACCGAGATTCGAACTAGGGACCTCTTGAACGTGAGGCAGACATGCTACCATATACGCTACCGAGGCGGGCAATATGTCAATGTGTGTTTAACGTCTTCTCTGTTAACAAAATATATACAGAATAATTAAACTTACGTAAAATTGCTTCTAAAGAATAAAGAAAGTAAATTTTGCAGATCAGATTTTTAAAAATCTTTATAGCCTGTCTACATTGTTACGGGTTAAATATAGGAATACAAAATTACTTGATGCATTGCCCTTATAATTACAATATTGGTTATTATTTAGGTGCAGAGGACTTTGAATTTTCATTCCTGTTGTATGGCCATGGTATAAAACGCGAATAAAGCTCCCTGTTTGTTTTTAAGAATTAAAACCATTAATAAAGGATACTTCGAAAATGCTAATCCTTATTTAATATTGACTCAAACTATGTGCTTTGGATTTTCTCTACTACTTAACAGTTTACCAGTTGTACAAAAGTCGTCCTAAATTGAGAGAATTTCAGACGCTATTCCCCCAGCATTCAAGATAATCGTTTAATTTGTTGTAAAAAAGATAGCGTTTTAATCAAAATTGTTAAATTTATTTGAGAAAATTTCAGTTTTAGAAAATTTCTTCATATAAGGTTCCAGAGGTACGGAATTTTCTTAAAACTTGTGTGGCATTGTTGAAGGGCACTTAACTTACATTTCATTTGAGTTTTCAGGGAACTTCGACACATATGCTTGCAATAAAACATCGGAATTGAGCATTTTGGTTGAGTGCTATACATTCTCTGCCTACTATGTACAGAAAGTAAAAACCGTCTAACAACAGCAAAATCTCAGCTTCAAATAACCCAACGAAGACCTGTTGAGCGCCACAATTAAAAATGTATACCTGCCTATAATAACATTTAAAATCAATTTCCATTAGAGGAGCAACGTGTTACCCCCTGTTCGTAACACCAATCTAATTCGTCTACCACAATCCGAGTCCATCCGCAGGCCCGTAAAGTGGCAATCCAGCAATCGGAGAGATTCGCACAAGTCACTTGGGCGGGTATGTTCCCTGCCTCAACTTCTAGCCACTTAGTGCGTCTTAGTCTGTGCAGTAATGTAGAATGGTTGTGTGTCACAAGCTTGTGTCTTTGGTATCTCTAACCATTTACAGGCATGTGCGGTCACCCGTCCTCGCGGCGACCACGCCCAATGCTGTCTGCACCTGACTGACCGCTTATGTAACTCGGTCCACACAGAGGTGGCTCCTAACTAGGCATTCCCAACCGACCTCAGTGAAGATCTCTTTAAATAGCGCGTGCATATACTGTATAATTCTTCACTTCTTTGAGTCAGTTTAAGATGTACTTATGTCATCAACCTGCCCGCGCAGTTCTTAGAAAGAAGAGCTGAAAATTCCCATTGGCGAGATGCTGGCAGGTTCATCGTAGGACGAGACTGGAGATATGACCACACATCATCGGCACAAGTGTTAGTTTCTTAACAATAAACCAAACGTTTTCCCTAATATTCATATAAGGGATACTGGGTGATAAGAGCATAATATGCAATCGCTCCTATTGTACCAAACTTTAAACATTTTATGCCTCGTTTCGAAAACTTTCTAAATTCTGGAAGTGTTTTAGACATCTTTTAACGGCAAACGAGTTATTGAATGGACAAGTAATCTCTTATGTAATCGCTGTAGAAGCACCTTAAACTTTGTCTTTGGTGCGTAACTATTTAGTAACAAAGATTCCAACATTTAAAATTGGTACAGCAGCCCGTTATCAATATTAAAAGTAAAGGAGCAAAGTAATGAATTTGAAACCCCATCCTTAGGTCAATAGCGTAAATATTTTGAAAATAATACACAGTTTGAGGCCACCGAAGAAAACGTTTCAACACTCCAAAAATAGAAAAAAAAAAACCTTCGGGAAAACCTAGTTTCATCAAACCATTGCTGGATTAACTTATTAGCTAGATCATTCAGTTGGCATTATTACCCCTGGTAGTAGATGTAAACGAGGCTGGTATTGGAACGATGATATCTGCTATTGAAGATGCCAAACCATGTGTTCGATATTATCATTCTATTATTACATATTCTTATTTTTGGGCTTATCAGCATATTTAAATTTTATGAGGACATGGAAAATTGGTTACCCATCAAGATAATATTAAACCTATTTTATACTATTATTAATAGAACTTCAGTTTAGTCTTGCATCTCTTCCATAGCTTTGATAAGTAGACTTTCACTTTTGTCCTATCGTAGTACATTACCTGTTTTCCACATTGTGAAACGCTTCACCTCTTAATATAAACGACACTCCATAATTTCCTGTTTTATCATTGGCATTATGATTCATTTTTAAGACTCCATTATCTACCCGTCTCGATACAGGAATACCTAGATATCTAATCTCTTTTGTTCGCCTGCTCTTGTATTCCAGATATATGACTTTCCTTGTGCCGACAGAGATACTATCATCCAAATTGCAAAGATTCTCTGGAGCATGGCTGCATAGGTCGGATGAAGAGAGGAAGTAGCAAACATTTAGGTAACGCCCGACTTGTTTTTAGTCGATTCATTTGCCATAACTATTGTTCTCCGGAGCAAACAGAATCGCCACATTAAATTATTTTACTCTAAGGAATTGGTCTCAGTCATCCACAAAGTTCCAAGAAATATGTTTCCTTAACATCTTCACGAAGATGACACGGATATGTTAATGAAAATGTCCAATCTAAACCATTCTTTACATGGAAATGTTTAAAGTTTTGGTTAAAATATCATATGATTAGGTCTTTAGAAGTCCTCTTTGTTCTGGATGACTTTCCATAATGGGAACACCATAAGAGATATGTAATCATACCGCACAAAATCTTTTGATTTCGTTAAAACTCACAACTTATGTCAAATGTATTTTTATTTTGGAGTTACTTATTTCAGATATATACCTTGTTATTTTCCTGTATGTACCAATGCCTACAGCTTTCTCAAGTTACTCGTTATTCCTTTATCTCCTAGTCATGCGAGAGTAATAGTATTTCAGAGCCATACAAAGTAATGATATATTGTTAGGTCTACTGTATTCCCCAATTCCTGTAAGGAATCCCTATTAGGAAATGTGTAATACAACATTCTGAGATGTTTACCTCGGTTAACTTGCGGTAGGTATAACAATAAGCTTTTGTATCAAACGTTTTTTAAATTGTGTAGAGAAATCAGATTTTTCCCTTCAAGGTTTAAATGAACAGAACTATTTATTTATTTGATTGGAAATCAAATAATTAAATGAAAATCAATATAAGAGGTTCATTAATATTCAGGAAAGTAAAAGTATCTGTATTAGATGCTCCATAATTAAATATCCTCTGGATTAGCAACTGCATTAAATTATTAATATTCCAATATAACTAAGTCCTGCTAAATTTTAATAATTCGGCTCGTGCAGGTAAGAATATTAATTAATTTATGAAGAAAAAGGCAGTCAGGTAGCTTCAATATGCATCTGTACGTGAGACTTGAGTATTCATAGTCGAATTCCAAAGAGCGTCTGATCTGTCAAATCGGTTCTTCGATTTCCTGAAGCCTACTAGATTTCTAGGTAAAGGTTTTATATGTATCGGTATAGGTAATGTGGAAGAAAGATTATTTTAAGGAATAAAACACTTTTATTAGGTAGTTTAAAAGTAGTTATTATTATTTAAAAATCCTTTAAGTTACCCCCTTTTTCTCATCAATAAAATAAATCGCTAATGTACTTTAGTTTGTTCCAACTGCGCATGTATGGAGAGTAGTGCTATCCCAGTACTACCGAAAACCGCAAAATTAGTGATCTTTTAAGTTCATGATCTTTATATTCCTCTACCAAACCCATTCTTTACTAATTTATATATCCCCCGTTATTAAAATCAACTTTTTCTCTGGAGATCCTTGGGGCTTGGCTCCACAGTAACTATGCTTTATGACTTAGGGCCTTGG
Organism: Mantis religiosa; assembly: GCA_030765055.1. Taxonomy (NCBI): domain Eukaryota; kingdom Metazoa; phylum Arthropoda; class Insecta; order Mantodea; family Mantidae; genus Mantis; species Mantis religiosa. Next base: position 41,784,455 of record CM060958.1, on the reverse strand, counting down.
GTACGCTATGTGCCTTAGGGTTTTAGTCCCACAGCTACGCTATGCAGTGCAGATAAATTCGATTGATTTATATTCTCTATAAATATTGAAAATTTCTCTTTGCTCTTCCTATAGGTGAAGAACATAGTCGCAAACTGCTGTTTACAAGACAAACTGTTCTGGTTGTTTTGAAGAAAGAGTTGGATTTCTAGTACACTACTGCCACTAGACATCACTTTCCATCTGTGTTGTGTTTGTAGACATGACTAGCCAAAAGTGGTACCTTGAAAATGTGTCCCCTTTCCAAGAATTTTCCTTAAGGAAGAAGTGGTACCATCACCAGCTGACACAATTTGTGCACTCTTTCTTCTCAAGTACTTATTTTATCAAAGTATGCTCTTCCTACCATTATCGTCATGTCATGCTGTATCTTATCTCAGATAAGATGATTTCTGAGTCTGTAAAGTCTGAAAATATCCCATTTCCTTCTTTGGTTGGTATTTTATTTACGTGCTTTGCAATCATGAATGTCTATGTTCACGTTATCACTCAGTCACGACTTTTATCGATTATGCCATGTAACAAATAAAGGTTCAAAGTTTACCTTCATAATTCTAATAAACACCAGCATAGCCATAGTTACGAAATAGCTTCTATCTTGGTATTCTTAAACAAATCATAGGTGGCAAGTATGATGTCACCACTACCTGCATTTTGCATTTTAGTTCAAAGTTTACAAAGGAAGTTCAAAGTTCTCAACCCTTGAGGATAGAGAGAGAGAGAGGTTGCAGGCAAAAACCTCTTTATCTCTGACGTCGCTTTCGACGCTAAGGACGTATTTTGGGCGCTGCTGGCAAACGGTTAACAGGGGAAAGGGAGCATGAGACGTCTCAAACTTAAAACTGCTAGTAATAGTCGGCGAGAAATGTAAATAGACGAAAGAAATTTCTAAGAAACATTTTTCCCCCTTCAGCGATTAAGTGATATCATCTGTTCCACAAAACGTCACTGAAACGTTTTATAAGGCCATGTTTCTCAAAACTAATGAAATTTCTTTACATTTGACAGATGGTTCACAATGCTTTGTAATTTGATTGTAGTGCAATTTATTCGACTCGCTCTAATTATTTTCATTTAAACTTTTTGTGTTTAACCAAATTAATTTCACAAGAGAACATCTTTGGATTGGTCTACTTTAGGATTTAAGATCGTTTACAACACCTAAACAAGGTGAAGATCGACTTAAAAATATATCTGGTGAAGAAAACCCATCTAAAACAACACTTTTAAATTGGTGAAGCAAATTCACAAGATATCAGCTACTTTTAGTAGTGAATTTAGCGAAGGAGATAAAGAAATGCTATTACTAATGAAAATATTGCCATTGTTTGAGCAGTGCTTGAAAAGATCGAATAGTGTCTTATAAAATATTTGAGTTACTTGATACAGGTCAAATCCATAGCATTTTACATTAAAAGTTACATGTAGGAAAACTTAGCTCTCGATGAATTTCACTAAAGTGACTGTGACTCTTATTAGTAAGAATATTGAAATTGTTATAATCCTGAAGAGTTCACTCAGCGTAATAGTCATTCATGTAGAACTTAAGCGCGTGAAAGTCCGAAGAATTCACTGTACTGCTATGATGACAGTTGATAGTGTTTTATTTTCCAAAACTACTATATTTCTATTACGGCATTAGAATATATGTATATGCACCTTTACTGAAGATTAATACACAAACGTCGGTTAACCTTAAATTTAGAAAAAATGGAAGTGAAAAACTCCTCAAAAACAAAAGTAATTTTACATTATAACTCAGTGTCGCATACAGCAAAACTAACAACTGAACATCTGATTGTCCTAAAAATGGTCACCACACAGTCCTGATCTAGCAATTCATGCCTTTTGTTTCCAAACACTATAGTTAATATAGCTGGAATAATTTTCTCGTTATTGGATGAAGCACTGAAACATCAATTTTTTTTTCTAAAGTGACTCAAAGAGCGTCACCTTTGGATTAAAATGATTTCATCAAATCAAAAATATATTGACGTTAAAAGAAAATATTTTGAAAAACAATAAAATCATCTTTAACAGTTTGAGTTGAGAAATTTTTCATGCCGTTCTCGTAGCTGAATTTCTTTTCCCTGTTCTTTGGTTTGTTAATTTATCTTCCTAAAGTTTCTTTGATTGTGTCACAAATATTTTAGAATCTATTATCTTTCATTTCAATGTTTTTTTTTTAAATTTAGAACTAGTATTACGTGCTGGGTAGTTGAAGGGAGACACTTACTTCACTATTTTCCTGTTTTCTTGTATCTAAAGGGGTTCTTATCGTTAAATTTTGTTTATTTTTATTTTATTTGTAGATACCTTTAAATTATGAAGGAACGATTTCTGCTGCTTTTCCACTAATTTAAATCCATATTTATTTCTTACTCAATTTTGACTCTGTCCATATTTGTTGTTCATGTGCTTTTAAACATAAAGGAAAGTTTAAATGTTTCAAATTTTATAAGGTATGTCTTGAAACATTGTGCCATACAGTAAATGTACCTTGGACAACAAAAAGCAGGCTATTAACAATTACCAAACATTTATTTACGATTTGTGCGTATCTACACGAGCTTTAGCAGTATAAGAAGGGATTTAAAGTTGTAGTAAATTGAAAGAAATTAGAAGGGAACACTACACACGTACTAAGACATTTATCCATAGACCGAAAGGGTGAAAAAAGGTCATACCGAATCGTAGAGTAACTAGAACAGGAATATCCACTTATGTAGAAAGAAGCTTGAGTAATTTTAACACACGAAGAAATGCAGTCCGGTTTCAAAATATTTAGCATCGTGCAAGCTGTTGGTTCAACTACTATTAAGTCGCTTGCGTGCAGATAAATAACTAATTAACCAGGAAGTCAAACATCTCATTTTGTAGTAAGTAAAGTAAGAGATTCCGGAAGAAGTGGAACGGACGGACAGATATTTAGGTTTTGTTATCACAGACTCACCTCGGCCGTGTGCGTTGGGAGTAAAATCGGTCCAGCTCCTGAAGACGCAGCATTTTCAAAGCCCTCTCCACCTTGCTTAACTCGTGCATCCTTCCGGACTCGCTGCGCGGGCTACCTGCCACCAGGGGCTAATGTTAGCTACCCACTTTGATATTATTATATCTCACGGGATGTAATGGAAAGATCAGTGGAGCTGGGTTTGTCAAAACATTTACTGCTATTAGCTCATCGCGCACCAACATTAGCCTACATTTAAACTTATTTTTATAACATTATTGTAATTTTATGCACGTTTAAAGAAAGGTTAAGGATATATAGAACAAGTCCAAACGATTTTAGTTTAGGCCTCAACTGAAGTTAACTCTTTCTCTACTACCATTTATAGTAAGTATTGCATTCCATCTAAAAATTCGACGTCGAAGTTACACCGAAAATGCACAGTTTCAATAACAGAAAAGTAGTTTTAGAAAAAGGTTTGTGCACACATGAGTATTTATTTGAATGTGTGCGTCTATCTTTGGCAAGAGAAATCAATACCGAAATTTATATTCAAATTCAGAATCTTAGAAGGATTCTACACGAAGATTTCCAAAACCACCCTGTTCATTCCGTTTGCACCAAAGATAAAAAGTTATTTCATTTTCTCAAAAATGGTTATGACTAAAGTACCACAAGATATTATTTTATGTGAAAGTGAAAAGTGCGAGTATACCTCCTGAACATTTTGGATACAGCCTTTGAAGTCATATTCATTAGGAGTGCTCTTTACATAACTTATAAACCGTAAGTTTAAGAGGTGCAGATTTTGCTTAAGCACATTTGTATATTTTTTGGTGGAATTAATCATTTCGAGAATATTGTATTATTAGTTTGAGTTTAAATATACTTTCCTCAAACGGAAAACTATTTTACTTTATTTCCTTTTGTACATGCCCAAGACAATGTATTTTAAAAGTCATTATATAGGGATCAAGTCACAAATTGCTTTTCCTTAACTGAAAATTTAAGCTACAGATATCGTGTAACAGTCGAGTTTGTAATGTATACGGATACAGCTGTACTGTATAAAATGTTGCTTTACTTATGGCTAGATTTATTGTGTGGCGATTTTTATGACAAAAATTTTGAATAGAATATTGGATCCTTAATGAAACGCTTCTTCACAAAGAGTAAGGTGCATTATCATGCTTCTCAACATTCGTTTTAACCGCCTTAGAGAATGTTCTGAAATACGAACAGTATTTAATTTCTTTAGCTAATTTAACTCGTTTTTAATGTCTATAGAAAGACCGGGGTGCATTGCTAACCGCCGGGCGTGTGGGGAGTAATTCTAACAAACATAAATTTGCAGCACGTACACAATTGATTCCTACTCGAGTGAGTCTGTGTTACTAAAGGGTTAAATTGCTTTACAAAGGCGTTAGGCACGGCGGAATGGATGCAACAATAGATTGGGTTCAAGTACCACATCCTCAACTGAGAAAGCTTGAACATCTAACGCATGTTCTAGCAAAGGTGCAGCTAACTAAGATGTGTTTATATCAACGAATCGGATGTTACTTAGACATATCTGTGACAATGTTCAAGTTGTTCTCGGAAAGCAAGCCAGGTGAAAAGACGAATAGAAATCGACGTTTCGGGAATATGCATCTCTACCATCATCAGGATATTTATCTTCTTCTACCTCACGACTTTGGATTGTTTAACCCGTTCCGACTCCAAATTGGTCTGCCCATCTTTTCTTCGGTCTTCCCTGGGTTATTCTTCCTATAGGTTTATAGTTTAAGGGTATTTTTGGTATTCTGTTATTATTCATCCTCTGAACATGTTCTTTCCATTGATTTCTATTTATTTCAATAGTATGGTTTATTTCTTCTACTTTTAATACTGTTCCTAATACCCTGAATACGTTTTTTTTATCAATTTTGGTATATCCAGCTATTGCTCTTATTAATTTCATTTCTGATGATGTATTCCCGTACTATTTCTTTTGTTAGTGTCCATGTTTCTGATCCATAGATCAGAGTTGGTATTGCCATTGTTTTGTATAGTTTTACTATAGAGTCATTTCTTGCTTTATTTTTTAATGTTCTTTTTATTTTGCCTGTTATATAGTTAAATTTATTTATTTTCTCTATTATATCAGCTTCCCCTTGGTACGAGACATTACATCCTAAATACTTAAAGTGTGATTTCTGCTCAATTATTATGTTATCTAACACTATTTTTTATCTTACTGTATTAATTCCTTTAAATGCCATGGTTTGGGATTTATTTGCTGATATTTTCATTCCGTATTCTGTAGCAATTTTATCTAGACTATACAGCATTTTCTGCAGGTCATCTTCATTTGTGGCCATTATTATTTTATCATCTGCATACAACATAGTTTTCAATTTAGCTCCTGATACATTAATGCCTCCTTTGACCTTATTCGACCAAATCCTTACTATTTCGTCAACATACAAATTAAAAAGTGCGGTTGATAAAGGAAAACCTTGTCTTACGCCACAATTAACTATTACTGGTTCTCTTTTATTTATTTTTATTTTTGTGTCAATGTACATACTTTTTATAACTTCAATTAGTTGTAAAGGTATGCCTCTATTATTTAAAATTTTCCACAGTTACCTTCGTGATACTTTGTCAAAAGCTTTATAATAGTCAATAAATAGTAAGTGCGTCTCTAAATTTTGTTCTCGTCGTTTTTCTATCATTTGTTTAAGTGTAAAAACATTGTAAATGGTGTTTCTTGCTTTTCTAAAACCAGTTTGTTCTTCTAGGAGTATTGCATCTGTTATTTTGTTTAACCGAGTACTTATTATTTTGGCATATATTTTGTAGGCAGCACACAATAAACTAATCGCTCTATACTTTTCAGGTCTTGTTCTTTCCCCTTTCTTAAATATTGTTATCACTTTAGCTATCTTCCATTCATTTATAAAATATTATAACCACAAATGAATCACTGGATATAAAACAAATATAAACAAAGACAAAACACTATCAAAATTCGCATTACTGAACAAAAGACTGTTTTCAGTAAATTAAATGTCAGGTCAGGAGACGGCGTGAGTATAGAAAATTATTTGAGTCAAATAAACGTAACTACTTAACTTGATTATCAAGCTGTATTGGTGTATGCTTCTTAAGTAGACGGATTTCCATTTTAAGACCGGTTTCCAAGAAATCCAGCATCACGATTAAGCGTGCTCCTCTCGGAGGAAATGGCCAAAGCCTCTTTAATTCTCCGCTCCCAGTAACGGCTGCATTTTGCCTTAAAATGGTAATCCGTCGACTTAAGAAGCACAGATCAATACAACTTGATAATCAAGTTAAGTAGTTACGTTTCTTTGACCCAATTAATTTTCTATTCTCACGGAATCTCCTGACCTGGCATTAAATTTACTGAAAAGTCTTTTGTTCAGTAATGCGAATTTTGATAGAGTTTTGTCTTTGTTTCTATTTTTGTTATATCCAATGAATTATTTGTGGTTATAACATTTAGTAAATATCCTGATGCTGGGAGAGATGCACACTCCCGAAACGTTGATTTCTAATCATCTTTTCTCTTAGCATGCTTCCCGAGAAAAACTTGAGTATATTCATCGTCAGGAAAGCTTCAGGTCTTATTTTATATCTGTGAGAAGCTATATGAGTGTTCGATGGCCCTTTGACTGTTAAGAATAACCTAATATGAAACTCGTTTGTTCATACATTTTCTATTCCACAGAGTACACTTCGTTCTCCAAATAAGAGACAGTTTACTACATTGAGCACCTTTATGAATATCATTACTGTTCTCTTCCATATATTTCTGAAAACCCTTTTGAATATGCAGCCGTTTTACTTTGTGGATTGAGTTATTTCACTGAATCACATGTTAGTTCTGTCGCAGAATCTAATGCGCTCTCTGTTAGTGAAGCAGTTACAATTTACTGTATTACGGCAACGGTATTAACTTTTATAATGGCATTTCATTATTAATATATGTCTTGTGTATATTTCCAGTAAACTGTTGAATGTATAATGAAAATAACTAAATGCTAACACACTTGTTTAATTTTGAATGAATTAGTTTTACAATAATTTAAACATTTAAGACGAACCTGTCAATGCGAAATTGAAATAGGACGGTGTAACTTATAACTATCAGACACATGCGAGTTTAAGGACTTAATGAAGTAAATCATTGTACGTATAAATATTAGCGATCAGTATAAACCTGAACTATTTCAATAGTCCATATGACTATATGACACAGGTGCAACTTAGGGAGAATTGGAACATTGCATTACACTATTTACATCTCAGAAAATGTTGGAAGCGTCTTCCAGCATCTATACATGTTTGCACTCGTCTCACCATATTCTCTGAAGTTTTACAGAGAGTATCCTCACCAATGTTACTTATTTCGGTTCGAATGGATTCCCTGAGAACATCAATTGTCCATAGCCTGTTCTTGTACACTCTATTTTTAGATATCCCCCACAAGAAAAAATCCGGTGAGATTAGGTCAGGGGATATGGGAGAACACAGACCTTTTGAGATTATTCGATTATCAAACAGCCGGCCCTCGTAGCCTTGGTCGCTGGAACGCAAGTCTCTAGCGTTCCATCGCGTAGAGGGTCGCGGTTTCGAGTCCCGCCTGGGGCATGGGTGTTTATGTGTATAGAGAATATGTATGAAACTAAGAAAAACAGATAAGAAAATAAATGGAAATAGTGAAAAACAGTTAAAAATGGAATATGGGGAGCCAAAAGAAACCGGACTCCGAGGGCGCTGCCATTCGTAGATGCAGTGCAGGGTTCTCACGCTAGATGGTGTTAGTAGAGACCTTCATGAAACAGCTGTGCAGAGGGTGTCAGTGTAGAGCTGAACGTGCAAGTGTGGTATTGTGTTTCTCTGACTGTTGGCGGGCTACCTCTGCGAAGTCGTTATGGCAACTTTAAAAGAACAAATAGTGTGTGTAAAATTTTGTTTCCTGCTTAAAAAACTGTCACGGAGACACCAAATGCTTCAGGAAGCTTTCCAGGAGGACGCTATGAGCCGCACACAGGTTTTCGAGTGGTTTGGGCGCTTTAAACATGGTGAGATGTGTGTTGGAGACCAAGCTCGTTCTGTACGCCCTTCAACATCACGAAATGACGAGAACATTGAAAAGGTCCGCCAAAAGATCAGCGAGGATCGTCGCCAAACGATCGACCAAATTTCAGCAGCGACAGGAATCAGTTGGAGCTCGTGCCAGCGGATTTTGAGGGAGGATTTGCACATGAGACGTGTTGCTGCTAAATTTGTTCCTCGCCTTCTCACACAGAAGCACAAAACAATCCGCATGAATGTGTGTCAGGACTTGAAAACAGAGATTGCACGTGATCCAGACTTCTTGAACAAAGTCATTATAGGGGATGAGAGTTGGTGTTACGGGTATGACCCAGAAACCAAGCAATCGTCAAGGCCAGCGGAGGACTCCCAACTCTACCAGACAAAAAAAAAAAAAAAAAAAAAAAAAAAAAAAATCAAAGCAAGTGAGGTCAAATGTGAAGATGATGATCATTGTCTTTCTTGATGTTCATGGAATTGTGCATCGGGAATTCGTACCCCCTGGCCAGACTGTTAACCAGCACTTTTACTTGGATGTTTTAAGGCGTCTGCGAGAGGATGTGAGGAGGAAACGCCCGGAACTTTGACGATCAGGTGACTGGTTTCTGCATCACGACAACGCTCCAGCACACACGACCTTACGAGTGACCCACTATTTGGCACCTCACAGGTGATCTGTTGTTCCCCATGCTCCGTATTCGTCCGACCTAGCCCCGTGCCACTTTTTCCTATTTCCACGAATGAAAAAAACGCTAAAAGGGGAGCGTTATGACGACGTGGAGGCGGCAAAAACAGTTTCGTAAAGGGCGCTGGACAATATCAAAGTTGAAGAGCTCCAAACATGCTTCCAGTAGTGGGAAAAGTGACAAGTGCATCGCATGTATTGGAGAGTATTTTGAAGGTGACTGGAGTAATTTTGTAAAAAGGTTTATCAATAAAATTTTTATGACAACAATCCTGTTTCTTTTGGGTCCCCTCTCGTATATATATTTAAAAAAGAAAAATCAAAATAGTTACAAGTTCCATGGTGTCATTAGATGTATGGCACGTTGTTCCGTCTTGCTGGAAATAACCTTCTCTCAATTCGATATCATCCAGCTGCTCCACAAATGTCTTGTGTCTACGGTCGTATCACAGAAAATGGGACCAACGATACATAGATGCTGGTGGAGGACAATTACATAATTTTCTATGAGATATAAATAGTGTAATATAATCTCCCAATTGTATATTATATTCTTCCAAAGTTGCACGTGTCCTATTTTTGGTTCAAAAGTTTATATGGATCACACTATATAATGTAACTGAGAGATAAAAGAACAATCACAGCTTGTAGGTAGTATAACCGTATATTTCAATGGGATGGGGTAAGCAACCTGTGGGTAGATTGTGCAATAAGTGAGACAAAGGGTGACGCTTTCAGGGGATGGAACTGCGCATTTCATTACTAACCCAACAACTCCGTTCCTGTAAGATTATTTCTTCACCCAAGTGTACACTGTGGTAAATCTCCAACGTGTCTGATATTATTCGAAAAATTGTACAAAAATCTCCTTACATTTGAAAATGTTACATGTAATAATGTATTAAGGTTTTAATTCAGAACTGGAGAACTGGTACATGAACTATGCGAAAGCAAAAGCAGAACATGCACATATTTAACTGCAATAGAGAAATATACATGTTTATCTCTTACATAAAAAAACTAAATAAAAATGGAAAGTGATCCATCAAGGCCTTTGGTTATTGGAAAAGATTTAGCTTTAATAACGTCCCTAGATAAATACAATGACTCAATTTAATATGGCCATATACGACACATAAATTAATATTATACTAAAAATGTAAACTCACTTCTTAGAATTTAAAGGATTGTAGTTCTAAGAAATTATATAAAAATCTAAATTTGAATTTTTTATATTACAGTTTGAAACAACATTGAGGTCTCAAATCATAATGACTTGAAATAAATGTAGTAATGAACTTATAATGAAGCGGGATTTTACATAAGAATTAGCAGCATCTATAAGCTCCACATATTTACAAATTTATTTACAAGCACCTACAGGTTTGTTAAATACATTCTGGGGATGAGTAACTACTTATGGAATTCTCATACATTAAATACTTTTAGGGTATTTCTAGTAATAGGGTGTTTAATCAAATTTATATTAAAATGATAATAAATTAAAATAGCATACTAAGAATGTATATATTACTTAAGTGAATATATTAGATACCATGCCGTTACCTTGGTGTTCTACGTTCTTTAGGAACGGTTTGTTAGTTATTTAATTTATAAATTTAAACAATGAGAATAGCAGCGACAATCTCATTTCGACAAAATTTTAGTGATAGTTCACCTATGAAGTAAATTGCTTTTAAACTTGTTCTTGATGCAAAATCAGTTCGTTATGGGTTTCAGGTTACATCTGAATAACTAAGTAATGCAGTACACTAATCAGGGAATGCGCTTTTATTGATCGGAAGTACTTCGTTATCATCGATTTTGGTTAGATACCTGCCTTTGTGCCAAATCACAGTCATTTACTGCTGCAAAAATGCTTGAGAAATAAGAGGATGATAAGTAAATTTAGCAAGTTTGCTACGATTCAACGAAAATGAAACGAACTTGACAGCTGATCAACTTTGAAAGCATAATATCGTCAGTTTGTATATTTGAGGGTGAAATATATGATAACGGTCTGTGCAAAAGGGACCATAACTACTTCATAATTTCTAAAGAGGAAGCACGGTTTCAAGAGCAGCAATATTTTAATATTTTTGTAATTGAATTTAGTATCCAATATATTATTTTGAGCACAAAAGATTTGAATCATAACCGTTCAAACAGGCTTTCCCTCTAACGACAATGTAACAATTCATTTCTTTTCTTTTTATTCCAAAGGAAAATATCTACGCACGTGTTCTAATTTTATTATAAGAAAAGTGAAAAGCAGGGCAACACCTGGGATGAAATGTTTACATAGAACATTTAAAGAACTCTCAATTAAGGTGGAAATGTAGAGTCAGACTGAAAAATTCAATACCATAGCGGGGAATTGAACCACGGATCCTCTGGTTTCCATCCAGCCGCTCTACCATTGAGCTACTATGGCCAACGTGCCAACATGTTGGACGGAAACCAGAGGATCCGTGGTTCAATTCCCCACTATAGTATTGAATTTTTCAGTCTGACTCTACGTTTCCACAATTTAGCCTACACACGTCCAGTGTGAAAGAACAATTAATTTCCAACTCTCAATTAACCAAAAAGAATGTACATTACTCGTTCACTATCTCTCCAGGATTCTATTTTACGGGTATAAGGACAAAACTGTTTGTCACTTGTTTTCTAAGAGTAATTTTATATTTTGTACGTTATAATTCAACATTAAGTCAATCAAGAGATGACTCTGTTATTGAAGTTGTCACTTATTTTCTAAGATCAAGTGCACTTTGTACGTTATAATTAAAAGTTAAATCAAGATGATGAATCTGTTATCGAAGTTTAAAGGAACAATCTTAGCATTTTACTGCTGATAACATCCATGCGGGATGGTCAGGCGACCTGGCTAAAGATCAACGTTTTTATTTTTATATGTTGTAATTTATATCCTGCAACGTTACGTCATATCGGACGATGAATGGAATGGGTGACATGACGCTCAAATGAGCCTAGGATCCATGGAGCTTAGAGTTACCCGACATTCGTCTTTTAGGATAAGGGAAAACCCTGGAAAAACCCTATTCAAGTAACTCACCGTGGCCGAGATTTGAACTAGGGACTTCTTGAACGTGAGGCAGACATGCTACCATCTACGCTACTGAGGCGGGCAAAGATCAACCGGAAGCAATTCTTGTTCTTTTTGCGCTCAGGGTAATTTAGGCGGGTAAATTGTGGATACTTTGGTACTGGAAATCATGTAAAGAAGTATGCAAGTTGTCCTATAGTTAGGTAGTCAGGACAGGCGATACTGATGCTTCAATAGCAAGTAGGCAAATGTGTAGTGCTAAACTCGCGTTTTAATTCCTGATAACCTGTGAATTATTAATTTGGAACATACCTCCATTTTATATGTGGATTAGGATCCTGGAGATTTTTTACGAGAATTTATGGACACCTTTGCGTAGCGTATTTAAATGAAGGAGCCAATCAGCTGTAAATATATCTATTAGTTTGTTAACGATGCTGTCAATTGCTAGGATCACCTCAACGCCACTGATATCCTGCAGGAATTACTTAATATGCCAATAAATCTACTGACTTGGGGCTGTCACTTTAAGCACTGGGTCGAATTTGTTCTTGGGATCAACCAACCAACCAACCAACCAACCTAACCAACTTTTACCCAGACCGACGAAAATAACTTCAACAAGACTTATCACGAACGTCAAGTTAGCTTATATTTTTAGGATTAGTACAAGGAAAATTGAAATTAATAACCCTCTTAAATTTTGGAAAACATGTTGGTGGTACTGAATTTACTGGATTTATATCGAGCTGAAGCCATCTATTTTCTCAGTTATTCTGCTACGAACAGGAGAATATAGGTTAAATTTTGCATGTATTGTCACGAGTATGGAGTCTCCAATGTAAACAGATTATGCTTGTTCGACAAACCACAAACAGAAAAGGGGTAACTTTTGCATGCACTGTAAAACTATGCCAAAATGATGCTGCAAAAATAATGGAGGCTATGTTTGTGTTGTGCTTGTTGATACATACCGAGTGCAGAGGCAGAGAAACCCACTGTTTTATCGCTCCATTACATCCCGTGTTGCAATCTTCTGCTGTTTATTTTACAGCTAGCACAGGTTTGGCAATTGTTACAAGTTCACTGTTGATTTTGTAAACATTTTTGAACAGTCGCGTTTAAGATGAAATCTTACGTTATGAAAAAAGGAGTGTTTAATTAAATACACAATTGTATTTTGGAATTTGATTGATGAACTTATTTAAAACTATGCCAAACCCGAACTAAATATTCACATAGATATTCAACTAGGTAAACTAAGCTGCTGATAAAAGTAAGTAAACAAAACGTGCATTTGACACAACTTAGCTTAAACACTATATGTTAACTTAAAATTAAGTTACCTGCAGTGAAAATGCTACAGTACACAACTTAGATTTTAACATTTATGGAAATAACTGTAATAAATCTGAAACGACAGACATGTTAATGTATTTGTACGTATAAACGTTAATTTACATATTTTGTGACATAATATGAAAAAATCTAGCTCTTCATGTATTATATTTCAACATAGGAATGCTGTGGTACTTCTGATAGATACTGAGCAGTAGGTTGGGTGGCCAACCTTAGTCATTGTACAGGTATATATTGTGATTTTTGTTAACCCAAAGACTATATTTTAAAAAATAGTCCTATTCATGCGTAGCATCTCCTAAGAGTTCAACAACGGCTGCTCTTATTACACTTATAACCACGGAAACCTGTTCTTCATGTACTCTCCGATTTTAAGAACACAGTCGACTATGATTTGGTAGTCATTGTAATTAATGGAAAAGTAGGTACTAATCAAATGCTGAGCTGGAAACATTTTGTCTATAAAGTGCTTCTAGATGTTTGCTATTACCTGACACCTTCCAAAGAGCAACAGATATCAATCAACTCGTTGTTTCTTTATGGTGGCCATTCCATGATAGCTAGCGCATGCGCAGGGTTATTCACATTAGCTGTGTGAAGTCATATGGTTAACAAGCTACACCGGATGCTATCAGGAAATTACGTGTTGCAGTTGCGCAGTAATACCCACTCGCGAGGACTTCTGGAATCTGCACAAGTGGCCTACCCAACCTACTGTTCAGTACTCTTCAGCTGAGTGTGCGCTTCTGTAATGACGGTTCTGCTTTCTTATATTCCTTTTATTTAATGTTAACTAATTTGCTTATACATGTGTTCCACATCACACGAGGGTAGATCAGTCTCTTAATGGTTTGTCTTCAATTTCGACACACATGCATTAGTCTATGACAGGTAAGCGGAAAAATCTTTCGCTACGGACCAAAGAGGTTGGAAAGCATGGTGAGCTATGACGGATTCACATCGGGCTCTTCGTTAAGCCCTTCTCATGTTTTCAAAATTCTGACACTCAAATATTAAACTATGAACATAGGTTGGTTAAGGACCGAAGAAAAAGGGTCAGAAAACTTAACATTAAGCGGAGTACAAGAACTAGTTAAGAAGTGGGGGCTAGACGTGGCATAGGTGGTTTATGGTTTAATATTTCCTTACCACTATATACTATTGGGCATTGCAAAGATTCCGAAACATATGACAATATGGGGATTAATCTAATAATAGGGGTCTAACTATGAAGCTGGAGATCTACATAAGTACATACAGTAAAGGTAAGTCACCACAAAGGGCCCACATTTTTCTCGCATTTTTCTCGGTATATTTACCGAGAAAAATGCGAGTTAGTTGGAAACTTTAATATGCTGGCACGTTGGCCATAGTATCTCAATGGTTAAGAGCAACGAGACGGACACCAAGAGATCTGTGGTTCTAATCCCGGATATGGCATTGAATTTTTCAGTCTGTTTCTACCTGTCCACTCGACGATATTGTTGCGGCTGCGGTGACGTACACGAAAGGTAAATGGAACATTCTAGTGACGTCTTGATTGCTAGAGAACAGTTCCTTTCTTGTTTGTTACAGAATATTCCAGAAATGCCTAGTTATAACAGTAGAGGTATATATAAGAGGAGACACGCCAGCGGACAGTACTAAACAGAGTCGTAAACAGAGTAGTAGTCGAAAACGGAGTTGTAAACAGAGTGTAAAGAGAACTGAGCAACTGTTTATTTGTAATCAGCGACCTTGGAAAATTGTAATTGTGTATGTGACGTAATTCTGCTAATGTAAGGCTTGTCCAAACGGAAATAAAGAACATTTTGAATTTCTGCAACTTGGACTTTTAATTCTACGAACCCACAAAATCACAATATGTTTACCTATTATGCATTTTGACACATAAAATACAGGAACATTTAGAAGAAATGACTATGTGGAAGGTATTCGCATTTAACAGTGTTTTTTGTTATTTTCTCTATTTTTTATGTTTATATATATTCTTTTATTTTTTATTTTTTATTATCATTTTTACAGAGGGGGAAGTATACAGGGTAAGTCGTTTAGAAAATTTGTTGTTTTATTGGTTTGTACTGTGAGATAATATGAAGGGTTCTATTTGCTTAAATGGTTATTAGATCTACATTTGTTCAAAGTGATAAATGTATGGCTCCAGAGAACGAATATAGATCCATCTCTGCTCCTTTAAAAATATACGTAGGTGTTTTCCTAGCACAGTGTCTCCTCGCCGTACTTTTAGCAGCCAATGTAGTGTATCAGCAACCAACCACACTGCAAAATTATGAAATTTCGTGTCTTTGAAGCGAAACTCCAGTTGTACAAGCTGTGGTACTGAACGTAAGCGTTCTTCTGGACGAAGTTTATGTAATCCGTTTAAGTCCAAATCAAATCAAGTCAGTCCACTGACATACGCCACAGATCTTCGAATTTACTCTCCCGTGACGCCACATATTTTTTGCAGTTTCATTTACAACTTCATAAACAGTTTCTCTCCAGATCGACTGAAGGTTACAGTTGGTTGCATTGGCCCAAACGCATTTCCAATCACGACTGTATATCAGTGTTGGTGCTTTCTTATTACAGAAGGCAACGTGTCCTTGTAGAGTGAACCATTTCGTCTCTTCGGTTTGTCGGATTAGTACATCAATTGTAGCACCTAACATTTGCTACTGACTTGTTTACTCACGTAGATTCTCTAACTCCTCTATCTCGCAATGTGCGAAATCTGAACTTGAGATACGCATTAACCACCATTACATTAATAAATAAGAAGAAATAAGCAACTTGAAGAGAATAATACATTTTCTGAACTTTATATTAAATTTCAAGGTGATGATAAATCGTTCATAGTTCATTTATCCTCTGTAGATAATCTGCTGTATGACTCTCACCTCCTGAACTTAACATCTTTGAACTATTATGTTTGGGCTTCCATCAGCGCCTGTAGGTCCTTTAACAGTAGAGAAGCTTACCGTATCATTACTGTGGATATAAAACGCCCACAAGCGAGAAGAATATTCAAAAATTGAATTAAGTTTTAATTACTTCCTTTATTGCTTACCTATGTATAGTGGAGGGTTTTGCATACACACAAAAATTCAATATTAAGGTTTAATTTAAGGAATACTTTTTAAACAACCGCGTGGGCATATGTATCCATGAACAGCACAAATGGAAAAACTGTATTTAGGATAAATAACAAACTTGCTGCAAGTTAGAAGTGAAACATTTTCCAGGGTAACAAGACGAAAAAAAAGAACACCCCAAAATATCCTATGATTTCTTAAAAATTAGGCTTTATTTTAAATATTCTTTTACTAAAGATATTTACAAACAATGTGTAGATAGGCTGGTCCGGTAGCTCAGTTGGTAGAGCACCTGCCAGCCATGCTATGGGTCCCTGGTTTGATTCCCGGTGGTGGGAGTGGGGATTTTTCCGATCAAGATAATCGCTCATCTTCGACAGAGTCTGAAAGTATGAATGAGAGTGTGAATGTTTGTGTGATCTAATGAGGCAACCCAACGGATGCGAGTTAACACCTTCGATATGTTCCAAAGAAGAACGGCCACCGATATGACCATTAAAGGTGGGGTATAAATGGAATAGAATGTGTAGGTATTGATTTTTTTTCAAATTGTATGTGAATCCCTCTAATTTTGAAAAGCATTGTATAAGTAGTAATGGTAAAATGATAGAAAAAGTATCATTCTATAAAAAGAATAAAGTAGACAATTTACAGCAAATATAATGCTGTATAGAGATAACAATTCCCAGCATATTGTTTTGTTATTTATTGCATTTCCAGATACTTTTATTGTTTTCTAATGAAAAAGCATATATGTGTATGTATATACAATACAGTAAGTAAACCAGTGCCTTGATACATCCTTTAAATTAAATTTGAGCTAGAGTTGGTTATTCCTTTATTACATCGTTCCATCAAATCTGCACAAAACCGTTGGACAGAGAATTTCAAAGGGATCACGCAAGGATCACCTTTTTAATTAAAACACGTAATAGACAGGGTACTGCATTCCACACACAAATTCAATATAGAGATGTCACTGAAAATAAATGCTTTGAGGTCTACCGAGTTAAAAAATATGAATTGAAGGCTAAGGCCTGTGTATGAATTGCTTAAATACACAACTTGGTATTTAATTTCAGCATCTTCCTGAGGAGGTTACATCCCACACTACTCTGACTACGTGAAACACTTTTTGTAAACTTTGCTTTTCTCAAAAAATTGTTAATAATTTGTTTAATTTATACATATGTCGAAGTTAAACATTTCATTTTTCCTACAAGTATCTTGTATTTTCTAGGAGTAACGTCTGAGGACCTCTTCATGATGGATGAATTTTGCATAAGATTGATGATAAATATGATTAAATACATGTCATAGATTTGATACTATGATTGACCTTGTAAACCGTGAAAGATCAGAAATGTTATTAGACGAAAAATGTTGATCAATAGGTAGTTATAATTAACGGCCGGAGGCTTGTCTCTCTTTCCTTAGGTATACTGCTCATGTATTGTACTGTTATCTCTCACGCATGTAAACAACTACAGGTAGATATAGGCTGAATATTGTAACGAAAATACTTATTTGTGTATTTGACGTTGGTTAAATCCCACGTTACGTAGACAATATGTATCGAATTTATGCAGTTCCCTGATGTTCTGGAAGTATTACCTCGTCCACGGCTGCTCTGATGCTCGCATAAGATTCTTTTTCCCAGGACGGGTCGTGAATGTAAAGAAGATGGTGGATTTTTAAATGAAACACTATTTTATCGAATTACTTTTGAATAATACTTTCGATTTATTGATAATTTGACTTTTTAACACTTGATAATTAAAGATTTTCACTATAAATTTATAATTGTTACTCGTAGCACAATTACAATTATACTATAACAACTTTTGACGATAGCGTCCATTTTACAATTTGACGAGTACGTCTTACTGACACAACAGCTTGATAGAGAAGAAGAAGGAAACAGCTTCATCTCGTTCTTATATATTAACTGGGTCGTTGCTATGACGACGAATCAACATTATTCAATCTTTACAATTTTGATCGATGATTTTCTCATACTTTTTCCAGATAATTCCATTTTATATTTTTAAACATTTAAACATATTTTAATAACCATTTTAAATCGTCTCAACATGACAGATACGAAAAGAAGAAACAAAATAGTTGCACTTGACTTTGCGTATGAATATACTTGAGACATGCTTCACTAGTTTGCAGAGTACTGCGTTACTTTCGACGTTTGCTTCTATTGTTTGCACATTTGATGGCCATGCTGTAAACCTGACGTCATTTTTACTCTGCGACCAGCTAACTTGTAACACATGCAAGCGTACATCCCTCCGGCCCTTAGTTATAATACACAATTTTTATAAATGCAATTTTATGTGAAGTGAATTATTCGGAGATATTCCTTTTCTTTTTAATTTTTCAATGATTATACACCTCAAATAGACGGTCCCTGTATTTTTTTTAATTCTTATAGTACATATTTCAATTGCATTTCATTAAAATTAATATACAGATTTCACTTGAATTGTTCTTTGACTAAACTTTTGCATAGATAAAAAGCCTTAGGAGACACAAAATATTATACACAGAAAGTATAAATACCGTTAAAGCACACGTTTTTTAATTGCACTCTTTGGAGGAGTGAACAATTTCGGAGTTATTTAAGTTTTCCGTCACCAACGTTTTTTTTTTAATGGGAAGTTCCTATTCACTTTTTTTATCTCTTATGCATTCAAAGTGAAGGAAGTTTTAAAGTCAATTCATAGCAACCAGCTGTTAAAATATTTGACTTAATGCCTATTGAATTCTAATTCCCTTGCTCTTACAAGAGAACTAGTAATAGGATAATGCTTACCTTAGTTAACATTACACAGATGGAGGAATAATCGATTGTACGATTAATTACTATAAAGGTAGAAAAATTCCTGAGGGTACAACAGAGAATATTTTTAAACATTTCACTATCACTTTAGCCTAGTGAATCTTTAGTGTTAATAAAATATGGAAATGTATAATGGAAGGAATTAAGATGAAGATGACGATTTGGTATAAATAGTGAGTGATCTCGTGTGTGTAATGTGTGTATGTGTCTGTGTATGTCCTCTTTTTGGCGATTTCTCAAGAAAATATTGAACTCCTGAAACCTCAGAGTAGCACTATGTTTATAGTAATTTACACCACCGAAATAGTCCTCATAAGATCGATAAAATCAATTCCTTTTGTAATTTAACCCGCAATGTTGTACCCTTGTTGTGCCGTTAGGGATTGCTCGAGCTCCTATATAGCACCAGAGCACCAGGACGAGGTTTTCCATATCTACAAGCTTGATCTGGTCCCTGTAACTCAGATGAAGTTCGGAGATACGTAGTTTAATCTGCAATGTAATGATATTGTTGGAGCTTTTAGGGACTCAACGACGAAATATAGAATTAACCTTATAACTGTATACGAGTTGTCACATTTTGATGCTCTAAACTTTGGCTAAAATATGTATTTCTTTAGTTGTACAACATCTGATAAGTATCCAGTTTGTTTTTCCCATATTATAATATCGCAGAGTGCGAAGCTACCTGCGGGCTACCTGGTTAGCTGGTTACCTGGGCTAGGTGCATGTAATGGTCTGTCTGCCTCAAAATAATAGCCATTATGCGCATTCACTTCAAATGATCGTTTTGGCAGTATCGAGTAGGCTCGTAAAAAACACGTGCTTTTTGCAAGCTGCGCAAAAGTTCTTGGCAGTTGATACTTGACTTAAATAGAGATCAGTTATCAGGTAGTTCATTTGTGAGACATGATTAGATGTATCAGTCCTTCTGTTCTAAGTACGTACAACAGTGTATGAAGTGTACAAATGCCTAAGTGATAAATGAAATGTGTTAATGAGAAACTAATAATCTCATTTGTGAAAATACTAATGGTTGTCAGTATTTTCGTCGGTTATCCTGTAAACTACAGTCTTCGAAATTTTAAAAATGTAAGTAAATTCGTGATATACCTTTTAAAGTTTTTGCTTCTGCCCACTAAGTCTAAGGGGCACTTTTATCAGCTAGGCATGGTTGTATGTAAATTTATGGATTCTTAAGGTTTTTAACCATAAGAGGGCACTGAATGTGCCTACATCAACATACGTAGGAGAATATACATTCATATTTAACCCCTATTCAAGAATAAATATAAAAACAAAAGAGCTTTGAAGTAAAATTACACCCACCAGGAGGTGTTTTTTAAACTTCTACATCGAAAGGAGGAGAAAGTGGTCCTTGAGCTGCCAACGAAAGCATTTTGTTCGCTTAGGAGCTCTTAGTTTTAGAACGCTCCATTGCGTGCGTCATTAAGCGCAAGCAATTTTTTGCTGCATTAGTTTCCATAGAGGTAGCCAGATGTCTCCCTTGCTGATGTACTTCCTTTTAACGTCCCAACAAATCGTAAAGTATGGTTTAGAGGTAGGCTTTTGTGATTCCATGGGGATAGATGTGGGAACACCATTTTATGAAACTCTCATCGTATAACTTGGCATTTATAATGCACTTTGATGGTTTTAGAGCTCTTGAAATTAATTATATAATACTTAAAGAGAACAAAACTAGATAGGTATATTCTTATTCTAAGAGGTCCATAATGCAAAATAGCGCTATGGAAAAAGAAAGTGATTTAGGGGATATTACACAGGAGTTCACGATAATACCATGTGAAAAATGAAAGATCTTAAGATTCCATTAATTTTTACAATGCTAGTGTATAAGTATAAGAAAATTGTGTGATGGCTAAAGTAACTAATTGAGGAATGGGTCAGTGTAATTGACTAACAAATTTAGTTCATTAGACTATTTTAATTTATAATCCGTAACATTAATACAATAAAATTTAATATAATATTTCTGGAGGTAAAATAGAGGAAAGCACTTTATGAATCATAAAAATATTTCAATATGTTAGTGTTATTTGTTACTGCAGAGAAATCTAAGTTGATTTCTTTTAAAGTTAAAATGGCTAATAGGTTCTAAAATAATATTTGAAAATTAATTAATAAACAACTTTAGCTTTTAAGCTGTAGCATATCAGACACTAAGAGTGCATAGACAACGATGTTACAGAAATTTAACCAATTTGTGAAATAATTCAAAGGAAAAGTAGAATGTATGCCCAAATTAAATTATATGAAATAACGCTATGCCAAAAATATAGTCGCCGATCGCATTGTTGTTTGGAGCCGCCGCAAAGCCAGCGCCGGGCATGCATGGGCAGGAAAGAAAGAGACAGATAGCGGTGCGCGGGCTGCACGCTTGCCGAGAGAGAAAGACACAGAGAAGTCTGGAACATCCCGCTGTCATTGCGATTGTTATCGAAAGATCGGCGAAGCCGGCAAAGTGTTAGTTGTCAGTCAGTTGCGAGTGAGTTTTTAATTGAGTTGCAGCTGTGCAGTGGAGTCTTGGTGCCGCAGTGAATACTTTTGTTTGTTTACGTGTGGCGGGAATAAGGACTCGACTTTGAAGACTACCGTTTTTTATGTCACGTTATTTTCGCTGCTACCAGGGTGTAACAATTTACTCTTTACTGCAATAAAGAGCATTTTAAATTTCTGCAAACAAGACTTTTTAATTCTTTCGATCCCACAACGTCACAATATGAAGAAAGCATTCGCGCAAAGAAGACTTCCCAAAATCAGCGAATAAGAGAATAGGAACATTTGTTAGCAAGGAAAATGATAGAATAATAAATACAAATATCTGGGAAGAACACTTGAAAGCTTTCAAACAAGTGTTATTTTGTATTTTAACAAACAGGAAAAAAAATTCCAACTGATTTAAAATATTTTAAAACTCAGATCTTAAAGTGAAAGCCATGTTCATTTATAAGTAATAAATGTACACTGTTTCCAATTAAAATGATATTCCTATCTGTAGTTTCAAATCAAAATAATTCCGTTTTATGTAATAGATTTATGGGACAGCTGTAAGTAACCTGCAGTACTCATAACAGAAGTACCAAATGTTCATTGTGAAATAATGTTCGTTTACTCAAGGTTTCCAGAGGTCCATTTCTTGTTTGTCTTATGCTTATATCTTTGCAGAATTAGCATTTCAGTGTAGTACAATATATTTAAAAGTCTCAAAATAAATCTGATGTGGTTTCCACTTGGATACCATCTGTTTTGCGAAAACATGTGCTGGAAGATGTGATGACAAAAAGGTAAAAACTTGATGTGCAATTCATGTGCATTTTTATTTTAAGTTGGACTATTAAAGCTTTAATAGATTCCTGATTGCAGGCAGTTTGGCATATCCACGATTATGTAGAACTGCAAAGGGGCATGACTCGCTCTGTATTGTATCTAATACATACTACATGGACTCCAGAACACAGTTTAGCTGAAGGCATTTGTCTCTCCCCCATCGGTGTTCATTTCACTACCACACGAGCTGAAAAAACTGTTACAGTCTTCTACAAACTATTCTGAAGAAAGTTTATTTATTCGTCAATTTGTTTATGCAGACACACGTTTGTTAGATATTTACACACTTGGTTGCATTAGGTAAATGCTTGAAGGCGGTCGTTATAGGTGCTTTTTAAATCCCGGTCTCTTTTCAAAACAGAAAAAGGGTCTAGGTGCTTCTTTACTCATTATTCATA
Organism: Mantis religiosa; assembly: GCA_030765055.1. NCBI lineage: Eukaryota > Metazoa > Arthropoda > Insecta > Mantodea > Mantidae > Mantis > Mantis religiosa. The sequence goes on along the minus strand of CM060958.1, from coordinate 41,761,551 downwards.
AATTATACATACTCAAATTTATTATTCTATATACTCTTTGTTCATTCAGATACAACTTTCAGTTTAATTTACAGATTATTGTGCTGTGTAACAAGTGAAGGGATTGTGGGACTTTATAGACTTTTTACATGTGGATAACAAAACACTAATAATTAGTTTCCATTTGAAAAAGAGTAAGCTTTGAAAATTGTATATCTCCTTAGGTTCTTACATGGCAGTAAGAAGAATACGTACAATATTACAACTGTTTATAGCCCTAAAATATTAACTTATCGAATATCCTTTTAACACATTTTATACTGGCTGGTCCACCAAAATAAAACAGGATAACTGAGAAAGTGAGTAGAGGGAAAGAATCTTAGAGAAATATTGCATCTAATAAAACACTTCCACTGGGTTACTACCATGTAACGCCGATATGTTAGAACTGTTTTCTGAGAGAATATAAGTTTATTGTTCTCTACTTGGTTTATGGGAGCTAACTATTGGAAATAATATCCTTTGTTGCTTTCAAATACAACTTTCCTGTCACAAACACACATAATAAGAAATGACACCTGCAGGCATAGTTAGAATTATGCTTTTCGAGTGCTGAGCTTGTGAACTGGAATTCGTATATTTGAAACCGTCTCGTGCATGGATTTGTTTTCAGAAAGCTCTTCACCAAAGTCTAAGACCAATATTCTCAAGGCAATTTGATCTCGTGTGATTAAGTGCAAGTCTGCCCGGCAGCGGTAATTACTTAGTGCTATGTATATAACATTAGAGAATCAGTGTTTTATCTCCAAGGTATCTGCTGAAAGAAGCACTAACGTGAAAACGAATTTTCTCTTACTGTTATTTTTTGCAAAATGGGTGGAAAAACAATAATTTGTAAAACCTTCAAATTATATTCTTTACACGCTATCTACATTTTTTACCCTTTGCAGGATGTCACAGAAACGAATGTTTATTTGGTATTAAAATGCACCAGGCATTGTAATATTAACAACGAATGTCCAGGAAAAAGTAGTGTCATAAGAGTTACTTGACATAAAATATATTTTAATAAAACCTACAGGATTCTTTAATAGGTTTATGGCAATCTCTTGTGATCTGCGGTACACAAAAGTAATTCAGAATCAATAGAACTTTGGCAGAACATTCAGTATTATCATAATGAGGCATCCAACTATCCACACGATGTTTTAATAAAAACAGATATAATCGTTTGGGAATAAAATATTACGAAGAAAATTGAGGTGCAGCAGCTTTTTCCTCATTAAATGAGACACTCCTCCTACTTTTCCGCTGCATATATCCTTCTTGATTCTAGTAAGTCTCATACATTCTCTTTAGCCATTTATTTCTCATTTTTATATCGTTTCTGTAGACTATTATTTCTGATTTGCAGACCTTCCTTTTGCTTCCAGTGTTGTTCACAGTTGCTGTAGATTTGTCTCAAATAAAAATGTATATATCAGACGTAAGCCAATTGTTGTACAAGGCTTATATAAAGTATTTAATTCTAAACATAAATTGCATATTAAATTATGTGTTGTATTTACATGACCTTTCCACCCATTCTTAAAGAAAATAGCTGTAAAGGACTTATTTGGTCTAGTTTAAGTTAATTAAAGTAGATATTTATGAAATATTATAAAATATTTCTTGTAGCTACAGTGAGATTAGGGGAGTTCAATGGATTTAGTCAAACGTTTAACTATGCAATAGGTTTGAAATTCTGTTCTCTCTGCATGAGCTGGCAATAATGTATTTTAATTTGAGCAAACTAAGAGTATTTAAAAATTCAAAGCAAGAAAGACAACATTGAACATAAATTGAGTTCTCTAGCAAGATGTCCATTATTTGTTTAGTAAGATTTTGCTCATCCCTGCATGTTTACTGGAGTACAAATGTCGTCCAAAACGAACTTTCCTAGAAAATTCAAAATATACACTTCATCATGAACGTATTTTCAATATATAGTATCTAATCAGAGCTGTTAGAGACACTTTACAGATGATAACAATTTTTGAAAAATGTATACATGTAAAGGTACTTTGTGTTGGGACTTTTGTTAATATATTCGTGCTGCATGTTTGGAGGATGCCAAGTTTGGTGTTTAAACCACTTTCACTTTTCAGTTACAGCATTCACATATGTTCATACATATATTCACAGACATGGACCTATTTTTAAAATCCCTTTCTTCTTTAGGGGATCTAGATACGTGGGTTACAATGAAATATTTGTCGAATATTTATGTGGGTAGAGGAAGGAAAACAGAACCAGCAGGGAATTATTATAAACCACGCTACAGAATTTCAAACTCTTAACTGTTTTTTAAAATACGTTGGCACGTTGGCCATACTAGCTCAATGGTTAGAGGGGCTGGACGGAAACCAGAAGATCCTTGGTTCAAATCCCGGCTATGGCATTGAATTTTTCAGCCTGGTTTTACCCTTTCATAATGCGTCCTACACACGGCTAGTGTGAAAGAAAAATTAATTTCTCTTAACTGTGCAGTTTGACGATTTATGGTAAATTAAAGATTTACTCTTTTTTCGACTTAATCTTCCTTTGGTCAGAATACGTAATATCTCTTCTCTTTTTAGATGATGCTTATATTAAGGACATATGAAAACTTGTTCTCGATATAGTTCTGTTTAAATGAATAAGCACATACGGTGCTGAATGTAAGTTAACTCGTCAGGCGACGCTTGTTTGAAAAAGTAATTCATTTAATCACTTTCTTACTTCATAAAAATTTGCGAAGACTTTAACCGAATTATGATCCCATCTTCGACTTTGGCATTTATACCTGACGTCTATAATTTCTGGGAACGTTTTAATTTAATTTTTCACTGAGCTGTTTGCCATCACGTCCCCTACTGCTTTCCACTAATTAAAACACTTTTACAATAAAACGAGGTAAGCTCTGGGTGTGTAAACAGAGATTAAAGTTGTTTCTAAGCTTAGCATGTTAAGTCATCTATCTGGTTATTTACTCATATCTTGTGGTTTCTGGACTCGACGTCATGACCCCATTTCAAAGCGCTCCCACTCTCCTAACCTCTAATGGAATTGAGGGCATTTATGCTCCAAGGTTGCACGTTTTCATTAATTTTGAAAGTGTCTTTCTTGCCTGGATAGCTTTGTGACTGTGCGGATGCAATTTGGATGAGTGGTTAAAAGAACACAAACATGTAATGTACGAATTCTTTTTTGTAATGTTTCTCTTGATGTAGGGTTAAGCTAGAGCTGAGTTTGTTTTAGCCTTTGAAATTACAAAGTAACTATGCCGTACATAAAAGCGACTTTGTACATTTACCTTGCTATGTGCTGATATTATCTTTACACTGTGTATTCCTTTTAAACCTTTGAGAGGTTTTGAGAGCGGAGGCTGTAAAGCGTTGAAGTGGTTTATACCCCCTCTTATTATATCGAAGTAAATTGACATTAATGGTTAAATTTAAAACTTCTTTGAACATCATTTCAGACCCTGGATTAGATAGAAATTATAAATGGAGTAGGATTTCAAAGTGTACACATAGGTAGATCTGTGCTTCTTTCCTTTGCGAGGAGCAGTTGACACAAGACATTACAAAGAAACGGCTAAATCTGATAACCACAGTCAAATTACAGTGGGGTCCATAACGTTTCCAGAATATATATACACTGCCGTTCATTCGAATACCCTTCCTAAAAGACATTATTATCTTGAATGTGTATTCTCAACATAGACGAAACTATCAAAGGAAGCATGTGTATTTCCAAGCCTACTATGAGGACAACGATGATAGGAAAGTTCTTAGTATTGTAAAATATCGAAATCCCAAAAAAGAACCTGAACCTATGATGGGTGAATCCAACATATACTCAACATAATTCCTTCCGGATGCTAAACTTAGAAGTAATTTATACTTAATAAAGAGCATATATTTTTATGTTATATTTCACCTAAGAATTCCATACCAAAATTTCAACGGAAATACACAATTGTATAAATTTTATATAGTATATATCTATATCTACATATTGTATATATTTACGTCCTCCAACGTGACGTCATGTTGGACGATGAATACAATGTTTAAATGAGCCCAGGGTCCATGGAGCTTAGTTATCCGACATTCATCTTTCAGGATGATGATAAAACCGGAAAAATCCTTATTAAGATCTCTAACCGAGATTCGAACGCGAGGTAGACAGGTTACCACCTGCGCTATAGGGTCAAGAAATTCATATTATAAAATGAATGCTATTTATATAGTTTTATTCTTCTTCTTCACTCCAAGGGCTAGGCAGTGCTGCCTGTTTCGGCTTAAAACATGTCTGACCATCGTTTTCGTGGTCTTCCCGGATGTCTCTTTCCTCTAGGTTTATAGTTTATAACTCTTCTTGGGATCCTATCTCTCGGCATTCTCTCAATATGCTCTCTCCATTCATTTCTATAATTTATTATTTTTTCTTCTAAAGAACTTATTTCTAAATCTTCTCTTATTTTTTCATTTGGAATTTTATCTAAAAGAGTACATCCCTTTACTGCTCTTAAAAATCTCATTTCGGCAGCCTGTATCTTGTTTTTGTCTGCTTTTGTTAATGTCCATGTTTCAGAACCAAAAAGAAAAGCAGGCACAGCCATTAGTTTATAAAATTTCATCCGTATTTATTTTCTGGTTATAACTTTTAGGCTTCTATTTATTATGCCGCATATTTGTTGAAACATTGTTAATTTATATTTAAAATCATTTTCATATTTATAATTGACATATGTTCCCAAATATTTGAAACCCGTAACTTGCTCTAAGATAATATCATCAATTACTATTTTGGTTCTAACAGTGTCTTTACCTCGAAACGCCATTGTTTTTGTTTTATTTGTGGAAATTTTGAAATTATAATTCTTAAGTTCTGTAAAATATATACTGCTCTTTGCAGCTCATCTTCAGTTTTACTTATAATTATTTGGTCATCTGCAAATAGCATCGTCTTAAGAGTAAAATTTGGTGCAAGATGAATGCCTCCGTTAATCTTAAACATCCACTCACTAATCAGATCATCTATATAAATTATGAATAAGATAGGAGATAAACTGCAAACCTATCTTACACTTTGATTTATATGTGTCCATTTACTATACATTCCATTTCCAATATGTATGCTGATTGTTGTATCCTTATATATAGATTTCATAACTTTAATGAGATGATTTGGGTAGCCTCTTCGAGTCATGATTTCCCACAATTTTTCCTATTTACACGATCAAACGCTTTTTCATAATCAATAATAGCTATATGTGTTTCCAGATTAAATTCTCTTCTTTTTTCAATTATCTGCTTAACTGTAAAGTTAGCATCTGTACAGGATCATTTTTTTTCTGAAACCATTTTGTTCTTCTAAAAGTAGAACATCTGTAATGGTTTGTAACCTTTTACTTAAGATTCTTGCATATAATTTATATCCTGTGTTAAAAATACTTATTCCCCTATAATTCTCACATCTGTTTCGAGCACCTTTCTTAAAAATAGATATAATTCGAGCATGGGTCCAGGATCTTGGGATTTGGCATCCATTCCAACAACTAGTAATTAAATTCAAAATTCTTTGATTTAGTATCGGTCCACCATTCCGGAAGTAATTTTCATTTTATTTTATTGCAATGTCAATTATCCTTTTTACAAACTGTTGTGAATTAATTGGTCTATAATATGTGTTTTTAGTACACTTGAACCACTTTAGTATCACTCTATATTTCTATTGTTAACTCGTCAGAATTTCAAACCCATAACTTTATTATTTCTACCAGCAATGTTTATGAAGGTAACAATATTATATCCCATCTGTTTTTACGTCATTTCAATGTACATGTAAGGGTCTGAAACACATTAATTTAATGTCTTAGTTAAATTTTTATCCGTTCCTAATGTGTGTGTTCAAATATTTCTCCAGAATGATCAAAACACATGTGCACAGGAAACATCTCTAGGAAAAATAGAAATTTTTAAGTTGTTAAATCATTTCTAAATCTGCTTTTCCTAGCATTAACCATCTCCGAACCATCTGTTGTACTTCAGAATTTACACTATTTTAGCAATACGAAATACTATCATTAGTTTGCTCATATACTCCTATGTGAACAACTAACATTTAAAAATATACAGATGAATTGATTTACTTGTATTGACCACTCAAAATTTTTAGTCTCTCTCTCTCTCTCTCTCTCTCTCTCTCTCTCTCTCTCTCTCTCTCTCTCTCTCTCTCTCACACACACACAATCACAAAATGGGTTTCAGAAGCCTGCCTATCTTCTGCTACAGCTAAATGAACCTCTTTCGTTTTTACTTTTCCCTTTCTTTGTAAATCTGTTTGATACTTAACAATTTTAGGTATTTAGAGAAATCCATTTCGAAGAAGCAATTCCTTTCTCTGCAAGTTGTGACGTTATTGGGAGCATTCTAAATGGAACCATAATCTCTTTTGTTATTTAGCTTCGAATGTTTTATTATTGTCCATGGCTGTATAACAATTAAGTTTTGTATGCAACAAGGTTCTTGACTAACCCAACTCTTCAACTAACCTGGTGTTGTCGAGACATTTTATTTGTAGATATTTAATCAGATACGTGCTTTTAGATGAAAATGAGATAGTTGAAGTGTGTAGTTGGATCCAAATGGAGAAAATGTTTAATCTTCAAGAACTGAACTGTTCAGCATTGGTAAAGCTGGCAGCTAGTCATCGAAGTCCAAGATATGGGAGCGGCGTTAAAACATGTGTTACCTAAGTAGTCGTCATCAAAATATATAAATTTGTGTATAAAAACCACAAATAGTTGTCAGTTACATTTCATTTTAGTCTTCCTATGCTCCAGTTGCCTTTGTAAAGAAGCAAATTTAAAAAACAGGGCTGAGAAAGAATTTTATATTTTATGGAACACCACGGACCATTTGAAGAATTCATAGCGCAACAATGGAGCAACAATTTTTTTAGCTAACTAGTAAAATTGTGTCACTGAGACTCCAATGTAAGGCACAAGGCAGAATTACCTCCACCGAGACATGACCGCAGCTGTTTCAGTGTGCGGTACGGCAGTTAGCTTTCTCACATAACTCGCCAAGGAAAATGTTAGGGAATTTTTGTTCCCAAAAATTGTGTTTATTTTTAGCTCGGCAATATTTCCTACTGGTGAAATAACAAAATGAGTAAAGAATCGAATGGTTACATTTAAATGACTTTTTCTACCTTTCCTTCAAAAAACTATTCTTAAGAATGCCTTTTATTTTATTTACGTCATCATAATTAAGATAAATATTTGTATAAATTGTTACTTTATTGGAGCAAATAATGGGAAATTATTTAAAAATACACGATTTTAGCCCGAAAACCTTCAAAAATAATTTGATTAATAAATAACATGAAGCAAAATTAAAGATCTATCGTCAAAAAATAAAGCTTAAGTCATAAATGCCGGAGGCGTGTACGTATTTCCTAGGTATACTGCACATGGACTGCATGTTATCGCCCGCGCATGTAAACTACTGCAAGTAGGTACAGCCTGACCAGGACAGCCGCCTCTCTGCACCACAACTTACAAGCGTAATAAACTATGCATTCTGGAATTGCACTTAAATGCTTATAACTTTTGAACCAATAATAGGACACACGTGCAACTTTGAGATAATATAATACATAACTGGGAGATAACATTACACTATTTACATCTCGGAGAAAATGTTGGAAGTGTCTTCCACCAGTATCTATACATGTTTACACTCGTCTTACCATATTCTCTGAAGTTTTACAGAATATCCTTGCCTATGTTACTTATTTCGTTTCGAATGGGTTCCTTGGGAACATCAATTGTCCGTGGCCTATTCTTGTACTCCGTTTTAGATACCCACTCAAGAAAAACTCCGGTGAGATTAGATCAGGGGATCTGGGGCGTTACAGAATTTTTGAGATTTTTCTATTACACTGGGCAACAATGAAAATGTTTCGGGCTTAAAAATTGTGAATTTACATGTATGTCCATCTGATAAATTAAAAAATCACCATAAAATGATAGATTAGCTTTTGTTTTGAAGATATATCAGTATTTAATTTTTTAGAGTGAAGATTTCATTTCTTTTTGGGAGTTCGCACACCTGTCAAATAACAAAACACAATCAGAGAGAAAGTTTGGAAGTTAAGTGATGCAAAAGTTAAGGAAGTCATTTTTGTCGGACCACAAATAAGAGAACTTGTAAAGGATCCTGCATTTGACCAAATTTTGGAGGGGAAAGAAAAGGAAGCTTTGGAAAGCCTTCAAGGGTTTTTAGTTTTTTTTGTTCATGGATTTTTAGGCAACAAAAGAAATGAAAACTACAAGCATTTGCTGACAGTGCTCCTGCAAATATACCGTAACTTCTTTTGATTTGTAATTTACGTCCTCCAACGTTGTCATATCGGACGATGAATGCAATGGGAGAAATGATGCTCAAATGAGCCCAGGGTCCGTAAAGCAGAGTTACCTGACATTCGTCTTTCAGGATAAGGGAAAACCCCGGATAAAAACCTTATCCAGTTAACTCACCCTGACCGAGATTCGAACTCGGGACCTCTTGAACGTGAGGCGCACATGCTACCACCTCGCTACCGAGGCTAGTTGTGGAAGCTGTTAGTGATGAACATGGGGAGAGATTCCATCAGGACATTTCTGTTATAGAACAAAGATATCAGGGCCGTTGAAATGAAGTAATGGTTGAGGATTACTGTTGGTCTTTGTATAAGGATTCTGCGGAACTCCATCACAAGAGGCAAGCTAAAAGACGACGAAGTCAATAGGCCACCACATGATTCTCTTCAGACACGACTATCTGCGAAGTATTTTTCCAGCAATTTAGAACTCTTAGCATGTAATTACCAGTAAAAAAACTCCAATGCACTTTCATTGTTGTTAGCATGTATGTAATTAAAATGTATCCTTTTCTCTCAATCCGTTAATATGTAATACTTCCACCTTAAGTATATCATAGAAACTAGAGCGAATAAAGTTGTTATTGTCATATTTGTTTATCTCAACCCAAAATTAGTAGGAATTGCCTCATAAAGTGTTGGAAACATTCAAACATTATTCTTTTGTTACCCAGTGTTATCAAAGAAACTGGTTACAAGTTCCATGGTGTCATTAGACATATGGCACGCTGCTCCATCTTGCTGGAATAACCTTTTGTCAATTCGATATCATCTCCGTAAAACTTCAGATAATATGGTGAGAGGAGTTATGTTGGAACAAATAATTAGAATTTTATGGCGGTTAATTCGACAACTCGAATTTCTAAAAGGATATATGAGTAAGTATTTGCTGATAGCTGTGTAAGGTATTACAAAATGGCTTTTTAAAAGCTATCAGTTACTGTACTCTGCATTCAATTCTTACTAACATATGTAACTTTAGATTAACTTCTAGGTGCTTTTAAATGCTTCAACTTTATAACTTTCATAAGTTTTGTTTGATTTTCACTGCATATTTGGCTTGTGCTGTTACTTCTAACATGATTATGTTACAGATAGTGATGCAATGCTAAGCAAAAACAATCACTTCAGCCAGAGGTTTGGAAACATCACGTACAGTACACTCACTAGTAAAAAGTGAGGACTCAGGATGTCCCAGGAGCAAGTCTGAACTCGTGACGAAGTAGCGACAAACAGGGATTAGATGCAGCGTGTCGTGTGATTAGGATTAATGTCTAAATATATTCCAAAGGACAACAAAAACACACCGAATAACTTCTTGTTGCTTGTCATGACAGATGAAGTTGTTTCTGCTTTCTAATTAACAGAAAGAGAAAACGATGTTATTTTTAATCTGCTTTGGCATTTTTGAACATTTTCCACGTGATATTTTGCTGTACTTTTATAACATTTCAAGTATGTCACATGATGTTTACTTATATGAATGCAGTTTTATACACTTCAATAGTTTGATGTTATAGAACTGTAACGAAATGAGTATTGTGTAAATAAAAATGCTCACACAGTAAAATTATGTGATGCAGCTTTAAAGCAAAGCAACAAAATCTTATGTGCCTACTCTTATATAAAATGTGTTTCAACAAAAGTGTCCCAAAAATTGTCCTGTGATAGCTGGTGGTTATTGAGTTAGGCAGTCATCTTTTCATGTCAGCTCAGTTGTTATAAGCAAATAGCCATGGAACTTTACATCATTCGGCAATGCTTAGAAATTGTTAAAATTTATCATCAAATTGGATCAAGATGGAGAAGCTCTCTCAATGGAGAAAGATACTAGGCTCTTATTAGGGACTATTTATGGCCTCAATTGGATGATCTGCTTCCAGCAAGATGGCGCCACAACGTCATACTGCTCTCGAAACAATCGATATTTTGAAGAAGTTCAGAGGTTTCATCATTTTCCGTGGTGGTGGTGTTAACTGGCACCCGAGATCACGTGATTTAACGCCGTTGCATTTTTTCTTGTAGAGTTATGTTAAATCTTGAGTTTACGGCAACAAGCCAGAAGCAGCAAATGATCTTATGAATAACATCACGCGTGTTATTCGTGAATTTGGATCTAGTTTACGTTATTCTGTCATTGAAAATTGGGTCAACGGTACACGCGCAACCCAACGATGTCGCAATGACATCAATTATGTTCCAGTAGAGAAAATTAAATAAACCTCTATCATTTACGGAACGTGTTTTGTTTAAGCTCAAAGAGACCGTCTCTTTGGCGTAGATGGTAGTATTTTAGCCTCACGTTCAAGAGGTCCCGAGTTCGAATCTCGGTTAGGATGAGTTACCTGGATAAGGTTTTTCCAGGGTTTTCCCTTATTCTGAAAGACTAATGTCGGGTAACTCTAAGCTCCTTAGACCCTGGACTCATTTGAACAGCATTTCACCCACTTCATTCAGCGTCCGATATGACTTAACGTTGGGGGATATAAATAGCAAAAAAAAAAAAAAAAAAAAAAAAAAAAGAAAGAAAAAAAGGAAAATAGACTAGACAAAAATCATTTACTCCTTAAAAAAATGGTTATGTGATGACCTTAACATTTCGTTCTCTTTGCATGGTCAGATAAGAAAACTCAAATTTCCTTGTGAAAAGTATGGGTATTTGAAGATTAGAATTATTTCTACATTTGTTATTTGATGAAACTGAAATTGGTTTATTGAGTACTACAAAATTATACATTTTTAGGTACACATGAATTAGGATCCCAGGCCTAGTTGTCACTGGGCAGCCAAATGCCTTCCTTATCATTTATATACACATATTTAATGCTTGTTTCTCTAATGTGTTCAATATTTACTCCCATAATCAGTTTTACAATTTTCTCTCTTTTCTCTCTTCTCCTCCTCCCTTGCTGACTTCTCCTCCTATTTCTGTTTAACTAACTTTATAAGTTTCATTTATATCTGTTGACTTTCAGCTTTTAACTTATCTTTCCTTGATAACATGACTGACACTTAGTATTTAGTTAGTGTGCAAAAATAATTTATAAGGAGCAGGACTTCAGGGAATGTTTACAAAAATTCAAGATATAGACTTAATTTTTTACGAAAGTATCTATTTTACGAAACTTATTATGTTTCAATGAAAATCTTTAGGGCCCTCTTTTTTGAAAAAAAAAAAAAAAAAATAAAGCTCAAATAGCTTTCCATATAAAGGGTATATAGGAGTTCCAGGATTCTCTTAGATGTTTCTGTGTAGGAGGATGAACTTAAATATTAAATTTAGTATTAAAGTAAACCTTAGTCTGTTTTATGGATTCATAACAAATAGACCTTTTTAAAACTTTATTTTTTATTTAGGGGACCTCAGAACATTTATTTCTTCTGGGATCACACTGCCTCTTTTGTTGGAATTAAATAGTACTTCTGCTACTTGATAATAATGTTGTAGGGACAGTAAACGTATTAAAGAGGACATTTCAAAGTGCAGTATAACTACCTATTGGCTTAGAAAAATTCGTTAATGTTATAAGATATTTGTACACCAAACCTTTAAAAAGAACTCTAAATGTGTTTATGCCAACCTGAATTGACCACTCTCGGTCACCTATTACACAAGTTCATGCAAATATTATGCTCGTATTTTCTTGTTTTAGTCAAACTTACATTAAAAGTAACAATAATGAAATTAAAGTAAATACCAGGTTTGAAATTTATATCAGGTTTCGTTTTTAACTATATACTCTGGAGCCTGGAGTCTCAGTTTACTCTGGAGTTTCAAACACGTATTTATTACGAAATCTGGATATTGAAATATGAGTTGAATGCTTTCTGTACGTATTAAGCGAGTAGGAGAGAAAATAAAAATATAATATTGGTCTCTTGTTGACTTATTATACCTGCAAACAGTAACAATTTATCTAAAAAGATAAACCTATAAAATGATTATTTAGTAGATATGCATAAAACGATTTTGTCAGTGAATGCAATGTAATATGCAAAGCTGTACTGTTGAATACACAGGCAAACAGAGGGGAAAAACTTTTCTTAATCAGTTAATGCAATGAATCCAAGCATGCAATGTTTGCGGCAGGATTAGGAAAAACAAATTTAACTCCAGGAACATGTGTTAATTAATTAGCATTTGAAATTTCTGTTTCAAACATATCAGCGAAAAAGTCCAAAGCCAGAGCTTGTAAACTTCCACCATTTCTGTAAACAAGCGTTAGGTCACCGTAGACAACACATATTACAACCCTTTATGCAAATGCTAGCAGAATGTTGACTTTATTACCAAATTCTCTTCAGTACAAATACATGAGTATGCGATGAAGTGCTACCCTATTACATAATAAAATAGATTCATAATACAAATTCTAAGGGTCAATTTAAAGTATTTGGTCAACATTTCTAAGTGCTTTTGAATCACCGTGAATATAAAAATGGAATCAATTTATGAGAAATCCTATCTCAGCTGGTTTCAGTAGATGAGAAAATTTATCTTCCGTGATTTTTAATTGAATAAAATAAACAATTTTCCATGAATGAAGCATGATTTATTTGTTTTTCATTATCTGTCCATTGTGTGATTATTTCCGAGTCACTCTCAATTCCTTTGAAATAAACAACTGAAAAATGTATAATAAGCTACAATGCTACCTCTAATTTTGTTAAGAAAAGAGAGCGGAACATTCTATCATCAAGCACGTGGTGAACATAAAGTCTGGATCCATTTTTGAGAAAACAGTTGATTTTGAATTTCTTTTACAGCTGTCAACTGAAGAGCGAATCGCTGTTGTTTCTGCACGTTTGGGGGGATTTACATATCAGGAGGTTCAAGCGGATTTCGAACGAAAATTCCATAAACCAGGTCCTACAAGGGCTAATATCAGACCACTGAGGTGGAAATTTTAAAGATCAGGCACTGTGTAAGACGTGAAACGTTCCAGTAGACCTCGAGTGACCAATGAATCTGTGCAGTAGGTAAGCGATGCTGTGACCAGAAGTCCAAAAGCATCAACCAGGAGGTTAAGTCGAGAGTTAGGTGTACCATAGTCGACAGTGTGGAAGATTCTGCATTTAATTTTTTTTTTTTTTTTTTTTTTTTTTTTTTAAAGGTCATACCGTGTCCAAATATGACATGCACTGGAACCGGAAGACTACGCTTCTCGCGAAGCAATGTGTTATGACCTGTTGAGGGCAGTTAAAGAAGCCAAGTTGTTGCAAATTGTGTTGCTTGGCGATGAGGCGACTCTTGTGGCATGCTCAACACACACAACTGCAAAGTGTGAACAAACACCCCTAAAGTTAATGTGTGGTTGGGGCTGACAAAATCGAAGTTCTATGGGCCATTCTTCTTTGGAGAACAAACAGTGACAGGCATTTCGTACCTTGATGTGCCAAAACTGTTCCTTCAACTACAATTACGGCAGGATGGCATTTTGGAAACTGGTTTTCCAACAGGATGGAGCCTCTTCTCATTTGACATTGATTGTTCGGGAGAACCCGGATACCACATTCCCACGTCGATGGATTGGCAGGGGTTCACACTGCATTTGGGCACTATGTTTCCCAGTTCTGACAACTCTTTACTTTTTGCATGAAGATACGTGAAATCACAAGTCTACAAAGTTAAAATCACCTCCATTGTCATTCTTAAGGAGCGTATCAGGCAGGCAGTGCGCGACATCACACCTGCAATGCTGAACAATGTCTGAGGCAGCAGTGCATCTCTGGAAACCTCTATGGAAGTGCAAAGGTGGTCATATCGAATGAGACTAAGAAAAACAATTAATGGATTATGTGTTACCATGTCACATGGTTTACAATACCTGTATTTGTTTGAATCTAATATTACGTTTTGTCGAAAATGTATCGAAACTTTATGTTCACCCTGTATTATTGACAGAGGTCTAAAGGCCTGTTCCAGTTGTATCTGATAAAACTTTCTTAGGTATTTCGATACCATTCATTCCTTACTTTGTTTTGTAGTTCTAAATCAGATAAATACAAAATTTCGTACATTTAAACTTGCTTCCAGCTATTTGAATCGGTTCTCTATATGATTAAGATTCCGTATGATTAACGAAATTCATAACTGAACATTACTTGAATAACCTTTGAAGTCTTGTATATTTTAAAGTATTTTTGAACACGACAAACGGCTTATAATATAGTGATCTCTGGGTTATTCTTTAAAGTTCTCGTAACATTTTAGCGAAATAATAAATAAATACGTTGCATAAGAAGCACAGTACATCTTTCTTTCAATTATAATGCAGTTTTGAATACAATTTCACATCTATAAACGTTTGACTCTTAAGATGAGTATAAAAACAAGTTTTTGTAAGAGAAGTTAATAAGAGTTGATTTGTAGACGTTGAATGGAAAAAATCATGTAAATTTTGGGTGGATTTAAACACAAAACTGTCACTACTTTAAATTAAACGTTGCCTGGTTCGCCACTGAATGTTGCTTGCACTTAAGTGAATTAGGAATAATGTGAAATGACGTCAGTACAAGTTTATACAACACGGTTCGGTGATAAGCTCGTTCTGTACTGTCCGATAAGCCTTTGGCGATGGCGCTTTCAAACACAAACGACCCGTTTGTTGCCCGAGGGTCGCAGGTTTGAGCCGGAGTTGATTAGATTTTGATGTTTCTACCAGTTTTCTCCCCGCAGTCTTGATTCATAGCGATGTTCCAGTAGCTATATATGTGTAGTGAAAAATAATGACGTGAACGGTGACAAAGGCAGACGTAATCCAAAATGACCTGTGTATTGAAAAGGAGTGCTTTGTGTAGTTATACGAGTGGAAGGGGTAGAGATGCCATCCTTCTGTACTTAGCTGATTGAAATCTCGTAATATCAATTTAGTCCCCGAAATTTTTATAAGCTTTGTGGCATTATCATTTGTAAAGGGAGTGCCTTTTCTAGTAAGTCCCTGCTATGGCAAAGTAGGCTAGAGCGTGGTAGCTATAGTACCCTATGGCTATAGCAGCTATAGTGTAGTATAGCTCTCGGCCATCTATCGCCTGCATTCTAGGAGATTAGGGAGGCCCGAGTTCAATTCCCGTGCCCGACCTACCTGACCCGTGTTTTTTTGGGAGTTTTCTGGGTCATCAGGAGAATACTGGATATGTTAATTACATCCCCGATTTTCTGTCCCTTCATATCATCTCCATTAACATTTCACATCATTCCTCATCTGGTGGTCCTTTTCAGGGTAGAAGTGTCGGCGGGAGTCTCGGCGGTACATGGCGCGTTGACATTCTCTGACTGAACCATTTCCTCCTCCGATAGGTTGGTTGCCAGTCTCCGAACCGGCTACTGAGACTGCTTCCAAACCACAATACGTGGGGAAATATCCGTTGACCTGACCTACCGTGGAATCTAAGAAAAACTGTAGGGACCCTGCCCTCTGCATTATCATGGCTCCTGTGAGCAGACGATCTGTCTCCTGTCATCTCACCCTTCCTCCCGAGGGTGCCAAAATTGGAGATCTAGGTACAACAGAGTAAGTTTAGACCTCCGTCCCGAATTTCTTACCTAGCGTAGTGCAATCCAGTCCACACCATCGAATGCTCCGGGGTTCAATGAATGTTCAATTTATTGGAATTCTAGTATGAGATAGCAATACTATAAATACCTTTAAATCGAAATGCTTGGACGGCTAAGTACTCTCCATTCCCCCACATCTACTAGCGCTACCACTATATTTGAACTTGGTATTTAAGTTTAACATCTTTCAAGAATGCCACATGTAAATTTTTCAAGAAAATTCTCCCACTCCATGCATAGAAATATGTTCCAAAATTATGTTTTTATCAAAAATGGAGTTTCATTAAATGAAAATGTTTATAAAAATGAAATGCATATCTTGAATTTTGTGGAATTAGCCTCATAAATCCTCTTCATTCTGGATGTCTTTTCCATAACTGGTAAACCGTAATAGAAAGAAATTTAATACAAAAGGAAATGTAGAACTCTTTAGGCACACAATTTACGTTCAATTTGTTTGTAGGGGTAACTATTTTCGAGATATGGCTTGCTGATGATTTGAATATTAAAATATTTATAATTCTATTAAATGGATATTCATTTGTTCTATGTTCTGGACATGCAAAGCTATAAAGTAGCATCCACGCCTTAAAAGATGTTACTGACACTTTAAACCGACAATATTCTCTTATTTCCATTATATATAAAGGAAATAAGTTATGAAATTGTTTCTTCAGTCATTTATCTTAATTAGCATGAAGTGTACAGAAGAATATTTTATAAAAAATATGAGTAGAAAAAGTGGCGGTAAAGCACTTATAATTCCTTTTTTTTCCCTCTTAGTTGTACTGTTATCTTAGCAACTTATTTCACTTCAAACAAGTATTTTTGTTTTCTACAAATCCTGTGAGGCTCATATTTGGGAAATGCCTTGTTCGGTTCCCGTTACGTTAGCCATCGTCACCTTCAGTTTCCATTTGTGATTTTCAGGAATCGGCAGATGAATACTTCTCCTTCAAAGAACTCTCAATTCCAACCTTCTACGGTTCAGGATTGCAGGATCATACGACGGTTATGCGTGGCGGCGGGTCGGTGTAGTGCTTTCTCGCTTGCTCTGGGCTCTGTGGGAGGAGCATGCTAGTTTCCGAGAAGCTTCAGTTGAGGATGACGTAGGTAGGCGTCAGCATTGGGTCAGTTTGAAATTCTAAGGAACCCAGCATTGTTAGATAGTATTGTGGCTCGGTAAGTCTAACCTTCCTCTCAAGGGTCACTTTAGTAGTATTTCAACTGTTTTAGTATTTACAGTTCTTACTACATGCAACATCATAAGCACTGGCCACTGAGGATACAAAATGTAGTGATGACTAATAAAGAAAACTTGGAATGGAAAAGTATCAAGTCTATGAGGAGGAATTCACGATATTGCCAGTTTTTATAGTAATAAATTTAATTTTTAATGTATATAAGTAAAATATATGCAGCTAAATAAATTCTTTGAGTCACTTTTGTATAAACAAGTGTTGGAAAATAGTTCAATTTTATATGTGTGTTTATCAGGTTTGGTATTTGTCCAGTATTCCTTTTTTGGCTTTAGGTTACGTACTCAAACCTTAGGTTATATAGGATAATGACTGAAATGGGTAAAATAATGCCCAAAAGAGCCCATGGTCCATAGAAATTAGGTTACTTAACATTCATCTTTCATGTAAGGAAGTTAAGGGTACCTCCCCAACATTTATCAATTACGAGTGAGGAAAAAAAACAGGGTCTGGGAGAACGGTTGTAGCATAACTCTTGTTCTTAACATAACTCTTAACGAACTCGACTACTCCTGTTCAGGTTAGTGCCTGTTAGTCCGTGGTTCTCAAGGTCCAATGGCGAAGAGTGACGTACTTTTAGCGTAGTTATTCTTAACATGGTTTCCTTCGCAAGAGAAGTAAATGCGAGGTTCTGTGTAGCAGATAAGAACCTAAAGTCTGATAGAGATATTTGAATAAAAGTAAGCGATTATTCAAGGCTAACATAGACTGGGACACTGAAAACGTTAATTGTTAAAGATCATTCATAAAAAAACTCTTATATGTGAGTGGGAATCCCCTTCATCTGACAATGCTAAAGGTCGCAATTTACGTTGGAATTACAACGCCCTGTGTCCACACCTCAGATGCTATGGTAAACTCCCTCGTTCTCTTTAAAACAGTTGCCTGCAATGTAGGTCCTTGGAGGCCGCCTACTTCTCATGAGTTTTTCCAGGTCGACAAGTCGAATTTTTGAGTGCTGTCTTCTACCACGTTTCATGTTAGAGGATGACTAACACTTGTGTCGGTCTCTTGCTATATTAACTTCTTTTCAGCTCCGGTAGAGGGCCGCTCGAGCCTTCATTGCTAAGTCGAGCTTTCTTCGGTTTTCAGGAGCTTCTGAATAACCTTCCAGAGTTTGAGCAGGCCACTATCCAGCGCCTCTCAGGTAGGTGGTCAACTCGGTAACAGCTCGACGAATTTCTGCTGCTTACGATGTCCATTCCTGCAGCCCATATTCTCCTACGGTTCCTTCTTTTCACCCGTCCACCGGAAGGTAATATACACAAAAGATTTAATCGGGGTCGACGTGCTAAATGTCCGCTCCGTAACATAATGTACCTCCTCCATCTATAAAAAGTACAACCGCGCAGAAAAGTGAGAGTGCCTGTCTCGGTAGCGTAGATGGTAGCGTGTCTGCCTCACGTTCAAGAGGTCCCGAGTTCGACTCAGGGTCAAGTTGAGTTACCTGGATAAGGTTTTCTCCGGGGTTTCCCTTTCCTGAAAGACGAATGTTGGGTAGCTCTAAGCTCCATAGACTCCGGGCTCATTTGAGCATAATTTCAGCCATTCCATTCATCATCTGATATGACAACGTTGGAGGATGTAAATTTCAAAATAAAATAATTAAAAATAAAAAGAGAGCGAGAAAATGGGGTATTCTAGTTAGACTGCTGTCTGTTTTTTCTCTAATTCAAGGACACTTTAAAAGTGCTTTCACTTAAATTTGGAAATTCATTCACCGGCAGCTACATGGCTCCTTGAATTAAAAGTGGCATTTGTGTTCTAAAATGCTAGTGCCTATTTTTCTCAGCTACTGCCCTTTTGTTTAAACATAAGTAGCTTTTATTATGTAATGTATAAATAAAAATACGCCGATTGCTAGCACCACTGAGTAAACATTTTAGTAACAGCATTTTTACTGAAATTTGAAGACATACAAATTCAAATATGTGCGTTTTTATTACTTCTACTTCCATTAAGCATGAAATATTTCGTCTTTAAATTGCAGTTCGGTCAACTTAGTTTCCGTAATGCAGTAACTATTCGCGGCTACTGGGAAATTGTGGGCGCAATCTGCCAAGGGGCATCCAGAAAGCGCGTTCTAGTTTAGAGGATGGCATGTATACCCCTTTCTATTCCTTTTATGCTTTATGTATTTGTCATAAAGCTCCCAACGTACTTAGATGAAGTGGCTAAAGGAGCCTGCTGATATTGTGGATAACAAGATTGAAGTGAAGCTGAAATGCAAAAAATCTGATACATGTGAACACTTCAGAAACAGTGATCTCTCCTAACCATTAAAAATGAGTTGAATAGTTTCGGAGACAAAATTGTATGTGCATAAGTCTCGAATACGAATTGCGCTACGTTTTTATTTATAATAGTTAATTGTTGTAAAATATTTCATCTTCCATAACATAAATATCTATTACATATCGAAAATGGCTAAATCAAACGTTACATTATTGTTTAAAAGATTATATCCAATATACGGAGATGCTTGGAGAGGTGTAGAATGCAGGTCTGTAAATGCCACCTTCTACTTTCTCACACATTCCTGAACTCTGGTGTCAAATACAGAAAGGCCGAGTGTTTTATGGCTAATGAATCAGTGCCAGGAACGCTAAAAACCGAGGGTAGAACACAAGCATGGTGCAAGAGAGGTGGGAAGTGAAGGTAGGCGGAAAAGATGGTAAAAAGGCAGAAAAGACAAAAAGGGTGACAAAAGTTATGGATTTCTTTAGTCTTGTCTACTCAGTATGAGGCTGCAGAGAGTTTGTTGAAAATATAACAAAGAAAACCAAGGAAGCGTTAACTTGACGATTAACCAAATGCTGCAAAATTGTATTCTTTTTGTACAAAATGAAGGGTCTATGTTTGCAATATAGTACATTCGTATGTGACAGAAATTTTGGGAAATACAACTAACGTGTTACTACTTCCGCTCCGAAAAGTGTGACAGATATTGGCTAGCATGTCACATGACTCAGGAGTGCTACTGCGCAACCTGCACTTATTAGTGTTTCTGTGTGCCTTCGACTATATCATTATGTATAACAGTTTAATGCTAACTTCTCGTTTAGTAACTGGCGTTTCTCAAAATAGTTGGCTCGGTGGCCAGATAGAAATCACAATGACGAAAGCTTGATTGAATGATATTGGTCACTGAGTCTGAAGGAGTTTATACAAATGTACTTGTTATTTATGACGAAGGACTTTCAGCCTAAGGTTTGTCTGTAATATACGACAGCAACCTTCAACAGCCATTAAAGTTAGAAGGAATTCGAGTGCACTCTTCATCCTCTCTAGCTGTTCTTACAGTTTTTCGTCATTTCGTTGGTAGAAGAACCTGCTACTTCTATGAAGTCACACTCACAGCTGGCAAAACGGATGTGGTTACATTTCCAGATACCTAGAACTAGTAACTTGAACTGTAGCGTGGTGCTCAGGTAGAATTGTGGAAAGGGAGAGAGATTAAGGTAATAATGACCATGTGGTCAGAGGTCAGAGCCAATTCTGACAAAGGTTTGCCCTCTACTTCCTTCTTAAATATGCAGTACGTCTGGCTGAATACTTTTAATTGCAAAAATGTTACAGCTCTCGTCTTTCGAGCATCACAGATTACCAATCACCTTATTGAACATTGAAATACTTATACTTCAGCCACAGCGAGAAACTGGGTGGTGTTCCAGTCCATTTGAAAATTCTAATTATTTTGTATATAAAGTAGTCCCTCCGAGAATTATTCTCCTGATATTTAACGGAAGCACAACCCAGTGTCAGAAAAGCCATTCTACAAAGTACCAATTCTCAAAGCTTAAGTTGAAAAAACAGAATTATTCGCCGTCCGCGTGCCATGAAAGCCGAGCCACGACTCCTTACTCGCCTCTTCGGAGGTATCCGGGAGGAAAGACAGGGCAACAATCACGCGCTCTCACGGCGGAAAAAGGGAAACGGAAACAAATGAAACGTGAGCCTAAGCAAACAATGTGCAATCTGCACAAACTGCACAAAATATACCTTCAAAGGATTGCATTATATCACTGAATAACGTTGGACGCCAAACCACTCTTAGCTGATTGATCACCTTGTCCGCATAAACTTCTGGATTTTGTGGTTTCTAGTATACATTCCGTTAAATTCGAATTGGGTCTCATTATTTCACATAATCCTCATTTTGTCTAACAATGGGAAGAAAATCCATTCAGTATTCAGGATTGTTCTCATTTAACGTATGCAATAACCTTGGCGAATACATTATACATTTGTACTACTAACTCTTGTCTAACACACTTCTTAAGTGACAATGCAAACTTTTCTAAGAACATAGCGAAGAAGTAGCACCTGTTGTTAACTATATCAGGTCTTCCGAATCTTCCCATGTGGATATTTCAGAAGATAAATTGAATTTTAAACTTATCACAAAGTAGGTAAGTGGCAAAGCGTTGTAAGTTGTTGAATGAGGTTAGTGCCGTCCTGAAAGCCTATCTCTTTCATTGGTATATGTCGCATTTCCTGTGACAGTCTGTGCAAGAGTGGTTTGGCGAGACCATTAATACTTTCACATCAATCTTTCTCTGGTATATAAGTGTTTCAAAATTCTTTACCACAATTTGACTGGAATACTTTGCAGCCGTTTTCTAGTGCTACTTTACTGACTGTATTCTGTATGCAGTGTGAACGATAAACATACGCAATAAATACTGAACCACCCTTATGCCGTGCTGTGTTGTGCTCCGAGTCCAGATGCAGACCACACTACCGTTTTAATCAGGTACTGTGCCACAACACCGCAATCTCAAGACAAACCAGAATATAGAAATGAACAAACAAGCGAGTGTTATTGTCGCTCTGCTGGAACGGTTAACATGGACTTATCTTTGTTAACAGAAACCTCTCAGTAAATGCCCTGATTATTCTTGTAAGAGTGAGACGGAAACTGACGGGCCTTCCTTTCGTGTGCTAAGCACCAATGAACATATCATTTCAGCCAATGGAATTCGCAGGAATCACAAATGACAGAGATATGTTCACTCCACGTGGAGTAATCAGTGCGTTATCTGAGAGGTATCTATTACCAGAGATAAATCCATGGCAACCGTTCCAGCAGGACGACTATACTAGCAATATGTATGCAAATATGATCGTGAAACTAATGCCCGCTGTTATTACGCTTCTCATGCACTCAAGAATAGCAATAACACTTTTTGATATTACGAATAACGCTCTAAACTTTAAGAAACTCAAGGATGAGACCGAGAGCGATTGAAGCACCCTGTACATATTGTTACTTTGTGGGTTCGTGAAATGAATAAGTCCAATTGCACCACTCAAAAATGTTCTTTATTTTCACCGACTTACAGTTAAACTCTTGCCAATTACACAGAATTACGTAATGCACACAGTTACGATTCACCAGTTCGACCGTTACAATTTCACTTGCACTCGTAATTACGTACAATACTCCGATGCACTCACACAGTCTTCTCGTCGTACACTAGCACTGCATTCTTACGCCAAGAACTGACTGACTCACTCTTCTTGCCCGACGTATTGCTTATATAGGGTCAGCTAGCCGATCTGGAAGGTTCTAGATTAGATGAAATATCCCGTAAGTTCGAGAAGACAGGTGGGACAGAAAGAGACGGCGCAGTGCTGTTTTTTTCCCAGCCACACCTTGTCACCACTATAAGACAAACGAGGGGGGGGGGCGTGGCGAACGCCAACCCTCTCCTGCTTGCCCGCTCTATAGGGTGTTCCGACGTTCGGGTGACAATATTCTACAGGTTATTCAATGTATCTCTGAGAGCAATATTCAAATAAATATTTAAAGTGTGTAACTATTTAATTATTATTACCGTATCTGACAAAATCAGTTTTATATTTAGTAATAACCCATTAAGATACTAAAAGTGTACTTCATTTAAAGTATTACATGCTGAGTTTCTGAGACTGGAAGTACGTTTAATATATAATACTTAAAGAGGAATTTAAAGTTCAAAATAAAGATGCATTTCATCCAATATTTTGATTATTCTTAAGTACACTCCGTCTTAATATAGAAAGAACGCTACTACTCATTGTTAAATAACATCCATATTACTAAGATATACGCTGTTCGTTTTCCTTCTGTTCCTGGGATAGTATAGTCAAAACAGCTGCACTTTGCCGGCCCTCGTAGCCACGGTCGTTAGAGCGTCTGTCTTCAGCGTTCCGCCGCGTAGAGGGTTGCGGATTCGAGTCCCGCCTTGGGCATGGGTGTTTATGTGCATAGTGTATATGTGTGAAACTAAAGAAAATATGTATGAAAATAAATGGAAACAATAAAAAACGTTTAAATAAGGAAAAGAATATATATTAAAATAAAAAATAAAAAAAAACTTTAAATGCATAATAGCTGATTTAATTTCTCTCCATAAATATAAATTTACAAGAAACAGCTTAGTAACCTAGTCTTCATAACGACTATGAAAATGTTCTGATTAGAGAAGGTCATGTCTCTGGTAAACACAAACCTTTAAAGCGCTATTATTAGCTTTAAGCCAGAATAATTTGGTTTCGTAAACCACTTTCAACAAGGACAAATAAGCCTTCCAAAGGGAGAGAAACGTGCTTTGATGGTTTAAATGCAGAGAAATGTGAAAGGTGAATGGGAAAAGTAAAGAGTAGGGCAAGGCGACAAGGAATAAAATTTTTTCTTGTGTAAATACAGAAAATAAATAGCAGAATGTTTGGAAGGAAGGGTGCAAACCTAGCTACCACGAGAGAACAACTAAGATTTACAGAACAATATGGAGAGGAGTTCGGATTGGAGAGAAAGAATACCAAAACGCAGAGAAGAAAGTGATAGAAAATAATTAGTTTTGAAAATTAGTGTGTGCTTTTACTGACTCTCTAATGAAGGGTCTTTTTTACAGGGCGTTTCAAAAGTCGCCCCCCCCATTAACTGCTACAGCGATATCCATTTTCAAAAAAAGTGCTTGAATATGTCAGGCAGTACATTTTATTATATTTCGTGCAAGTTGTTAGGTCATTACATATTTTTAAATTACACTTTCTTTTAACCTGGTAGTTATGGCACTCATGTTCGAGTGGCCATGGATTCGATTCTCATGGCCATGGACTGTTTCGAGGTTTCTCCGTGCCACTACGTTTCACTTGCATCCCCGAATTTCTTGCCCTTCCATTTAACCTTGCTCCTCATTTCACAGAGGCTTTATCTTGGTTAGCTATTTAACGGTTTCCTGTGCCGTGGCGTAGCGGGCTAAGGCAGCATGCCTTGGTCCCTGGTCACGGAAAGCGGCCCGGGTTCGATCCTACTCATGGGGTGCGGATTTTAGGTCCCGGGTATAGGACCGGTGCCCTCTCAGCATCGTGAGGAAAGTGAGGAGGTTAGGCTAGGTAAGCTGCCCTGGTCATGAAAACCAACATTCCGGCTGGGAGATGCCGAGATCCCCATATCGGTTGGATGATTGCCCACATCTGCCGTGTGTAAGTGGGCGTGTGGCCGGCAGTCGGGTTGGTAAGCCTTGGTCATCTTAGGGTGGTAGCCCCCGTGGTTATGTTTTTTAAGCTATTTAAGTGTGGCAAGTGTCGGTGTTGTATGGAAAGGAAAAATGGTGCTCTAAGTAGACTTTTTTCCTCGAGATCGTGGTAGTCTCCCGATTGCTGGCTCCCAGTGGGATCTGCAATTCTGCAGCGGGGGTGGGGGACAGTTGTGAGAGCTTCCACCAGTTTTAACTAATAATTGCAAGGCTACCTTTACGGTTGTGACTTCTACATAGATACATCCACCGTCTGTCTTCTCTTACCTCACCCCTCCTTTTATGGTCGGTTAGCGCTAGCCTACTGATTCCAAAGTCGCGTGTTTAAATCCGGCCCGGACCAATGTTTTTAAAACTGCTTAAAAGCGATAACTTCATGTCGACGAAACTGAAGCACAGCCGGGGCACTGATATTCTGGTAAATGACAGCATCATTAAAAAAATATTTAAACTATATTTTTTCCCCTCACAAGTTTGAACCACTCGTATAGCCCAGCCTTTCAATAGACCAACTCTCCCCCTCTGAACCGTGTCACGCCTCAAATGCTCCGTATTGTACAGACTACCAATTGTTTTATTCAAAACCGTTGCTATGGCAGCCAAATAAATAGTTGAAAGGGAGCCTTTATTTATTTACCTGTGTTCGCCGCACAACACCCACATAACTAAACTAAATACGCTACAAAAACAAATTTTCAATTAATTAAATGTTACATTAATGACGATCTGAATGTGTTTCATTGAAAGGTGCATATAGCTCATCTTTTGTACGTTTGCTGTCACCATATCCAATCATTGAAATCTCCATTCTCCCACATTTAAAAATCATGTTATTGTGAGCTCATTTCAACAAAAATACTGCATCAGTGATACCAAGAAGTGTAATTATTTATTGATGGCTTGAACAATTCCATAGGGTAATAAAACCTATTGAGAGGGTATACAAAACTGTTGGGTGCTATTTAAAAGTATTTCCAATGACGTCACAACCTGATAGTGGGTTGCTTCTGTGAAAAACACATTTTTAAGCATATTGTTTAACTAACATGTCTGAACGATTTTTGGAAAAATAATATTATTTCTATTTAGATGTGGCAGAGAATAATGTGGGACTTCTGAGATATATTGAATAATTTTCAAGAACTATTCTCACGAAAACTTATTTTTCTCTCTACGTCTTATTATATTCGAGAGCAATCTTTGCAGTGAATGGAGAACGCTATGTCAGAAAACTATAAATTTTTAAAACAATCCACCTGGACATATAAGTTAAACTATGCCTTAATATTTCCTTTTTCTTCTTAAGTCACCCAGAGTCATTTAAAAACATTAGAGTTGACCGTCATGAGCTCTGCTGCTATCACGACCATTATGTGGCTACTCGGCTAGCCAGACCTATCATTTAATCCATAAATTTGCGAGAGCCATCTGCCGGCAATTCCCTTAGGTGACTTAGCCTCGGAAATCCGCTTTAAGGCTGTGTCGTTAAGTGAAACGCATGGCTTGGACCAGTCTCTTTATTTTATGGGGCTGTTTGTCTTCAACAACTCGCTTAAGATACATTTACGGCTTGGTTAACCATACTAGTCATTCCCAAGTATGTTGTTTCACCAAGCTTTAACCAAGGAGGGAATGCAGGGAACTTTATGTAGCCTCACTTTGCACTGAGTTCTCAACCCGGATATCTCGGATGAATTCCTGGATGGATGAAGGGAATATTTTAAAATTAATCTTCTACTTTACAGTGTTTAGTCATAAGTTGTTTCAGAATGTTTAGGTGTTTTAACATATTACGCTAATATATTTTAACAAAGTGTTACTATTTCGGTAACTCTTAAAAGAACAAAAATTTAGTCCATGCTGCTGCAGTCCAAAGTAGCTCATTCATCACCCACTTGGTACCTTACGAGTTATTTTATGTGGGCCCTTCCCATCCTTCACACACATTTGACTCCCCAATGCTCTCTTCAGCTTGCCTAAATATTCAAGGCTATTTAAATCTCTTCCGTGAAAGTGCCTTTAGTGGGATTATATATATGATTTTAGTTAATTGATGGAAATTAATCATTTCTCCAGGAGATCCGTGGTTCAAATCCCGGCCATGGCATTGAATTTTGCATGTTGACTCTATCCATAAAAAACCTTAGCCTATAAACGGCTAGTGTGGAGAAATGATTAATTTCCGTCAATTAACTAAAATAATAAAGTTAAATTATGAAGCCTGGGATTCAAGTACTTAGGCCGCGCCGTGGCTCAGTGGTTAGACCACTTGTCTCGCACCAAGGCGGCCCGGGTTCGATCCCAGGCGACCGCAAAGTGAGATTTGTGGTGGACAACACGGCGCAGGGGCGGGTTTTCTCCGGGACCTCCGGTTTCCCCCGCCATCTCATTCCACCGGTGCTCCATCTTCATCTCATGTATCATCAGTGTCACCGCCTGCGGTGCCGTATGTAGTAAAAGCGGGCGTTAAACACTACACATTTCATTTTTCAAGTACTTACGATAGTAAGTCGCCACAAACGGAGTACCTCAGATGCGAGAGTCCCTAGTGGTTTACCGGGGAAATACACGAGTCAGTTGCAGAATTTAATTTCAGGACGGCGCGTTGACCATGGTAGCTCAATGAGTTAGTGCGACTGGACGGAAACCAGGGGATCCGTGGTTCAAATCCCGGCCATGGCATTAAATTTTTCATGTTGACTCTATCCATATATATATTTCTACAGTTTCCATTACATTCTGACTACAATGGCTTTGACATCTAACATGCAATTATTATACATATTGTACAAATAGATAAAATTGCTGACCCAAGATTTACTCGTTGACTCAGGTCTCCAGGCCATAAGCATTTGGTTTTCCTGAGCAGCTTGATGTCATTTCTACTTGCCCTTCGCTTCTTTTACCCTAATCCATTTTTCTCTTAACCTATATAAGAATTCTCCTATACATCTATTTTTCTTTTCACCCATCCACGTTAACATACGTAATGCTACTACGTCTTTGCTCACGCTGTCCCACTTCTTATCCCTTATTTTTCTCCTGCAATTTATCTCCTTACATTCTATCAGGTAATGAACAGTGCTCTCTTCATCTCCACAAAATTCGCATATCTCTACCTCATTACTTCTCAACCCTTTTAGATATATTATTCCTACTTTCATACATGATTATACATAATTGGTTTAGCAATTAGAGAAAAATGATTCATGCAGTGGAGCTTCAAGTCCCCATTATGTGTTTCAAATGGGAATTGTCTGTAGCGAATCAGATGCGTTAGAGCCTTCACCGTTGTCACCTCGTTACCTCAACTCATTTTATATTTCCCTCTCTCTCGCACACTTGCTAGTGTTCGTGGCGCTAGACGTAAGGGAACGCATATTGGATATATGGATATTCGTATATTACGCAAAGGTTCAAATATTTAGTTTAAAATTAATTATAGCTTATGAATTACTTATTTTTTAATCAAATAAAAATACCAGCGGTGCATCCGCATAGCTGTGAATTTTATTTAGGTTAAGAGAAAATTCGCCATTGTCATTGTCTTCATCCTCTGAGCACTGCAAATTTATGATGATAGGTTCCAAAATCTCGTTACGTGCTGTATTTTTTCAAAAGTCTTCTTCTTGTAGTTTATCTGATGTCTCATGCAGTTTTCCCAGTCTTGTGTTCCTTGTCAACTTCTTCGTGAATAAGTCGTTCAACGTCAGTCAGTTTAAAAATATTATTTCTGTTTGCAACATAATTTGAGCCAACATTAACTCTATTGGATTGTTCTAGCAGTAGTAAGAAGGGGGAAGGTAGATCGCGTCTCATTGATCCAGCTGATACAATTTTTCATGGAAGAGTAACTGAATAATGCTGTTTTGAACTCTCTAGAATAAATAGAGTTTACGAACCATTCATAAACAAAAGTAAAATGTGACTATACACACGTCCTGCCAGACTAGCAAGAAGTGTATCGTTCCCTCTCATCGAATTTAACAAACACCTTGGCTTATTCAAAGTATTGTCGCCAGGTCATTGTTGATTGGAGGCAGCGCGGGTAACAAGATCAAAGAGACGGCAGTGCAGTGTGGAGACAAAAGCTTGCTGAAATGGTGGGCGGGAGCAGACGGATTTCGCAAGAGTTCGCCTTTGTTCTAGCCGGTGTCGATTGTTTGAGAAATTTCTGGAATGTTAGAAAAACTATAAAAAGACAGCCTGCCTTCCAAAGAGAGCGAGTAGTCGGTAATTGAACGCGTGCGGGTAAGCGGCTGTGTTTGTTGAGCTTGTATGTTATATTGTGTATGTGTACGAAGCGTATTTCTACGGAAATAAAGTACAATTTTTTGTGTTTGTAACTTGGAATTTTAATTTCACGAACCCACAAAGTCACAATATATATTTCTTTTATCACGTCATGTCAAATGTTTACGTTTCAGTCCTGAGTAATTTCATATATACGTTCAAGCATACGTGCCAACCAATAATGACATTCATTAGTGTTTACGTCGCAATGCATTGTTATAATATAATGATATATAATTTATTTATTTGTATTAGGAAAACTAGTTGAGCTAAGAATATCGGGTTTTCATTGTTATGTTAGGTACATTACTATCTACCTTCCAAGTGGATCAGTTTTGGCAAAATCTGAATTTTTGTCTTAGTACGAATAGTGTTTCATACAGATTGATTAGGTTGGCGCTCCTCACACAGCACTTAGCGGGAATGCAATACGGCAAAACCGCAGGACTCCCAATGGTTACTCACCTAGTAGCGCTCAAGGACAAGCATCTTCCAATTTATTTATTTATTTATTTATTTATTTATTTATTTATTTATTTATTTATTTATTTATTTATTTATTTATTTATTTATTTATTTATTTATTTATTTATTTATTTATTTATTTATTTATTTATTTATTTATTATTTATTTATTTATTTATTTATTTATTATTTTTGCAATTTACGTCCTCCAACGTTAAGTCATATCAGACGATGAATGAAATGGATGAAATGATGCTCAAATGAGCCCGGAGTCCATAGAGCTTAGAGTTACCTGAAATTCGTCTTTCAGAATAAGGGAAAACTCCGGAAAAAGCCTTATCCAGGAAACTCACCCTGACCCAGATTCGAACTCGGGACCTCTTGAACGTGAGGCAGACGTGCCACCATCTACGCTACCGAGGCGGGCTTCCCATTTAAAACACATAAGAGCATGGCCTCTTTCGGAAGCATGTGTGTGCACGCGCACTTGTGTATGAGAAAATATTATTTAATCAGCGAACGATAAAGACAAAATCAATCAAGTAAATTTAAAGAAGTAAGGTGAAAATTGCAAAAAAAAAAAAAAAAAAAAAAAAAAAAGTTAATGATACTCAGGCATGGAAACTCTTTAGCATTTGGCCTTCGAGTAACCAAAATTCAAATCTCGATAATTACAATAACAGCAAACAGCGGCCAAAATATCAGTGACAGGTAGGTAAAATATGTTTTGATTGTAAGAATAGGAAGGGCATAAGGAGAGCGGCCATACAATGTCTTCCAGGCCAAGAACAGCATTTTAACGCCCAAGCATCCTCGTCATGTGCTCGGAACCGCATACACTACGAGCCTAAAAGCACTGGTAGATGATAAAGGAATTATAAAATGGAAATCGTGGTATTAAGTTAAAGACCGTCAGCAGTCGCACAGTGTAGTCCACCACGAAAGACCTATTTTGGTATTTTAACTCTGCTATCTCATATTCCTATCACCACATCGGTCGCTGTGCATACGTTTACTATCTTGTTAAGTGTTGCATAAGCTTGTTCAGTCATCGGAGTAATATCCGAGTCTGGCGCTTGCCTATTCAAGCGTAAATATCCCAAAGAAAGACGAATTCCATTGCGAAGTACAAAATGTATATTTGCATACTGAAATGCTATCTCATGGCAGCAATGATGTTCCATTGGACCATATAGTAATTTTATTGCAACAGTCATTGAAGTGAGAGCTTCGGGCTCTCCCATTCTTATTCGGTTGAAGTGAGCAGCGGTACTCTATAGAGGATTCAGAAGACAAGTTTTTCCTTTTGATATAATCCACGCAGCGTAACTTGGGCTTATAGAATTTACCGCCGCTTCCGCAGGGGATTTTACTTTCTTCTACCTACCTCAGATTTTGTCAAGAGGGATTTAGCTTTTGCTAGATGTAATGGGAATAAACATGGTAAGGAAGAATAACAACATTTAGTGTGCTGTAGTCCTGAATAAAATCCTGAATCCAAAATGAATATATCAATAACGTAAAAGAAGTCTGTTCTTGGATGTCGAAAGATTTCTCTGAATCTTCTAGTCACTTGTAAAAGTAAATTTTGCTTATTAGGTAAGTTATTGAAATTCCAATTTATTTAAAGATTGAGATACTTGATTTTAATTTTTCGTATTGTAGGGGAAATTATAAAAGACTGCGTGGCAATTAACTTAACGTTGATTTTACTATTTAGATTCGCAGGGTACTATACTGAATAAATGAATGAATTGTAGTGCTTAACGCCCGCTTTTACTATTTGCGGCACTGCAGGCGGTGACACTGATGCATGAATTGAAGATAGAATGAGATGGTGGGAGAAATAGGTGATCCCGGAAGAAGTTATCACAGCGCCATGTTGTTTACTACAAATCTTACTTGCGATGTTCGATCTGGGATCGAACCCGGGTTCACTTGATGAGAGTCAAGCGGTCTAAAAGCTCGGCCACGGTACGGCTAGGATACTTCAATGCTACTTGAATAAGGTATATAGTATTCTCTTAAATTGTTGTATATTAGCAATTAAATAGTTATCATTATACAAATGCAATAAAATGATTTATATTGATTTGTTAACAAAATATTTTTGCAACAGTATATCTTGTATATCAATTGTAATTCCACACTACTCGTCTGTAGAACAAAGCTTTGAGAACCAGACTGAAAAATTTCATGCCGTAGCCGGGATTTGAACTACGGACCTCCCGGTGTCTACCCGGTTGCTCTTAAGCATTGAGCTATTATGGCAACGCACCAGCATGTCATTAAATTGTCCAGCTGACTTGTATTACCACAGTAGCTCAGTGGATAAAAGCAGCCGGACGGAGATCGAGAGAGCCTTAGTTCAAATCCTGGCTATGGCATTGAATTGTTCAGTCAGGCTCTAACTTTCGAAAGTGTATATTTTGTTTCTATCGGATATGAAATTATAGTCAAACAAATTGGCTAATGTGTTTGCAAACTATTCTTGGTAATATATCTCAGGAGGTGACTTTTGATTTCTTCTGTCACTTTTGATATTTAGGCCTCGGTGCTAAACACAAAATTACACAAACTCTCATTTTGTCTCCCTCTTTCATATGACAGGTCGGCCCGGGAATGTGTGTCGGTCAACGCGGGCAAATGCTGCAGAGCTTTGCGATTTAGAACTTCTCAACTCGCCAGAGGGAAGTCCTTTGAGTCTCCACTTAGAAAGTTTCCCCAGATTTCCGTTGCAGGATCCCTGTAGTCACCCTTTGGCGCTATGGGTGGATCGACCCAACCAGGTCGAACGGGTGGTCCAGCCATTAACTTTTAGGGTATTCTGTACGAACCTAAAACATAGGAAGGGTTGGGGAAAAGAAACACTGCTTTGCCCACCTCCAGGCCGCGCCGTGGCTCAGTGGTTAGACCGCTTGGCTCTCACAAAGGCGGCCAGGGTTCGATCCCAGGCGACTGCAAAGTGAGATTTGTGGTAGACAACACGGAGCTGGGGCGGGCTTTCTCCGGGACTCCGGTTTCCCCACCATCCCATTCCACCGGTGCTCCATCTTCATCTCATGTATCATCAGTGTCACCGCCTTCGGTGCCGTATGTAGTAAAAGCGGGCGTTAAACACTAAACATTTCACACATTTGCCCACCTCGGTAGCGTAGATGGTAGCGTGTCTGCCTCACGTTCAAGATGTCCCAAGTTCGAATCTCGGTTAGGGTGAGTAACCTGGATAAGATATTTCCGGGGTTTTCCCTTATCCTGAAAGACGAATGTCGGGTAGCTCTAAGCTCCATGGTACCCGGACTCATTTGAGCAGCATTTCATCCATTTCATTCATCGTCCGATATAACTTAACGTTGGAGGACGTAAAATACAAAAAATCACTGCTGAGAGTTAACTTTCTTCGAATATGCGTTACTCTCACATGAGTTTCTCTACCCACTGTTCTACAAACGTTCTTGCAAGAACATGTGCTTGTATCCGTGTCATGTAAATTGATATAAATCTTTACAGGGATTGTGACTTACAAATTTCATGGCAGGGCGAATAGCCTTAAGCAACTTAAAGTGGGTCGGCGCTATTTGATAGTGATATGATGTGATACCACGTAAACTCACAATTAGAAAGGACAACGCATTGATTAGTGCAGAAAAACTCCAAAGCGGCACTTCTGATATGATTTGGAATATCGTTACTGGTATTGACTCTTAAGATTTACGGTTATGGATTGAAAAAGAAAGCATGTTTAAGTCCATTTTTTATATATTTTGGTTTTTTATGTTTATTTAATATTTATTATTCAGATTAGCTAACCACTTGGCACTGACTAAAAAGTTTTACAAAAACATTTATAGTTAAACCTAACTCAGATAATCTATCATTTCCGTCTAAATGGCCTTCAATAAAGTTTAAGTAGTTTGTATTTGCAGCCAGCGTTCATGAAGATCACCACAGCCATTTCAAAAGGAAGATTAATAATAACAGTTTATAATCTTCATTTAATTCGGTATCTTACACTAATTTACATTAACACTGCTCCTAGCTCACTGACTAGCACTCAGTACAATTCACGCCACACACTTACTGTATCTAACCATAATGGTATATCACAATGTTAACTGCTGTACAATTTAATCAACAATTCACATATGTAATTGTATTCACAATGGTAACTCTTGAGACTCTTAAGTTATCCTCCTGCATCCATTTGAAGAGGATAATCATTGCAAAGGATTGCCTAACTATCTGAAGGAACGCTGTTCTAAGAACTTGTGGCGAGAAAGCTGGTATTGCTAAAGATTGTCTGCACTCAGTGAAAGCAGCCAGTCTGGATGTTGGGATGGAAGTTGACTTCTGAACCAGTGTAATGGAGCTCAAATCGGGTGATATACGGCTCCATAGAAACACTGAGCCCCGTCATGATTAGCTTCAAACCATTCCCTCTGTAATGCCACATTTCCAGGACTTTTCTGAATTATCCAGTGTAATGTTCCCATTACCAACCAGATCGCACATCTGTGGAGCGCCGTGTCTTTAAAACTGAATTCCAGTCGCTGTAGCCTTCGAAGACATGGTGGAAATTCCGGCGGACACCACTTTCCAATAAAGTCTTTGAGCACCATCCAGATATGATTCACCTGTTTGCAAGAGGCAATCAGCATTGGCTCAATGAATCTTTCAAACAGAACCAAAGACTACAAAATCCCAACGATTTGGGGCTTTCTGGTAAGAATAAAAACGGGTTACATTGCTACCACAGTATTAAAAACTACTCAAATATATGTTTACCTCTAATAATTTGAAAAGATAGGAAAAACGCCCAAAAGAAAAATAATATAACATAATGACAGCCCTTATACGCAGCAAAACTAATGAGTACCTTAATTCCCTTTAGGACACCCCCATGGACTGTCCATTATTCAGCCCCAGCTTAGCAAACTGTAACTTGTTTTTATTAAAAAAGGACAGTATACCTGCAATCACTTTTTCGTTATCGCATGAAACAGTGAAACAAAACCCTTGCTTCTTCTGAAGGGCATCATTGCTTTGAGTATCCTGGTGTTAAAGAGGAATACTTGTAAACAAAAATTTACATTTTTTAAATTAATCATTCTTTGTGTAAGACTAGTTTCCCCGTGTACTACTAATTCTGAAGAATAATAAAATGAACTCAATTATTCTGATATTATCAATTATCCTAGAACTCATTTACTACCGGAAACTGTATCCTCTGTAAACAAAAGCATATCAGTCACATCGCAATGTTCGAGTAGGTTGCGAATTTGAATACCTAGATGGCGTATTAGTTACACGTTTCTATGTAATCAGATATTTAATCAGTTGTGTGTTTATGCAATCCATTTCGGTAATTAACAGAAGAGATACACTGTACAGAGAAGGTGAAAGGCTTTGTAACATGTCTGTTAGCTTTCGAAACAAATGAAGTATGCAGACCAATGTGACAGTGTTGCGCACAGCTGGTTCAATTGACAGTTGAAACCCGCACATTTTCCTTTCTCATGGATTGGAGAGATCTCTTATCGATGGAATTATCGACTGGATGGAGAGGCGTTTTATGAATTGACAGTTTGACCTGATGTTCATACAATGGTGATTGTGGTGCGAATAGGGACACAAAGTGAAGATTCAAACTGGTGCATAGCGTTAAATTTATTAATCATACAAGATAATGACTGAAAACTCTTTAGTCTCATCAAAAAGGTCAAGCATGAATTTGTTTGTTTGCAGTGAAATTGTGTAAAACCATGAATCATTTTAACAAGAAAGTACGAATATAATTACGTAATAGATGAACATAATAATAAATCCCAGTATTTGGATAATGTTTAAATACTGAAAGAGCTGACTAAAATTAACTAAATTAACTCTTTTTCACACAAGCCGAGTGTCGATTAAAGTTTGAAAGGTAGGACCATTGTGGAAAGATGTAATGTCGTAACCGGCAACTTAACCACAAATCTTCGATTTCTCACGTTTCTTTAACTAATTTTGAGGTACCTCTGTAATATGTTCTTATATATGTATATGTAATAATATAAAGTTGTGTTCATCGTACAGAAAATTAATATGCAATAATTTCTGACTATCGTTTCAGTTTCACTTGGTGACGCTATGCTGATAAAGGGTACACACTTTACTCATATAACACCACGAAGAATAAATTTGGACCCTTATTGAAGCTGCTCAGTTTTTGAGGGATCAACTATTGTGAATTCTCCTGGGCACACATCTGCAGTGCGCTAAGTGTTCTCATAGCCTGATATTACGTAAAATAAAGTTTGAACGGGCACGACAAGAATAGTTCATGTAGGTATTTTGGACTTTTGCTACAAATTGGATGCCCCCAGAAGGGAGAATGGGGTTAGAGAGTGGCCAGGTCAACGTCGGAACAGAGGGAAGTATCCCAATGCTTTTTTTTACAGATTGAAACTCTCCGGTGTCACATGGTTCAATAGGCTCTCCATTTGTATACTTATACGTTCCACTGGGTTGCCCAAAATTCCAAAACATCTTGAAGAACGGAGATTTACAGAGGCAATCCTGTTTTCTTGTCATACAGTCCCGAAACCCCGCAGACACCTACAACTTCAACCAATCCCATGAATTAAACTGAAGATTAATGGAGGTACAGGAAATTTGAGAATGTAGTAAGTCCTCCCAGCATTCGCCTAGTGACCAGGAAGCCCATGGATTGAGAAGATCATCGTGGGAATCGAACCCTAGTCATCCGAATGCGACTCTCTTTGGATTGGGGTTAACATATTGAAACATGTGGAACTATTTCTTTAGCCAGGATTATTCTCCATACAGTACAGTAGTATAAATGAGAATTTTAATGGCCTGTGAATTTAATGCAATAATTAAAAGTACGTAATGCAAGCCTAAGGATTTTAACGGCTATTAGCGAGTAAAAAATAATGCTATAAATCTTACACACCGTAAATATTTACAGAGGTATTAACTAAAGAATATTTTGTACAAAAGCTAGGAGAGAAAGTCATTTGAGCGAACACATCGCCAATAAAACAAATGCATGTCACAGGTCCTGCCCCCATCTCGCTCACATGGCTTTCTATGTAGAAATGGCATGATCATTTTGAAGTGTCTTGCATCTTTGGAGCCACTGAGTCTAGAATTGAATACGCCTAATACGTCCGCAGGGGTGCATGACTGGGATGTACGAGAAGTTGCCTACCCAACACGGCGTTCGGTCTGAACGCGAGAGCTTCCATATCATAACAGTAGTTAGCGCTGTGTCCACCGAAACCTCTCTTGCACTGTGACGTGTTTGGTCGACATTGGGGGTTACTTAAACCTGTAAGAGGGCTATTTCTTATGATTAATAGTAAAAGAAACATGGATTTGTTTAATAGTGTTGCGAAAGTAGAGAAAAAATTCTATCTGTGCGTAATGAATGTTTGTAGTGTTTGTAAGAAAAAATTAGCAAGATTGATTTTTTATTTTATGCTTTTGTGTATGTATTGCTGGACACATTATTTGAACCACGTTTGATTATAGTCGTATTACTAAACTTCTGATTCTACGTCATGCTGCAGATAACTTCATCACACGTGTACTACGCTCTTCTTTCACTTAGAGCTGACATACATTTCAAAAAATTAATTTAAAACAAATGTCATGATATCCGTTATTAATATTTCGACTTTATAATAGTTTACCGAAATTGACTAGCATTGGAGGAACTTACAAAATAGTATATTGTCTCTACATCGGTGCATAAGAAACAAAATAAGTTTAATACAAAACAAAGTGGCCCCACGATAATGTATGCAGGATTTGGTAGGTATCGGGTTCGATCTCTGGTAACTACCACTGTGAAGTATGGATTTTCCGTGGTTTGCCTGAGTCCGCAGACGAATGTTTTAATGGTTTCCCTTCTGTACAATTTCAGTCTCTCTCATTTCCTGTACCCATCTCTTACCATAAGTTCGACGGAGTTCTGCAGTTGGGCGATGGATATATGCTCTGCAAAGATTTCCTTCGTGTCGTCAGTTGTGACTACCCAGTCAGCATCTGTTTCTGTTTGCTCCACTAGAAGAGACCCTGGGTTAGTTTTTTTTTTTTAATTTACCTCCAATGTTTAGTCATATCGCACAGTGAATGAATAGGGTGAAATGATTCTCAAATGAGTCTAGGGTCCATTAAGCTTAGTTACTCAACATTCGTCTTTCAGGATGAGGGGAAAACCCTGAAAAAACGTTATTCAGGTAATCTACCCTGACCGAGATTCAAACTCTGGACCTCTTGAACATGAAGCAGACAAGCAACCACCTACGCTACCGAGGCGGACATAGGGGTTTTTATATGCCCTTCAATGCATTATAGTTGAAACTGTGAGCAAACCTTTCTTTGTCGAACTTTTAGTCTCTCCCCTCATCCCTCCCAACAAAAGGTCGGGAAGGAGCACAAATTTCGTGTGGTTTAAGTTACTCCAAACACTTTTACCCTTTACATAATTATAAAGAAACTGTACTACTAGGGTATGTTGAAGATAAAGCCAATCTAATGTAACAAATCATACAATCAGTTCAATTACTACTTTTTCTGCGCTAGTAATTACCATTTAATATAGTAACACTTACATAATAAAATGTATATTGACACAAAAGGCCAATAACTTTATTATAAAGTTACACGTTACATGTTAATTAAATTTCTTTGTTTCTAATTAAAGCTTTGTAACCTTTTACTCGTTTTGTATACTCAAAGCCTTCTTCGTGCGTAATATTTTTTCTATCTCATCATGATGTCAGTATTAATGCTTAAAAACAAACAATTAGTGCGGCTGCACTGAGGAAAAATAAATAAAAAGAATGCAAAAAATGAGACAGCTGGGGAATTGTCGTACGAGCATATTGTCAAGGTAGTTAACTTGGTCAGAATAAATGGGATAACCGTGGTTCAGATCCCGGTTATGTATTAAATTTTTTCAGTCTAATTTTTTATTTCCTAGTTTGTGTTACAAACTTGTGTGAATGAATAATAATTAATTAGAAAGGAATATAATCATAATATGTCTGAAATTATTGATGTGTCTCAATATAGGTGCCATACATTATTTTAAAGCAATTTTATTCTGGTAATAGAATAAAATCTCGTATTATAAGTAACTGCCTCTTCATTACACTACTTAAAGTAATAAAGTACTTTATTTATGTGGTAGTCTTTGTAGATGTAAATAACGGGATGAATTGAAAAATTGGTCATGTTAAATTTACTAATGTTGGTATATTTGCTCTCGAGGACAACATGATGAAATCGGGCAAGAAGGATGTTTTCGAAATTGACTGTTATTATGGAGGCTAAAATACCTATCAAAATGCCATTTGTAGGAGAAAGAAACAATATCTTATTTCTCAGAATTCCTGTTAAAATTAAATCCTATGTTATTAACCTTTGTCTATAATAGATGACTTCTGTTTCAGTTCATGTTAGATAATTAGCTAATAAATTCAGAGTTAATTATATTTATAAGGGGCACACCTTTAATATATCTTGCTCAAGTTGGTTTCTGAAATGCAGGTTTAGGAGTTAGTTTTAGCTAGAATGTGAAACAAAATATTAATTAACTTAACGCTTTTTGTTAGCTATTCTTGTTCACGTCTAGCTTCCAGGACTATTTCTCATTATCATACGCGTTGTGCTTATGGAAGGAGCATTGCAGGGAATTAATGGTTATTGGAGATCATATATTATCTAGATAAAATAGTGCATAACGTGTTGATATTGTCACGAGCCATTGTTGTGCCTGCGCGCCGGCGCGTGCAAAGAGAAAGATAGTGCTGCGCGGAGATAAAAGCCTGCCAATAAAGAGAAAGAGACAGCTGTTTGGCAGGTTCGTCTTTCTTCTTGTGCCTTCTTGATTGTTAGCGAACATTCCACTAATTTCTAAAACAATGAGTGGAGATATAAAAGAAGCCGTGGCTATGATGATGGTGATGATGATGATGATGATGATGATGATGATGATGATGATGATGATGATGATGATGATGATGATGATGATATGGATATAAGGGCGCTCACCTGCTTGGTCATCAGCGCCCTTACAGAAACTGATTCATGGCAATAGCCAGATATAAATTAGTCAAAATTTAAAAAAACATATCAAAACAAAATGACTAAAAGATAAATAATAACAATAAACAGTAAAACGCTATAATTTACCATAAAAAACTAAAAGCCATAAAATACTATTTTCAATAAAAAAGTAGCCATAACAAGAGCTACCTGCCCAGAGGTGGTCTAACCAATTTGTTGCGTTTCTTTGGGGCAGGGCTAGAGCTTTTAGCAGGTTTTTCCTGCCTTTTCCTCACTGTCGTTTGGGCAGTGAGAACAGGATCCACCCGCTCCACATCGTCAATGGAAGAGGACGGGTTACACACTGGTGACTCCAAATCCGGTCTGCCGACAGGATCGGAAACTGCGACCGGCGAAGATGAAAATCGCCGATCGGCGTCCTCTCCAGATGAGTCCTTAGATGTTGTGGACGGAGATGTTCGCGGACTTTTGTGCTGGCTAGCTCTCTTTTCAGTTGTCCTACTTTTTACCTTGAGGAAGTCCGTTCTGTCATAAGTGGTCTTAAATTTTCTGGGCGACACATTATATACTACCGGTTCACTTGTTCTTGAAGTAGATGCTTTCGCCGGTGACTTGATTAAAACATTCTTCTTAGGACTGGACTTGGTCGGCGCACTCACTGTTGTTCGTGTTGGTGTTTGTTGCTTTGGCTGTGATCTTTGTGTAATTGATCTTTCGGATATTACTTCCCCGTTTATTTCGCAGGTTTGTGTTGCGATTTCACGTCTAGGTACCGGCTTAACTGCAACTGCACTATAAATAACGGTCCTAGGGACAGAAGGCTGGCGAATACGCAAGAGTTTCCGGGCTTCCACGAAGGACACCCTCTCTCTTACCCGGATCTCTTGGATCGCCTTCTCCTCCATAAAACGGGGACATTCTCTGGAGTTAGATGAGTGATGACCACTGCAGTTAACACACTTTGCGGGTGAAGTGCATACATTGTCGTACTTGACTTCCCAGCAGTCAACGCAAGTGGCAACTCCATTACATGAATCACTTGTGTGGCCAAAGCGCTGGCATTTGTAACACCTCAACGGATTAGGTATATACTGCCTCACTTCAATGGCTTCATACCCTTCCTTAATCCTTTTCGGGATTCACCTCGTTCACCTTGTTCTTTGCGGTGAACTCTATATACATTAGTCACACCTTGTTCCGCCAGGTTTTGCTGAATCTCCTCATTGGACATACCATTCAATGCGCTGGTGTTTACAACACCACGCGAGGAGTTCAGAGTCCTATGCCATTCAACGCGCACCGGATAGCTCGCAAGCATATTGGCTTTCAAGGTTTTAGCAGCCTGTGTCGAAGAAACTGCTTCGACCAGGAGCGTGCCATTGCGAGATCTAGTACATGCCTTCACAGAACCAGCAATACTGTCTAAGCCCTGCTCAATAACGAACGGATTCACGGTACTAAACTTGCAACCTTCCTCAGTTCTATAAATAAATAGCGAGGACCACTACACTCGGCTATTTCCTTTCCACTTTTGCTATTAATTTTAATAGAGGGGTTTACCATAGTAGATAAGACTAAGTTTCATCCCGCAGTGCTCCCCACCCACCACGGAGCCCAACAAGGGGTCATCCCACTGGGATGACAGGGCTACACAGG
The DNA here is from genome assembly GCA_030765055.1 of Mantis religiosa. Lineage (NCBI taxonomy): Eukaryota > Metazoa > Arthropoda > Insecta > Mantodea > Mantidae > Mantis > Mantis religiosa. The sequence goes on along the minus strand of CM060958.1, from coordinate 41,720,278 downwards.
GGATATAGCGAGCTCGCCGTCCCACTCACCCTGAAGTTCGGTACAATACCTAGTCCTGGCCGATTGATTAGGGGTGGGTTAGTCCCTAACCTCCCGTTTAAGCGAAGCAGAAGCCAAAGTAGTGTATTAGAAATGCGCACCCTCCCCGAATTCAGAGAAATACTGTCACGTGCTCAGATACGCATCCCTCAACCACCAGGACAAACCTTTCCACCGACACGGGTCTCCACGCACAACCTACACGTGGGTGGGCCTGTTGACCGTCTCCCTCAGCCACGAAGAGGAACCCACATGAGGGAGACTGTTGGCTTAGGACCCCGGGTGCGCCAAACCCGTACCTACCGCAGTAGGCCCCTGGGGGGGAAAGCCGTGGCTAGTTTATCTAGGTACAGTCGTAATTGAACTCAATAAGCTGTGATTTGAAAGTGAACTTTTGTTGTTTGTTTACGTTTTCAGAAGCTACGAGAGACTGTGTTGCTATATGTTACGTCATTCTGCTGCCAAGGGTGTACAAACTGTCGTTCTACAGAAAAAAGAGAATTTTCAATTTCTGCAAACTTGAATTTAATTTTAAGAACCCACAAAGTCACAATATTAATTTAATTTCTAACTGTTATAGATTGAAAATGACACTGTCTATAGATACTGATTAGAAGTGTGGGTATTCATCAAAGGTAAATGAAATAAACTACATATCAATTATGCTACAAAGCAAAATTCAAACTATAGGCTGTGCATGTACCACAATATACTACCATAACATTTTTAAGTACCTCTTCTATATGCCAAGAACATGAAACGTGGTGTCTTTGGTAATGAGCGAGACTATTTGAGAGTTTCTGGCTTCGTTTCCTGAATGTTCGTGGTTTTCTCTGCTTGTCAAGGCGAATGCTGGGAAATTTATCTTCCACCTGATTTTTTCTTGGAGTCATCGTCTCTGGTTAGATTTCTCCGTTCCTCCACAACTAAGTGTTTCAGGGCCACCCGCCTCTTTATGTGGGTCATCAAGCTTGAAATCGCTAGACATATCTGCACGTCTCTGTTGGCTTAACTGCCTGCCACCTTCTGTGGTTCCTTCAGCATATCCGATCATCCTGGGAGAGAAAGCAAAGTATCCTGTCTGTGCTCTGACCTCAGGTAACACACACCATCAGCAACTAAAACTTTTCAAAGCTTCTCTCCCTCTCCTTCAAAGCCACAGAACCCTCTTAGCCGAATCGAATTTGTAATTTATCTCACGTAAACTATCACGTCACAAATACAGCACACAGGGGCAGAAAGATGGGTTGAGAAAGTAGAAACATGTGAGCTATTAAAACTAAAAAATATCCATGTTTTCAAACTCATAGATTTCAAACCATGTATATCTGGTGAAATCTCGCCATTAAATATTAGCTGAAGTACAAACTTATTTAACTTACTTATTGTAAATACATATTATTACTAAAACTGAGCTATTGTAATTTTCAGTAACACAGAATAGCAGTGAGAAGTTTTGAATCATCAATTGTGAATTCAGCGTTAATCTATTCCAGTCATTTCGTTATTCGTCGCTCTTTGTGCAAATGGGTGAAAATAACGTGTAGGGATGTTGCATACCGACAACATGTCACCCTTGTACTGTCATGGCGTAACAATATCACAGGGATGAAGTTGATGCGACCGCACAATTCCGCTCCGTCGGCAAACTGGAAAGCTGATCTGGCATGTAAGCAAGATCAAAGCGTGGCTGGCTGAGAAAATCAGTTTCCAAATTAACTCGCGACCCAAAAATTTGCATACTCCAGCGGGGCTATGCAGTGTCCGATGTCAGAAGAAGTTCTTGAGGTGAAGGCGTGCTGTTTCCATCAACAAAAGGAGACTTCTTAGACGAGTAGATTGAGTGAAACCATTCTGTCTCTCTTTGAAGTTGTATAGTTTACTGCTTCAACTCAGTTGAAGTGAGTATATTGTTACATAGGAGAAGTGCTATAAACCAACAGTAAGAAGGAAGACAGCTCATTTCATAGTAAAATGGCATATGTAGAGTGACGAGTATACAAAGTGGCTCGCAATAGAACGCAACTCTTTATGTCGATAATAGCAAATTTAGTCTCACACTCTTCCCACGTCAAATTTTCTATTCCTCAAACACAACACTAGCCACTGAATTGATAGTATACTTTACCTTACTTAAAATATAGCCAAAGTGTAATAACATTGAAAGATAGTTGTACATATACTCAATATCGGAGTACTTTTAAGAAAACTTTTAGTTTAGTTTTGCTGCAAAAGTGTAATATAATATAATGAATATGTAGAAATAAAGATGAGGATAAAATCCTCTTGTTTACTTATTTTACGCTGTTACGTTGCATTTTAATGTAACACTTTGTACTCCAGATGTTAGTATTTCATTTACTGTAGCAGCCATAACCTTAGTCTCCATGTAGCATCAGAATTATTTACTTGGAAATTAAATGATGTAAAGAAATAATAGGATATAGACACGTAAATACAACAATTAAGTTCTGTATGCTAGACTCAATGCGTGAAATACGAGTTCCAATTTGGTCAGGGGACAAAAAGTTATTAAAAAGAAAGCCATATGTTTCAAAAAAGTTAATAGTTGTAAGTCAGTGTAGATAAGGCAATTAGACAATCCGGGAAATTAAGTCAACAAGAAATGCATTAGCTGAAGGCTCAATTACTTAGAACTCGGTACTTCAGATACAGGGAAGCGTTTATTAGTACGAGGGTCACTGCTCATATTTTGAGCCTAATAATTAAAACAAAGTAATTTCTGATTGAAAACTGCTTTATTGTTTTTAAAAATATTCTCCTTTATGATCAATACACCTCTGCATCCGTTTGAACCATTTATCAAAGCATTTATTCCAGTCCTCTTGAGACACTTCCAAAACATGGCTTATGAAGGCAGCAACGGCTTTTTCTACTGACAAAACTCGTTGTCTATGCAATTTATTCCTGATGTTTGGGAATAAAAAGAATTAGGTACCAAATCAAAAAATTACGTGGTGAAGGAAACCACGTAAACAAAATTCTGAACATTTCTAAAGGAAAACTATTTCTTAGTGTTAACCAATCCATAGAGTAAAACATATAGTATAAGACATTGATTTGGCAATATGTGATATAGAAACTTCTGTAGATTGATAATGAAATAGCGTGACTTATACTGATAGAGAACACGTAATTTTAAAATTATGATGTTTGTTTTGGTCTCTTACAGAAGCGGTTTTACTGTAATCGATTATAGGTTTTCCATAGCGCTTAGAAAGCGCGGTAGGTTTATGTTCAAGACAATTTTTCGCTTAGCATTTTACCAAATTGCGCGTTTTAGGAACAATAACATTTCAAAGCATGAAGTTTTTGATATGTTAGAAGTTTGCAGGTCTAATATTTAAATAGTTACAGTTTTTCAAGGTAAGATTAAAAACAGTTTAATTTTATGTCCTAAAAGAGCCGATAACTTGCTAAAAATATCAATTACAGTCTACATTAAATATATCAGCCTTATCAACAGGTTTTTATCCTCAGAGCGAAAGGTTTCATAGTCTGTCACTGCAGCAGCTGGCAGCAGATTCTCAAAGGGGGCATTAAAAAGGTGTCGATCATAAGAACTTTTAAACAAATGCTATAACTATTGTTCAGTTAAAGGCGCACATAAATAATTATTCACTATCTCGTCTAGCCCGCCTTGGTAGCATAGATGGTGGCCTGTCTATCTCACGTTCAAGTGGTCCCGAATTTCGAATCTCGATCAGGGTGAGTTACCTGGATAAGGCTTTTTTCAGGGTTTTCCTGTATCTGGAAGGCAAATATCGGGTAACTCTAAGCTCTATGGACCTTAGGCCCAACTGAGCATCATTTCACCGTTTCACTCATCGTCCGATATGACTTAGCGTTGGAGTACGTCAGTTAAAACAAAAAAGCTCTTGTCTAGGAGGTAGAATTTATATTTTATTGTTTTAATCTTTCCTTATGTACCAGTTGAAAAGAAAAGCATTTATTGAAGCAGTGCCAGAACTAATCTTTTATTTCATATAAATTATACGAGTAATGCAGTTCACTGGTTCATTGTTTGCATCCCTGAATTACTGTTCAGGTCAATCGTATAAAAGGCTCATACAAGCTGGGTGGAGTCAAAGGTTGTTAACCTGAAGGCGGAAATGTCAAAAATCACTAATGCGATATAGGGAAATAAGTCATTTTAAATACACGTCGGGTATACGCAACTTAACACAATTGAAATGCGTTGCTAAACAAAGTGTGCTATTATAATTCTGTGATTACATTGGCTCCGAATATTTTAGGTTGTCAAGTTGGCATCCTTTCAATAGAGGCGCTGGTGTTGGATACCTCTTTAGTTTGAATACTTCGTCAATTATGTTGTATTAGACTTTCATCGCTTCTCAAACATCTGGATCAATTTGGGCCACAATTTGCTGGCGCCTTCCTCTTGCTGTTCAAGGATGGACTTTGCAGTCTGTCCAACCTCGAAGACTATCTTCTCGTCCCAATATCGGCATTCCTATTGATACTCTGTTGCATGGAATATAATGGAACAAGCGTTTTGTTATTATATTGCGATTAATTCTTTCATTTTTTGTTGGAAGCTGTAGAGTTTACAGGTTTTTTCTTTATCCACATTGTGTGTATATATATCCAAGTATTTTGCCTTAAACATTTCACATCTGCCTATTATATTTAGATTATATTTGTTTGGAGTCTAATTTTTATTGCAAACACAGCAGATAGAACTTAAAAAATTTTCAAAACTCTCTCTATTCTTGTTTTGCTTCTAAAGGAATCCAACAGTAACCAAACATATATTGAAATCAAGCTAAATTTTGCTCTATATCATGTTTTTTATCATGTGAAATTAAGCATAAATAATTAACTTTGTCTTGTTCATTTATACTTCTACTTAACACTAATTTCGTTAGAACTTGGCAGTTTAATATCTTTATATTAATAATATTAACTATTGATATTAGGCTTGTTAATCCTTTAACTCCAATCAAAAAATTTAAAAATGGAAAGCAAGATTGTTTAAAGCCAAAAATGCCTCCCCTATCAATATTCACTGAGCATTCAGACTGTCCAAACAAACATGTCCATATCTGAGCTTTAACAACTTTAAGAACATTTTGATAACGTTTCTGTCATAAGTTATGCTTTTATAAGACAGTTAATATATTTATACGTAATTGATGTAAAAGTACATTTGTGGAAAATGAATATTTAATTATTAATGTTCACTATATTGTTATGTAAAACGATATGTAACAAAGTAGGTAACATATTTCACATTGAATTTACGAAACAGAATATGTAATTACTCAATTGTACATGTACAAACATTATACATAATTAAGTAGCCTTAATTATTTTAAAACAATCCTTCAAATACAAGGAAAATAATAGCACAAGTTATAGATGGACAGCAGCGTTTATTATCTAAATATTAGAAGTTTCTCCGCACCAAATTCAGTATATACCAACAAAAATAAACGTATATTTACTTAGATTCCAGTTTAATACGTTGCAGTTATTTCAAATATCAATTATTTGTACTACACACTAGATAGAACTTTTAAAGTTCAGTGAACTTAACCATAATTGCAACCCCTCAACATTTATCTTCTAATTTATGTTTTATTATGCTAAACGTTCTAAGATCTAGTTATCATGTTAAAATGCATACACTATACAAAACATTATTAATCCTTCAGTTGAGTCATCATTGTTTGTCTATCACATTGTTATTTATTCTTTTATGAACTATAATTAATTTTAAAGGATGTAGCGATATCGGAGTAGAATAATTTCGAATCGGTAGCATTTGAAACATATGGAAAAAGTAGTAGAGACCATTTATATCTGTGCCAGAAACCACAATACCTAAGGCCATATTTTTATAACTCCCAATACAAACGTTAATATTTGATTAAAATTGCAGAAATGAGCATTTTAAATGGAGGCTAATTTTTGAAATTTTATTACGATTTATTTCTGCATAAAATTGTTGTTAAAATTATATCTGTACACAACGTCTCGTATAAGAAATTATTTTACTTATGTTACTAATAAGTTATATTACTATGCTCTGTTATAGATCCAAAAGGCTTTTCCAGGAATAGTTACAAATTTTAAATATGTGGTCATAAGCACGAAAATAAAAATTATTATTTCCCTGGTGAATTATGCTAAAACAGTGGTCATTTTGTCACTCACTGTTTCCCAAAGGTTTCTGTGATTTATGTTTCACAAGGCAAATGACATGATGTTCCATTATTTATAAAACAATGCGGATTAATTCTCTAATGGGATCGATTATTGTTGTTCCTTACATACAGAAACATATCAGTGGAGAACTGAATTGGGAAATCAGCTAAATTGCGAGCCTTGATACCGAATCAGTCTGGCCTATGACAGGTTTGTTCATTAAAACAAATGAATAATAAAATCCAACAAACAGTAAGCGAATTATAAACATGTCCTGAATTGTAATTATGTGCTTTTAAACCCTTATAATTTCTCAACTACATACCTGTAGTAAGTCTTAAGTCTTAAGTCTCAGAAACTTTTACGTCTTGTCAAAAATTTTCTATGTTGAAGTTTCACCAATAATACAGTAGACTGAATAAAAAAACAGGAAATTTCTGAGCTATATTGCAGCATGTTACAAAATATGAATAGATGGTTAAATACTAGACTTGCTACATAACTTCCAAGGATGCAATAGAAAATTTTCAAGACAATCCCCCCCCCCCCGTTTTAAACTGATCTTTACATCGTTCAAAATATTTGTATAAGACTGGACTGGACTACGTTACGGAGGGGATTCGGCACGGAGGTCCAAACTTGGTCTATTGTACCTATGACAAGTGTGGCATCCCCGGGAGGAAGGATGAGGTGCGAGGAGAGAGAGAGGACTGCCATGCCAAGCTGCCACGAATAGCAGAGGGCAGGGTCCCTACACTTTACCATTTGGAAACTGGCAGGGCAGCACCACCGGCATCCTACTCTACTGCGGCCCGAAAACGGCCCCACCCAGTTCGGAAACCGGAGAGCATCCTACCGGAAAAGAACATTTATCCATGCACCGCCGAGACTCCCGTCGACACTTCTACCCTGAAAGACACCACCACCTGAGATATGTTATAAAATGATAATGGAGATGAAATATAACGACAGCAAATTCGGGGGATGTAATTAATCTACATAGCATTCGCTTGGTGATTCGGGAATCCCCCGAAAAACCTGTGGATCAGGTAGGTCAGCCACGGGAATCGAATCCATACCTCTCGAATGTGTACCACAGACGTAAACTCCTGAGTCATTCCTCTTTGTATTCCATAAGAAATAAAAATCATGTATTTTCTGGTAGTGACCTGAGATGTCTTCTTTATTCTAATGATTTTTATACGACTAAACCGTAAGAGAGGAGCAAAATCCCGCTTCATCACAAATGGCTATACTGTTAAAGTATGCAATTAATGTGAATATAGTTTTGTGTCACAAATCATTTCGAAATTGTTTCTGTTTTTAAATTTTCATACATTAATGCTTTACTCAAGTGGCAACTTACTCTTTTTTTCTCATATTAATTTAAAGAGGGTATCGAATTTTGGCTAACACACAGCGATCGTCTTTTAGGAATTTGGTTCACTTTACCTGCCACATCTATCTTGTATCTAAAAGTAAATCATGTGTAAAGCAAAATGAAATTTTATCTCAACTATAGGAATAACTTGTATAAGTAGTTTTAGAAAGCAGTGAAAGCAATCCATCAGATTAAACCAGTGATATCGATGTAGGTTTTTACAGAAAAACCCTTCAAATGCAACCTTGTGACCTACGCACTGTCATTTACTGGGTCTTCCAAATAAAAGCAATCATCCTCTGCCATCGATCACCCAAAGTAAAATTACTTTCTCTGTCTACACAGTTTCCTGCTTCCTCCTGATCTAAAACAGCCGAAAGGCTTTCATATGGAGCTAAACACAAACATTGTAAAAAAATTCCTGCGAAATTATATTTTCCTTTTCCTTCTGATACGAAACTACGGAAGCAGAAACGGAAAGTAAATCAGGAAAAGATTCTTCCTCAAAGAGAAAACCAAAGTTAAATATAGGAAATATCAAATGAAAGACCGTAATAATAAAGTAACATTTATACTTCAATACTGTAAATCTTTCCTTCAATTATTGCTGATGAAAAAGTGGCCAAAGTGCTGATATGTTACATATAGAACGACCTGTAAATTATTTCTGCATTTATTTGTTCCTTTAAGTATTGTATCTGTGAAGAGCAAAGGCCAATTCAGCGTCCCCAAACGCTATGATACTTCAAGAAAATATCCCACCCTACACAATGATTCATAAGGAAAAAAATATTCTTACTTTTGTCTAAAATTCTAAAAAAATTGGTTTAAATGCTATGTTTATAATATTTTCAGAACAAATACAATGAATAACTTCAAAGTTTCTGGATGATTTTTGTAGCACAGTTAAACGTAATGGATAAATCTTACTGAACAAGAATTTTTAATTCTAAGTCGTATAAAATAACTAATACAGAGATTAACCACAGGTTAGCATCTGTGTTGGTCGTTCAACTTTTGATTGCTGATTTCCCAACCGTTAAGGTATTTAACAGTAAATTTAGGAAATTTATTTCACGCAACAAGTCGAATTTCAGTACAAATACATATTTTGAGGTCTCCTGTGCCAAAAAAGGTTTTAGAAAGAGGACCATGTATGAGAATTTGAACAACATAACTCAAAAGTATAGGATCCGGTATATACCAAACTTGATATTGAGACAGTTATTTTAATTTCAAACTCCAAAATATTTCTATTATTTTTATACGTGTTAACTTAAATTTGTTTTAAAATATTTTAAAAAGTCTTCATAAGCTGTTAGTAGTGTTAAGTAAACAAGATTAAATGTGAAAAAGTGAGACGCGTAATAAAGTGATTTAGGAATAAACAAGATTCAGTAATGTTAATTTGTTTTAACGAGGGAAGTTTAAAATTATTTGAAATTATTTAAATTAAGTTTTAAAAGAGAAATCATAAAAATAACCAAATATGGTATGATTGTATTGGTAGTTAGGGATGACGTGGCCAATAAGAAAATGTTTAATTGTCATGGTGATGGAAAAAAAATCAATAAACTTCGTTTAGGAAGAAGAAATCATTATTCGCTGTCTAGAGGTGACAGAATAGACGTGAGTGAATACGGCGCAAGTTTCCACAATGTTAATGAATTGTAAAATAGATTTCATACAATATTGTGTAATCCAAGGACGTGGATGAAGCCACGATGCTTATTGTTTCTTTTAATACAGTATTAAGAGATTGGATTATTTTAATTTAAGAAAAGTTAAATTATTTCTTGATTAATAAGAAAATTATATCCTTCTGACCTCTGCCCGAGACTAACCTAAGGTGAATTATTCCATGCATCGACTGTAGCAGCTACGGGCAACGGCGGGAGAAATTGTTACGTCATAAAACATGGGATCTGGAAAATTCGGATACAGACGTCCTCTCAACCCGGGTCCTAAACTTTATTCCAGTCCACGAGGAATATGTTTCAATCCATAGCCATGGATCATGCACTACATTTAAGATGTGTATCCTTTAAATATATGACAAGATGTTCAAAACAATCCTTACAACATAAACTGCCTATACATGAAACATATTCCTTAGTTTTCATTTTTTTCAAACATGGCTCTGACAATTTTTAATATTTCATAAGTTTAAGAAATTTGATTTAAAATAAAAATGTATCTTTATTTCTTTGGTAATTCTCTATGAAGTTCTCTTCATTCAAAATACTTTTGTACAATTCATAAATGGTAAGAGATGAATTCCTACTAAGAATAAGTTTAGATTCCCTGGAAAGATGCCATTAAAGCGAAATAATATTTTTTGTGGCGTTAATTATTTTATAAACTATTAATTTTAATATAGGAATACATAAGTTTTTCTAAAGTGGAGAAAACATTTTCGAGGGTTCTCTCATGTAGAGAGCACAGGTTTCGAAGTTACTGTATAGCGAACCGCTCTAAAGAGTCACTATTCCTTTAACCTATTATGCGCTATTAATACGCTTATATCTAAGAGGAATCTGCAGCAAAACACTTGTAAATGTTTATCCCGATGAACAAGAAGTAGAGATATAGCAATAATAATAGTAATAATAGTACTTTGGATAATAGTGAACAGAAAAATTTATATGAACGTAGCTTTTTACTGTAGTAGTGCTCTATTCCACCCAAAAATTCTATGTCGATATTTCACAAATACACAACTCTTGAGGCCAACCCCCCCACAACAAAGTATTTAAAAGGCACGGTATTGAATTTTTCATGTTGACTCTGTCTATCAAAGACCATAGCCTATATACTGCTAGTGTTAAGAAATGGTTCATTTCCATCAATTAACTAAAATAATAATAGTTAAATGATGAACACTGGGACTCAAGTACTTAAAATAGTAATTCGCCACAAACTGTGAATCTCGGATGCGGGAGCTCTAGTGGTTTACCGGGGAAATATACAAGTCAAATGGAGAATTTGTCGTGACGGCAAGTTGACCATGGCATTGAATTTTTCATGTTGACTATCTATTTATAAGACATTTAAGTCTCTCTCTCTCTCTCTCTCTCTCTCTCTCTCTCTCTCTCTCTCTCTCTCTCTCTCTCTCTCTCTCTCTCTCTCTCTCTCTCTCTCTCTCTGTGTGTGTGTGTGTGTGTGTGTGTGTGTGTGTGTGTGTGTGTGTGTGTGTGTGTGTGTGTGTGTGTGTGTGTGTGTGTGTGTTTCTGTGTGAAAGGCATCACTAAAACGTTTCCGACAAATACCAGATGTGCTGTATATCTTTCAAAGGTGTAATATGAGGGGAAAATCACCTGCCAATCTAAGCTACGATTACAGATAACTTGTCCATGAGTTTTACTTGATCTTCAAATTTTTTTATTAATGTCCTACATATCTTTTATATTTACAAGAATAATTATAATGAAATAATAGCTAATATTAGTTACAATCCGACAGTAACTTCTTGCTTCTTCACTTGGAAGGAATTTTGTACAATGAACAAACTATAAAAGAAACACTATCTCTTTAAAACACTTTATTTCCCATACAATATCCTATATTGGATTTGAATTAGTCAATACTTGGTGATGTCGCTATGCTGTTGTTTCTTGAAATTACAGGAAAAGAGCAGGGAATTTTAAGGCCAGCATATAGCAACGGTCTTTTAAATATTTAACTATTGCTGTCTCCTTTGTGGTCACAAAAATGAATAATGAAGCTCTTTGTGCCAATTTTTATCACAATTAAGTTGTAGGAACAAGAATAGGCATTTGAAAGAACAGGTTCTAGAAACTATATAAAAATATACGATAGTTGATAAAGTGATACTTTTTCAGAAGGAATACAAACGGGTTTCTATGAAATCCCGCATCAACATTGTTAGAGTACGTTGTTACTTCCTCTACCTAAGTAAGGGGCAAAGAAAACGAAGCAAAGAGAAATTAACTTTCACATTTCGTGACCTTCGCCATCTCGTTTTTTTAACTATCCTCAAAGTTATTAAGGATTTCCAGAGTTTTATGCACTTTTTGTGACATGCTTTGCTTATGCATCACCGGCTAGTGGCCTTTCATCAGTACACTACACGAAGGTACAAATACCAAAGTTAACTAAACTAATAGTGAATTCCACCATAAGCTTTCAGGGGCGGGTTAATAGTGCCCTTTAAATGAGCTCAAATCCCATTACGGCGAAGAGATAAGCCTTTTTGTCCTCGTTTGCATATATAGATGGATTTTAGAGACCTGCAAAATATAGATTGTTAAATCCTAAGCCATACATATAATAGAAAAGAATAAGAACTATTCTGAAACACAATGCCTTATGTATAATGGCTATATGATGTCCCCACGTATGGTGTATGTGAGTAAATTTGGAAGAAGTATAGCTTGGCACAGATACTATTAAACAAGGGGAAAACTATCATTGAAGTTTAAATTTCGAAATTCAACACATTTTCAAATATTATTTAATTTTATATAATACCTATGAAAGCTAGAAAGACAAAATATGTGTTGATCACCGATAATCATAGCAGATTGAACATCTAAAGCGTAAGGAAAATTACTTAAATTTACAGGCTTCAAAAAATAGTAAGGCAAAAGCTCCCAACGTCGATCAACTCTTGCTTTTGTTGTCACTTTGTTGTATTTTATACTAGCTTTACATATGAGGATAAACAAGGCTATGTTGACTTACTTAAATGCTCGCATTTCTTCCCAATGAGATTTTATCTACAAATAAGAGCGAAAATCCGAAATGTGATTCAACTGCATTAATGAGAAATCATGGTAGAAACTGTGGTATTTGCTATTCTTTTCTCAATGGTTTTGCATGCATTTTCTTGGTATTTTTGTAATGTGTTTTCTGTCTTTATAGTATTCTGAGAGTTTTAACTAGCTCTTTGGCGTCTAGTGCAACAGTTTGTAATAGTCTACCCTCCTTTCTTTGATAGATTCCGTAAGGAACTACACTTTCACCTCGCTTTCTAACCGTACCTGAACTACCAAATTGAGCTTCAAGGTGTTTAGTTTCCCCTATAAAATTATCTTTTCTCTTAAAATTTATTTTAGACTTTTCGATTTTGAAATTCTTGGCCTGGTTATTTGCCAATGATAATCTGAGACATGTGATGAAGTAATGGAGTGCGTCACGTTTGATGACGTCTCCAATCCCATTCTCCAATAAATCTAATGCCAGCTGCTCCATTGTCTTAGTGTATGCGAGAGTGCCCATGAGGATAAAAAAGAAACAGCAGTTAACTTAAAAATTTAATGGAGGCTAACAGTAAACTGTTTGAAGCGAGTTTCTGAACTGCGTGAGGTTGAAGAATTAACCGTTTCCGAATCTAATAACACGAAATGGTAATTATTGAATGATGGCTGCAAATGTCTGATGTGTCTAGAATTTACGGTTTAAACATGTTTCCGTAAAAATACAAAGGGTATATTATTGCTAGTCACATAAATGCTAATGCAAAGGCAATTTTGCGGTGACCGCTAAATTCTATATCAAAGCGGGGCCTTTAAGCGCTACGGCTACCGATAATCGGACTCAGAAAACACATCTGTAAGATGTGAAACACGAAGGAAAAGAGGCGAACTTAGAAATACACGTCCTTTGCCAACATAACCCCGTCTACATGACTACCCTTACCAAAGGTTCTACATTGCCGAATCTTAAAGCTGCCAACTCGTATCTAAAGTATTGTTTACAATCTGCGACTTCGCTCATGTCATGCTCTGTTCGTGATTATCATTGTTTACATCATGATATAACACATGCTACATCATCTAAGTGGCTTAAGTTTCTGAACGATTAATGTTTAAATGAAAATAAAAACTCAATGTGTTCAAATTTGTGTTCGTATAATAAATTAACATATTTATAATTATCCAGTCCTCTACAAATTTCTTAAGTTTATACGAATTTATAAAATATCGGTCTTATGAAATGTTCTGATGGAAGGCAGGAAGTTTTGATCTCATTTGTGTTTGGCTCATTCAAACCTTTGGGATGTTACTATTTAACCATTTATTTTCTGAATTAGATTTTCTGCATATGTCATTATTTCTCTTAATTTCTAAACCACTTTACGTATCCCTTGTTGAATCCCAGTTGCTGCTGTCAATATATCTGTGGCGAAGAAGAGGCAGTGCCCACGGAAAATAATAGGTGATATGCCGGACGTGGATGATATTAGGGTTATAGGAGACTGAGTTGCATGTATGTTTCAATGTATTCTAAAGTGTAATTGGCATTAAAATAATTATGTAGTTTACAATTGAAAAAATCTATAAAAGTTTCTACTTCTAAATTTTATTATAACATAAAAACACTTAATATATACTGAAACCTGACCAAAAACACTACACCATCTTAGAGGATTAAATGTAAACATATGAGTTTAAATATCTGTATAAAATAAAAATAAATCCCTAACGCGACAGCCCTTAGAGGACCAAGGACTACCAACCCGACTGCCGGCCTCACGCCCACTTACACACTGCAGAGGTGGGCGATCATCCAGCTAAATATCTGTCTTCTTCTTCTACCTCCATGGATTAGGCTATAGCCTGTTCCGGTCTCACATCGATCCATCGTTTCCTAGGTCGTCCTATTGATCTACGTCCTTTCGGTTTATATTCCATTATTTGTTTAGGGATTTTCTCTAGAGTAATTCTTCCTAAATGATGGAGCCAATTTTCTCTATATTCCATTAATTTTAATAAAACAGAATTGATGTTTAATTCATTTCTTATGTCTTCATTTCTAAGTTGATCTTCCCTTGTACATCCCTTAACAGATCTTAGGAAACAGCGAGTCTTGCTAAATATCTGTATAGTTTATAATTAATGATAAAGGTAAACATACGTACATATCTCGAAAAGGCCCCGAAATAAGATCGCAATTATGGCGTTTTGTGCTTTTAATGTAACTATTGGGAAGGGGGGGGAGGTTGAAAGGGAGACAGAAGTGCGAACAAATCAAATAAATGCCATGCGAACATAGACGGGGTGTCTTAACATTTCCAGAACGAACAACGTTCCGAAACTTTGGGAGTCAGATTAAGGATGCTTTGTGAACACCCAAAATGGGGACATGTGCAGTCCAACCGACACTAGGCGCAACTGTACCGCCCAGCAGCAAGACCAAAATACCTTCACCTCACCCTTCAACTCTAAAACAGATCATGAAAGAGGAAGTGAGGGGTATATAGGAAATTATGGCCTCGAAAGGTAATAGCTGAGGAACTACCCAAGCATTCGCCTTTTATCCCAGGAAGACCATGAGTAAACCATGGTTAGAGCGAGCAGTCGACAAGATTCAAACCCGGAACACCCGAATGTGAGCCTTTCACATTACTGGAATTTGGTGTGGGTATTTAGGTAATTAAGGCTTCAAATTTTAGGTTTATATTGCATAAACTTGCAGAAACTTATGTTGACCTGAGTTGACCTAATGGGTAGCAACACGATCGCAATTTATAGAACCTGCTTTCTGTTTTCAGGCTCTGTGGGCTTTAAGCAGTTTAATTTGATGAAGATATGCGCAAAATGACACGGGAAGAGTATGTTTCCTGTTCACCAGTTCAGAACTGCCGCTGGGTATTTGCCGGAATTCATATCCATTGGTATTCTGCATGACATATTGATAGGATGACCAAAGCTGTATGCCGTAAAATTAAATATGTTTATGGTTTATTTGCTATACCTTTACAGGTTGGAGGAAAAGCTCACGAATACCGTTACAATGTTTTTAAAATTTGTTAAGGATCATCTAAAATTATATGTAAATACAGATACTCATGGCAGCGTGCAGAGCTGACAAATTCTTAACCTGTACCATGAGCTTTCATTTATGGAAAAGTTACCGATATTTGTAGTGGAGGATCTGGAGACAAAAACTTTCTTTTTGAGACTTGAGTGGTTATAACTCTAAGTTAAGGTAATCTTTATGTAGCTTTCCAGTATAAGTAATTAAACAGAGCTAAACAATATTTGTACTTTCCCTGTGTAACACCCACACACTATGAAGTATGGAGTTATGATAATTCTCCCAATGAGGGGAAAATGTATCTCTGAAAATACAAATTATTTCGCCCACAACATTGTAGATTTCGTGGTTTTTTGATTTGTTTTAATAAATAAAAAACTAATTTCATAGATACGATATAAATATTTTATCTTAACCAGCATGCATTTAGACCGCTGTTTGTAGACACGTTATTTAAATTTAACAGAAAACTATCTAAATATCATAGAATTAAATAATACCTTGAAATGCAAAGGGTGGAAATTTTATATAGGGTTGAAAATTATTAAACTCAAATCACTTACATACTCTACTGAGGCTATGTGTCTAGGACAGTGACATTTGTGTTAAAAACATATATTATACTAGCTGACCCAGCGAACTTAGTACCGCCAATAAAAGTTGTCTGACCGTATCTATATAAATAAAACAAATTCGGAGTAGTTATTTCTTATGAGTAAAATTTAAATAAAACACAGTTACAATTAAGTTAATTAATTTAAAGCGTGGTGCTAAATATTTCCGACGCGCAAACACGCGAAGTGTAACTGTCCATGAGAGAAACAGGGAAATTCCAAGTTGATTCCGCAAACTTCCAAAGACTGTCCTTGCGATTTATTTTTGGTCATCGCAAAGGTCAAACGCACAGGAAATTATAGACCTTAAAATTTAAAGGTAAATCCGTTTGAATCATCGGAATCATAAAGGAATGCGATCAATTTTGTGTAAATTAAATTCACATTCACGAATTAAAAAAAGGTATAAGGAAGTTAACCAAGGATCCACCAATATTTGACTACAATTGTCTGTGGTCAAATATTTATAGTATTATAGTGCTTTAAGAAATTAGCTTTGTGTCTAATCTTCGAAAGGTATAATATACGACATAAAAATTCAGTCTTGATAACAAATGATAAAGGATATTTAATAAAATATCGTAAGTAAAATAGCTTTGAAGAATTTGGCAAGAGTAGAATATCTTTCTACTTTGTAATACTTTTGTCAGTGTAAAATAAAAGAATGTGTATATGTTCCTAAAAGTTTGCGTGTGTACTTTTATATTTCGTTAATAACCCGGTACATTATCACTTCAGGTTTTGTCTCACCCTTTAAATCCTTCTTGGTCTTATACACATACTTGAAAATCAAAATTGGGCAAATCGGTTCAGTCGTTCTCGAGCTTTCGCGAGACTAAAAAACATAAATTCATTTATATATGTATCTCCAACAATCAAAATTAAATAACTTCTATATGAAAAATTAGGATGGCAATATAGAGCAAAACATAATGACCACTTTTAGTCATTCTTCACCATAATCAAACAAAAATATCTCTCTAAAGTAGCATCTATTATTAAATTTTCTGTGTACATTTTTAGGTCTTTGCTTGGAAAATATGTTTAATCACGAAACATTACATATATGCTCAGCGTTAAGAAGTCTTACAAGCACTAGCACAAGTTTTTGAGTTGGTTTTAGATAGTAAAATATTTTCAAGCCCAAAACTTCAAACTTTCCTTTTAGATGTGTACTCCAGTCCAATAATTTCCCACATCTGTTTAACAAGAGCATATTGAAAGATATAAGGACAAAGGTTAAATGAATACTTGTCATAAAACAACCATAAATGACGTGAAATGACAATGAACAAATACAAAGAGCCGTTTAGCAGCAACGAAGTTAAGAACAAATAAACGACTCTTATGGCACTAAATATCGAGAATAAGCTCAAGAAGCAATTTAAGAGTTGGCGAAAGTTTATCTTCATAGGTTTCGGCAAGTAATGGAAAAACGTAGAAAAGATAACACAGAGAGAGACAGACAGAGAATAAATAACCATGGTCATCATAATAATTAAGTTAAGTTTATTTAACGACGCCAACAGCAATACGGTTCCATCAACATAGCTACTGATGGAAATAATCATTTCTTCCACATTAGCCGTGGGTAGGCTAAGGTTTGAATGAGTAGAGCCAGACTGAAAAAATCAACGTACGAGTCAGTTTGAGAATTTAATGTCATGTGGACATGTTGGACATAGTAGCTCAGTGGTTTAGAGCAACGCATGGAGAGCGGGAGATTCGTGGTTCAAATCCCGGCTGTGGCATTTAATTTTTCAGTCTGGCTCTATTCATCCAAACATAGCTACTGCTTCGAAATTTGACACAGGACTTTTACATGCCATTAATGTGTTCATAAGAGTATGATGTGTTTAGTAAAAGTATAACTGAATAATGGAGGGAAACATCTTACCAAATTAGTTCTATATAATCGAGTAGTAAAGCTGAGGCAATGGCGTCTATGGTTCGCATTTGATAGGTCGTGGGTTTGATTTCCGTAGACTTTTTTGTCCCATTGCTTTTTTTCGGGAGTTTTCCCGGATGACTAAACAAATGCTGGGAAAGGAAACTTACACCCTTCCGAAATTTCCTATCGTTGCATTTCACATCCTCTATAGATGGAGGTGCTAACTTCCTCCTCCAAAAATTGTTGTCGTCATAGATCTATATGGATACCTTTCTTCCAGGGAAGGGGTAAAGTGAAGAAAACACGTGAGACGAGTAGACAGACAGATAGACAACGAAGACCGCCGAAGTTCAAACAGCTCTGTGCTCGAAGAACTGTACCTTCTTCTTGGGACATGCTCGAACTGCGCGAGGTGTCTCCCTTTATTGTATAACCTATAATCTACATCCTTGCCTAATCTACCCGTAAATCGCAAAAATGCCCAACTTGTTACATTTAAGTTACTTCCTTTATTCACTATGAATTTATTGATATCCATTTCACAAATTATTTTTAGGAACACGTACTTTTCTACTTCTGTGGAAATAGTTTCATCACACATTCCGTTGTAGGTGTAAGATAAACATGAAAAACCAATTAACTAGTCAGGGACCGCTATATGTCGTCTTATAATTCATAGTCTGTCAATAATATCGCAAAAACTAAGCGATTGGCGACATCACTTTAAAATAAAAAGCATTGAACATCCACACTAAAATGAAATAACATATTGTTCATATTGACCAATGGCACAAAAACGTTATATAATTAAAATTCTATTTAAATGCATCTGCACTTTTTTTTCAGACACTCTGTCGCTCTCTCTCATACTTTCACACATATAGACAGAATACTTTTCTCTAAATGCTGTTTTCGTTTTGTTTTGGATTCCAAACACTAGAGAAATTACTTGAACATCCATAGTATTCGCCAGATCTAGCACTCAGTGACTACCACCTGTTCCGGAGCCTCAAAAAGTTTCTTGGAGGACGAAGATTTCACAGCAAAGAGGTCAATGATGCAGTATACCCATGATACATCGCACTACAGAAATGGTTTAATGAAATTAGAACACCAATACAACAAACGAATTAGCCTTTCTAAAGATTATGTTGAAAAATAAAGAAAGAAATGTTGAAGTACGTTTTAGTAAGGCCCGGGATCTATTAGCGAACCCTTGTAATTCTATTTTATGCTCCTCATTTTCAGATGTCACAGCATTATGTCCTGACAGAAATGCCAAACTCTACATTGTTTTAATAAACCTTTTATGCTTCTATAAACTTAGTCTTATGATAAACCGAGTTTGGCTTGTGGAAAACAAACTAGCAAATGTAAGCAAAAAACAAATATTCCCATGTGTATTATCTCACGTCTTAACTTCTGATTTATGTTGGTCTTTGATGTAAGTAAAGGTAACGGACAAGCGTATGTCACCAAGCCAGATTATTGCAGAAACGTGATTTAAGCGTCACCTAAATCAGCTTCCTCCACATCTCGGTTAATCCTGATGTTTTTTTAAAGGCCCAGAAACCCTTCGGGCAACATGCAGGTAGTCTAAATTTAAGTGCCAAACTTGCAATAATCCAAGGCTTAAAAATGCAGCGTTGGTATATCTCAAAATGTTACACACATCCCTATCAATAACCTATGTCAACACTAGCCCAATAGCATCTGTACTGTGGAGGTATCAAATTTCACGAATGCTCTATCTTAAAGTTGCTTTACTTACTGTTATACTCATTTGTTATTTACTCGTGTAATGCAGTGGAACATTGATGGAATGCTTGATTGAAGTACAGAGGCATTATGCTTCAATGTGGTATTACCTATCAATGATCTGTGCTTAATGCCCGCTTATGAAGAATGCGGGTAGCAGGCGAACATCAAACACATGGTTCCCTTATCAAAAGAATGAAAAGGTTCTCTGTGTGGGGGTTGGGAGTTACGAGGGGAAAAACTGGTGCGGGGTTTTGTGGCCAGTAACAGTACGTAATGCTTTCAAGTACAGGATCCACTGGAGCTGGCAGGTTACTGAAACCAAGTTCTGTATATAAAACGTAAAAACAGTTCATACATTTGTTTCCAGATGTTCATGGATTCAGTTGTATTCGCTTGTTTTATTTACATCCATTTTTAGGAACCGGAATATTTTAGTTTGTTTGAAGTTTAAAGCATTAAATATCAGTCCTCTGATTATAATTTAAATGAGGCGCATATTTAAAAGAATTGGAGGCAACTCAAAGGCATAAATATAATCAATATCACTCTCTTCGTGTACGGATCAGGTCTTTGCCTGTTCCGGCCTCGCATCTGCTTAGCCCAGGGCTTTCTTGGTCTTCCTACTTACCTTCTCCCTCTAGGTTTATACATCAATGCCATCTTTGGCATCTTATCCTCTGGCATTATTTGCAGATGCTCTATGAAGTAATTTGCTCCTATGTTCTTCTATTTGTTGGAGAAGCGGTTGTACTTTTAATTCATCCCTGATTTACTCAGTTTTAATGTGTCCTTGTCTTGTACAACATTTCAGAACCCTAGAATTACATTTCAATTTTTGAATTATTATTTCTTTTTTCTTTTAGGATCCAGGCCTCGCTTCCTACATTGCCACTGGTAGTTCAATTGTTGAATAAAATCATAGCAAAACATCCCTCAGTGTTTGTAGAAATTTCTGCATTTCATTATTAACATCGTGTTTTCCCTACATTATCTCACAGCCCAGGTACTGCAAGTGTGAAACCCATTCCAACATTTTATCTGCGATCCACATAAACCTGAACCATTTCAATAAGCCACAACCTTTGAACCAATAATAGGACACACATGCAACTTTGGGAGAATATAATACACAATTAGGAGATTATATTACACTATTTACATCTCACAGAAAATGTTGGAAGTGTCCTCCACCAGCATCTATACATGCTTGCACTCGTCTCACCATATTCTCTGAAGTTTTACGGAGAGTATCCTCGCCAATGTTACTTATTTCGGTTCGAATGGATTCCTTGAGAACATCAATTGGCCGTGGCCTATTCTTGTACACTTTATTTTACGAGGCATGTTTTTTAAGTCAGTACCGTTTTGCGATTCCGCCGCCGCAGCGTTACGGTCGGCGTTCCGCGCATATGTTCCTTGAACAATGCCACCTTTGTCGGCTAGAAACACAAAGAAAATACCTGTGGGGAAAAGTGTTCATTTTACTTGCCCTATTGACACGTTGGGTTCTCGTGCTTTCAATTATATATATATATATATATATATATATATATATATATATATATATATATATATATATATATATATCGGTATTGCCTGTTTAGTTTCTGCATTTGTATATTTAATCATTATCCTCTATATTTGTTATAACTTTGTTTAATTCATATTGTGGTATCTATCCGCCCTTAATTATGCATTTAATAGGACTTTCGCGGCTATTAAGACAATGTTATGCCTAACAGGGACGGTATCAAACTGTATTTCATCAATTTACTATCACTTAAATTACTATATTTCAAATAAATTTATTTCTGAAAGCAGCCTTTTAATGTTTAGATCAGCACTCTTTTCGTTGAGCAAAAATTTTTCCTAGAACACCAAAGCTCAGGAAATCTAGAAGCATAATTATAAAATTAGAAGAGAACGAAGATAAAGGAAAACTACGGAAATAAGATGATATTTTCTTCCACAAGAGGGCAAGCCACATAGAAACCAAAGGGCAAAGTGGGCGGCCGACAGAAGTCGAATCTGGAACTTCCCGGATGTGAGCCGTACTCCTTATTTGGGAGCCATTTGTTTCTTCGTTTTGGTATTGCAACTTTTGTCGGAGTGAGCTACAAGGAATCACGTATATATTGATCAACAGAATTGAGTTCATTCAATCTTGTTCGTCACGAAAAAGCAATATCAGAAGCAAACATATCATTCTTTCAGGTCCCCGTAAATAGGATGTGATGGTAATATCCGCTACATATCGAGAAACGGATGTGAATAATTTTGGAAGAATGAAAAGGAGCAACGAGAAGCTTCCTGTACGCCGGAACTAGAAATCAATCCCAGGAAGGCCCTAAGGTTGAAGTCCAAACAGCGCACTTCCTTCAGTATGTTTGATACGAGCTTGCTCCTTTTATATTATTAAGTTTAAATTAATTCTGATAATTTTTAAGGATTATTGTTTATCGCGTATTTTCAAGCGCCATGTCGTTTGATTTTTTTTTTCTAAATTCCGCCGTATTCTCTGTTCCATATACGGCCTATATGGGATTGTTTCATTTTTGTAAGAAGATGACAATATTTTGGAAATCATTTTGGTATGTTAACTAGTCCCATATTTAGCTAAAAAGCACTTCATGAAGATGTTGACTAATTTTGTACAAATAACATTTATAACGGTTTATAAATAAGCTAAATGAATACCAATTATCATTCACCGCTCTATTCTGGTATAATTATCGATGTAGGTCTGCGCCATCTGCTCATTGAGGAAATAAAACAGGCAGCACCCCAGTAATAAACTTATTGTAGAAAATTGATGGATAACTGGCAACTCGAGATTGGTAAAGCGATCTGGTAAGTGATTTTATTTTATCGTGTGTTGTGCTAAAAGGATGTGGTGGTGAGTTTTATAGAGGAACTAATGGGAGTGGGATGACAGCGCGTTAGAGCATGAGACTTACATTCGGGAAGTCCTATATGCGATACCTAGTGGCCGCCGTTCACACTGACCATGGATTTTTCCGTGGTTTTCCCCTGGTCGGCAAGGCACTGAAGTGGTGTGTCAGCTGCCATGGCTCTCGTCCCTCTGTACTCGCATTTCGTATTCCTCTTTCATGTTAGAGGTCTCCCTTGGGTCGATGACGAAGGCGCTTGCGATTGGAAACTGATTTTCGTCTCCTGAGAGGGTGGCCGAACGAGCCTCCACTGCCTAGTCGAGCTTTCCCGGTCGGAGGTGTCGCCGCCGAGCGCCTCCCAGTCGTGTAGTACAGCCAGTGCTAGGGAATTCAGCGCTTCTCTGCCGCATACGTCGTACGCCTCTTGTTGTTCCTTCATATCATCCGTTCCTCCCGTGGATATACGCACCAAAAGCAATTGAAGTTCGTGATGCTAGATATCCTCTCCGTTATCTAATTTGCGTATCATTGCAAAAACTGACAACGAACAAGAAGTCTCAAACATCAGTAGTGCCCACGATGCCAAAGCTGACATTCTAGCACAATGAAACCGCATGTATCACCCTCTACGAAATTTTAAGTAGTTATCAATGTTCTTTTTTCCCTTACTTTTGAAATATAGTAAAATAAAAGTAGTGAATGAAAAATTGGCTTAAAAATAAAATGTACACAGAAGATCAATCCAAGAGCTAAGATTGTATGTTAAACCAATCAGTCCATTAAGTACAATAAACCATAAAAGTGTCATTCTGTTTTCAGTTTTAGGAAATCGGAAATTTAATCGAAAATTCACTGGAATGTGCTAACATTTTGTTTTATCACAAGCTATCTCCATACTGTATTATTTCATATATTACTTGAACTGATTAATATAACCGAAATCTCATGCAATTAATTGCTTATTCTCATGGCAACTAGTTCTTCCGTTCCAAGTTCCAACTATCTTCAAGATAGTTTCATTAAATATTTGGATATTCCATATTAAGTCTAAAAATGCAATAGGTAAAACTGATTTTGAAACCATATTACTGTGTTTTGGCTTTGACATTTTACCCTCTTCGATGGAACAGTAGAAAATTTATAGCGACTTACTGCTAGCAAGAGCTGCAACTATTTCAACGTATTGGAAATGATAAACATTACATACACATCACAAATTTGTTTCAAATAAATTGTATACTTTAACAAAATTTAAATTTCATATATAATATGACTTATATCTCTTTAATGTATTGTTTAAAAATAGAGATAATTCTCAGGTTTACAATAATTCAACGCTGGTTTGTTTATCTTTCATTATAAACATTTATTTGTAATTATTTATGTTTTGTTTATGTTTTATTTAAGGTTAATTTTATTGCTTTCATTCTAAATTTAATAATACCTCAGGTCTTATTATTATATTTATATTTTATCCCTCTTATGTGCTGCCAATTATACAAAAAGTAATTTTGAGGCATATGTTTTATTTTTCATGTAAATATCCCAAATGCATGATATTTATATAAAATTGTTAGATCCATTATTAAGAACAAAGTTATATAAAAGCTTTTCTTTGCAAAGGGTATCAGCTGGAGATCTTTTTGCCTCCTTAGAAGACATTAACCTTAAATGGCCATACCTACATACACAAACATACACAGAGAAATCACTTTTTATTCAGGCTTAAGATATACACTTCATATGAAATCTATGTACCAGAGCGGGTAAGTTTTTGAAAAATGGAGATATTTTAAGTCCTACGAATTTATTCATTGGTAAACCTGTTTATTCAATAACAGGCGGCCAATTACTCAACGTGATTCACTCGGTAAATTGTGAAGAGTCGCCGGGCTGTACGTATCTACACAGCTATGGAGTAATTTTTTGCTTTACTTTTATTGTTTTGATCAATATCATGGTTGTACAGTCCCAAGTCTGTAGAAAGTATGAGGGGAAAATATTTTGTAATTATTTTAATTATGTTGACTACAACTTCATAGTAATTCGCATAATTTCTTATAGAATAGAATCTTTATTGTCAGATAACGATTACATTGTGAGCCTAAGCTAGTAAACTGGTGATTCCTCAGGTTATATATAAAACAAGACTTAACATAAAAGAGAAAACTAATTCTAATGCGTAGATTATATACAAATTACTATTTATGCAATATAAATTGTCAGTAATTATAATATTGTGTCCTCCATGAATTCTTGTATGGAGTAATATGTCTTATCTAAGAACATTTATTTTATAATTTTATTGAAATATCTTGAAGTCTTGATTTCTTTGAATATTTGAGTCAGGAATTCACACATGACTTTGTAGGAATTCAATAACTAAATTCTACTACCTAAATAAAAATATATACAATTTAAAGATAGAAAAATCTTTTATGTTAAATATATCCTCGACTTTGTAGAAATTCACGTTACCATTAGTAAAATATGAATTAAAACAATAGAAAATTACAACCAAAGATTTAGTAATTTCCAAGGGTGAAAACCTCAATTTGATCACTAAAGATAAATGATATTAATAAAACGTAAAAGGAAATGTGACTTCAATGCTTGAACTGCTATGTTAATTATTATTTCCATAATCATTTCTGTGTAAATATTTATAGTATGTTGTTCCCAAATTAAATACCAGAGGGGGAGGTCCTCCATAACGGATGTGCTTCCCCCCTCTCTTTCTCTAGCGCTGTTTGTCAGTTATTCTACGCGACGAGTACATCTTCGTTTGCTTCATGGGCATGCCACCACGAAGTTAGCAAGTGGAATTTTATGGCGACATGAAACATAAATGCTTCAGAACTTCAGTAAACTTTACTACTTGGCTCAGTGTTGCTAACATAAACATTTGCATTTCTGTCGTCACCTCATGAACCTCGTTTCTTAATTGCACGTTGCGGCGTTTTACGTGGGCATAATAATAGTTATGCCTTTGTCTGCGTTTGGATGGAACATAAGAACATCGTTGCTGCTCTAATAAAATAAATGACCATGTCAGGGTTGACCTTTGATCTCCGCAGGGTACACACTATAATATGTTTTGTTTACGTTCAGTGAAACTTGGGTTTAGTAAGTTATAATGGCACCCCTGAGCTGGTAGAGGATGTTGATGCTATGGGGTTTTAATTGCATCCATTCGCTAGGCAATTTTATGGATCAACCGAAGTACTTGGATCTAAGAGTTATGTCACATTAGTTTAGTTACAACGATAACCGCACCGAAAAGAAAAAAAGACTTCTGCAGCAAATTTTGCTGTCTGCAGTGGGATGTATAAAACTTTGCTTTTTTCGGCGACGCATTTTAAACATAAAAATTTCAGTATGATTTTTCATCATAACATGAATACAAAAAGCTGATATATTTCAAACTTGATATTTATGTTCAGTACCCTTCGAGGATTCGACACAAAGAATTTAGAGAACATCCCATCTGTCATATGAAATATTTTTCTAATATTATGATGTTCTCAAAATCTATATAAAGATTTTGAATTACAATCTAATTTTAAACATATTTTATAACCAAAATGCGTTTCTTGAGTTTTCTGTGATAAGCTTCTGAAATCTTCTCATTCTTTACTACTTTTGCAACTGAAAATCGTAAGAGATAAACAAAATCTTACTATACAGAGATGTAGGTCTTGTTAAACCACGTAACTTTTATGTCAAATAACTTTTGTTTGTGGATTTTACACTATTTACACTTTAAGCTATTTCTATTCTTCCCAAATGGTAAGTGGTTTTCACTTGTTTTTCTGTTGGCCGAACAAAGTGATCAAATTTTAAAAGTCATCAGAGAGCGAGCGACAAGTTCTTAAAACCTTACTATGTATGTTCCTTTAATGCCGTTGGACCTACAAGGAAAAGTTCAATAAAACAATTTCTGCAGAAATTTATCTCGACTAGACCGCGAAACAGCAGTGTGTAATAAAAGAGGAGTGACTATAGGAGAATGTTATGCAAGTGCAATGCACCAGACTTTTTACTCTTAAAGTAAATAACAAAAGCATGTATTGAAATAAAGATACTTGGGAACAGCGTGGTTTCCCTTACTGGGAATGTTAAAAGCGGTAGAGATAGTGCACAGCGTAGGGAAGTGTGTCCCTGGAATACCTGTTGCCAATATGTAAAACAAAAGAAAGAATGAAACGGTAAAGCCAGACTGAAAAATGTCAGTGCCGTAGCTGGGATTTGAACCACGGATCCTCCGGTTGCCGTCCCGCCGCTGCAACCTCCGAGCTACCATGGCCAAAGTGCCGATATGACATTATATTCTCCAACTGATTCGTGTTTTTCCCGGTAAAACACTAGGAGTTTTCATAAACACATGAAACAACTATCTTAATGGCGACTTACTATGCTATAAGTACTTTAAGGACCGGGCTTTAAACGAGTCAGTTGGAGAATTTAATGTCATGTCGGCACGTTGGCCATGGTAGCTCGGGGGCTGGAGCGGCTGGATGGCAACCGGAGAATCCACGGTTCAAATCCCGGCTATGGCATTGAATTTTCCAGTCTGGCTCTACCGTTTCATAGTGTGTCCTACACACGGCTAGTGTGAAAGAACAATTGATTTCCATTAATTGTACCTACTAGTGGTCCGAACTATAAAGCCCGGGCCTTAAAGTACTTACAGCATAGTAAGTCGCCATTAAGGTTCTCGTGAGTTTATGAGAACTCCTAGTGGTTTCTCGGGAATAATACGAGTCAGTTGGAGAATTTAATGTCATGTTGTTACGTTGGCCATGCTAGCTCGGGGGTTGGAGCGGCTGGACGGCAACCGGAGGATCCGTGGTTAAAACCCGGCTATGGCATTGAATTTTTCAGTCGAGCTCTACCGTTTCATACTGTGTCCTACACACGGCTAGTGTGAAAGAACAATTGATTTCCATTAATTGTACCTAATAGTGGTCCGAACTATAAAGCCCGGGCCTTAAAGTACTTACAGCATAGTAAGTCGCCATTAAGGTTCTCGTGAGTTTATGAGAACTCCTAGTGGTTTCTCGGGAATAATACGAGTCAGTTGGAGAATTTAATGTCATGTTGTTACGTTGGCCATGCTAGCTCGGGGGTTGGAGCGGCTGGACGGCAACCGGAGGATCCGTGGTTAAAACCCGGCTATGGCATTGAATTTTTCAGTCGAGCTCTACCGTTTCATACTGCGTCCTACACATGGCTAGAGTGAAATAACAATTTCCAAAAGAAAGAGTATCTCGAAAAGAGTGCTGCAACGGCATGACTGTTCCAGAAATATCAGAAGATATATGGTCCCGTGAAGACCCTCTGTCTCCCTATGGGAGGAGGAAGCGGCAGAGGACTCGCGGCGGCTTCCTATGACCACCAGAGAGAGAGAGAGAGAGAGAGAGAGAGAGAGAGAGAGAGAGAGAGAGAGAGAGAGAGAGAGAGAGAGAGAGAGAGAGAGAGAGAGAGAGAGAGAGAGAGAGAGAGAGAGAGAGAGAGAGAGAGAGAGAGAGAGAGAGAGAGAGAGAGAGAGAGAGAGAGAGAGAGAGAGAGAGAGAGAGAGAGAGAGAGAGAGAGAGAGAGAGAGAGAGGGAGAGAGAGAGTAGCATTAGCCTCTGTGGCACTTTTCTGTTACAATACCTGGGGACAAATAGCCTTCCCTTCTGCATTATACGGAGACTGAAGTGCGTGCGCCATTTAGCACACCAATCTACCACATCACTTCCGAGGTTCTATAGGCGGGTATCGGAGGAAACTAAGGTTTTTCAGAACCCTGCCTAGGCATCCGTAGCTAATCTCCCATAGCTATTAGATCCACTGTTCGTCATGTCCAACCGAATCCGAACAACTCTACGAAAAAGATTCGGATGTTCTATCTATGCTCTTTTAGTAATGTTAGAAGTTTCACGTGTGCAAAGTGACCGCAGCTGACACCTATCTCTAGGAGAGCAACTGGAGAGTTAGAGGTGCCAAGACAATGCAGAGAAGGAATTTAGGTGAAAAATTAATTGAACTGCGCTTTTGGAGGAAGTCAAATCTGGACCGGTGCTTTTCAAGGATGAAAAGTGGTTTAATGGTTTCTGATATTACCCCGTACACATAACTCGTATTTTATATCTATGATATTAGCATAACCCAGGGATTGTTTAATCATTCCATATATGAATTAAGATGCAAAGTGAGCGAAACGTCTTATACTCATAGTTATTTAATTAAAATAATATAATTTTTCAGGCATCTTTGTAGATGAAATCAACTTCTGAAATCTCTACCTCTTAAATTCACTAGAATTGCCTTTATGTATCTTTTATTTTTAGCGAGTGGGTTTTCATTACTATGTGTAGCCCTTTAGCGAAGAAATTCCAATTATTATTCACGTATGTTTTAGCAGTTCTTTTATTCTTTGTTCTACACTCACACCTTGGCTGGCTTTGTCAAGCCGCAGGGTTTGTACTTCACTACAAAGATGAAAGGTTTAACTCGGAGTTAAGTGGAAGTATGTGAGAAGTAAATGAACGGGAGATGAAGCAGCTTTAACTGTTGCTGGATTCTGACACTTGTTGAGCCGCTTCTCCTTTGTCATCTCGCACTTCCCCACTCAACACACAGCCTGAGAGAACTGGGGAGTTAATTTATTAACACTTGCATTATTATATCACGGTGAATATGCCAGACTTACTAACACTGAGAGTACGGATCATATAAATGTACATGCAAACGGCTGTTGCAAAGTAGAACCATTCTGTGATTAAAGCTGTAATGCTTCTATGTGAAATTTGTTGTATACATATAGTGCAGTCAGTAAAATGACCATGCCGTAACTCTGAAGGCAGTGAACAACTAAATATGGGTGTGTCTCTTTAAGAGAATGTCTCTTGACATGGCAGTCTCATAAATGGTCGTAACGAATACCAAATTTCATTTGCTAGTCCTGTAAACAACAAAAACAGTGGCAACACTGCCATGGAAGGGCAATCAGAGGAAATTATTTGTTGCTAGGTTTAGGTTTACCACATGTTTATCTATGTCCGACCTGCCATCCAGCACATGGACTCTTCTGTCAGACTCAACAGAGCATGCTCTGTGCAGAGAGCCCACACATCTATCGTTTACACCTTTCTTAACACCTTAATGGACGCGGGTTGTAGGAACACTTCTATTAAACCAAAGCCACCTGGTTTTCGTTTCCGGGAGCTCCTTAGACATCTTGATACTGAAATGCCCAAGATGTATCCTAGGGGAAGAGGACAACCCTCCCTGGTTGTGCAGAGCGTCCCACGTTGATATGGGTAAGACTAAATAAGATAAATCTACCATGTCTATGTCTAGTATCCGCACATGTTTTTTTAGAATTTTTATCGCGATATGAGGACCATTTTGTAATTTATACTGATGGCTCCAAGAACTCAGATGGTGTTGGTTGTGCTTACGTGAGTGGAACCGAACCGTATACATTCGGATTCCACACTAGCACTTCCGTTTTTACTGCAGAGCTTTATGCAATATAACGGGCCATTTTACACGTACGCCGACGAAAGTTGGGGGACTGCTTAATCCTAAGTGATTCCCTCAGTGCACTTCAAAGCCTACGGCAGCTGTACAACTACCACCCTATTGTGCAGCGTATACAGGATGCCCTCCACGTTTTACACGCTTCTGGCGTTAACGTGGTGTGTGCATGGATCCCTGGTCACGTAGGCTTGCGGGGGAATTAAATGGCGGATTCGGCAGCCAAGACGGCTACCATGAAGCCCAAGGTTCAATACCATCTGTGACATCGGAAGACTTTAGGGCCGTATTGCGGAGAGCCGTGCAAACCTGCTGGCAGGAAGAGTGGTCCGCTCTCCGCAATAATAAACTTAGATCTGTGAAAGAACTTTCGATTCCCTGGGTTACCTCCTCTCGGTCATCTCGTCGCGAGGAGGTGAATTTGGCTCGGTTATGCATTGGGCACTTCTTTTTTACTCATAGTTTTCTATTTAAAAAGGAGCCTTCTCCACTGTGTCCGTTTTGCAATGAAGCGTTGTCTGTACGACACGTGCTGCTAGAGTGTTTTCACCTAGCAGACCTTAGGACGTCTCTGCAGCTGCCGGTCAGCTTAGCAGATATGCTAGCGGACGATAACGCAGTAGTGAAGAAGGTTTTTAGATTCTTTTCTAGATTACACTTTAGGATTTAGTGAAGGAAATTTTTAGTAGGTTTTGATTGATATTTCGTTTTCTTCTTCTTCTTTTTTAAAATATATATATATATATATATATGTGTGTGTGTGTGTGTGTGTGTGTGTGTGTGTGTGTGTGTGTGTGCAATTTTAATAGTTTTATTTATACTTATATAGTTTTTGGAAATTTTTATATCTGGCTTTTGCCATGTCTTGTTTTTGTAAGGGCGCTGATGACCGCCGTAGTTGAGCGCCCTTATACACATTATCATCATCATCATCATCTGTGCAGAGAGGAAGCTAGTCTCCTGTTAGTCATCACATTAAGCCAAAGTTTTGCGCTATGTTTACAAAGCAGGAACACATACCTCGGCTGTCGTCCAAATGTTAGTGAAGAAAACGTGCAAGCTGTGTCCACACAGCTAGACATCGATCATCGACAGACAGTACGTTAGGTAGCCCTAGAGATAGATCACATATGACTATTTTGTACTATCCAGAATCACCTGAGATTGCCAAAAATCATCTCTGAAGGCATTAGGATAGTCCATCAGAAACGTCAACAGAACAGAGGGACACTACGACTTCCCCATCGCTGGCAAAGAGTTGTAGACAATGCTATGTTCTACAATGAAGGACTGTAGATGTTTTACAAGTGTATCACTTGTACAGTAGAAATAAATAAAAAATTGCCACTATTTTTGTTAAACCTAGTATGTATGATCGGTAAATGTTTTATTTTATTAGAAATGCAGTTGGAGGAAGCTGGGTATCGGATTTATTACACATGAAACTGAAGATATAACTCATGAATTGGATTCATTAATGGAGTTAATATTTACAATATTTTTGTGTAGATGTTGCTCAAGGCAGGCATATAGTGACTATCTTTTAAGCTTTAGATAGTTACTTCGGCCTATACCAACCTAGGCGTGTGCAATTAAAATTGGAGCTTGTGAATTTGATCCTCGTAGGTCTTGCAGGCTGACTTGGTTTTTTGCGGTTTTACTAGTCAATTAGGCAAATATTGAGTTCATACTTTCATTATTTGGTTTCTATAAGTTCTCTTCATTCCATTTATTCATCATCTTTCTATGGCTAGTCCCCTGGTGACCGCATGGCCTCCCACGATTCCTTCAATTCATCTAGGTCGACCATGGCCGAGCGGTTAGACCGTTCGACTCTCACCAAGGAAGAGTTGGTTCCCAGCCAACCGCAAAGCGAGATTTGTGGTGAAAATCACCTCGCTTGTGTGCGTTTTCTCCGGGATATCTGGTTTTCTCCGCAACCTCAATCCACCAGTGCTCCATTTTCATCTCATGTATCATCAGTGTCACCGCCTGCAGTGCCGCATGGAGTAAAAGTGGGCGTTTAATACTGCACACATTTATTAAATTCATCCCTTGTTTCATGCGATAGATCTCTTGGGAGGTTGCAGCACGCGATGTGTCTCCTTCGTTTCTAGCCTTTACATTTAATCTTTACTTCAGTGCCTTGTATCCTCATATGTCCATAAACAAATAAGTAATGAAACTATAAATGCAAACATTTATTTTGATTAATATTAAGTATGAATATACTGTAACCTTGTGGTTTCGCGGAATTAAAAGTCCAATTGCACAAACTCAAAATGTTCTTTATTTCCACCGAATTACATTTTGGAACACTTGCCGATTACACAGAATTACGTAAATCACACAATTACAATTCGTCAGTTCGTCTGTCACAGGTCCACTCTACACTCCAATCACGTACAACTGCTCTGATGCACGTCACAGTCTTCCGGTCCGTTCACTCACTCGGCGCTCCCCACGGCTGCTCGCCAAGAACTGAACTCACTCGCCAACTACAGGCCTTATATAGGGAAGATCACCGTTTCTGGAAGTATCGCGGTTTAGTGAATCTTCGCGACTGTTTCAGAGGTCCGGGGGAGGGGAAACAGATTGCTAATGATGTTTTTCCAACCATCCCCTCGTTAACGCTGCAAGATAAATGGGTAGGCGTCGTCTGAAAGGTTCCTGTCCCTCACCCAGCTGCCAGTTGGTCCTGCCTTCCGTTAATTGTGTGACAATACGAAACAAAAGTTCTAAGAACAGTTTGTGTAGCTGTAAGAATATAGGCCACATGGATCGATAAAGTCATGTAAATATCACATCCAATTTTCAAATTTATTTAGGAGGGCCTGTATCAACACACACCACCATGTACAACAAAGGATAAACATGAACATGATGTGGCAGTTCCATGTGTCAGGGACCGAAGCTCACCAAAATGGTTAAAGGGGATGACTGGTCATTTATAGCAGTAAGTTCAGCTGAACACTGATGTTCATCAAATTTTTTTAAACAAACGTCTATATATGCACAGCAGCTGATATGTTTTAAACACGAAATTTGTAAGAACGAACTAATACACACAAGGGAATGAAGACTCGAACCATCCTTCCAGTTAAAATATCCATCTGCACACTAAAGTATAACATCTGGAACATATCACAAATATAGACCTTAAAACCTTGCCGCAGTGTATGTGAAAGAAGGAGTGCTGTATAACTTCACCAGACGTTGTAGTATACAAGCATTTCATAGCTTTATTGACTAAAAACCATGTTTTTACAAATGCAATACAGTGAGGTAAATACTTAAGTATAATAAAATAGCTTCCATAACAATGTGTGACGTAAGAAGGGAAATTACAAATTTCTGAGGGAGAAAAATAGCCTACGTAGTGTGCTAAGGCAATGCCTTGGTTTTCCGCCACGCAATGGTAGGGAACCAAAGCATGATCCCTGCAACCCCTGTCCGGGATCGACTCTACCTTTAGGGGGATGTGGATTTTAATTCCTGGATGTAGGGCCTGTGCCCCAAAGCATTGTGAGGAAATTGAGGAGCTACTCTAGGTAGGAAGCTATGGTCTTGAAAGCCAAATTTCCGGTTGGGGATGCCGAGATGCTGACCACATCTCCTTCCCTTATCGATTGGATGATCACCCACCTCAACTTTGCGTACGTGTGCCTGAGGTCGATAGTCGGGTTGGCAGGCTTTGGCCCACTTGGACTGTTACGCCATGGGTTGATACTTTTTAGGGAAGAGGAAGTCATTAAGGCAATTGGACCGTACACTGAGCTCATCAGAAATAAATTAGTACAAGGTTTCTGTAACTCAACACGTTCAGAAATGAAAATTGGTTGCGAAAGCAACACACCATACAAAGTTTCAAACATAGAAAGGGAGAAACATTCTTAGAATTTAGCAAGTTACTCAGCAGAAATTGTGTTTCAGATTGAAATACTTAATTAAGATTTCGCAACGTATGAAGTACGAGCGTTAGTGAAGTTGTAATGAATTAAGGAGGGTTTAAGTTGATAACAGAGTGAAATTCTAAAGTGTATGTCCTTTTCCTCATATATTTGATATTTTGAAGTGTTATAGGAATGTTTTACTGTAATTTATTATCCACAGTTCTACAAACTTCTTAGTCGGCACAAGGGAAATTGCTGCTTCTTTGTTTTTACGGAAACAATTGTTTTGGATCAGTAAAATTGATGTCCTAGACGTTAGAATATATAATATTTCAATACTTAGTTTCTCGTTGAAGTTTAATTATGCAGTATTAGTCATTATATTTGTTAAAATAGCCTTCATTAACTTTTATCGGCCAAATTAGCTGATGTTTATTCACTCATTCGCTCACATTCATAATTTGCCACTGTAGCAACAGATTCAACAATGTTTGAGATATCGGAGACACTATTTGTAAATTTCAATATAATATTGAAGAAAGTGCGGGTACTTGAGTAATTTTAACTGAAAAACTTGCAGAAAAACTAAAATCAAGTATTAGGGAGGTAACATATTCTTTGTAATAACTCATCATTCGAAAACTGTATTGAAATGAAAGACATCGTCCTTCATATTGTTTTATCATACATGTACATTAATGCAAATTTGTGTAACCGGAAGGCATACATTTTTCATAAAGTCGTAGTCTCGATATTTTATTCCTAACAAGTGCTTCGGGGTACAACCAGTGCGGTACAACAGGCTGTCTGACTAGCGGCTAAAGAAGTGTATATTCGTGGGTTTAGCCGGCGGCCTGTGGTCGCGCTGTGGATGCCCCCGGCCAGTACCAATCTACAAAACCGTGGATTTAGAATACTTTTTCATACGGTCTACTTCAGTAGAGTAAAGCAGTCGAGCGGACCAATAATAATAGCAGTTTGAATTAACATTTTTAAAGTTTTAAAAGTTTTGTATAAAATATTGCTATCATTTGAAGACTTTTCAGCTTCAAAAATGTTTCTAGGGGACTAGTTACATCCTTTAAATTGTGACACATTTTTTTTCTTCAAATATGTAACATTTTAGGATTTCATAAGTAGGTACTTGTTTACTTTTTTCGGTTTTTTCCTTATAAAGAGACTTCTTTTCAAGAGAAGCTCTATGATGTCGGAGTATACGCCTTTATTGCCTCCGGTAGAGAGATGAGTGCACTGAAAATATAGAACAGTTATGTCAAGGGAAATAGTAGTAAGTAAGGAAAAACGTGCATGTCAAAGGTTCCTCATAGTTAATGAACCAAGATGGTGGCTTATGCTTCTCGAAGCGTGTCTTCAAAGATAAACAGTGATAAAGATAAACGTGCATTGATGTTTTAAGCACAGTTTATCAATAAAGACACATATGATTCCTGCAAGACAGCAGCACACAATAACTTACAAATATATGTCCAGTTATACTTTCTTAGGAAACTTTATACTTTATCTGTGTTGAATAAAATCACAACGTTCTATGAACTTCAAATATTGGAGTGAAAAATACGTTAACTATGTAGCACCGTAGTAAAATATATAGCTATAAAAGGATCTCTTTAACAGTCACATTTGATTTACATATTTAAAGTAATAAAACATTTTCGTTTGCTTTAGATATATCTAAACTTATATACTTAAATTTGATGGTTAATACTACACCATAATTAGGTACATAAAATTATATTAGAAAAAAATAAAATTAAGAGTAATTAAGGGAATATACTATGGAGTTGATATGAAAGAAAACAAAACAGGACTTGTGCTCCTTTTAAACAAGAAAATATTGTGAACACAGGAACCTAATAATTTTCAGGTTCATCAGATTAAGATAGAAGTAAAAAATAAGTACAAGTTTTTTCTTGGAGGAAACCTTGGCATTAAATACAATACAATCGAAAAGAGATCAACAGCAAAACATCAATAGAAAGAACATCAGTGAGAAAAATTGGGTAAATTAAAGGAGTCAGGCACATTAATGTACATTTTAAAGATGCGTTAGTTGAGAATTAGTTGTTCCCTAACTTACGTATTTTAAAGAGCTGCATTGTATTGAAAGGGGTAGGAAAAAATTGACACATTTAAGCTTTGGGCATGGTGCAAACTCCTGAGAATTCCTTGGACAGAGAAGAGGGCTAACAACTTGGTTCTGGGGAATATAAAGCTCAAAAGTTGATGGAATAGGCTACTAAACTTAAGTTCTATAAGACTATGGCTGTACCATCTTTGTTGTATGGAAGTGAGACCTGGGTGAATAAAACCAGCTATAGAAATATGATACACTTCCTCATCAGAGCTGTAAAAGGATTCTTCCTATAAAATAAAGTAAGGAATGATGAAATAAAGAGGCAGTTCAACATATTCTCGCTAAATGATAGAATTGACCAAAACAAAGTAAACTAGGAAAAACACGTTTCCAGAATGAATGATAACAGGTCACCGAAGATTGCCCTGGACTATCACCCTACTGGAATAAGAGATGTGGTCGTCCCAGGAATAGATGGAACGAAGATTGAGGTCGGAACAGGCCAGTAGACAAATTCAAGGAGAAGAAGTATGTTAATGGATATTTAGGAAATGTTACAGAGTTTATGGCTCATTGAAACACATCACGTATTCGGATACATGAAGGATCCAGGAAGCAAGGAAACCTGTTCAGATGACGTGAAAAAAGTAGCTATCTAGGAATCTCATGAAGAACGGAAAGAATGATGAGGACTACTAATAATAGTATTTATTGCAGCCAGATAACCATAATGCAGTATATGCACACATGTATACGTATATATACACATAAAAATAAATTTAAGTCTTTTCAGAATGAATTTAGGGATATCCTCCTCTCAGTACACACCAGCACGTGTAACCTGTCATACTGCTTTCTACGTATTCTGCATTGGCAGACCGTGTCCGTCGTATGGGATTTCTGTCTCGCACACTCGTTGGTGGAAGACGTGAAACGCTAGACTTTCACCAAATTACATCCATTGTTTGTTGATCATAGCATCTGTGTCATAAAAATCTTGGCATACTTTATTTCGTTTGCCTTACAGCTCTTTCAGTAGACCGTAGTATGCTGCTGTGCAGAGTAAAAGCATGCTCAGTCGAAGTTCTTCAATGAGGAAAGGATGGCGAAGACTAATAAAAAAATAAAGCTAGAAATAATGAACACACATCTAACTGCTAAAACACACGAGAAAGCAATGTCAAATCATTTCTGCATTTAACATATTGCCTAATCAATCCAAACTAGGATCACCGGAATCTAACTTAAGCTTCGAAAGACGATGGCTACTACAATGGGTCACCTGCATTTCGAATCAGTAGCTACAGTAGATAGTCCAGCTCCCTTCACTTCAATCAGAGATGAAGGAAGTTAATCCAATTGTCCAACATGGAAACAAATACTACCTTACTGTTCCTCCAGCAGGCCGATGACTTTGTATGACGCCGGTGTATACAATTGTAAAACACAGAGATTTACACTCCTTACCTGTGAGTCTCTAGAGCTACAGTCTGTCCCCAAACAGGCCCTACCAACTCCAAATTACCTATTTGGTGAACCTGATCTATAAATCGCATACTTAGGTACAAATATTCCAGTTTTCTATTCAGAAATGAAACCATGAATGTTATTTGTTAAGAATAAAATTTGTTTCCTGAATAGAATTCAGTAATCTTTATTAATTCCTATTCTGCCTCCTTGTGCATATAGCTACATAATGCTTTTCCTATGTTTTATTTGTATGATATTGAAAATCAATAGGAATATAATCTCTCTTCGACAACTTGACAACAATAATCGACAACGACTGCTTGACATTAAAGTTGCTCTAAGATTTTATCGGCGAGCAATAAATATGTTACTGGAATAGTCAATACAACGTTACATCACATGTTGATTAAAGATTCATTAATAGACTTCATTCAAAATTTTTCAGTGAATGTTAAAATATTATACTTGCTTCTCGTCTGCTCTGTAAAGTTTGTAGATCAGAAAATTGAAAAAGTACCTGCGTTTGCTTGCTGCAAACAAATTCCACAGAGGTACTGAGCTTCCTAATACAAACAATCACGTTAATCACGAATAAAAAGCATTGTAGGCATGTCGCACGAACCTCATTATTTACTTTCGTGAAATTGCCACTCTGCTCATAATGAAAAACAACTCTATTGTGTCTCGTTAATCCATGGTTCCTGTGATTACATTGTTGCTATCTGGTACATGATAAATGAACAAAACCTTTCTTGCACTAACAAAGTGGTTTGTTGGCGTAATTTGTTCCAGGTTTTCGAATTCGGAGAGATTTAAATGTGTAAAATAAATTGGTACAGCCTTCATCTGTGTACGTGGTTATATATAGTTGGCTTGTTCAGATTGTACTCTGAAACTGTAGGCGCAGTCAATATTAAAACCTAACCTGAACTTTATACTGATTTATTACTGTAAAATGACGTATTTATATTTATATTTTAAATTAAAAATACTCATATCAGGGTTCCCTCTGTAGTAGAAGTGTTAAATGCCCATTACGTACAGCGGGCAAGCAGTTTGTTACTCCTCATATTCTTGTTCTTTTATCTTCCAACTGTTTGGGTTTTATGGCACACAGTGCTGACACAACAGAAACCTATTTTGAGGTAGGCAAACTGATGAACAGGTATCGATTAAACCTCTTGTCCCCTCAAATGACAACACAGGTATGTACTGTGTTTCTCTCACGAGATGTAGCTATAAGGATTGTGCTGATCTCAATTATAGCGTTATCTGAGAAAGATTATTGTTAGATTTCCATCGTATCAGTAAGCTTTAAGGTTCTTAGAAAAGTTATATTTTTGTTCCAGTAATGCCTCGTAATTGCGCGATGGTTTCAGTGTAGATAGTAGATCTATTTATGATATCATCGTGATCTACCATGCTGTACTGCCCTTCCCACTGCGACAATGAAGTGAATATTCGATAAGTTAAAATAATTTGAATACTTAGCTATGTTCCTAATAATCAACGGCTTTCTGCTGGTAATCTCAGGATTTAGCTCGGTGTTTCCCACACACATTTGCCTGCCGGTTTTAGCGTTAAAATTCGGAATAGAACATAACATCTGCAAACAGCTTCTTTGACAAACAGCAATAATCCTATATATCACATTCAGGGGTCCAAGAACAAGAAATAAAAGGATAACAGTTCGATCAAAGACTTCCACCCTCATACCATACCTTCAAATTAATTAACAGCATTTTTCAAGAATAATCAACAAATTGTGGATCCCAGTACCTACAACAAAATATATCTTTCACTTCCAGCTTTACTTACAGTAGCTCTACTGTTTGCAACAAATAAACCTTTAATTTTAATGCATGTATGTTTTAACTCTCTGTTGCCAATTATTATGCTCCATATGCCGTTATATTTCTTATTCAAAACCCCTTTATGTCATCGACAGTTGTTATTAAGTCAAGTGCCAAAGCAATGCTGTTTTGAATTGGTATGAGCCATAGGTGGCAATGACCAAATAAATTAGGTCACAAACAGTGAAGATGAATGTTAATATCCAATCTAGATAAATGGTAAATGTGATAAATTAAATAAACAGATAAAATTATAAAAGAAAATTGTTTTAGGATTTTATATTTGGAAAATCAGAAAATTATAAAATTCAAAATTAATGTATTGGCCACAGAAGAAAGTGATGTAGACTATAATAATTAGTTACCATGGTAATAAGGAAAAAGACAGTAAGTGAAGATAACGTATTTTGTGCCGTGATCGAGGTGCGAGCAGAGGCGTGTGCTAACCATTACATGACCTGTACTAATTATTCATCATCGATATGATGAAGTTTCGATATAGTGCAACCTTATTTTCAGAAAACTAATGTTCGAAAAGCGAAGAAATCGCGTGTGTGTAAAGACAACAGAAATCTAAGAAAATGATTGTGTAAGGATTGTAATGATCAGAATTGTATGAGAATACGATCATCGTAGACGTTGTGAATTACAGCGAGTTTAAATTAAAGAAAAGCTTGCAACCAATTTTTTTTTTTATTTCCTTAACATCGAGTTCCACAATTCAATTATCCGAGACCTCGATCCAGAGATGTCATGCAAACCGGAGCTACAAAGGACGTCACAACGAGAACATCATAACTACGAGTACATCTTCATCCCTCGCCATCAACACATTTGTAGTAATACTGCTACATGGAACTTAGAGAACAGCACCCCACCATCTTCCCATCATCAGCCATAATTGAGGTTGCATCCTTGTTAAAGGAACGAGTTCGAATCGCAGGCAAATGTAGTCTAATTTGCCTTCGTAAAAATTGGGAGAGTCCACGTAAAATAGCTGGTGTGAGGACTCGAAATTTCTTGGATTTTGCTATCCTTTAGCACAAAAATACAAAAATACAAACTAGTTATCTTTCGATATAAGATAGTTACAAATGTATTTAATTGACAAATATAGGTATAACACGAAAATAACAGAAAATAGTGTTAAAATATTCTGAAACTTTGAGTAAAAGTTGCCGCATGCAACACTAATCAGAGAGAGAGAGAGAGAGAGAGAGAGAGAGAGAGAGAGAGAGAGAGAGAGAGAGAGAGAGAGAGAGAGAGAGCTGAATTTCCTCATTAAATTTCATTTAATGAAGTTGCATATTCATTAGTTTATATATACAAAATCATAAGCTAGAACTAAATCTACTAACCGCTAAATTCCAAATCAATTTTAAGGAAGAAGCTGATGTTTAAAATAGTTATTTTAAGCACTACAATACAGGGTGTATATAAATGAATATCGGAGTTTTAACTCTTTATAACATTTAATACATTCAACTTACAGTAATATGTGATATGTCAAATGAAGAAGCAACGCAAACAGTTTTACCAATAAACTTATAAATGTTCAATGTGACTACCCTTTGTCACACTGCACACATCAAGTCTATAGCTGAGTTCTTCCCAAACGTTGATAGGCGTATATTCAGTAGCAACAGCTGCTTCTATTCGGTTTCTTAATTCAGGGAGGTCAGCTGGCAGCGGAGGCACGTACACACGATCCTTGATAAAGCCCCGAAGCTAAAAATCGCATGGCGTTAAGTCAGGAGGACGTGGAGACCATTCATAGCAAGCCCTATCATTGGAGCCCTTGCGGCCTATCCAGCGCTCGGGTACATTGACGTACAACCAATCGCGTACTTCGTTATGTCAGTGAGGTGGCGCACCATCTTGCTGGAAAATGAAGCTATCAAGCTCATTTTCTTCCAAATGAAGGAAGAGCCATTGCTCTAGTTTATCAAGGTAAGAAGCGCCAGATACAGTAGGTTCACCAAAAAGAAAGGCCCATAAACTTTTCACCGGGATACGGCACAAAAACATTCACTTTAGGGGAATCTCGTAGCATTTGTACCATCTCGTGAGGATTTTCTGAGCCCCAGATGCGCACATGTGTTAACATGCCTACTAAGTTGAAAGGTTGATTCATCACTGAAGACAACACGCTCTATAAAATCGCCATCGTCATGAAACACCATGTCGTTTACGAATTTGGCACCTAATCCGTGGTCTGTCAGCTTTGGAGACTGTAATAAATGTAAACGGTAAGGACGTATCCGTAAGCGTTTTCTTAACTTTCCAAACAGTCGACACAGGAACTTGTAATTCACGACTAGCCTTCCGGACTGATTTCTTTGGGCTACGAGTGAACGACTGTCTCACTCCTCAGTCTCTTCACTTACTCATGGTCGTCCCATGCTCTTCCCTTTAAAAGGGCAGCCGGATCTTCAAACTGATGATACCATCTACGAAAGTTATTATCACTAGGAGTATCACAACCGAACTTAATGCGGAACGCACGTTGCACAGTAACCACAGATTCGGCCTTTGCAAACTGCAAAATACAAAACGCTTTCTGTTTACTAGTCGCCATCTTTGCTAATACCGTTGTCTAGCGGATTGCGGCAGAAACATTGCACGTATCATTGCACATTGGACATATCATTTATAAGTGTAAGTTTAATGTAATAAATATTATAAAGAGTTAGAACCCCGATAGTCATTTATATACACCCTGTAAATTTACAGTTTATATTTAATAAAATTTGAATAAAATTCAAAATATTTAATCGTTTGTTTATTCTTAAACATAAGAATTAAATTATGGCTTAAAATTTTAAGTCTGCTTGTCAGATCGAGGCAGTGATAAGAATTGAAGTTTTAAAAACATACTGTGGAATAGGGAAATGACCGCATCGAGTCCACGTGTGGTAAAGGGAAAATGCGGAGGTTTACAATGAATGTTTGATTGTTATAAATAATTCAAACAGTTGGAACTGTTTGTTTATCGAAGTACCGGTCCATGTAGTTGCTTTGGTCAGCTCTTCATGAAAAAACACGGTTCTTCAACATGACAGAGACTTTTCCAGAGCCATGAATAAAAGACCACTCTTTCGATCTCACTTCCGTTTATTTATCTCGTGTACGCTAAAAATTAATTAAAGGGCTGTGATGCCACGATTTAGGGGGTGTCACTAAATAAACATATGCGGCCTTAAAAATTAGTTGTGCGTTAATAATGTTTGGAAAGGAAAGCGGAAATCGCTGTGAATATTTGCTTACAAAAACATAGAATGTAGATGTGGAGTGACAAGGGTTTTGTGTTGGTAGAGGCAGACAGAACATTATTAAAGATACGTAGGATATATTTCAGACCATCTCATAGAATAAAGAACTGAATTATTATTTTTCTACCAAAGAGCAAATTTATCCTTCTTGCCGTCAACATAGATTAGATCAACGGTACCCTCTCTGTGTTTAAATGCCAAACTGAAATATGTCGGCAGCGGAGAAAAATGCCAGCTTTTAGAAAAAGAAATTAATGACAAATACAATTTTAAAGCAAAATAAAACATGTAAAGAGTAAATTTTGCTACTTAATTTCAGTTTAATACTCTATTAACCAACAGAATCATCAGATAGCACATATAAGGTTATTTTGAAACGACTCCGAACGAATAGCAGCCGTTTCGTAGTTTATAACTTAACTAGTCCAAATTTTGGTGTAACAGCTTCGAAATTTTCTTAGATATAATTTTATGAAGCATTAAATATTGCATTATTTTGTGATTAGGCAGCACAGGAACCACTGGTGTATCAGCCTAAAAAGTTACTGGGACGCACCGGCAATGAAAACAAAAGCATTGATCTTTGTTCTTTATCATTGACCCTAGCCTCGCTTTCAGCTAATGAGGCAAAGGGCAGTTACTTGTAAAAAAAATCGACAATCACTCGGACTGTTCCAAGGTTACTCATTTTGCTATGATCTTAGTTGTACAGTACAAGTTACAAATGCGTTATTCAGTATTATTAAACGCAATTAAATTAAATGCTTTCTCATTGCAAAAGGCAGTGGCCACCATCTCAATGCACAGTGTACACAGTAGGTCGTGCAAGTTTACCCGTTCCACGCCGGAATAGTCTACCGTGCACTCAGGAACCTTCAGAGCGGTGGCGAAATGCCGATCTTGCAATTTAAATGCACAATTGACTGTGCAACAATAATTATCGAATTGTAATAAGAAGGATATAATTGTTATATAAATTGTTTTAATTGTTTCTTTCATTATCATTCAACTATGTACTTTTATTTTAATGAAAAAAATCAACAATTAATTGATAGTTTAAACAAAATGAAAATAATCGACAATCTACTTACAGTACAGCAGTATTAAATAACGGCTCGACAAAAAGCAATACCCACAACATATTACTCAGAAGTGGTACCTAGTTTTCTAGATTTTTGGTGTGTTTTTGGCACACTAGTTTTTCAAAATGAGGTATCAATGTTTGTGCAGCAGCTAGTCCAAGTTGGCATTTTAAGTTCTGATCCCACAGTTGACTTCTGCAGCGGTTTTTGTTTAATTTCATTACCGAAACAAAATTGTTCGGATATATATGTGGATCCGAACATACATAGAACACGAGCGGTATTTCTATGTAGTCGAGGAAATGTAATTCTTGGAAAATGTGAATAGAAATCACTCAAACTAATTCTATTTTGGAATTTATTGCATGCAAAACCTTACCACAAACTAAATATTTTTCCATTCCCCCACTTTCTATAAAAAAGAAACTCTTCCCATGAAGGCATAAATGTAGGAGTAGATGTCCTACGTGTCACATTACATTCTCCCACCGACATTATGTTTACAAACCGCAAGAGACGAGAAAACACTGCTGTCCAATTTCACGTCTTGCCTAAAACTGAAGCCGTACGGCATTCGTGTCAGTGCACAGTGCTACGCCATTTGCTCTAGCACAAAATCGATCCAGTTGGTGACCGCTGGCATAAGGCATTTAGTTTTGGTTAACTTTATCTACAATTATTTGATATCATTGTGTCCTTAGGTATCAGTTAAAGCTTCCATCCTCAACCTCACTAATATTAACTTCCCTCTAACAGGTTTAAGTTTCATATGTCCACTAGCTTATTTGACGTCATAGACTGTTATAATGGATTGTTGGAACCCGTTTAGACACTCATGAAACCGCAATATTTAGGTTTCATAAACAAAGAAATCTTTAATAGTTTCATTCTACCGTAGAGTGTGCCGTTATGTTTACAAACTACTACAACAGGCGGCACGGTGTGTGTCACCTATCTGCCATTCCTTCGATAGCGTGAGGCACGCGGCGTTGTTCCTGTCACTGCCTAATCAACACTCATTCTACAGCAATTTTTAATGTGGCTAAATTGGCGGTAGAAACTATCTATTTATGTCACATAGAAACTAAGCAACTACTTCCACATATTCACTCGGTGTCGTTTCGAAACACCCTGTATATCCAGCGCATGTTTAGTTATAACAACAAGGAGTAGTAA
This sequence comes from Mantis religiosa, assembly GCA_030765055.1. Classification (NCBI taxonomy): domain Eukaryota; kingdom Metazoa; phylum Arthropoda; class Insecta; order Mantodea; family Mantidae; genus Mantis; species Mantis religiosa. Next base: position 41,675,359 of record CM060958.1, on the reverse strand, counting down.
TTTTGTTATTGTAATTTGAAATGAAATGTTACATATTTCTTCTTAAATAATGCGAAAGGTATTGTCACCCGAACGTCGGGACTTCCTGTGGAGCCGGCCGGCGGTGGGACCGGACGGGAGACGTTCGATCACGCCCACCCATTTGTCTTATAGCGGTAACGACGGGTGGCTAGAAAAACATCACTTTGCCGTCTCTTTCTCCTCCCCTTGAGTTCTCGAGCATACAGGATATTTCATATAATCCGGAACCTTCTAGATTGGCCAGTTGGTCCTATATAAGCAACGCGTCGGGCTGGAGGAAAGTTCAGTTCTTGGCGAGCAGCGTGAGGAGTGCCGAGTGAGTGAACGTTCATCAGAGGAGTTGTACGAACTGTGAGCGTGCAGTAGACCTGTGACAGACGAACTGGTGAATTATAATTGTGTGCGTTACGTAATTCTGTGTAATCGGCAAGTGTTCCGATTGTAATTCGGTGGAAATAAAGAACATTTTGAGTTGTGCAATTGGACTTTTAATTTCACGAACCCACAAAGTCACAGTATTTAGCACTACTAAAATGTACTCAATTACAATTAAAATAATTATAAGCACACCTTAACAGCTGTATCATGTTACATAAAATACCCAAATTTAACTCAGCACTATGAAATACTTTTAGGGTGATTTGCATCAAGTATGTATATATATATATATATATATATATATATATATATGCATCATCTAAGTCATTGTTTTCCAAAACTAGTTATAACATATACCATGATCTAAGTACTTCCTACTTACATATGTAAACATAAAAACAATTATAGTAATCATAGATGGTTTCAGAAATGAAAATATAAAATATTAATTAAAAAGATAAACCTTACTTCGCATAGTTAAGCATTTATAGTAACTTTCCTCACCATTAGAGTATGTATTAATATTACACAACTCCTTATATGAAATAACTTTATCATCCCTCCCGAACATAAAAAATCGCGAAAATAACTTGCATTGTTCATTTGTACAAGTTATACACAAAACTGGAGAGGATATGCTCAACCAATGTTGGCAAGGTTAGAAATACCGTCCTTAAAATAATAAAAGATCCCTTTAAATGACCAAGAAACACACCGTTAGAAAATGAAGGTTTGCTCTTTCCATTGTCATAAAAGACATCACTATAGCATGTTTCAAAAATAGGTTTATAGCCTCGCAAACATTGCGTCGATTAGCTCGACGCTGGCAGTCATTGCTCAATACAGCACAGTCGATTATATCAACGGGAGAGGGGGGGAGCGTTTATTTACAGAAACTCTCTTAAGCGGCGAGGTAGCAGGAGAGTAGAAGTAAGTGAAATATTTTCCTATTGAAATAAAATTAATTTTACAGTCATATTTCTACACATATTTTTGGATTAATTATCTACGTTTTATGCCGGATACAATTCTAAAAGCTGTTTTTATGAAACAAGTTAGCTATAATATGTATCTAAGACCCAGGTGATAGCGTCTGTAGCACGCATTGCGGAAGTTCCAGGTCAAAACAACGTGGGTAGCAAAATGAATTCTTTCAGCCACAGAACAATTGCAAGAGTATTGCTCTACGTTCCGATTGAGATGGAGTCGCGGTAACGCATTCGGAAAGTCACGGGTTCGATTCCTGGTGACCAGCCACTCTGGTCAGCTAAGCACGGCTTTGAAGCTTTACTAGCTAAAATAAAAGTGTAATAAAATAAATGTTTACGTAACATAATACCTAAACCTTTCCTGGCAACGAAAATGTTCGAGTTCTTCTCAGGTGAAAAGACGATTAAACTCGACGTTCCGGGAGTGTACCGCATTCCCTGTGAATGTGGGACACTGTATATAGGACAAACCGAAAGGAGCATCGTTACCAGAATAAACGAACATGAACGAAGCATTCGTTTCTGCAACCTGAGAAATCTAGACTGGCAGAGAATTGTTCTGATAACGACCATAGAGCCAGTTTTCGGGAGACGACCATCTTGGCAAACTGCAACAGTTACTGGGAGCGGCGAGTTAAGGAGGCTTTGGCCATTTCTTCAAAGAGGAGCACGCTTATTCGTAAAGTTTGATTTGAGTTCAGCTCCTTTTGGAATGCGGCCTTTAAATGGAAATCGGTCAGCTTAAGAAGCTGATCATCAAGTTAAGTAGTTACGTTTCTTTGACCCAATTAATTTTCTATACTTACGCCATCTCCTGACCTGGCATGCCCGCCTCGGTAGCGTGGTGGTAGCATATCTACCTCACGTTCAAGCGGTCCGGAGTTCGAATCTCGGTCAGGGTGAGTTACTTGGATAAGGTTTTTCCGGGGTTTTCCCTTATCCTGAAAGACGAATGTCGGCTAACTCTAAGCTCTGTGGACCCTGGGCTTATTTAAGCATCATTTCACCCATTCCATTCATCGTCCGATATGACTTAACATTGGATGACGTAAATTACGACAAAAAAGCTAACCTGGCATTTAATTTACTGAAAATTCTTTTGTTTAGTAATGCAAACATTGATAGTGTTTTGTCTTTGTTTATATTTTTGTTATATCCAGTAATACATTTGTGGCTATTTACGATGGTACCTCGGAGGGATAAATAAGCGCGCATCGTACCCACCGGCGCAGTTGCTACGGAGCTGTCAAGGAAGAAGTCCTGAAGAAGCCCTACATAGTTGAGACGAAACGTCAACCAGAGGAACAACCAATACGCGGTCCTACCCGGAAGACCTATTTACAATTAACAATAACGTAGTAATTGTGTCATATAAATAGTGGTCCTTGTAACCTAGTGCAATCTCCTAATCTATTGTACCTGAAGAGAAATATGTTCCAAATAAAACTATTTCTGTAAAGGTTATCTTGACTTATATGAAGTAGGTAGAAAGTAAAGCTTTTATAATGTTTTTAATGGCAAGAAAGTTAATGTGAACATAACATAACATATATCTAAGTCATATTTTCCATTGACGTACAGACGTATCGTATTTTATTAATGCTTTATTTAGTCCCAGGAGATTCGAAAAGGAATGTTTCCGGTGAAAACGAATATCGGAATTTTTAACAAAATGCTAGCGTAAACATGTTATAAATAAGCAATAACAAGAGCTAGTGATCAATGTTCACTCTGTTATTGTAACTTGCCGCACATTTACCTACCGCTGCGTATGGAATCATTTATTTGTAAATGCATAGGATCGTAGTCCCCAGGCATTACGAGATGATTATGCTGCATCAGTATTATCTCCTGCAGTTTAAACACAGGGATACGATAAAATACACGCTATTGGCATTAAGTCTGACGTTTACAGCTCTATTATAAAAGCGTACTGTAAAATAGATTCCTAGTGCAGAACAATTAGAAGGTATTTACTTTATGTTCATTGAATTGAGTTTTAGGGTATTTTCCCTATGCCAACCCAGCAGCTTTACACACGTCGGTTTTCAGAAATCCCTTATGGCATATTCACAATCAAATAACTGCTATATCTCCTAAAGCAGGCGTGGCGAATATGTGATGGTCATTTCTGCTTGGAGTAAATGAATACCGCGATTTAGTTTGTTCAGCTTGCCTGTATCGTGGGCGGAAAAAAACAAACCAGTCATTCTCATGTTTTCTGTATAGGGAGCTGCTTCTCTCCTTGCCCTGAGTGATCCGGCTTAGTTGTTTCTGTAATTTCCAATTTCCTTCCTATTTATCTATAAAGAAGAGTTGTTGGGTTATATCTCTCTTAGAAAGGGTAGAGTCAGACTGAAAAATTCAATGCTGAGAATTCAACCAAAGATCTTTTGGTCTCCGTTCAGTCGCTCTTAACCATTGAGCTACTATGGCCAATGTGCCAGCATGACATTAAATTCTCCAGCACGTTGGCCATTATAGCTCAGTGGTTAAGAGAACCTGGATGGAGACCAGAAGATCCGTTGTTCAAATCCCGGCTATGGAAATGATTTTTTTTTTTCGTCTGACTCTACCCTTTCATAGTGCGTCCTACACACGGCTAGTGTGAAAGAAAATTTAATTTCTATATCTCTCTTTGTATTAATATGCGACTATAATTAAAGCAGCAGTAGCCCACTTCGGTAGCGTGGATGGTAGCGTGTCTGCCTCACGTTCAAAGGCTCCCGAGTTCAAATCTCGGTCAGGGTGAGCTACCTGGACAAGGTTTTTTTCCGCAGTTTTCCCTTATCCTGGAAGACGAATGCTGGGTAACTCTAAGCTCCATGGACCCTGGACTCATCTGAGCATAATTTCACCTACTTCATTCAGCGTTCGATGTGACTTAACGCTGGAGGATGTAAATTAAAAAAAAAAAACAGCAGAGAGTTCTGACTACAAATTTTACCTATTTGGATTTCTTGAATTTCTTCAATAACAAAGACTTTTTAATTTTAAAAAGCAATACTTATTGTTATTCTTAGTTAAATTGTATCACTGTGTTCTTCAAAGTCGTTAAGACACGGTCTTTTGAACAAAGGTCCTCGTTGACTCAGTTTTCCTTCTTGTTTTCATAAGCACGAATTTAGATCAGAAACGCAGTTCCTAGTGCAATTATAACAATGTTATAAAAATTTTAAATAAAATTTAGGAGTACTTCTTAATCCATTTATGGAAAGTTCTAGATTTAAATTTCGTAACGTACCCCTCATGTGATTCATCTTATGGCCCATCTCCACTCTGTCTTCGATAATTCTTCTGTCCCCCACTTTGAAGGTGTACTATATCTTTATCATATTATTTATCAATGGACAAAGGCCAGTTACGTTTACTGCTAAATGTAATGGAGGAAAATAATGATATTTTACCACTGTTTGCATTAACGGTTTCTGAATAAAGTAATTATTGAAATTCTAATGTTAAAATACTTTACTGCTTTAAACAATGTTTGTGTAAGAATAATGAGAAGCATTAGTTGCCTTGAGACGCAGAAATGTTAATCGGAAGGTCCCCCGGTCAAATCAGCCAAAGCCGCTAAATCTACATAACGCGTGCGCGGTCTTTAGGCGCTGCGAACTATCACGAGCAATCCATTATGCTAAACACTTCAGTATGGCTGTAAAATATGAAGTTTAAAGAACCAATTTAGAGATACGCGATCTTCTGTCAACCTAAATTTCGCCTATAAGTAACTGTTACAAACGTTTTTTTAACTTACTTAGCTGAAATCGAAGCTTACTCACTTTCTTATGAAACAAAAGTTTCCATTCGGTGTAGTGCTTAGTTATCAGAATATTTTCTTGAAATTTTTACTTCTGAACATATCGAATATGTCCTGAGCTACTTAATGGTTCTCTTGTCGAACGAATGTACGTGAACTATATTCGCCTTATGTACAACAAACAGCTTGTATTTATTTCATTTACTTCAACATTAAATTGCCTTAGCTTGTATCCCTTTTTTATATAAAAAAAAATACTCTACTCTTGCTTGTACCATTGTACACAATTTTAACATCCATAAATTATTTATAACAACTACTTTATGTACCTCGTTGTTTTTTTTATAAAATTATTAACCTTATTCGTGAATTATTTCGGAATCACATTCTATTCTTGAAAATATTTCAAATATGTAATGTTTAAAACGAAATGGTTAAAGTACTGCAAAATGTGTTGTTTCTTTTTAAAATGTAAGTTTGTTTTACATACCTAAACAGAGAGACAAAATGTTGGATGAGTACACTATTTCTTCTACTTGTCACAGATAAGGAAACAGAAAGCAAAACCCTGTATTTTCATATGTCTGTACCACTCTTTAACTGCTATGGTCATAATGGAGTGGGAGCAGTAATTTAAACATTGGTTTTTGTAGTTTTAAAATATTTTTACATGCACAACCACTGTTATCCATACTTAGAAACTGTATGCAGGTAGGAAATAATCCTATTTAGAGGTACATTTACACTGCAACTGGAATTTGTACCCGGAAGCTCCAGGCAAGAATTCAACTTGATGTCCCAGGCAATCGAATAACATTTAATACAGGCATTCACCTTATATTTGTCCTACAAGCAATAAGAACGTATGATAAGGCAGTCTTCTCACAACAAACTTCCAGAATAGGCTTATAAACCTTCCTAAATTCACTTTTTCATTATACTCCTATGAGTATAATGACTGACGTTACAGTAGGAACAAAGCACGTCACTTACCGGTCATCCACTTTTATGTAAAAGAAATTGTTTGGTATTAGACAAATTTAGTCCAATATTTAACGAGCTACGTGACGTAGGTCTTTTGTAATACATCTTTCTAAAGGTACAATGTATTTTAGAACAAAGCCCTTGTAATTTCATCGGTAGGCAGCCCCATTCTTCTGACCAGCCTTATTATTTAATTCCCTCGAGAGTTGACACGCCCGCGAACACCGTAATTGAGATTGCGTCGCACCGTCTATATTCCTTCCTCGGTGGACTTTCCTGTCTGGAGTGAACAACGCTTTGGTTCGTGTTGGCCGTCAAAGAATTATAAACATGAAACAAGCTTAAGTTTTTTAGCTTAAATAAGTGAAATTCAGTTTATATTATAATGTGTATTAATGTGAATAACTTTATCAAACGTAAGACATGGTGGTCCAAAATTTACACAGCAATGTCTCAGCATCGACATTTATAAATGAATGAATGAATGAATGAATTAATGAATGAATGCAGGAAGGAAGGAATGAGGTAAATGAATGAAGCAAGAATTAAATGAACGAAACAATGAATGAAGCTAGAAGTAAACATGTGAATGACTGAAAAAAGAAGTAAATATGTGAATGACTGAAAAAATAAGTAAATATGTGAATGAATGAGGCAAGAAGTAAATATGTGAATAAATAAATATGTTATTATGAAAATAAATAAATTTTACAAACGCTTATTGTTGGATTTAGCTGAAGTAAATTTATATAAACCGTTGCAGAAAGTATTTAATGTGCTGTGGAATTTACAAGGTTGCAGCAATAGTTAAATACGAGTATTTAAAAAGCTAACCGTCATAAGTTAAAGTGCCATTGTTTACATGACCACCAGGAATAAAGAAGTGCTATCTCAGCATTTAAAGTGAGCAAGACAGCTCTGCGTAACCTAGGTGATTCTTATTCGTTGGTTGCCAGGTTCCACTTCCATTGACCACTCATTCTGATATTGTTTTTCATGGATATCCTTGGTCGTTAGGCAAATGCAGTACAATTATCTTTGCTTCATTTGCCTTTAATCTTTCAGGTAAGCGTCTAGGTTTAGTACGTATGGTGGTGCCGAATAAAGGGCGTGGAAGCTTGATGAAAGAAAAGGGTATCCCCATGGAAAATAGAGGGCTGCTTGGTTCAGTGGGTCGTTCGTCGGTCTCTTTAGGCAGCAGTAGGATGGATTTTCGGACATCTGCGCGTCTTACTGACCTACCTGTTTGACCACCTGTGGTTCTTCTTTCTCCTGAAGGTTGATGGTAGTCATTTTGTGAAGAGTGTCCCCTTATGTGGTACAACCTATAAACTATTAGATTTTGGCTTATCTGTTATAGTTCATCGCTTATAAAAACTTGTACAAAGTTCGTACAGAATGAAGTTGATTTTGAATGTGTTTCCTGAGCAATCAGTGTATACATCTTCTTCCAATGCAAAGATAGACTATAATATCATTCTCTACTGTAGATAGAGAATACCCAAATTGTGCTACCAAAGGAATTAGCAGTTAATTGATGTCTTTACAATCTGCAGTAATATATCTAGTAAAAGCTCTACCCAGTTCGGTTCCTTTATTATGCAATACAAATATTTGTTTAATTCGTATGTCCTTCTCTACTCATTCCCATAAACTCCGACACACATATTTCGTTTGTCACAACAAATTCTCAGCTACAAGGTGCAGTGACATAATTTCATTACCAATGATTTTATTACCTTTTAGGTTATGTTGATTATGAGAAGCATGTTAGCATGAGGCAGGTGTTAGCTTAGCGATATAAACACACTGGCTTCATTCTTCAAGTATGTATATTTAGATAGTTCTGAACATACCTTCAGTGGGTTGGATAAAAGATCGTGAGAGTGCATTTCTGTTTACTATGTATCACTTCCGCCGACTCCTTTTAACAGTGACAATTAAAGAGGTATACCGGAGGTATACATAATTTTCGAAAATATTTTCGTATAAAACATCGTTTGAGGTGGGAAAAAATAACAAATAAAAAAATTCTTTTTAATGAACCGATAGTATTTTAAGTTATGCTGTTCACAAACAAATGCTCTAACACAGACAGGATATTCTTCATAAAATTAACTTAATTTTGCAGTCAAGCGTGAATTTCTAGAAAAATTGGAATACCTTCTCTGCCCACTATTTGCACGGTAGAGGCTATAAAAATATTATTTTATGTTCTGATGTTATTTGTTCACCACTAATTAGTAAACAAACGTAGCTAAATTGCTCCAAGTAACAAAGACATTGTTGGCTGCCAACAGTGCAGTTGAGAGGTTTCCATCCTCTGGAGATTTTCTGATCAAGCAAGCGTAATTTGCCTTTGTGTTGCTGTATAGTCAGTGATTTTAGCTATTAATTTATGCGGTACAAACGCTAGCATAGGAGCAGACAGATGCGACGTGCATGTAGATGAACACTGACGTGAATAGGTTTACAGGTTTTAGAATTATTAGTGGAACAAAAACTATTCAGTACGAGATGAATATTTTAAAGTAATAAATTCTTGGGTTTCTCTAAATTTTAGATAAATACCTGGGATTGGGTCAGAATTTAAACTGCAGTAAATATAACACAGGTATTTCCTGAACCCATAAAAGTAAGTTTATTTATGTGTACAAAATTTGTGACCTTTAATTAAAATCAATATAAAATACTTAAACGAGAAATAACTCTGCTGTGTTGCCCTCATACATATTTTGTATCTAAAAATATTATTTACAAACTTATTCTGTTATCTACTTCATGTTAATTGATAGAAACATTTGCATAAATTGTATTATTACAAATTACTTTGCAACTGCAGGTGCAATAAGCGGAAACAACTTCAAGAGATAGTTATATTTTTAAAAATCTGTGTGCTATTTATGGCTTTGAGATTCCATTCTTTGTCATGGCCGAGAGAGAGGGAGAACTAATAATGAATTCATATCTATAAAAGTGTATTTAAAAATTTGGAAATAATAAGTAATATGTCAAACCTGTTTTAATATGCAGCATTTTAGCGCTCATCTTTCATTATTCATTTTAAAAACTTTTTCTTTGTAAAAGCTCCAAACATGTTATTTGAACGTAACCCATGGCGTAATAGCCCAAAATTGGCCAGAGCCTGCAACGTGACTGCCGGCCTCACGCCCACATACGCCAGCCAGATGTGGGGGATCTCGGCACGCATGTTAAATTTAAACATTTAATATCTGTTTTCCTCCTAAGCATATATTATCTTTTTAGAAGAAAGGGAATAGGGCATAGAGAATCAAAGATTTTTCTAATGAAATAATATGACATTTACTAGCATTTCAAAAATATTTCATAGATGTTTAATCGAAAGAAAGCGTAAGTGGACATTATATAAGTTCAATTCACGGTATATGTACGTTTATTCCCGAGTCAAGAACAGACATACATACTTACAAAAGGGAGAATGTTTGAACGGAATACCTTAGAAACAAAATATCGGACGTTGATACTTCGGTTTAGAATCTTTCAAGAATGCGATATGAAGATTTTCAAGAACTGTATCCCCCTCCCTATACAGTTACTCTTTGCACAAAACTTACCGTGATCTTTGTAGAACAAACTTCTCTCCCTCTCTCTCTCTCTCTCTCTCTCTCTCTCTCTCTCTCTCTCTCTCTCTCTCTCTCTCTCTCTCTCTCTCTCTCTCTCTCTCTCTCTCGCTCTCTCTCTCCGTGTATGTTAACAGCTTGCACTAAACTCCAGCATTAAAAGCAAATCTTTTCCATTTATTATTCTGCTGCATTATTCCTGAACTTGCAGTGCTACTGGTTTCTTAAGAGTCTGTATAAGAGTTTACAGATGTTATTTAAATCTTCCTCCTTATTCTCCTACACGAACATTTAACTCCGAGTTCCCAAACAGGCAAGAACGAATAAAGAGGTCTATTTTCATTTGCTAAGCATTTAGCCTTAAAGGTGGTCAAAAGAATTTCTTACAGAAGACTGATTGCTTAGTTATTCATCTGTTCCTTTCGTTATCTATCGGAAACCGAAATCTCTTGAGTCTTTTGTTACACGTTTTCACCACTGTGCACCTGAGCTCAATAACGCTGTTCAAATATTTGAAACACCATCCGCTTCTCCCAGCTTTACGAAAACAAAATTGAAAGATGTATGGATTAAGATTTGAAGGTACATTTACCGCATACTGTAGCACACATAATTCTGTGTATAAACGCCAGAACAACTTAAATATTACTTTAAAAATATGCTGTATCGTTCTCTGATCTGGGTGTTCATGTATGTGGATGTTAGCCTGTAAAAAGAAAAATCATGACCTTCTTTACCCAATCTTTAGTTACTTAATCGAATGTTTATTCTACAAGTAGCAGAGAAGGGAAACATGTTCTTCCACAATAAATAAAGAGAGCAAACGTATTCACTCTGTCATTATCTAAGAGAGTTTGAAGCAGAGAACTGGTATTTTAAATGCATATTTAAGCAACTCATGTGACGTATACCTGGAACAGTTAAGACACTGCCAATATTTCAAGTTTAGAGCACACTATAACTTTCGTTTAAGCATTTCAAGAGACAAAATCAACAAATAATTGAAATTCAGGAATTTCAGAAATTAACTTAAGGAATACCTAACTTTGTATGTTAACACATACACCTTTTCAACATAATCTTAATTTAATTACTTTATGAAGTTATCTCTGAATTCCATTTCCTATTCTCTAAAAGTGCCTCTCCCCGGGACAGCGTTCCTTAAGGTTCAAAGCTTTTGGTCCTTCGTGCAGAAGTTCCCGAGTTCTAATACCGTCTCAGGCAAGGTGTAGAACTATTTGTGACAATCATTAAAATGGATGAAATACCAGAGTAGCAAGAAGAACACAAGAAAAGGTGAAGACATTAAAAAATCTCTCATATGTGCTGGCTGTTTACAGAATACTTAAAATGAACTTGAAAATAACATTCTTAAAAAAATTGCTCCCATTTTCCAGAGGAACCTACAGGGTACAATGGACAATTTTCTAAGCACATGCCATTTTTTGTATTTTATGTCCTCCAACGTTAACTCATATCGGACGATGAATGGAATGGATGAAATGATGCTCAAATGAGTCCAGGGTTCATAGAGCTTAGAGTTACCCGACATTCGTTTTTAGGATAAGGGAAACCCCCGGAAAAGTCTTATCCAGGTAACTCACCCTGACCGAGATTAGAACTCAGGACCTCTTGAACGTGAGGCAGACACGCTACCATCTACGCAACCGAGGCGGGCGAGGCACATGCCAGAAATGCCTGAATAACAAAGAGGGTAGTTCCAAAGTCTCCTTGCTTAATTTACTTTTCTATTTATTTTTTTTTTTATTTAACTGTATTAGAAATAAGCAACTGTATTGCTGTACATACTACGGTCTTCCTATTAACCCACATCCCGATGAAACATGCTCGATGCCGGCCGGTCTGTCTCACACCGCGAAACCGTTCTTGCCAGGTATTCTTCACTCCGTATACAATGAATGTGTGTATGGGGAAGTTTAATTTGAAGAAAGTTTTGAATAAGTTGGCATACTTTGTGGTTTAATTTTTGGAAATACCTATGAACTAATATTGAAAAATAATTAATTACTTAATTATTTCCTCTAATGACAACTTTGGAGCTATGCGGCAGTTTTTAAGGAATTAACCTGAAAAATGGAATGTTTTGCTTTTGTGACTAATTTTCACTAAGTCACTTTGTGACTAAGTTTGCTTTTAGCGTGACATTTCTTTTTGATGCTTTCAACAGTGTAAGCAAGGGCTGCAAACAACATGTACTCTTAAGTAATAGAAAACGGCTACTATGTCCGAAAAAATAATGAAGTGATCAGAGAAACCTCTCAAAGCAATGTATACTATTCTCATTCTTCTTGGAAATGGGATAATAATAAATATTGCATACTTTCTGATAGGCTTGGTTTTGCGTGTAGTACTCCGTATGCATCAAGTCACTGTTAAATGCCTTTGACGGTAGACAGTGACAGTACATCGAATGGAATGTTGTTTGGTAAAGGAATTTTAGAAAAGAAGCGTTATAGGCTTTAAGTAACTCCCCTGCATTTGCCAGGTGGTGTTGGAAGGAACCGAAAGGCGGATCGTGAGCTGAAGGTTTGTGATCATCCATAAGAACGGCCACGCCCTCTGCACCTGGCCTCACTTTGCAATTTCTCAAATACTTCATTGCATATTGCCTAAATTTAGACAACCGCTTCAATTGTAGTACTTATTGAACAATTCGTATTAAAAGGTCTGAAATGCATAAACTATATACGAGATGGAGATTTAGTTGCAGCTTTCTTCTACAAGAAAGCATTTTATAGAATGTGTAATGTATGGAATACATATAAGATAATAAAGAATACTTGCCTACTTCTGCGATATGCAGGTAGCAGTCAAGCCTGCCCCACATTTAAGAGGTCTCGAGTTGAATCTCGATTGAGGTAGATTAGCCGGATAAAGTTTCTCTGGACTTTTCTTATCCTCTCTAAGTGTGACAACGTACTTATTTGAGCATTATTTTATCCATTTCATTCTTCGTCGTATGTGACTTTAAAAGTTATTTGAATGTAGTTTAGTTGTCGTGACATCTAAAGGAACTTCCGTGACCGGCGATAGGGACTAGACCGCTGTGTGTGTAATTTGAGTTATGCGAGTTGCGTAACGACACAACCCTAATGAACATGCCTTACGCATATTTGTCAACGCGTTTAACGTCACAGGGTGGCAATTTCCTGCTGCCGGAAGTACGCAAAGTCGTCCGGCGCACCACTGCCGATTGGACCGGTGTGTCTCGTATGGACTAGGTAACTTTAGTTTTACAAGTCTTCTAGAATCGCTTCTGTCCGTCATTGTTACCATCCGAAAGTGTTATCAAAATCACTACAGTTACTTAAACAGTTCTGTCAAATACGAGAAGAAAACATCAACTAGTACACAGAAACAACAAGGTATATATAGTTCATGTATTTTTATATTCTTAAATATAAAAATATCTTACATTTTATTCTTATGGTGATCATATAGTAAATTAGTGAAGCAGCAAATCGTTCAGAAGTTACAAGTAAGAGTGGTTGGTGGATAGAGATAGGAAGAGAGTTGAAGATGCTAAGAATTGGAGATATTCAGCATCCAGAGGAAAAATGACGATCTTCTTCACTTCAGGGATTAGGCATTTCTACTTGTTCCATCTTCGTATTCTATCAACTATTCCCATCTTTTTCCAGGGCGTCATACATCTCTTCTTCCACGAGGATTGCATCTTCTTATTAATACTGTTACTCTTTCTTCGTCCATTTTATTTACATGTTCTTTCCAGTTCTGTATATCTTTTCTCTTTTGTCCTGTAATTTATATATGCCTAGTTCCTCTCGAATAGGTTAATTTATTATTAAATCTCGTCTAGTACATTGTTTAACTCGTCTTAAGAACCTCATTTCTGCTGCCTGTATCTTACTTTTATCTCTTTCAGGACTCACTTTCACACATGAGTGCTGGAACTGCCATCGTTTTATAAAATTTTAACTTTGTTTCTTTCCTTGCTTTGTTTTTCAATGTTCTTGCTATAATTCCACATATCTGTTGACATTTGTTTATTTTGTTTTGTCTTTGTCTCAGTCAAAGCTTACATCACAGCCCAAATAGTTGAAATTCTAGAGCTGTTACAGGCATTTATTTTCAATGCTTATTTTTGATCTTACAAGATATTTTCCTCGATGTGCCATTATTTTCGTTTACTTTGTGGATATATTAAGACAATATTCTTTTCCCAGTGAATAAATTTCATACATTGAACGTTGAAGGATTTCTTCATGTTCTTGTATTATTGCTACATCATCAGCATAGAGTATCACATTTAAGTTATTAATGATTTTGGAAAGTAGTGAAAAATAATATGTAGGATATGGAAAAATAAAAAAATTAGGGAAATATTGAAAATATAACCTTCTTAAGTTCACATACAACAAATAGGTCAGATTGGAGGAAGGAAAGTGAAAATATTATGCTGACCAAAGTAGCAGCCAGGAAACAGATAGTATGGGCAAGAATAGGGACAAAGTTCCTTAGAAGGTTAACAGGATTGATTCAGTAACATGTGTTATATGTGGAAAAAATAAGAATAAGACACATTCTACTTTAAAGACTGTAAAGACTTTGGCAGGATATTTTGGAAACAACGTATTACACAGTGAGTAAGGGAATGGATGTTATAAAAAGTATTAATAGGTAAGGAAGTAAAAAGAAGTCAAGGTTTTGTGGGATTTTTCAAGGATAATTAATAATAAGTAAGTAAGAAGGGTAAAAAGCATGTGGAAATGAGAAGGAATGGAAATAGAACAGAGTAATAAGAAAGTAGGAATCAGGGAAGTAGAAGGAAAAGAATAAGGGTTAACTGAAAATCAAAGGTTGAAAATTCCAGGTGCAAAGTAGACCTAAAGAAGAAAAGCTGGAATCATTTTGTACTAGAATATATGCAGTTTTAAGACTGAATAGACATGTAGGCATATAAAATTTATTTCGCTTCCTGTTAATTAAAAATTAATATACAGTTCTGGTTACGTAAATTGCTGGCAGAAATTTTAATTCTACCAGAGAGTATCATGACATAAATTACGAATTGAATATTGAACTTGTATTCAATTGCATTCAAAATTGCATAAATGAACGGGATCCTCACACTTCGGGAGGATACATCTTAGGTTGAAGTTTGGTCAAATAATGTGTCTATTCAAAATATACTTTAAAGTTTAAGCTTTAATTAAATACTATTACCTTCAACACATACCTGACGACACCTTGTAATTCATATAACAAAGACCTAATGGCCCACATCGTCTTACTCTGCTTTGATTATTTCTTTTAACTTTTGCTATTGCATAGCACGATGTAGTTTGCAACCAACCTAGTTCAAATATGGACCAGCAATTCGGGTACTATTTTAAAGGAGAAATTACTTTGTGATTACCACTTAGTTCTCTGAATCAGCCAGTGGACTGTGTGGTATCTTTTACACCAGTAACTTATGAAGACAAACTTCGTACTCAGCCATGTTTATTTAGCAGATGACGACCTTCAGGAAGGGGGATGTGTTAATCACAAAGTAATTTCTCCCCGAGGGTAAAGGAAGTGTACATGGCTTTGGTTAGACTTATAAAATTTGTCAAGATAGAATGTAATTAATTCAACCACTCAGAATAATCCTTAGAAGCATATTTAAATGTGCAGTAAACAATTTCCTTCTCACAAAATTTATGCCATAAAAATGTGTACCCTCTGCCAATACTTTTTCTTTTAATCTAGAGCCTAAACGTTCTGAAAATTCTGTAGTGAAATTTAAATCTCTCACTAAATCATTATAAGCTCACATTGACTAAAACATCTATCATCACGAGAACTGTCTGGGTCATAATTATCATCCACCGGATTCAGTTTTAATGTATGAAGATTACAATGTGTCTGATTCGGGCTGTAAGGGACAGGAATATCAAGAACACTAAGTATGGGCACAATGTCAGAAGGAATGTTTGGTTATACAATATATATCTTGTTTTTGGTATTATGTTCTGATACATTAACTGTACAAAAATAACAATTGTCTCCATGATTTGTAGTTTCTTCCGAAATCATAGGGATCCCAGAGGGCAATTACGGCTTTTTCAATTTTTCTAACTCCTTAATTCCGCAACAGAACACCTTATGAGGGCACCGCAATTTATCCTGGTATCCTAACGTAATGCAAAATAATGAAAATATGTTTCCTTTACAAAAGTTGTTATATTTTCTCCCTTTTTCACTAACCTATGTAAACCACATATACAGCAAAACAGATTTGGATCATTTACGCAACCAGCTTTTGACATATAATAACAATATTATGCTGTACTTCCGTAGAAAAATGAGAACTCGCACACTTCACTTTTACTGGACTTTATTATAAAAAATTTTAAAAGGGGGTGTGTTTCTCATTCCAGAAAGGCAATCTTTAGTCTAATCTAATAAGCTGAATTGCACTTCCATATGTAGAGACCCCCTTAGTTTTCTAATGTACAGCAATCCGTAAGAATAAATAGGTATTTCCTTCAATAAATGTCTATGGCCTGACACAGTAAACACTGACACAGTAAACATTTAAACTTTATCTTCCTCTTTATAGATAAGACGGGTGCAGGTATTGTAGACAAACATCTCCAAGAATAAACACTGGATTTTTTTTATCCCGGATTAATTTTAAGGAGAAGGCACACTTTTGTGCATCCGTTTGGGCAGATATGGGTAATTAGTAGATTTTAATATATATAAATTTTATAAACATAAACATAAAAAAATGTAAACATAACAATACTTTTTGACAGATAGAGTTGACATGAACAATTCAATGCCACGGCCGGGATTTGAACCACGGATCTCTTGGTTTCCATCCATTTGCTCTTACCCATTGAGCTACCATGGCCAACGTACCGTCGTAGCTCAATGGGTAAGAGCGACTGGACGGAAACCAGGAGATGCGTGCTTCAAATCCCGGTCGTGGCATTGAAATTTTCATGTTGACTCTAACCTAAACATTATCC
Organism: Mantis religiosa; assembly: GCA_030765055.1. Lineage (NCBI taxonomy): Eukaryota > Metazoa > Arthropoda > Insecta > Mantodea > Mantidae > Mantis > Mantis religiosa. The sequence continues at coordinate 41,658,621 of CM060958.1, read as the reverse complement.
TATGGCTAGAGTGTAGAAATTATTAATTTCCATCAATTAACTTAAATAACAATACTTATATTCTTTCACATTTTAAGTAATAAATATGAAGTTATAAGCTACTTAGAATATCTAACAAACGATAGCCACATGGTATTACTACTACATTACGAAAAGTATTCAAAACGTAACATTTTGAATTTGAAAAAGAAAATTTTGAGGCGGTACGCGGAAACGGATTTCAGTTGTTTCAATCAGTGTGAAAATGTGATTCATAAATGCTCATTCATTTAAAAAATATTCACGCAGAGCGGTGTAATGTTTACGCCATTATTTGTGTAATTTTTTTTCTATAATTTTAACAGCTGATCTTCTCACATCAAATGTTTTAATAATATTAAAATTACATCACTGAAGCGAAACTGGCTGTCTGGAAACTTGACAGGTAGTGTAGGTGCGCATACGTATCTGACGACATAGCTCAAATTTAAGTCCAACTTTCAGGGATGTAACAAAAATATTTTTGCGAAATTCTTATCATTTCTCTCTACTATTTTCATGCAAAGGGTTTCGGTTTTTTAAACTTATTAAAAACGGACCTAACAAGTGTTATTAAAATATCATATGTGACAGACACGAGAAGTGAAATGTGTATGTCATCTTTGCTTTGAGCAACGTGACGGACAATTATTTTGTGGATTATTCCATTCGTCAATTAAGAGTATCTCCATGCGCCAGGAAAAAAAAAGAAAACCGGCATTGTGTGTATTTTACCACCTAAACAAATCTAATTTTACGCTACGGACATAAACAGAAATGTTCGAAAATAGAGTTTCTGCGTTTAACCATACATTTTAATTAAGTTGACAGTGCTGTTTTTGTTCTTTTTTATTTATTTTCCTCTAACGAAGTTCACAGACAGAGAGCAATGTACGGGGTTCCTATTTCAACAGTTTCATACCATCATTTTAAAGGGGAGAATTCATTATTTCCTTCAAAAGCTGTAATATTTTTATGCTACAATTATAGCGGTTCTGAAAGATTTCATAGACCTATCCTTAGAATTAGAATGGAGGGACAGATTTCATTAGTAACTGTGCTTAAAATTAATATCAAGAGTAAGAAAAAGTTCTAATATATTAACATATACCTTTAACAGTTCATTACTTCTCGTAAGTAAAATTGTAGTGTTTCAATGTTACCAAACGTATAAATTATCCAGGCACCGACCTTTAGATGCCAGCTGAAGTATGGATATGACAAAAGTTTAATGAAAACGGCAAAATTTAAAAATTTTACTCATATATGCTCTTGGAGTTAAATTTTGTTTATTTTGCAGCTCTCAGGAACATTAAAAATAAACTTTACTTATAAAATGGTAACAAACATAAAAAGAAGCTTTAAAATTTTGAGTGTGTAACTTGGTATTCTAAACTCTAATATATGAATAAATGAAATCTGAAATTAAAGGAGTTTGTAATATGGCCTCGCCATTGCTGAGTGGTTAGACCGCTTGGCTCTCATCAAGGCCTTCGATACCAGATAACAGCAAAGTGAGATTTGTGGTGGACAACATGGCGTTGGTGCGGGTTTTCTCCGGGTCCTCCGGTTTTCCCCGCCATTATTCCATCGATTGCTGCATCATCTTTCCTATCACCTCATCTCTCTCGTACTTTCACTTCCGGCTAGGTTGATCACTCTGATCCTCAAACCATTGCCTACGGGCCTCGAGGATGCGCGTTTTTTGTTTGTTTGTTTTTGTTGTTGTTATTTACGTCCTCCAACGTTAAGTCATATCGGACGATGAATGGAATGGATGAAGTGATGCTCAAATGAGCCCGGGGTCCATGGAGCTTAGAGTTACCCTACATTTGTCTTTCAGGATAAGGGAAAACACCGGGAAAACCTTATCCAGGTAACTCACCCTGACCGAGATTCGAACTCGAGACCTCTTAAACGTGAGGCAGACATGCTACTACCACGCTACCGAGGCGGACTGTTTGCGCGGTTCTGAAGGCCCTATGTTCCATTTATGGAATTAGAGCAATTCATTCATTCATTCATTCATTCATTCATTCATTCATTCATTCATAATATATCAGATATACGACACTTAAGGAAATAAACAATTGTTGCATTAAAATGTTAAAACAGTTGTGTTGGTGCCAATTGCAGCGGTTTATTTTCAGGTGATGAAGGTGTTTGATGATGGGGTTCTCACCGTTGGTGAACTTCTTGCAGAATTATTGTTCACCACGGCTGCTCTCGAGTGATGATCTCTGCACCCAGGAACGTAGTCTCAGAAAGGAGAAATAATATAATCTTTGGATTTATTTCCTTTGCAAACTGGTGTTTTAATTATAACAAAATATTTTGAAATTATTGAGGGCACTTTACAAAATAATTCTTCCTTGTAGTCGATACAATTCCGTTTTCAATTAAAATTACTGAATCAACTTTGTCATATACTTTACAAATAGTCGTAAAGTTTTCCGTTCTTAAAGAATGCCTGATGCATTAACTATTTAATATACTTGCGAACACACGCAAACCATGAATGCTAAATGCATTAAAAAATCTGCAAGATTTCGGACAGACCTTTGCACACGTCCGTATTCAGTGATGTTTACGTGCAGAAGAATTTTATATTACACTGTCACTCATTTGTTTAACATAGCAAGAATGTAGTCTCTGCTAGTCGTTTGTTTAAAAGAAAGTTAATGCAAGCAGTAGTATTTTGGAAGGTCAAGTGTCTTTTACTCTGTGGATGTCTTGAATGTGGCATCCAAACTATCACACCGAAACACACGCTAGCAGATGTAACAAGAACATAAAATATCCGCCACACAATTCCAATTATTTTAATATAAGAAATCAGTAGCTGATATTTAAACTAAATTTCAGATATAAACAAGGAATTTTACATTAGGTACTAAGCTTTTTTGTTGTCATTTAAGTCCTCCAACCTTAAGTCATATCGGACGATGAATGAAATGGGGGAAATGATTCTCAAATGGGTCCGGGGTCCATGGAGCTTAGAGTTACCTGACATTTGTCGTTCAGGATTTTGGAAATCAACGGAAAAAACCTTATCCAGGTAACTCTCCCTGACCGAGATTCGAACTCAGGACCTCTTGAACGTGAGGCAGACATGCTACCATCTACGCTACCGAGGCGGGCACTACTAAGCTTGAAATGGTATTTTGTGAAACTGACATTATGGACTGTTAATAACTATTACAAAGTAATTTTAAGGAGATAATAACTGCAATAAATAATTTTTGATGTTAAAATCAATGTGTTAGTTAAGAATTACGAGTTACAATTGAATCCGGAGAAGTCATTAGCTAGATAATTTAAGAGTTGAAGTAAAGTCAATTAATATAAATCAGTGTACCAAACAGAATTAGGATTCCTAGTAAACTCAAGACATCTCGTAGGTGAAGTTTTGGATAGTCACAAATCAAGAAATTACAAATGCAGGTAGGCCAATTCTGACAGTAGGGAAGGGTGTAGAAAGCTTAGAATTAAAAAAATTACAGAATGGAAGTTGCTTCAGATACAAATACGAAGGTTATTTAGTAGAACATTTGCTGAGGTCAAAAAGTAGACCACAAAGTTTGTTGATTCAAGGGCGCGTATTTCCAAAATTTGAATCTTCGTGTCTTACATTATTGAAAAACTTGCTCTAATGTCGATTATCGCAGTCCTTAGCACCTAAAGACCGACCTTGGGTGTCAGTGCAAGAGAATTCTCCAATTCATATTTCAGAATTTTCAATTCGCTTTTCATTGTAGATATAAAAGTTATGTTTACACAGTTAAGTATTGATACGGTTAAATCATAAATATTTCTATAGTTAATCTCTTAAGTTGAGATTCAAAAACGCTTACTTAATGTCCTAAAATTTTCGACAATGCTCAATATTAGCCTACATTAAAATGTATCAACCAACTGTTGGTTTTTTTTCTATTTTCAGTTCTCTGAGATGAATATCACACCACAATTGCAGCAGCAGAAATAGTGTTCAAAGTGTGGTACAGCGAATTTGTGAACCCCTGAATATGATTTGTACTTTAACAGTCGTATTTTCCCATTGCAGTATTAACACTGTCTTTGAAATGAAATAATGAATAACAACTTAGTGTGCTGTCACTCAAATTATTCCGTTTGAGATCAAAGTGAAAGTTTAGCTCTCTTTTCAACTGAATGTATTTGCTGCATATTATTTTCGTCGCATTCACTTCCTGAGATATAATGCAGCAAAGTGAAAGACATGCTAAACAAAAGAGAAGAAATCAAGAGTTAACAGCATCATTGAAAGATGTTCACAGTATGGAGTCTTGCTAAACAACTTAAAGCTTCAAACATCCAACATGAAATGCAGCTTTTGTGTTGAGAACGTTTTGTTACTTGTCGAAAATGTTAAGTTAAAAGTAAACAAAGCTATGAGTAGAAGATAATCTTGAAACTCCTAAGTAATTACGTAATAAATGTTAATGTTTCCTTTGTATACATAAAAGCTTTTTGCCTTCTCTTAGTTCTGCTGATTCGATATAGCAAAAACCTCTTTCATTCCCTGATTATAAAGCCAAGTTAGAAGGAAGTCTTTGACTCTGTGGGATGGAAGTTGTGGGTGATGCCACAAAGTGAAGGTGAAGTTTCTTATGGAGGTCAACAGTGTTAGGGAGGTTTCTGCATTTGTTTTCATTTTGTCGTATTGCGGTTGGAAATGACTTACAATAGTTTAACTGCGTTATCCTCCGTGAAGTAAAACAGTTGCCGGAGTGTTGTTTGCTTTCAAAGGCCAGATTATCTCGAGTTCTGAAAGCGATCCAGTCGCTTCAGAATGTCAAATTCAAAACAATTAGAATGTAAGGAAAATTACTGCACATAATAATATTATAAAGGGAGAAAATGTTATACAAGAGACGGGGATCCTCGTACACCTACGTGACTGTATACATCTGGAAGTCCTGAGCAGTTTCAGGCTGCAAGGAACTCTCCTAATACTGGTTCTGTCTAGAGAGTACAATGAAATACGTCGACCAAGCAGCCCGCTGGGGTTAACTAATACTATTTCGTTTCAGCAAGCACCCACGTCATCTGTAGGAGCTGAACGCCATGAAGCCTACGACCATACCTGATAAAGAGGAAGGAAACGGAATGAAAAGGAAATGATGAAAAGGAAGGAGGAAGTACTCCAGCTTTCGCCTACCAACCGGGAAAAAACATAAAAAGGCAAAGATCAGAGTGGGCGTTTGATGGAAATGGGACCGGGACCTTCCCAATATGAGATTCATTGTGCCTATTTGTGAATGCCTATATCTAAGTTAACTCCGAAACCAGTCAACTAATTTTAATAATTTTTTCTTTATTATAAATTCTATTCTTTCTGAGATTCATGTGGCAGTAAAATATATAATAATCTCAATAATTCAGAAATACTCCAAAAACTATTTAAAATGTTTTTGTACTAGAATATGAACAATTTGGAATAATAGAAGAATGTATATGAGAAAAAAGCTTAGCCTTATTGACATTGTTATGTGCAGAAAATAGTTGAATTTGTTACATAAAATAACGCAAGAGTCTTTTAAATTTAATTCCAAAGAAAATCAAGGTTTTAAAAATTAAAAGATAAGAAAATATTATTACAATGATGCGATACTAATACGATATTAGTATCAAAACATATATGTAATTCCCGCGTAAGAAAATTATATTTTATTTGCAATTTATTTATCACGGATCCTAAATAGTGGTATAAGTGTGAAAATTGCCAGCATTACAAATTATTCAACCTATAACTATAACTAATAACGGATGAAATGTTATGACTGTCACAAATTACGTGATCTTCATATTCACCAGCAAGCAATTCGATCAAGTCTCAGCTCTTTTCGTGGATGTCAAGAGATCTTTCATTGTTTATTTGAAAATGCCTGGGCTGTGCTAAATTGCAACTATTCAAGGTAAAGTGGAGCATTCACGTATAGGTGATAAGATTATACATAATTTCATAAAGAATGAGAGAGGTATATGAATCTAATTAATTCATAATTTGAAAACAACTAAGTTTTGAATGTAGGAAAATAGGAGTTTCTTTTAAATGTTGGGTTTATTTATTTTATAGTATTTACTTCCTTTAAAATGTATATATAGCAAGCAAAGGAAATATGGTCTACCCTAAATTTCCTATCGATTTTTCACTGGAAAAACAAGTTTCAAGTCCATCAAACCCTTACAAACATATTTTTCGGAGAATGTCAGTAGTGAAAGAAGGAGGGAGAGAGAGGGAGAGGGAGAGAGCGGAGCAGGAAAATGAGATGTGGAACAAACATCTATTGAAGGATGTGACAACGATGTTTAAGAACATGCCCTATTCCAAACTACCTTTTATATGAAAATGTTTCGTTATTTGTTTAATTTTCTCGAAAAATGTTTTAAAAATATTTATTAACATATTATATTTAGATATTTGTGTGATTACTGAAATGTAGGTATTCAGTCTTCTGAGAATATCCAAAATACTCTCTTCATTTTGAATGAAATTCTGATAGCTTTATATAGTTGGTAAACCATAATCGATACACAAAACGTAGTACAGAAAAAAATATAATTTTGATGAAATCCAGAATTTGTGTCAACTATTTAACAAACCGATAAAGATTGAAAAATCCTAGCATAATGAAAATGAAATCGAAAAATATTGTCCTTCTGGTATCCGACGCTTCGAAGTTATTGGTTGCTGTTGGCCTGAATGTTTTAATATTTTATATTTTTGAAGCACTGGTTCACCATTCTTAGTCTTGTTGTGATTTCATAGCAAAAATATATTTAAAATGTTCATACTCTTAATCAATAATTGCAAAACGATTATAAAGCTTTTCATATTTCATTCAGAATATGAAGGAGTTCAGAATATTCAAAGAGAATTCGAGATAAACATTTAATTCCTAATGGAAATGCTTTATACTTGCGGCATGTTTATCAAAATCATTTGAGGAAATTTTGATAAAATAGAAAGGATATTAGAAACATCTAAAGTATGTTTGGGGTGGGAGGATTTCCTTAAAAATCTTTGGTGGTATCCGCTGGAGATGCTGTTATTATATAAGCAGTTTGGCATTTATGTATATTTCGTTTTGGAATGATACTATTAAAACAAACAGATAGATGACAGAGAGAGAGAGAGGGAGAGAGAGGGAGAAAGAGAAACTTGTTTTAAAGACAGTTTTCAAAACATGTATTTCTCTACGACATGTCGGTTAAAATAAAAGTAGAGATCTTTAAGAATCTGTATAACAGCTTTGTTAAGCTGTCGTTAAAATCAACTTAGTTTAATGCCTAAAATTTAATACATTCCATACGTTACTTAGACATTAAGATTTCATGATAACCTCTCCGTGCTATACTTATCTTTACATGAGAAAATAAGTTATGGCTAGCCTTTAGCTCAGTTTACAACATATGCCAGCTATGTGATGATTCTTGGCCTGGGGTGGGAGCTATTACCCAGCAAAGATGATTTCTTATCTTCTCCAGTACCTGGAGGAACGAATGAGAGTGTGTAATCTAATTAATATATAAACAAAGAAAACCAGAAATCCAACAACTGTAGCACTATTGTCGGTATACATTTTCCAAAGCAATGAATAAAGGATTTAAAAAAGAAATGTAAGTGTGAAATGTAAGTATCCGTTTGCCTGTATCTTTTGGATCGGTATTACTTTAACTGCGGAAACACTCAATCCTAACTGATATACATTAAATAAGCGAAATACTTTTGCCATCTGGAGAAAGCATATTAATCCACAATTCTGTAACTCTTAAGTATATTTCCAGGCAAATAACAAATGATTTCTTGTAATCGTGAAGGGGGAAATGAAGGAGCATATAACATCTATATATAAGCTTATTCTTCTCCTTATCTTCTTTGTTCTGTAGCTGTAAATAAGTAATGTTTATCTTACAACATGTCTTGAGGGCATGGAAGTAAAGTTTATCGACTTCTAAGAAGTGCTGTTCATTCGTTCAACAAACTCTTTTAATTATTTACTGTTACTTAATGAGCTTAGATTTTCTGCTGCAAAAAGGAGGAACAATGAACGACAGAACGGATTATTTTTAACTCCTACATAATGTTTGCGTTTTTAGAGCTGAAGCTTCCCTTAGGGCTTTTGTTAAAGTAACCGAATTCCAGAAAATCTTACTGTATGAAATGTCGCATTACCCTAAACAACTGGTGTTAAAATCACAACATATACAACTATATAATGTTGTACCCAAACAGATATAGTTTATACACCGGGAGAGACACCTTGTGCCCTGTGACGCATGACAGATCTGTGCGTTATATATACCATTCACCAGGGGAAAGGTTTAAATTGAGGGAGCCACAGCAGGTTACAGGTCACAGAGACGTACAAAATTTTCTAACAGTTCCGACCTCCGCTCCTCTTCTGGAAGTGCCTAGAAAGACAGATGAATCACAATCGACCAAGCAGACTTCTAGTGTCCACGGTGAGTATTCCTTTGTGCAAGCAATCACGCTACTGTCCTCCTCCAAATGCCACGAAACCTAGAAGCACACCTAAAGTTGAGAAGGATAGAGGATAGAAATATCCGAAAAAGGTAATCGTGGCAGTTCAGAAACTACCTCAGCCGAACCATTCAAGACAAACCACTAAAAACCGAACATCTACAGGAATTGAACCCTGGATCTCGGAAAGGAACCCTCGATCTTTGAGACTAATGCTTTACCACGGGACTATCTAAATATTTTAAACTTAGGGATGGTTTATATTAAATTGCTGTCCTGTATTCAATAACTATATGTATAATTTTAAATTGTACACATTATATACTTCGTTTTTACATTTTCATTTGCGAAAATGCTATTTTTGTATTTCAGTTATTCCTATAGGTATTACTATTTTGAATGTTTGTTTCCTGTATAAATTTAATACTCAGTAATCATTGGGGTAATACTACATAGCAGCAAATTGAACTAAAGAAACATTAAAAGCGCCTTTATAACTCCGTTTGTTTTCTTTTTTCTTTTTTTCGGTAATTTAAGTCCTCCAACGTTAGGTCATATCGGACGATGAATGAAATGGGTGAAATGATGCTTAAATAAGTCCGGGGTCCTACGAGCTTAGAGTTACCTGACATTCGTCTATCAGTATAAGGAAAAACCCCGGAAAAGACCTTATCCAGGTATCTCACCCTGACCCAGATTCGAACTCTGGACCTCTTGAACGTGAGTCAGACACGCTACCATCTACGCTATCGACGCGGGCTTATAACTCCGTGGTTCCCTGTATGTATTAGAACGTATTCTTTCCCTGTATAGGTATTGCCTTCCTTCACTAATTAATTCACTTTGTTATCTTTAGCATTTACTTGTAGTGGTAATATTGCATTTCTTTGAAAATACCCTCCTGAGTTCATCGGAGTCCAAACTCCACCCCCCCTCATTTAAACCCTCGTTTTGCTTTGTATTTATTTGATTTTGAAGTCAGAATTAAATGCTCCTTATGGCACACGGCACATGAGCGGAAGGGCACTGGTGATTAAAGTACGCAAAAGCTATGTTATTTTAGATAATTTTTTGATCAAATAATATGAATTTCATGCACTGTTGTAAAATGTAATCTTTCGATTATTTTCAGGAGCTTTATTATTGTATATCAATTCTGAACATATTATACAGTATTTGCTAATTAAAAATAGGAGAAAGGGCTGTGTGCAAAGTAACTTAAAATATCTCATTGTAAAAATATCATTTAAAACTAGAGTAAAATTGACCGTGATATCCTTGTATATTCTGGAGCTAATACTTACAGTCGAGGATAATTTCAGATTTACTAAGCACAAACATAGATAATTGCAAAAACATATTTCATGATAGCTTTGATAAACCTAGATTCAGATTAACAAAGACAAGGAGTACAACGTCCTCAAAACCGATAACTGATTTCCATTCTGTATATCTGAATTTAATAGGTAGATTGAAAAAATATTATTTCTGGGTGGCATTTGCACAGACCATTTTAATTTATGTGAATGTCGTACAACTTCGCATAGATTTTATAACTGTTATAATGCCCTGCATGATTTAAAATAAAGAAAACATAATATTCAATTAATAGGAATTTAGGACAACCTGAGAAAACTCCCATGGGTAACTGTGGCGATACAATTTGAACCAATAATCTCCCACTCACTAATCAGTGACTTAACGACTTGGTGCCGTTGACAACGCAATTGCACTGAACTTAGGATTTAAACCTGGCATGATAGAACATCAATGCAAAGAAAATATTGCATAAAATGTCTTCTTAAAATGCATTTATATAACAAGAATTTTCTTTATATTTTAAAAATATTTTCCTGACTGCAATATTCAGTGCTATTACCGAATATTAGATATCGTACTGCATTAACTCTAACCATGTACTAAGTGTAACAGCTGAATCACACTTATAGATACTCCAAAAGGTATTCGTGTAATCATAGCACTTAGAATATAACAAGCACAATCAGAAAATATAGATAAGAAACGAACAATAACTATTTCCTTAACTCTGTTGATATCTATATTTAAGGATAAAACACAATTTGGGTTATTATATTGCTTAATTGGTGCACAGTTCTAGGTTATTTGAAATCATGTCCCATTTGGTGTCAGACAAGTATTCGTCTATTAAACAAAATCCTAGGTATGTGGTGCCCCGCTCACACACCCCTTCCGTTTTCTTATGCACTTGTTTCATACCGACACTTCCATCCCTGTTTTCAAAGCCGTGACTGCTATTTAAGTATTATGGGTCGAAAATGTCGTGAAATACAAAAGAAATGAGAGAAATTTGCATCAGGTTATTTAAAAAGGGAACATACTTTCAAGAAATTGGAGAAACCATTGGAAGACCTACCATTACAGTGAAGACTGTTGTACACAAGTTTGATCAGAACAAAACTGTCGAAAATCAATCAAGAAGTGGTCGTCCTGCAGTTCTATAAGAAGAAGCGAATTGCTTCTGCAAAATAACATAAATACGATGGGTTTGATTTCTGGAAGAAGGTTGCATTCACTGACGAGGTCAATTTGGGCTCTTTAAGTCAAAAGGGCGAGTAATAGTGTGGAGAAGCAAGAATTGTGAGCTTGAGGGAAAAACGTATAAGAACTTCAGTTAAACATGGAGGCGGTTCAGTACTTGTCTGGGGCTGAATGAGTGCACATAGTGTGGGGATTTGTGTTTTATTGGTGGAATTACGAACCATAAGGTTTATATAGACATCCTAAAACACATATGTCCAGAAGTGTGAATAATATGGGTATTTCTGAGGTTTATATTATCACACAAGACAATGACCCAAAACACACAGCTCTAGATGTATAATACTCAACGATGTATGCCGACACCACCGCAATCCCCAGACATGAGCCCAATACAGAATTTGTGGAGTATGCTTGACAAAAATATTCGGAATCATCAGATATTTAATAAAAAGAATCTAAAGAACACTCGACTAGAGCAATGGCGTAAAATTACGGTGGAAACAACGCAATCTTTGGTAAAATCCACGCCAAGGAGAAGGCAAGAGATTATAAAGAGGAACGGAGGGCCTACTAAGTACTAACCGTTACATTCTACACCATTATCAGTATACAGACCAATACTTATTGTGCATCCTATACTGTATATTCTTACTTTTGAATGTTTAAATATGTTTATATGTATATATACTATGTTTTTCTTTATTGTATTATCTTTTTCACTAATCAGTAAATAAGACTGTATACCTGCTGTAATCATGCTGATGATTTTTCACTATCCATACATCCTTAAACATAAACTGATGCATAAGACGAATACTTTTTGGAGTAACTTTATATTTTATTTACTAATAGTGCCTGCAGCTCTGCTCCCAATTTTCCCTTAAACTTATGGACTGTTTCTCTTTCTCTTCTGCCTCTTATCTCTCTGTCTTCCGCTGTCATACTATTTCCTCCTTTTCCTTCTGTTATTATTCCTTTTTACTCTTCTGCTTACCTCATCCTTTTAACCCTCAACTTTCATCAACCTCGCCTTCATTCGCTTATCTATATGCAACATACTAAAAAATGTGACCTTTCAAAAACTGGTAAAAATACTTTCTGGTGTCTTAATAAGGTTTAGAACATTAGGAAGAGATATATCACTTCACAAATTTGTGCCTCTTCCATTAACCCCTACAAAAATAAAAATAATCGCTCATTTTACTGCCAAGTAACCTTACGTGATCTGGTGTCCAGTAAAATGTGTTTCATACCATTATTGTCTGTAATATTTTCTATTATTAGTTTGAATGTTCGGAATATTTTAAATTTTTTCTCTGCTCAGCCTGCGTAAAGAATCAAGACTTGCGTAGTTTTTCTGTTTTTAAAAACTGAGAATTTAATAAAAATTGTCATTAATTCATAAAAAATCATTCCTGCTTGTTTTTCGCTTTTATATAAAAATCAATTTTCCCCGAAAATTTAGATATTGTGTCAAATAATTTGCCCTATTAGATGCACATAAAGTAAATGTGTAAGCATTCAAAGAAAGAGGTTACAAAATTGGTGTGATTTAAAAAAGATTGAAACGTGGAGAATATTAAAACGTACTGAAATACATAAACTGTGATATGACTTGTCATTATATGGCGTTAGAATTTTATCTCCTTTAGTTTGCCTATGAGGTGATGGAAGTGTCTGTTATTTTTTGCTGCTGATTTTTTTTATCCAAGAGTAAAAGCATGATGAACCTTTGAATAACAATAACTATAATTCTATAAATTACATCGGCAAACAGGGATTGCATAGATATAAATGCACATTTTTGGTTTACTTTACTTTTCAAGGGTTGGAACACTTGCTTGCGGTTGGTATCGTGCGTGTTTTGTTTCTGCACTCGCCTATACCGTCTGACAGCCGAATCAGTAGAATGCCGCTCTAGGTACATGTGAGACAGGGTTGTGGTCGCTCGCTTTCATTTGACTTTGGGGTGAGTAAAATGCATTTATTTTAACTAAAGTTATGTTAATATTTGTCATAACATAATTGAGCTTTACATAAATTTTGTTAGTGTAAAGTTTTCTGGAATCATATATTAAATATCGCACCACTTAAAAATTATAGTTGTAGAAACATGAAAGCATACTCCGCTGCTCAAATAAAGATTCTTATTAATCCAAATTCAGCAATATTTATATAATTTTAAAATTTGAATCTAAACAAGTGTTTTAATGTTTAATTTTAACACAATGTGCTGAAAGTCTAAATAGAGGGTCCTTATGTGTAAATTACATTTTAAAATGTTAGTATTACGTCAATAATCTTTGCTTAACCTTTTTTATCACGTATGTGAACTACCGTTTATTTTTATGGAATACGTCAAATGGCGTTCAGTGTATATAAACAAACTAGATATAAATCTGCTCATTTCGACAAGATTTGTCATAGCTTTGAAGTTTTATAAAACGATAAAAAATGAAAAGAATCAGAATTTATACAAATTACGTCAATGTTTTCCTTGTGATTAAAAATAAGTAAAAAAGAATGGCTAGTACAGAAATATTGAAATATGTAATTTTAACTGCTAAATTTCTCCAGTTTAAGCTAAACCTTAGATTGATGTAATTTGGATTTATTTTTAAAATTTAATTTTGGGAAGTACTGTGTATTGCAATGGGATTTGTGAATGTCCACTTTTATGTGCATATAATACAGTAATTCCTTGTCTATTAAGTTTTATTTACTTACAAATATTTACAAGGACAGTCGTGCTATGGTGTTCCATGTTACTCATTAGGCAAGCTATTTGGTTACCTCACAATGTTTTTAGTAATAAAGTTCTTATTGTTAAATGTGGACTTCTGTAGTAAGTAGAAGTGTTGCATTATACTCAAAGTTTCCCACCAAGATATCACCGAAAAATAAGTTTTGGGTCTTTCAAAATCCCCAATGAAACCTTAAAAAGGTACATATGTTTGTCAATCTGGATACAACTAGCTCATAGCTGCCCCTTAAATAAACGTTTTTCGAAGTTTTATTTTCTCAATATGGCTAGGTATTTTATTAAAATAAATACCATGTTTGAGATATTTGAAATGAAATAGATATTTACAATTTTCTGGGAATATCTTTTGAAGTTCTTTTCATTCTGAGGGTATTTTGTATTACCTTTTTAAATAGCAAGTTAAGCGATAGGCAAAACATATCTGTTGGGGCTCATTAAAGAGCACACTTTATTTTAAATTACTGTTTGCTTCTTAAGACATTTCCGAAATATTGTTTATTTAATGGTTCGAGTGACTCAATATTTGTTTTCCTGCTCCTAGTGATTTTTACTTTCCTGGGATTGCGTGGAAGGAATAAGGAATTCTAAGTCAGTCGTTAAATATTTGACTATCACTTTTACTTTTGTATCCACAGTTAAATATTTAATTCATTTTTACATAGGTTATCTCTCTTAAGTCATCATAAGAGTTTGTACACCTAAACGATAGAAGGTAGAGAATGACAATGCAAATGTAACACATCAATCTTTTAAAAGTGTTTGTGGCATTGGCGCGTGATTTAGTTCTACTTGGATGAACGTTCACTTTTAGGCCACAACATAACCAAGAGAACGGGGTAGGCTTGTCATTATGAACGGATGCCCATGGTCAACCACAATAGACAAGCGAGAGCCTGCATTCCAGCGCTGATTAATAGCGACCAAGGCTCCTCGATGTTGCCTCGAGCAAGGCCCTCGCAATGTTACATTCCCATTACAGACTTCATTTCTCCATTCGGAATACAAACTGCTGCTTTCAGCAAAATGACGGAACTGAAACCTATTCTTCGCAATAGCAAATCAATTTGATATTTGCTTACTATACCTGCCTTAAACATCAAAATAGTCCCATTTGTTTTACTATCACCTACCTATAGTAACAATGACATTCCAGCTAAACTTCAACGAAGACTTTCATAAAGTGCATATTTAGACTCTGCATGCATCCCAAAAGAGCATGTTTATAAAATTTACGTATCCTTTAAATGGAAGCATTTCGATACCTTCGATTTTATAAAATCTTACCGATTTTGATTAAGTAAAATACTGGATTATATTACAAACGCAATTTGTGTCTCGAATTTTCTGGAAATAGCTTATGAAGTCATTTTACATGTCCTTTTAGGCAGGAGTCATTTTGGAAATATAAGATACTAGTTTGAATTTTTCAATATCTCGAATTTTGAAATTTATTTGCTATTCAGTTTCTTTCTCACGATATGAGAAGGAATTTTAAATATAATGTACATTTCTCTGCTGATAAACATCTGTGTTCAGTTTCTTTTATCCGTCTTTACTTATAACAATGTGTGTAATTAATCTATGACTACAAATACTATCTCAGTTAAAACAAAGAAGAAACAAATAAGCTTTGTAAAAATAAAGATAAAACACAGCCATTGCATTCCTATTAAGCCTGGTCAGTAAGGCGCTGAATAGTATGTGTACTTAATTTTGCGTAAGACGGTATATATGTAATAATCAAATATTGCTGAAAAAGATATTAAAAATTGTTGGGTGTATTAGGTGGATTTGACAAAGAATTATTGTACAAAAGCGAGCTAGTTTAACAAAAGAATATGAAAGGATTTTAAATCTAAAACTGCATTCGGGCAGTGCTGAATAACCTATTGTAATTCAATGACCTTAGGATAAGCAAACGAATCTATTTTACTTCTCGAATACTGTAGTGCATCATCACTTACTATAGAAGTCCCACATAAACGTAATGAAATATAAGATTTTGATGAAAAAGTATAGTATCAAATTAACATGGATTGCAGGCTATATTCTGTGATTAAGGGTTGAAAAGGAGTTAAGTAGTTTATAAAAGTCATGAATAGTTACTGCTTTCGTTGACGCATAAAGCTTAGGTGTCCAGGTCAAATATGAAGATTTGTTCTGGGAGTTCGAATACCTGTTAGGTAGAGAGGGTTTATGATAGAATACAATTTTTGTACAGTGCCCAAATTTATCAAGCCAATTGAAGTTTCATTTGACATTTCAATAGTAGGTTTCGAAGAAATTTGCGTATGATATTGGAAATAAAAATTGAGACATTCTTAGGGAAGATGAAATGGGGTTGAGTTTATCTGCTGTGCACCTTCAGAAAAAGGAGGAAATATTGCACTCTATCCAAAAATTTGATAACGAGATTTCCCCAAAATTAAAACGTTTGTGACTCCACAAAAATTAGAAGACGCTGTAGACATGTATGTATGCACGTGTACAATAGTATGCAACTTCCTGTTAGATCTTTCAATGTTACAACACGTTACGCTAAAGGACATTCCCAACGCAAACGATACTCTACTTGGACAAGAAGTTTAATTTCATCAAAAACTGCTGGCTCTAACAATTGTTATAAAATTGGTTTATAAAGCCATACTTCTGTTTTAAGATACTTTGATGAGAAATTAAAGGTATACATTTAATTTTCTGGGAGTAGCCTATAATTCGTAAACCATAAGAAAAACAAAGTCTTTCTGCAGAGGAATAGCTGGATCTGGTTAAAGCTATAAATTGTCTTATAACTTTTCTTTTATGGAGGCAACCATTTCAAATATATTATTTGTTATTGGCTTGAATTTTAAAATACTTATACTTGTCACTTAGGAAGTCATCATTCGACTTTACTCTCTACATCGTATGTAGTCCCTTCAGCTATAAAAAGCATTGCAATTCCACCCGAAAATTGGATACGAAGATTTTACTGGGAGAACGTTTCGATGCCCCTGAATGAAAATTATTTGAAAAGTGTACGTATTTGTGTAAAAGAAACAAAGAAGTCACCGAATTTTCCAATAAAATCACTCGCTACACTATAGTTTATGATAAATTCCAAGCAATCGGAGGGAATTTGCAAATTTCTGCATTTTAAGAGATTCTGGCCGATATATCTTAAAAAATTCACGATTCCTAATTACATTTAATTTAATTACAATACTTAACACTTTTACTTTCTTTAAATTACTGCCTCAACATTCAATCACTGAAGAAGATTAGCTGCAAGCATTTTGCAAATTTATTTTCTAAAATATTCCAATACTTTTCATTAAAGTATTACATGTTAGAGATATTTTATGAAAAATAAAATGCACATACTTAATTTTCTGAGAGTATGCTCCGAAATCCTTTACAACTACATGACTCGTCTAAGTGGTAAACTGTAAGACATAGACAAAACCTTATTACAAAAAACAATCTTCGGAGATTTCGTTAAAGAAACTCTTTTTTAGTATTAACCCTTTGGGAGATTTTCCTTTAAGTTCGCTTGAATTTACCAATATTGTTTCTTTTCTCAAAACCAGAGGTTGTCACTCTCCCCCCTGATCTTTCAAAGAAAGCGGAATTTAAAAACTATAATGCAGTGAGGAGCTTTTAAGGGTTCATTGTGGTTTAAGTACTACTCCGTTGCCCTACTCTCATTGTATCTACACTTAAATATGTTTTATTAATTCTTATTTAAATACATTTGATTTTTACCATAAAATATGGGCACACTATTTGTGCTCGCCCAGTAATTGGCACCTCTATAAATAAAATGCCTTTATTAAACTATTCCAGGTCTAGACACTCTATCTTTCCGTTTTTACACTACATATTTCATTCCCTTGCCTCGAAAAGGCGTTATTTCCTTTGCTACGACTTTCGGTAACGTATAGTTAAGTTCACGCAAGGCAGACTTATCGGTTGAGATTACTGAAATGATATGTCTTTACCACTTCAGTAATTTGGTATGTCGTGGGTGACGATAATCCTAGGAATCACTTTTCAGTAAGGGTCGTTAAAAGCTCTCAGAATTCGGTTACGTGTTCGTTCATAGCGACACGAGGCATTATCGTGAAGGTGAAACAGTGTGTTGTGACATTTAAAGAACTTCGTTTCGTGCTCTCTTTTAAATTTACTTTTTCTTTACACTCTTAATTACTGTACACCTTGTTTGTAAAGACCGTCACTTCTTTTGCACTCAGAGAAACCTGTATAGGCCCGTTACTTCGTGTAAAGAATATACAGTGAAAATTTTGTCTCTCTGTTCTAGAGCAGCCAACGTCGCTTAAAATTTACAGCTGGTTAACGAAAGCTCTCCTCGGAAAATTATTCAAGTGGATAAAATGTTCTTTTAAAGAAAACTGCAGTGTTGAAAGAGCAATTGAAGTGCCGTTAAGACAGACTTGATATTACAGGCTCATGCAGTACATTCATGTGATCTTGTCGTATTGTAACGCTATGCTATTTCAAACTTTGGCAAAACAACTAGAATATATATTTCTTCATAGATTAAACGGAACAGTGATCGTAAAATGTTTCAGACTGGGCGATATAGTACCAACCTTAAGATCACATTGCTTCAATGAAACGGATTAATGTGTAGAATATACATTTTAAAGAGTAAACATTGGAACCAAATAAACCTCGAATACCAGATATATCCGCTTATATCACAAAACATTTGAAACAAACTCTTCTGATGGTTACCTACAGTTTTTGGGTTACGTTTTCTTCTACCATCTAACGCTGACTACGTAATCGCTGAGTATTACACATAGTTACATCAGAATGTAAGGGACTTCAGGGCTATTCCTTAATAATTTAAAATAAGTTACGTTGTTCCTTATCTATGTAAATACTTCGGTTATAGGCATTTAAAGTAAAAATGGCTGAGATATTTTAAAAAATTATAACATTTCGAGAAATCTTCAATAAAGGTAATTTTTGGAGGGATCTTTTGAAAATTTCCATGTCTATATCTTTGGAAGTAACTGACCTGAATTCCCACATTTGGTATTTAACGAGCTATTCGTTCACACACGGGAATTTTTCTAAAACTATTTTCTTTTGCCAATGAACCCATATAGGACTACGCAAAGGTACTTATCTCTGCTTAACTCTTCTATGAATCCAAAATTCTCTCATTCTTTAACTGTGGGCTTTATTTCTCTCGTCTATCCACACTGTTCCAGGCTTTATCTTCAGTTTGTCCTCTTGGTCAACTTGCCACTTATGTACCTTCATTCTAAAGACAATTTGAGTGATTCCTGGCAATTATTGTATCCCTTTTACTTCACCAATCCAATTAATATATAATTGTGCTTTATTTCTATTTAGGTAAAATTACATAACTTGTTTTGTGAGAATATTTGAAGTATATTGTTCAATACGTCCACATGTTTTCTAATCTAACTTTTAATGCCTGCATATTTCTTATTTTCTATTCACTTCTAAGTCTGTATTCTTCTCTTACTTTCGGACCTAAAGTTTATCTAGTAATTTTACGTTCTCATTTTCATGTATTTTCGATATTGTGACTTTGTGGGTTCGTAGAATTAAAAGGCCGAATTGCAGAAATACTCTTATGGATTACAGCAGCATTACGTTACGTACATCATCAGTCTACCAAGGTCGATCACAATAACAAACAGTGACAGCAGATTACGTCATTAATTCTCGTTACAATAACACTTCAAGCTGTCTCTCGTTTCACAACTGACTCACTTTGAGAGCCGTCACTTGCTTAAATACCTAATTCTAGATTCGAGATATTTCCGGAAGAATAAAGAAATCAAGTAATCAAGATATTACCAGAAATTTCCATTTATCTCTGTTTGTTTCGGTAAGCCTATCTCAAGCACTATGTTTATCTGCTTATACAAGTTCGTTATCTGAAACCTTATCCGCCGACTGTTTTCTTATTTGTGCCGAAACTTTTATGCCTGTTTCCGTGACAATATCTTCTTTTCTGTTTAAAATGGTTTGTGCTCCATACAGACACTTTGACTTAATTATAGTTATAGTGTCTTAATTGTCTATTTAATTACATATGTTTTGAGTAAGCCGATATGCTATTTCATGATTTGGCCCCTGCTCTTGTATGCTTTAGTTTAGATTCAATTTTTCTGAATTTTTTCCTTAGGATATTTGGATTATTTTGAAATTCCAGTTTTTCCATACTTGGTTCCCATGCATTTTGGTGCGTGTTTATTGCAGGAAATATATTAAATGTGATAGAATAAAAAGAAGTATTTCAGAAAGTGGAGTGCCATCATCAGTCTACCACAGAGCTGACGATAGGGGAGAAGTCCCCAGAAACTAGTCTTCATAAAAAATATTAAATGTTTTTAGAAATATATGTGAACATCAACTCTCTCTGAAATTTCTTTTAATAGTTCAATATTTACTTAATTTTGTTCATTCTTTAAAATTTTAAAAGGTTTTTGAAGTTGACGCTAATTTTAAATCATTTTCTTAACATTGTAATAAACCAAAAGAAATAAAATAATTTCTATGAATACAAATTATTGAAACTAAAATTGATAAATCTAAAGCTCTTCCACAAACAGAAAATTAAAACTTATCCTCAACATTATCAATACTATTTATTAATCGGGACGTATCAAACATTTATTTTCGGTGGAATTTTGATGTGGAATTTCTGGAAATGCAAATTTTCATCTGCTTATCTACTGCACGTAATTAGTAGGCAGAGATTAAACATTCCATGCAAGAATTGAATACGAAATCTTAAAATTGGACTCCTTACTTACGCCGTACACTGATAAACTTTCCCTTCATGACAAAGCTTAAGTAATAATCGAGATAAAGCAGCCCTTGGCGATTTGGGCCTATATCAGGAGAGCCCGAGGTATGGTAACCTCTACAGCTGTGAATGCCGCAGCTTGGGGTAACAGCATAAGTTTGCCTTATCATTACGACTTTAACCAGTCACATCCTAGCGCCGGGAGATCGGAGCAATGGCGGTATTACTTATTATAGCCTAGTAGTATACTTCTCCAACACTACTTTCAGAATCTTCAGTTGAGATAGTAAACTAACGAAATTAAAAGTTTAAAGTATGTATACTGTTGTAATTACATTAAATGCAATTTGAAATCGTGAAATGTTTAAGACATCTCGACCAGATTCTCTGAAAATGCAGAAATCTGCAAACTTTGGACTTTGTCACATAAAACATTAAGCACACTCTTTTAATGGGCTAAGTGAAACCATTGCTAAGATATTAGTAACTTTTTATGGTGATACAAAATATTTCTGGCAATCTACGGTTTATCATATGGCTCATAACTTTCGAATTTAAACATCGTAACAAACTAAATAGTGCAAGTATCTCTAAACGTTAATTAAAAGAATTTCTCTTATATAAACTATTTCAGTTTTAATTATATAATTTAAACCATAAAAATAATTTAAATTGTTTAATAATTTTCCGTGAGTGCACATGAATGTTTAAACGCGCAATTTCTAAAACAAAATTGGAGCCAAACTGTAGCCCAAAGAGTTGTATGTATAATGGAAAATATTGGAAAGAAGGAATAGAAGAAAAAACTAATTTTAACTTTCAGTTCGGAGCTTTATTCAAAGTGAATTCCAGAATAAATTGTGGTTTAAAACTTTTTATTTAAACATCACGGTGAAGTCGGTGATCTGTTGTAGGTTTACGGTACGTAAAATAACCTCAAGCTGAGAGAGACATCTGAGCTAAATTAGTCGGGTATTTATGCCTAGTATAGAATGTACCGCTGAGCACCACTAGTTAAAAACGTAACACTTGCCGTAACAGCCCAAAATGGGCCTGAGCCTGCCAACCCGAAAGCCGGCCTCACGCCCACATACGTAAGGCATCCAACTGATACGAGAAGATGTGGTCAACATCTCAGCACCCCGCAACCGGAAAGTTTGCCTTCTAGAATACGGTTCACTACCTAGCCTAGCTCCTCAATTTCCTCTTGATGCAAAGTGGGCACCCGTCCTCTACCCGAGAATTAAAACTCTCACCCTCCAAGAGATGGAATTCATCCCGGGCGCAGATAACGAAAGCACAAGGCCACGGTGCATGACAACTGTTAAAGAACATCCAGAAAGAACTAAACTTCAATTTTCACAGGAGTATAACATCTCTCATAGCTTAATTTTATTTTGTTTATATATAATATGGGAAAATATATTTGAAATAAGAGTAAAATTCATTATCACATTATAGTATTCTACTGAATTATGTTTTATGTATTATAACATCACTATAAGAACCAGAAATGGATTTCTGTGTGTTAGGAAAATGTAAAAAGTTGATAAAAATATTGGGTAAATGTTTCAAATAAATTATCAGTTACTATATGTTGTGCAACACAGTATTTTCATGGTTTTTAAAGTGAAAGTACTTTGCAACTTCGCCACCACATACTTAAAGGCAGAGGAAGTGTTGTACTTCATCTAAAAGTTCCATAACGAGACGTCACCGCAAATACATGTTTGGAGGCATCTTGAATGCAGAAAAAGGGTTTTATATATTTTTTATTTAATAAAATACCTAAGTAGATCAAATGCAAACCGGAATATTTTAGTTTAGCTTCTCACATGGATACGACACAGAATTTTGAAGAAAATCCCCAACTCTGACCACCTTTTAAATGAAACAAATTTTCATAATTTATTCTAATACTCATGACTAACATATGTCCAAGATATTTTGAAGTGTACATATTCCACGATCGGGGAATAATCTCTTAACTCTTTGTTCAAATATCTGTTAAATCTTAAGATATAGAATAGAATCTTGTACAAAAATATTTACTTTGTTAAAGCATAATATTCCTATCAAATCAAGGTGTTATGAAGCTGATTTTTCTGAGGTATTTCTAAACATCTTGAAAAGAACTGTTAGATAGGAAATCCTTTTTGGACCTTTATTTTTTGGCTGTACAAGGAGCGGAATTTTAAAAGCATCACATAGAGAGAAGCTCTTAAAGGTCTTGAGCCTACTTTATTCCATATTATAATGCATCTGTACGAAATAATTTCCTCTGCATATGTTTATCTCCATTATTGTTAATGTATAGATAAATAAGGTTATCTAATAATTGAGAAACTGGTAGAAACGATGTGATTGTAATATATTTAATTTTACGTCCTCCAACATTGTCATATCGGACGGTGAATGAAATGGGTGAAATGATGCTCAAATGTGTCCAGGGTCCATGGAGCATAGAGCTACCCGACATTCGTCTGTAAGGATAAGGGAAAACCCCAGAGAACTTACCCTGACCGAGATTAGAACTCGGGACCTCTTGAACGTGAGGCGGACATGCTACCATCTACGCTACCGAGGCGGGCAATATGTTTTATAAATCTATAGGCTTAACATCGCGGTAACTTCTCTTAGAATTGTTTTGTTTCCGATACCGAACTCACGGCACAACTTTACCAACTGCCTCTGGCACCGGATCTTTCCAACAAACTTGATGTCAGAGAGGTTGTATTTGTTTTTTAAAATAAGGAAGAGTTGGTTCGGATATGGATTTATTTATATCATGAACTTCTGAGATTAGCTATCGTAAGATTCGAATCGAACATTAGGGTGAAACGTATGGTGAGGGACATGGATAAAGGAAACCTTCAAAAGAGATGCGTAACGTGAAACGAAAAATAATTTACGATGAATTCGCTTTCATTTTCTGGAAGACCGTAACGGATGAATACTAGTTCCCCTCGTGATAAATCTTCGTGTTGCATGACACCAAACGGTTTGAAAAGAACGGGCAATGTCTGCTTATAATATCTGGTATGTTTCTGGAGTTCGCCTGCGAGTCGCGTGTACAGGCAACTTCTTCACCACGAATGTACTGCATTCTAGTATACAAGGCGCTATTCCACACAACTCCATATGTATACCGAATAAAAATTCTGTAAATAAACGTATTACACTGCGAAATTCGTATGACAGCTTTATAGCTCTTTGGAGAAGAGAACGAAAATATGATCAAGTATTGAGAGATCAGGTCAAGTGTAGTCATAGGTATTTCACGCTCTTGTTAATAAATTAAAGTCTTGGACTCTATGTTAAACAATCTGAAGGCTTAGCCGCAAGAACGCAGTTGTATATTAGTTTTTTACAGCGTGTAACAGTCACAGCTTGCGTTTTACCACTGAGCTACGAGAGCAGTTGACAGAACACATTTTCCGTTTTTTTCCCTCTCAAACGCTAAGTAGTTAATAGCTCAGATGCATGAGAATTACTACTTGCTTTCTGATATTCGGTAATACTTAGGCAATCTTTCGTCATATTGGGTTAATATAGCCTTATAAATCTTCGAAGTGAGTTTCAGGTACGTACATATACGAACATCACCGATATGGTCTTCTTTCCCTCCAGGAATGGAATGTCTAAATGTGACTATCTTGAAAAATAGTACATATCTGTATAAACTTTACGGATGTAATAGTCTCCATACTTTCGAAGTAACATTTAACTTATCTCTCAGCTTAACGTGTGCGATTTTTAAAGGATGAACTCATTTCCATAACAGAGAACTCGAAGCTCCGCCAGTTGTGGAGGCAATTCTCAATTTTCTCTTTCCCTTCCCTTATCTCCAACGTCCCTTCCGCCCTGATAAAATTCTCCTTCATACTTCTGTCACGCAGTTCTCATCTCTGTGCAAAATATGTGTAACGTGATGTCTCTTAGAATCGATAGCTTTCGTAACGTTTTACAGAAGTAAAACATCTAACGATGCATAAATATCTGTCTATTCCTCATCTTTTTAGTGCTTTTAAGTTCATCTCTTTCACGTAGTAACCGTTTTACGTAGTATAATCACGATCTTCAAAGACAGGATTCTAATCAACGAATCTCGTTATTTAAGAATTTACTTTAAACGAGTTTTGGATGTAATTGCCATTTTGCTTTATTATGTACTAATAAACTGTTAAGCGGATTTATTTTTGTGTAAAATGCTAATCTGGATCATTATTAGAAAATTATGTCCTTCATAGATCACGGAATTGCATGGTAAGTAGTCGAACAGTAATCCTTTACTTATTGTGCATCCAATTTAAAAATCGTAGCATGAAAATGGCTTTACTGTCCACTAAATGCGACTGTTCTATAATGAAACATGAGTTTCAAACATAACGATGATAACTTATTTTGTAATAGTTAATAAACTTGCTGAAAAACGAATTCCACTTTACTGTATTAGAACCCTACCATTATTTGGCAGAAGTTAGTCGGATTGCCATAGTTCATAAGAAATAGTCAAAATTAAAATTTTAATAAATATTTGATATACACTCTCGCAGAATATCACATTTATATTATCAATGCATTAATTTACAATATCAATAATTTAACATTAAACTATTCCACATGTGAATCAAATAAATAATATAGGTTTTATTACACAGACACAGTAATGCGGGACTAACAAAGAGTTCATATTTCACATTATCGTGGAGGGTATCTATAGAAAAGAGGTAGAAATAACTCGAGGAATGTCATATTGAACATTTATATACTTTTAATTTTTAGCTTTATTTTGAAAGAAAGACACATAAGTAAAATACAATAAAAATATAAATAATTTTATAATAAAAGTGATGAATCAATACTGTCCCAGCTATGGGGACACATTTAGGAGTAGAATTGTGTAACAAATTATTTCTAAGTGAGAATATTTATTATAATTTTATAGCGTAAAACAAAAACAATAAATATATTTTTAAGCCAAAACATTGGTGCTGCCAGATGTTTATAGAAAGATAAACTTGAGCTATGGAACTACATCTTACGTTGCTATTGTGTTTATATTCTGAGAATGTTGTAAGGAATATATTGACATAAACTCAAGTGGTTGAGAAAGACTGCGGCTAGAATTTCAACATATTAATGACTCCTAGAAGACAAACATTCTTGTGCTAGCAACTATCGGATGCTACGCGCTTTGTATTTAATGCAAATGGTAGATCTATTTAACACAATGTGAGCTGTCATGTGGTACTGTCACCCCAGATGAAACAATTTTCTCATTGAGACTTACAGCATGTGAATGGAACACGATTTTAATATACTTTTGGGATAAACTTGTTTATGCATTGTATCATTTCAGCAATTTAGTCACGGAGAAGAAGCCAAGCACATTTTAAGTCAGTGAATATTACTAAAAAGTTTGTCGTGCTACACTCGCAAAACTTTCTATAATCTTATGCACACTGTTTTTACAAACGCTTGTTCGTCCATGTTAACTCAGATAAATATTTATAGGAATTACAAGTTAATTTTCTCAACATTTCAGATTTTAAGAATATTTAAAATACCATTCCATCTTTAGTGAATTTGCTTAATTAAATATATTCATCAAACCCTTCTTCTAATATTTAATTTATTTGCAACTAAGAAAGTCTGTTTGTGGAATATTGCATATAGCGTAGACAAAAGATTATATTTGTAAAAACTTATTATATTTCCATGTATAAAATTATGGTGTAAAACAAGAGCATAGGTGAAAGATCCGTATTTGGTTTACTTTCTAGAATGTATCTACTTGGATATATTTCGTGAATGTTTTAATAAAGATAAACACGCTGATATAAGGCGACTTGTGTAGTGTTTAAATATTACAATATACTTACACAATGTTCTGTCGATTAATGAATTATTATATACTAAAATTAAAATCTAATCTCGTAGCAACAATTTTAGAGGGACTTGTGATAATTTAATCCAAGTGTTAAACTACCATTTTCGCATAATGGAAATATATAAGCTCATGGACCCTGGCAGCCAAAGAGTTACGTATTTATTTA
This sequence comes from Mantis religiosa, assembly GCA_030765055.1. Classification (NCBI taxonomy): domain Eukaryota; kingdom Metazoa; phylum Arthropoda; class Insecta; order Mantodea; family Mantidae; genus Mantis; species Mantis religiosa. The sequence continues at coordinate 41,631,955 of CM060958.1, read as the reverse complement.
TCGAAGCTTCGGTGTATTGGAGGGCAAGTTTATAAGGCATTTTACGATCCTATAAATGTCAATTGCCATTTGTCCCTGTTTGGTTCGTAGAAAAGTCGCATTCTTTATAAAACTGTACAACTGAAACACAAATGTAATGTGTAAATTATAGGACATAAAGCACTAGAAAAACGAGATAATAAATTGGTAACACTGATATAGCTTACTGCCTACAATGCTTAATGAAATAATAAAATTAAATATCTAAGTCACTGCGGGTATCAATCTACTGTGAAATTTTATTTAAATGTTGTATTGCACTAGGATTGTTTGAAAAATCATCCAATGGTGAAGACCATTTACAAATATTTTTTGAAATTCAGCAAATGCGTTGGCCTTGTAATTTTAACATATTCCTAAAATGATTTTCAAGGCAAACTTCTCTATTGTTAAAAAAATCAGTATCATAAAATTTCTAGAATAGGACTACTTAAATTAAAATACTTGGGTTCCTATACAGGATGCCCCATCTAACACTGCGACCTAAAATATCTCCGAAATTAAACAAAATATGAACATTCCAATTAGTCAGGAATGTGCATATGTCAGGGGCTCACATAATGAGAAGGCATGCACAATCCACAACTGTAAACAAATAATTCCAACACCAAGCTGCGTTTTTAAATGGAACATGTTTTTTCTAGCAACATGACAACTAGAGCTACAATGAATGGTAACACATTTTGTTCCTCTTTTCTAAACACATTTACTAGCCCTTTAGACACTTCATTGTTGTGTATTACATCCGTCAAGAAAAATGCACCCTCAAATCACCAGCTTGAAAACTTTGCATCCACAACGTCTCTGGAAACTTTTGCATAATGTGCAGGATATCCATCATGCTGGAACCACATTGATAAACGCGTTTCAATCTCATATCCCCATGGGATAAGGGAATTGAATGTTGCAGAAATGATGCACATCACTGTTCGTTTAATGTTCCCTGATAGAAATAAGGACCTAAAATTCGGATACCAATGATTTTCAGATATATGGATAGGACGGGGTGGTCCTGTATGATGGCCAGCTCCATCACCAAACTTGACGACATTAGATTTCTTTCTTTGGGACACAGTGAAAATAGACTATCAAAAACCGCCAATGACAGTACAGGATATGCAACATCGTATTACCATGGCGTGTGCAGCAATATCTGTAGAAACACTGCAATCCGTGCCAGATCTGTTACCAGATTCCAAAAGTGTACTGACGCAAACGGAGGACACTTCGAACATCTGTCGAAGTGACAGGGTTCCTTCGGTCAAGACTCTGCTGGTGATTTGTAGGCGCATTTTCCGTGTCGGATGTAATGTACAACAATGAAGTTTCTGAGAGCTGTAGGACTAGTAAGTGTGTTTAGAAAAGCGGAACTAAATGTGTTATCATTATTTGTAGCTATAGTTGTCATTTTACTATAATAAACATATATGTTCCTTTTCCAGCCCTCGCTACGCCTACGGGCTAACCTTGCAATTAGTTCTGCATATGCACTCCAGATGTCAGGAGCCAACCAGCTATGCACCGTGGACTCACTGGGTAACCACAGGGACGCAAAAAGGCATGATGCAAACTGTGGTTTCGTGGCGTAACCACTGGTACACAAAGGGTTAAAAACGCAACTTGGTACTGTAAGTGTTGTTTATCTTTGTGGATTGTGTATGCCTTCTCATTTGTGAGCCCCTGACATAGGTACATTCCTGGCCAATAGGAATTTTCATATTGTGTTTCATTTTGGAGACATTTCAGGTCGCAGATTTAGCTGCCACACCCTGTATAAAGTATCAAATGGCCTAAGGATCTTGGATAGAAATAGGCAACTTCAATATATATGTATGTGGAACTATAAATATAATTCTAAAAGTAATTCATTCCTACTATGAAAATGTAATATAAGTATTGTTAAGGGCTGTTTGCCATAATTTTATATATTTTTGTACTGTTCCCTAGCATAAGCTATGGCTCTGGGGACCTTTTCAGATAACAATAAATAAATAAATAAACTAAATACGTTATATTTAATTTGTCACCCCTTCTCATAAGATTTGTATACGCTCTAGTAGTATATAAAAATTACTTCCTGTTACGTTTTGAAACCCAATCGTTTCGTCAAACGTGCAAAGTTTTGCGTTTAGTGCCAAACTAGCTAAACGCTCTTTATTGGGATTTATTTGGCAAAAACCACTTTGGTATACTACATTGGTCCCAGTAGTATCAGTTATGTCAAACAACTTATAAATTCTTAGCTTAAGTCCCAATTATCGGAACAGTTTAGTTATTTTTATAAAGTATATTTTAGATATAGCTTTAAGTATATCAAGTAAGCAGTGGCCTTGCCTTCACCTCGGTTGGCACATCTAGGCTTAAAACTTAACTTTCACATGTATTTCATACATATTTTAATACAGTAGCTGATAAATCCCTTGTTATATGTTAAAAAGAATTTTATTTATTTGTTCTCTCCCATTGTTATTTTAAATTGCAAACATTGACTATTAAACATGAGGATACTAAATCCATATGTAAAAGGTTTGTGGCGTTTGAATGGGTAAGTAGACAGAGGTGATAATTTTTCTGGTTGCTATATAACTCTTTAAACGTATTTTGCTTGTCACATAAATACACGCACAATTATATTAAAGCTAAATTGATAAATATAATTAGGATAAACGTGTTTTGTAATAAGTTAGAACATGTATAGTGAAGCAAAAACTGCTTGAGATACACCAAAACACTTGCGATAACCGATGATAAAGTTGTGCTACTCATAAAGGTCCTGAGAGAAGAATGTTATCTAATTAGGTTCATAATCTCCAAATCTGAATTTTTAGTTTAGATAATTGTTCATATTTGTAATAAATGATTCCAATATTTTTAACTAGATGCTTTAAACACGAAAATTGCTTTAGTGAATGGAGAAATTAGTGACAATCGATGTTAAAATAATAAATGAAACGAGTTCCTAGAAATCCATTTTAATCTTTGTTTAAATTACCAACCAGATGAGCACTTTCGCAATCCCAGAGATCTCTGAAAAACTGTACAGTGAACATACAAAAACCCGTTATTTATTAACTATTTCCATCACTGGGAGCTTTTACACTGGAACAAATTGTGTTGTATTAATATATATTGAGTATTGTCTCTCTCCCTCCCCCAATGCGATTATACCTTTTGTTAGAGTATAGTGAAATTTCATCCCATTATTTTCCATTTATAAGATCAGAAAATTATTTAGAAGTATTATAGGATATCTGAGATAAATATTGTCACTTTGTATTCACTATACTACTCCAAAACTGCACTGACCTAAGTGCACAAGTGGTACAATCATATGTAAATAATTTTGTCATTCCCGGAGAAGTTGGTGTTTAAAACTCAAATATACAATAAGCGTCAAGCGATTAGGCCATAAAAATGACATACTCACCAACAATGCACGGTTATGTACCACTGACTTACCAAAATGAGAACGTTTTACACTCACTTTAGTTATAGAGAATCGCTTCAAAGTTGTAACATTCCTTCATACAGCAATAAAATTGCTTGTATTTAGACATTTACCTTAGATATATAAAATCTAAACAAATATGCCAACTTCACGGAGAAAAACCAACACTCATATCTATTATGAAGGAAAGGAGGATCGACAAGGTTTTTTGTACATAACAGTACATAAAAATCTTGCCGTTATTAATAAGTTGTAAATCGTAAAGTACATAGCTGTGATATGTGAGATAGCAAAAGAAGGACGATGATGCTCACCTGGGTCTAGCGACTTGAGAATAATAGCGATCTAGTTCCTGAAGATACTTAAGGGTGTCGGCCATGGCTGCGAGCTGCTCGGGGTCCGTGGGTTTGGACCAAGCAAGTTGGGGCAGCACCAGACAGCCCAAGATCACCAGCCAGCACAGAGCACTGCTTTGCATCATCTGTAAAACAAAATATATTCCTCTCAAATTTTACGTACCTGGAGATCGAGACCTTGGTTAAAATTATATAACCTGGAAGTAAACCTACATTTTTATGTACAAATGTAATTAAGGATAATGAAGTGAATCGTTTACTTGGTTCTGTCATTTTTAAAAGTGAAAATGTCAGTGAGTAGACATTTAAAGGATTATTTTTTTATTTTTCATGTCTTGCTGTTTATTTATCTGGTATTTAAGTTTTAAATCCTCCGAAGAAGCTACAGAAATATTTTAAATCAAGCTACCTGTTAGTTGAGAAAGTTGTACAACTTTATCTGAAGGAAGCCAATGATTTTGTTTAAATCGCAATATATTTGCATGGCAAAAATGCCTGTCACAATTCTCTAGAAATGACATGCGATTTTTCTCTTCCTATAACACCTCAACATTTTATTCAGACAACCTCAAGACTTTTTCAAGTGAAATTCTTATATCGAAATTTCTTAAGTTCATATTTCCTCTCAGTACTCCAACTGATTAAAAAATCTAATTTGGCACTCGCATGATTTCTTGTAGAAATTATTTTTATTTCTTTATATGCTTCATTGCAATAGAGATAAACATCATTAAAATTGTTGCATTACATGTTATCTTATATGGGGAATGTGGTAAGCTTAAACGACACAAATGGCCTTTCAATATTTGGTGCAACAAACCGACCTTTCATTTCTAAAAGTTATTTTAAAATTTAAATATCCAACAATGAATATTTCATAAGTTGCTAACTAAAAATATGATTTAACAAGTTATTCATATTTTACTGTAACAGTTATGCAAAAGTTATTCAGCATGAAGAGAATTTCAGAAGATATTTCCAAACAATTCAAATGATTATACGTTTAATTTTATCTCGTAAAAGACAATTAGAAATAGGGTATTTTTAATTTTTAAAGAAATCAGTGGCATTTTTTGAAGAGGCTGAAATTAAATACTAAGTTTGGATCTAACCGACTACTCACTTTGGAGTAGTTCGCAGATGTCTCTTTCCCATACACACAAAGTCGAACGCCTTATTTTTTAAAATGTTTTCCTTGCATTTAGGGGGTCTCAAACTTCATGTAAAATGTGGATCGAACTTTTGTGCGGAACATAGGCTTTACTACTTAATGCAACTGCGATGGAGAAAAAGTAGGAATTTGGAGAGATGAAGTTACAAACAGGCGTAATTTTGTAAGACTAATGAAATAATCAAATATAATAAGTAATATGTTTTTGAAAAGTGGCACATTTTAGATAAGAAACTGATATTTCAAATGAGTTATAAAGTGTTTCGTTGCCTTTGGTAAAGACTTGGAGAATATTGATGCCAAGGTGGTTCCCCTCCGTGACAACTAAAAGCGGTAAACCGATGGAGAAACCCGTTCCACTAATGCCAGTGTAAGTACGCTGAAGTAAGGCCAGGATTAATCTGTTGATGCCTGCGTAGTACTACTCTCCAGCCCTGTTCTAGTAGATTTGTGATATAACTACAAGTGTTGATTATTTTGTAATATTATTTACCATAATGTTGTATTTTAAGTATTTAATGTAGATTCTCAACCACCAGCTTTTGAGCTGCATCTCTGACAAGTCGTGAACATTTATCCCCTGGCATTTATACATTTAATATTTACTTTAGATTTCCGGATTGTTTCAGTTTACCCACGCTATGAACTTTCTAGTTCAAAGGCAACTTCCAGTCTCTTTTGAAGTGAATTCTTCCTTTAAGCTCTTTATATAACTAATGGACACCACGCAAATGTCGCTGACATTTGATATCGCTTCACACTAGGATTCCCTTTTATTCCAGTCAGAAGTTAGGATATTAATCTGTTCTAGATGCTTTAAAGAAATGAGGTCCAGCTGCGTAAAATGCTTTCAATTTTAATAAAGTACATTATGTCAGCAAATATTTAAAAATAAATTTAAGATGTATTAAAATCTGCGATTTTGCTGGAACTTTCAGGTGGCACTGCTGAGTTATTATTCAGGAAAGTTTAAATTTATTACTTATCCAGCACTAACAGCTGATTAGTTGAAGTAATATATTCCACAAAAATGTAATGTTGAGATTTACTTATGCTCGGAAGCTTAACGAATCCATTTAGAGTTACAATATTGATAAATGCAAACTTCAGTATCATTCAAGCATAAGAAAATTTTGTTCACAATTATCTCACTCCAAATTGCTCTTTTTTATATTTTCTCTGAAAATTCAGTATCATTCAAGCATGACAAAACTTTGTTCACAATTGTCTCACTCCAAACTACTCTTTGTTGTATTTTCTCTGAAAATACAGCAAAAAAATACGTATCTTTAATTTTATGGAAACAAGGGAGTAGTATTCTGCTGAATATAAAGGAATTTTGTATAATTTGTTTTACGTATAAAGATGAATGATAGGTAAAATCTTACTTCAGGGTGCGTAGCTTTCTTTAAAACATAATTCGCCCCAAATTAGCTGAAATACGTGGCTTTGCCCGTAGTTTGACGGTTTATCCCTACACCATTTAACCTTAGGTTGAAATTGCCTAATAACCTTGTACTTCTTTGGGGACATTTAATTATACTGCATGGGCTACTTAAAACTTTTAAGTTCTCAAGATGCTATAAAGACAAATATATAATTCTTAGAAACTATCTTGCAAAAGTACTGCTAGACAACCACGAAGACATAATGTGTAATCTATTTCGTTAATGCTTCCAGGTTATAGTAAATCAGGATACCTCTATTTACAAAGATAATCCAGTTGAAAAGAAATAACAGTTCAAACAAAAGCTCTGACACGGCATTGAATTTTTCACTCACTCTACCTATCCAAACCTTGCCGTATATACCAGTAGTGTAGCAGGAAAATTTCCATCAATTGATCTAACAGTTGTTAGACAATGAAGCCTAGGACTTAATACTTAAACGAAGTAAGCTGCCACAGAAGTTGGTATCTCACTGTATGAAAGATCTTGTAATAATTTACCAGGAAAAACACGAGTCAGTCGGAGAATTTAATGTCATGCTGACACACGGGTAGTGTGGAAGAACAATTAAGTTCAAGTAACGTTAATGTAACCACGTTTGTTCTCAGTAGCCAACATGTGCAATCTATCGAGAAAACACAAATTCGAAAGAAAACGATCACATTTTACGTATTACGTCATGATCAAAGTTACAGAGAACATCAAAGGTTTTATGAACTTCCTTTTATTTTATGAGGCCTAAATGCGCATGTGATTATTCTTATGTTGATACCGCTTGAGCTACTGAGACTTCAACAGAGATCTAGATATTGTGAGCTCTCGTAGGCATTACATAAAATGAAATATTGTAGTACAATGGAGTGTAATTTCGAGTTATACTAAAGAGTAATTTTTGTCTTGTGTGAAAGGCTATATGTAAAACTTTGACCTAAACCGGTGCACGGTGAAGGAGGATACACACACGCACACAAACACGCATGCACGCATTAATACATTAAGATAAATTCTATGTTGCAGCATCCATTTCTAAGCAGTTATTTGTTACTGGCTTAAATTGTTCTCAGTATTTTTCATTTTTGAAGTGATAGGTATTCAGTTATTTCTTGCAATGTCGAGGAAAGGTAACATATCTAGGCCACCATATAGAGACCCGCATCTAAACATTTAAATATCCCTACATTATACAATTTAGCGAACTTTTGCAAATGTATATAACAAATAAGTTGAAATAGAATTACAGTATTGCATTGCAAGTTTGTAAAAGCTATACAACGTTGAACTGAGTATAGAAACTATGATTGTACGTTCCTACCTCTGTGTGATAAAGTAATTTTTATGGTACACTGATTAAAGCTATCGTCGCAAGGCTACGTAATAAAAAAACGTCATTCACACGATTTCCCTAGTCGTGATAGCTATTTAAACACTTCTACGAAATATTATTACAAAAGCTTTATTTCCGACGAACTAATCTAAATAAAATTTTACAAAAATGGCTTTATTATATTTGTCGTTTTAGGTACAAGAACATGTGAAGTCAGGATACATCAACATGTTAAAAATGCAATTTGATGTACACTGGGTTTGATATTAAATTGTACTTGTGAATTATCACAAACAAATCTTTCATGGTGGGATATCATAAAAATGTATTTTAAGTGTGGGTAGAACTAAAAAATATGGTGCGGTAATTGAATAAAATAATTTGTTATATTAATAATTAATGAAAAACTTCAATGCATTTATTACATTATAATTTGGATTCTTTACCTAAAAGTGCTACAAATGTGGAAGTGTTGTAATCCTAGAAGCAGCACCAGAAATCTACGAGTAGCAGTAAATAAGCACGTCTCCTTTTCGACTGCCTATTACGTCATTAACAAGCTGTTCACCTCTTACTGTTAATGAATCGCTAGACTAGTTCATCCAGGCGTTATGAGATACAGTCCATTATCCTAACCAACAACCGCTTCCATATTGTTGCTTTATGATAGAAGCGCTTTGAGCAATGACCAAATTACATTTACTGAGCAGTAATACAGACCGCTGTATGGAATCATAAAGTAGTCCTTATTTTGTATATGGCTGACGTAGGAAGTACGCACTGAAATGGATACCTGAACTGAAGTTACATTGAATGCGTTTAAGAGGATTGTTAATGGAGAAGTTTCATAGCGCCGCAAACTTGATAGTAGAGTTACTGGTATCGAATTTAGATTTCCTAGTTAAAGTCTGATGGTGATTCAGCTCTCGCGAAACTAAACGAGCAGCTTCTAGTCAAACAACTGTGGGAATTAGACATTTTTTGAAGTCCGTTTGGCTTTCTATTGACAGTTGCCACCAAAATTCAAACTTGGTCTGTTACGGTCTGGTAAATCCATGATAAAGCACTAAACATCCCTAACAAGGATGTCATTTATGGTTATGAGAAGCAGCGTGTAAAGATATAACGCGAGCATCTGGATGAATTGAGTCAATGCATTTTTTCTTTCTCTGCTGTTCCCAACCGTTAGAAATACTGCATTACACCAAAACAATTCAATACCGAGATGTTACTGGAAATACAGGCTAAGAGATTACACGAATACTGTGCATTAAATCAGCTTTAATCTTTCTAGGTTAAGGGAAGTAGATTCTAAAGAAAATATCCCAACCATAGCCTACTTTTTACTTGAAAGATTTTCGTTACCTTATTTTTTCCAAAAGAGAACTTCAAACATTCTGAATATGATTTTATTTTAAAACATCACCATGATAAATGGAAATTTGTCTTTAATTCTTTAGGAAAAGCGTTTTAAATCATGTACATCCTGAATGAATTTATTAATTTAGAATAATTTGTTATCCATAAGAAAATGATATATCACTAAAGCACACAATTTGTCAGATTTTCTTCTCTTGGACTTGACAGTTTCCTACTTAACCCTTTCTATCAACTTGGACATTGAAGTACTTAACTTCTTTTACTCTCAAAACTATGTATGGGTAATAAGCAGACGAAGTATTGCATTCTACCTAAAAACAATTATCAAGAATATGTTTCGGTACTTCCTTGAAACTAAAAATTCCAGTTCTTAGAAAAAGTTGTGTGTATGCGAACGACATAACATGGAAAATAAAATAAGTTTAAATACCAAATGTTGCTTTTGACAACCTTTTTCAGATTTCCAGGACATACCTAAGAGAAAATAAACTTCGAAAAACCTAGAAACTGTTTATGATTAACTTTCAAATTGCTCAAGAAAAGGCACAATAATTTAACCACACAAATCGCATTATAAGCCTAAAATATTTTGTGACAACCAAGGTAGCATAAATTCAATATACTTGTTAATAAAATTCAATATAACTGTTTTTATATTGTTTAAATAGCATTGAGTTTTCAATTTTTTTTAAAAGAATTTCTGATTCTGTGTCATGCATACCTGATTAACTAGAGTAATTCAACCAAAATATAATTTTTCTAACATTAAATGAATGTACGTACACGATTTCATTTAGAAAGCATCCAAAGATTTACAAATAATTTTGCGAAGTCAAAATGAGATTTAGGCAAGTGTTAAATATAAAACTCCTGTTTTAGCATAGAGTTTGAAGAATCTGTACACCTCTCGTTTGAAAATGTTCAGTGACGCTATATTTTTTACGTTATAAATGAAGGATATTGTATAATCCACAGGATGTTGTATAATTGTATAATTACATATCTCTAGCATTCAAATTATTCTTTCCTTTCAAATTAATATACTTAATAAATTACATTTAACTGTTATCATATTACAAAGAGAAGCGCTGTTTATCATTCTAAATTCGAGTTCATTCGAGTTAAACTAAACTTCTCTATTTTGTACAGAAGTATTACTTGTTTTAATTTTTAAAATCCCGCTATCGTTTCGTGTATTAATTTCATTACCATAAAATAAACGCATTAGGAAACAAAACTCTTTTAAAACTGGGTGTAAAAGTCACACATTCAAAAAAGGTAACAAAATGACATCCCAGGTTACGAGTAAATGTGTACGAACCTTTATACTACGCAATTCTTGTCAAGCAGTAAATTTAAATTTGTGTTGTGAAGTTAGAAAATAACTGGTTCCGTCAGTAACAACTGACATGTTTTGTGGTGTAGGTAGCCCATTCATAAATAATGAACAGGTTTTAAAACCGGAACACGACTGCAAAGGTCATCGGAATAACCAGCCCAGTTCAGACTTTGTTCCAAGTCAATGAAATATAAATGTAAATCTGTCGCCAACAGAAACGTCATTTCCGATTTTAATAACCGTTAAGATGAGTACTCTGCCATCTCGTGACGGAAATGAGAAACATAGCAGGTAGCGACCATGGATCACAAAGAGAGTTTCGACCACATTGTTCCTTATAAATTAAAATACCGATATTTGACCGTTTAGCACTGGAAAATAAAACGTAATTAATTTTTCAATGCTGTCAAATTGGATTGTCATACAAATAAGAAAATGCCAGTCATTTGTTTTTAGTATGAAATAAATGAGTCCCAGGAAGAAAATTCCAGTAATATATTTGATATTTTCAAATGTTTTTATTTTCAACATTTTCCACTGTGTGAGTGTACTCAGCTTTAGAATATTAAATTATATTTATATTTTATATTTATTTAGGTTGTGTTCCTTTTGAGTGTTAAAAGTAGAACTTATGAACCAGAAAATTATTGACATAAAATGTTAATATCAACGTTTCTATATGTTAAAATAAAACATTGGATATGTGTAGATGAGCAGTGTTTTAACTACTCAAAATTTCGACACCGTGATTTCATCGTAAATTTTGAGGCTACTTGTATATGCAGGTGTTTTCCATAAAAAATAAAATGTCGGTTAATTATCAACTACATTACATATAAAACTAAATATAAATATACATTAACATATTTTTATGTACATGGAAAAACCTGGATAATTTTTATTTTCTTATAAAATCTTAATTTTGCTTGAATATCTTGTATTTAATGAGAAACGACTGACGTTCTTTTCTTTCGGAGGCAAAGTATAATTTTTAAGAAGTATGAAACCAGTTAATTTCCGGTTTCAGCATCTCCTTTATTAACACGGGTAAGTGCAGCCTTTAAAAATATTTTGAAAATGGTGCATGTTTTCTTCCAAGTGGAGGAAAAATCCATTTATGGACTAACCCCGAGAGTACTGGGATGGCACAGCCGGGAGTGTGAGCTTCACCCAGAGGTACTACTCACTAAAAAGCCTCCGCTGGAGAGTAGTCAGGAGAGGAATTCCAGCAATACCGCTATATGCACCTGCGGATTCATGGAGAGCGTGTACAGGTTGGCCGTATGGCCTAACCGAGGTGAGGTTGGGTACTAGGACATAAGCATGGCCGAAGCCCTGATTATGCCCTCGCGGATTCATGGTGAGGGATGTAGTGGAGTGGAGTGTCGTTTCCAATAGGAAACGCCGTCCTAACGTAGTGGTTGCATCATCATTGCTATAGGAGGTAGTCATGTGTAAGTTATAGTACTTTTAGTTCTTAGTTAATGGTATGTCCACCCTTAAGCGGGCATAACGTGTCATTAATGCTAGTGGTGGGCGCTAGGATAGCGTTAGTCATGCATTACCTTTACAAGTAAAATTAGTGTATACATATGTAAGATTGTTAGTACTCCGCGTAAGCTGCGTCTAGTATGAGGTTAATTCTAAGTTGTTCGCATTGATTGATCGTAACCATTATTTATAGCGATATGTCGTGTAAATGTGGGGGGAGTGAGTTGCCTCCCCAACAGAGCCACCTTGACTGAGAGCAAGGACTTTGTGGACTGCAGAAACCTATTTTTCGGCTCTAAAAATCGAACCTGCGACCCTTAGGATCGCTTGCCATTACCTTAACCATTCGGCTAAGCAATAGCTCTGGCATGTTTTCTTCCGCGCCTTCTAATATAGCGGCAGACGTCAACTAGCGCCGAAGGTGCGGACAGGCAAAACACCGTAGTCGGTTCGAATGTTTTTGGGTCTCTTGGTACTAAATATTTATATGTAAAAGCAGATGTTTTATACGTCATTCACTGTAAAATAATAAATAAATGTAGACAGTGACATGATTTTCCTTCTCAAACAGCAGTTATTGAAGATTTAAGTTTGAGAAAACGTTCCCAAAGTTTGAAAATACTGCCAGATGCTACTTATTTTACCTCTAAAACAGCCCAAAAAGCCTTTCCTGCCACAAGACCTTATCCTGCTCACAGCTTTCTGAGACAGACCATTTCTATAAAGCTTTAAGGCATATACTTCTAGAAATAAAAAGTAAATGTATAGTCATTGGAAACACTAGTGAAAAAAGGAGTTTGCAAATATGCAGACGACAGCTCTACAAGCTTGAAAAACTAATTTATATTAATAATGTAACAATAACTCATTGTAAGTTTCGTGGAGATACTCCCAATGTCTTATTTCACCTCAGATCCTTTTTTAAAATCAAGAAATGTTTCCATTTCCAATGTATATCTCTCCAAAAAAGAATAAACAGTAAAATGTCATGTAAACTTTTATGCACATAGACAGATAAAAATACGTGTTAAAGAAGCAACTATATAGTTACATGAGAGAAAGAAAATTTTGAGTTTTTGATGAAAGGTTGGGACGAGATTCTGCAGGGAATACAAGGATAGTGATCATTACAGTTAGCTCCAAAAGATAAATTGTACAAGAGCGAAACAGCCTCCCAGAAATGCTTTGCATACTCTTATTCCTCGGTGACAGGCTTTCCATTAAGAGATGTGAAATCTCCGGACTGTGAATTATGACTTGCTTTCTGTTACCGTGGCAACTGCTGCCGCATATAACTTTCAAATGCTTATTGTATGACGACCACAACCATTTTCCGGACCAACTAGCAATCTTCTTTTGGAAGTACCAACTACGCCAAATAAAATGCGTAAACGATTCGTGGAAGTCCAAAATGAAAGGTGTGTTTGAACGATGCTGGGAGACTTAACTCATGTGATACTGCATGAAAAGGAAATAACATGGATATACGATAAATGAAAACACCATAAATATGAATACCAGTCCTCCATATTTAACAAATTACTTAGTGTGGAAAATAGCAGCGTTTGGCTATATTTCCCTGGAAGGCTACATTTCTAGATTTTATACCGTAAAGGAAGAAATACATGTGTACAAGGATATATTTTAAATTATATTCATAGGTGTAGAGTGTAACAAAGGATTCCAGTTCTGTACATACAACATACGTGGACCATTCATTTATCTGATTAAAATTTTGGTACGAAACATCTTGTAAATTTCACACGTACTTTCTGTGTCCACCTCCTCCACCACTGTCCCGACTACCTTTCAAAGTAATGAAATACATATAACAAAAGTTAATTCGTGTTTCATCCTGTACAAAAAAGGCGTGACTTTGGGCCTTCAAACTTGCCCATGCTCAAATCTTGTGGGTTTTGTGCGCAGTAGTAACTTTTTACTGGAAAATAGTCAGTATAGTTTATTTATGATTACAGTTGGTGGAGGATGATTGATATGAACTGATTTTTTGTTACTTTATGATACTATGCATTTTAAATTATTTCGAATAAATGAATTATACATTTTGACACACGCAGTTTGTCGGCTAAATTTGGAAATACATAATCAAATACAAAAATTAAATGTCACTGTCGGAATGTGAACCACAAATCTTCTTTTTTGTAATTTACGTCCTCCAACGTTAAGTCATATCGGACGATTAATGAAATAGGTAAAATGATGCTCAAATGACTCCTGGGTCCATGGAGCTTAGAGCTACCTGACATTGGTCTTTCAGGTTAAGGGAAAACCCGGAAAAAACCTTGTCCAGGTAACTCACCCTGACCGAGATTTGAACACGGGACATCTTGAAGGTGAGGCAGACACGCTACTATCTACGCTACCGAGGCGGGCAAACTACTATAACTAAGCGCAACTTATCTTTGATTCATGGTGAACGATGATTTGCGAGACTTAAAAGTACTTGTGACATTGTAGGACAGTCTTGTAGTTCTGGATAAATTGAGTCATTTGGAAATTTGTTGTGCTGGCATGTTGCCATGCTAGTTCAGCTATTTAGAGCATAGACTGGTAAGCCGAAGATCTGTGTAGTCCAATTAACTTGAGCTGGCGGCTGAGTAAAGATTTATACGAAATGAATTAGTCTCTTACCAATCCTGAGAGAAGGCTGAAGATAACTACATATAACATATAACTGCATATGATATATGTACCAGCAATGGCTCCAAATGTATAAAATCATTCTCATCTCCTTTCAAAATTGATAACAGACTAATTCATTTTATGTACATCTTAACCCAGCTGCCAGCTCAAGTTAATTGGAGTGTGGTTGAAATCTCAGCTATAACATTTTTGTGATTCTTCTTTTTTCAAATAATTTGAAGCTATTTTGTCGACAGAATTCTCGAGTTTCGATGTTAAAAGATTAAAGATTGCTTCATACATTTATTAGGAGAAAGAAAGAAACATAATTCATATCTTTTAACTTGTCCACCTACATTTATTTGAAATTTTTGGGGATCTTAAAGTATTTTCCTTCGGTTACAGTATAGCGCTTTCAGTGTTCAGTACCTGCTCAAAACACAATCTGAAGCCCTGATATTGTAGTTAGTATAACAGAAACTATATTGTTTAGCATCAAAATGACTCTGAAAATATCAACTTGAGCTTTTCTTTCACCTTAGGTAATGGATGGAAGACTGAAGATCCTAATTCTTTAAATAAAAGGGATAATTTTGTAAACTCAATGCCTAATTTGCGATTTGCTCAAGTCTTAATAGCGTAATAAGGGAGAGAATTATCACAATAAAATATCCATCCCATTTGAGAACATTTTGGTCTCTTTGAGCTTTTCTTAACAGTTCCTTCAATAAATGAACTATGTGGTGTTTAACGCCCGCTTTTACAACATACGGTGACACTGATGATACATGAGATATAGATGGTATAAAATGGTGGAGGAAACCGGATATCTCGGAGAAAACCCACCCAAGCCGTATTGTGCACCACAAATCTCACTTTGCGATGCAAAGTGGAATCGAACTACTTGGTGAGAGTCGAGTGGTCTAACCACTCTGCCACGGCGCGGCCTGCCCTTTCAATAGTTCACAAGTGATCACTGCTAACATTTTGTTCCTTATCTGCCACGTGATCGTACACAATATCTTTGTCATTGAAAAACACGAGATTCATGACTTTTGCTGCACTTGATTAAATGTTGTCCTTTTTTGATTGTTGGGCATTTTCTTGTTTTGTCTCTGGGTCCAATGTTGCAATTGCACCTATTAAATTTATCCAAAAGTCTGGGTTTTTACCGAGCCCTTTTTTTCCATTGCTGACGTGCCGTTAGACGCTGAACCATCTGTTTGTTACAGATCACGTACTTCGTCTGGATGTTTTCTATAGCCTAGAACATTTCGTACATTGTTTTCAGCTGATCTTTCTTAATCTTACAATCGATAATAACAAACGACGATCTATCCTGCAATGTGCTATCACTTGTTTTGACGTTTGACGAATTAAGAGACATTCGTGACGTGATGTATCCTCAAGATTTTTAATAATCTCCTCAAATCGTTTATCATTCAAGTACTTACTTTTTCCCTATTGCTTGACCTTTGTAAGCTTATGTAAAGAAAAATGAAAAATGTAATTTTTCTCTGCATTTGCAGAACATTATTAAGTCGGTAAATACTGCTTCCTTCCAACTAAGGACCTCCAGGCGAATAAAACGCTTGGCATTCCGTCATTCAAAGTAAGAGTTCTCCAGTGCTGGTAATACCAAACTCCCAACACGGAGTCATTAAAATGCCGAAGTTTGATATCGATTGGAATGTATTTCCTGTGTTTTATCCTGCAGAGATGAACGTCACTTCACTTGCAATTCTTTGGACCATGTGATCCTGTAAGCAATAGCCGTGCATGATTATCTCTGCAGGGCTACATTTTACACGAAATGTTAAGCATCACTAGAGTCTAATAAAGGTTATAATTTTGTCATTTGAACCATGATGCTTCGTCGTCATTGGAGAAAGCTAATGTTTCATATAGGATATAGGTGAAGTGAGATAAAGGTCAGCATTTTGGGAACCTGTTCAATTGTTAAGTGTCAATCAGCAAAATAAATTTATTTGTTTATGATAGTCACATAGATTGAAGAAACAACGCATTGGATACTTGTCCACAGGATTTGCATAAAGGCCATATTTATGGTTCATTGAAACAAAAGCGCCACATCCCCGCTGACCACCCCAACTTCCATTTTAGAGGCCGTAGGATAGTGGGCTGATTCCATCAAGTACCTGGGCGTCCAACTTGATAAGAGTCCTTACTTTCCGCGGACACATTAGGGACCTTTCGGCACGAGTTCAGGAGGCTATAGCCTCTCTGTACCCAATGCTGGGTTCAGTCTCGATGCCAGTCCCCATAAAATTATACCTCTTTCGAGCGCTGATAATCCCACTGATGTTGTACGCTTGTGAGATCTGGGGTACGGCCGAGAAAGCTGGCTCGCATATCTTCAGCGTGCGCAGAATAGGTCGTTCCTTCCCCGTGAGGTTGCTTCACGAAGCCTCTCTTCTCCCATATATGGAGGAAGAAATTAGGCGTCGGGCTACAAAATTATATTCTCAACTTCCAACACATAGAAGCGCCCTGGTTCGGTCTCTAGGAGATTATGACGCAACGAGACGCCACTTCAGGCTTTTCCGGGTACCCCGTATGGCATGCGGGCACCCGAGGTAACACTGGAGTTAATCCAAGCAGCAGCAAAAGCTGAACTCCACAATCATCCAATGAGCTGTTTGACTACAAAACTTATCCCATTTTTATCCAATTAACACCAGGGTGTAAGAAAAAAATGGCATTGCATCCTGTACAAAATTCTGAGGAGCAAGAAAAGCTACCTTGTAGACTTCCTCAACAAAATAATCCCGCCCCATACTGCATCACCAAAATTTCAACCTGCGGTTAAACCCAAAACCTAGGTGGGTACGCAGCAAAAACCTTCTGGCTGTTAACAGCCTGTCAGTACCTGCGTTGCGTTTGATCATTTGTTACATTCTTCTGCATGTGAACTTTAAGCAGCTAAGGGTTTTCCAAAGAGTCAATTTGTTTCTGGAGGATCAGAGAGTTATTGAAGTAAATCAATTAAATCATTTCCAATAGGATAGCTGTTCTAAATTTTCCTTTTGCAGCTTTCTCTCAAGACCAAAATAAAGTAAGTGCAGGATTTCACGAAGTCACATGATCAGCAGCTTTGTCTTGCCATAATCTTAAATACAAGCAACAAGCATCCCCGCCATTTGTCCCTCTTTTGCTTTTCCACATTCTGCTCTGAACATTTTACTATTCGCCATTCTACAAGCACGTTTTTGATCAAGTAGTTTCCTCTTGCTTTACACTCCAGCAATTTTTATTCCTCTCCACTTTCTTCGAGCGGTTTTCATGTTGTAATTAATTTCACTATCATAAAATTCATCCAAGCATTTATTATTTCGTCACAATGTCAGTGTTTCCCTTCTACACAGTATCAGATCCAACACAAACATGGAGAAGTACTTTTCAAACAACGTTTTATTTTATATTATACAAAAACTCTATTTTATATTTTTATTTAAGCTTGTTTATTTATATTCTTAAGGCAATGGGTCTGTTAAATTATATTTCATGAAGGTGCTTTACATAAATTGAAGTGTTGGTAACCCAAAGGGAAAAAACAGACATGGAGATTAAATGGTCTTTAAGGAGTTCCTTATTCCAATGAAAATGTAAATAGCGAGATTCAGTGTAATTGAAGTTCCATATTATTCGTTAGCACTCTGGCGTAATTAGCATTTAGCATTTCCATTTCAGGAGTTGATTTGTTTTCAGACTGCCTCCAAACTTTCTCTGGGGGAGGTTAGAGCGTGACCGATACTTCCCTAGGGTGTTGTACTGGATAATAGTCCGGAGTAGAAAATGAGTTGGCGATCTGCTGAACAAACAGATATATCTTCCTGTTAAAATAGAACGAGATTAAATTGATTTCCTGAAGATCAAATGTTGCTTTGAGCAAAGAAGAGCTTGTTTACATTGACTACTAGCGTGTAGGAACTGAAGTAAAATCTTGAGGTGATTTGAAGTGAATCTGTTGGTTAAAATACAAAATAGTTCCTTTGAATGTCTCTTGCCGTAAAAGTAAACAGAAGAACGATTTTCAGTTCTAAGAAGGAATCTTTAACACCAAGAGCACCCTAATCGAATGCAAATGACATGTTGCAATAATTGAAAGAATTGTTTTCTTCTGTTCATGGAAGCAGTTAAATAACCAGTTTCTTTATATATTTAGAAACAAACAAACCATTTGCTGCTAAACACACCTCTTACCACTCATTTGCTTAGTGCATCACAAATGTTGCATTTGAGACAGTTTTACGTATTCAGAACAAAACGCAACTGATCGTATAATTGTATTGTTGGGTAGCAACATATAAATGACTTATAACAACTTATAAACAGATTATAAATGTAACCTGGTACTGCCTATTGAAATATACTTAGTATTATGAATGAATGAATTTTACTGTGCATATTTCAAAATTTTACAATTTACAACTTTTGGCTACATTTGTCTTTACCTTGTTGCTACCTTTTTTCCCCTCTTTTTTGTAATTTTACGTCCTCCAACCTTAAGTCATATAGGGCGATGAATGAAATGGGTGAAATGAAGCTCAAATGAGCCCAGGGCCATAGAGCTTAGAGTTACCCGACATTCGTCCTTCGCGATAAGGGAAAACTCTGGAAAACACCTTATCCAGGTAACTCACCCTGACCGAGATTCGAACTCGGGACCTCTCGAACGTGAGGTAGGCATGCTACTACCACGCTACCGAGGCGGGTGTTGCTACCTTGGCTTACATGACACCCTGGTCTTCTGCTCTGCCAGGTACATCTTCCCCCATCTTCTTTTCTTATATTCTTTACATTTCTTGCTCATTTTTCTTTTACTTTCTGTAAGAACTCACCAATACTTCTTAGCTTCTTTTCCTCCTTTCCCGTTAACCTTTTTTAGCTAATATCCTCTCTACTTTCTCCCATTTTTCCTCCCAATCCTTTTTTTCTCCACATTGCAACCTCCTTGCATTCTGTTACTAGTGTTCTATGCTTTCTCTTCCCCCCACAATTCACAAACTCCCTTTTCCCTACCTCTTAACCCTTTTAGAAATATGGTTCCTGTTCTCATCCAAGCTAACCATCATATGCTTCTCGTCCCCAATTTGTTTTTATTTACTTGTAAAATTGTAATGGTTTCATATTTTCCATACTTCTAGATATTTCTTGCATTCCTATGTCTTCTATTCTGCATTTTACCAATTCACTCACATCGCTTGTATTCCTTTCATGTAATCTCCATACATCTACCATTCCTACTTTGTAGTATTATTCAAACTGAAGTCTCACTGTTAATTACCCCCTCCCCCGACATCAGTCAGCTCCTCATATACACTTGAATATAATGAAAATGTTTGCATAACAAATCTGCTCAAAACGGCGGACACAAATTTTCTGGAGAAACGAAGCAGCACACAATGGCCGACTGTGAGATCGGCCATGAGCTGACCCAGACTCAGATGGCCAGGCGGATATATGCGGGTAAAAGAAAACATCAGGCATAATCTTAGAAACCACAAAATACATTGCGTTCGAAATCTGATTTCTTTCTGGCAACAAAACTTTCCAGAATAACTAAAACGAAAAAGTTGATGGCTCAGTGTTGCATATGTAACTTTAAAAATCTTGTGTTCAGGTAATGCAAACACCTATCTTAAATATCTGATTTATAAGTATACATGCGAAATTGAGGTTTTGACTCACAGCTCCTATTTTTGCCGTTGTAGTTTGATCTATTTTTATTTCAGCATTCCTGAAATTCATGAAGAATTCGTTTTTCATCTCATTTTTCTAACATGTTGGTCTGGATAACAAGAAACGAGAATTGTATTTATTATGTTTTCCTAATTTTATGTAGTCTTACAGCAAATGGGAGAGATGGGAAACTTTTTCTAAGGGAAATATCATACGTAATTACTTAATAGTAAATGCCATACCTTAATTCTATTTTTGTGATGTTATATTTGTCTATTTTCATTATTATGGTGCCTAATGGCAGGATAATATATAATCATAATCTTTGAATAGTTCAGAAGATGAAATTGTTTCAAAAACAGCTACAGAGCTAATTCCGAGTTTTCAGTTCCTTCACTAACGCTATCGTAATTTTATAAGCTGTTCCAAAAGTAATGATTTGTCCCGTGTTGCTTCGGTTGCATCGATTTGTAGGAGCTCACTTAATATGAGGAAACCTGCAATCGATAAACGCAACATTATATAGAAGTTTGCTGAAGTTGCAGTTGCAGTCAGTTTGTTTACTTTTCCTTCAGGGATAGTTTGGAATTGTCCAAGTTCATATAGATGATTAGGACCACCTAAGCCTTTCCTGTACACAAACTACAGAAACAGAATATAGACTGAACAAATGATTGGTATTTGATATTTATTTGATATTTATTTGTACAGTATCCATTACAAATTCAGTGCAGTAAAATTTAACATAGAATATGCTGTACAAATACATAAAATTGCTGACCTTAAGATTTACTTGCCGACTCAGGTCTCCTGGCTGTAAGCCTTTGGTTTTCCTGAGCAGCTTGGTGTCATTTCTTCTTGACATTTTCATCTTTTATCCTAATCCACTTTTCTCTTATCCTATATAAGAAATCTCCTTTACATCTATTTTTCTTTTCTCCCATCCTCGTTAGCATGCCTACCGCCAATATCTGTTTACTTATACTGTCCCATTTCTTATCCCATATTTTTCTCCTGTAATTTGTTAGCTCCTTACAGGTAATGAACAGTGCTTTCTTCATCTCCACAAAATTCACATATTTCTACCTCATTACTTCTCAACCCTTTTAAGTATAATATTCCTACTCTCGTACATGCTATGCCTTCTCTTCCAGTTTTGCCACATTGATCTATATATTTTTCCCTGCCCATTCTGTCTTTAATTGCTTATAAAGTTTCATAGATTTCTTTTCTTCTATACTTTCCCATATCTCCTGCCTATCTATGTCTTGTAGTCTAGTTCTCACTTCCTTCCAAAAACCGTTATAATTTGTCTCCTCTGCTCTCCATAGTTCTACCATGCCTATCTTTAATATCATTCTTTCCAATTTTGACCACCAACTATTTGTATTTTGAAGCTTTTCTGTTGCTTCATGCACAGATTCAATAATTCCCCTTTCTGCCCTTTAATACACTTATACCAGAATTTCAATATTCTCTCTATTACTATTCCCCTCCTTTTTGTATTACTTAGCTTTAGTAATGCCACTTCTCTTGGTGCCAATTTTAGCAGTCCTAGTAGTTCTTTGCAAAACAATCCGTACTTCCGGTCTAATTGTGTTCCTATTTCTCATGTGCCCCATACCTCCTTCTGGCTTCAATGACCGCTTCATACATTCTTTCTAATCTGACATCTCCAGTTTATGTTTACATATTCTTACCCCTGACATTGCCATCCTGACATTAGCTATCACTTTTCTGACTTGCACAGCCCATCCTCCACTGCTACACATCCTTACACCTAAATAGTCATACTCGTTTACCACTTCTACCTTTTGCTCTCCTATGAACCATTCCTCTCCTTTCCTAAGTGTCGATCCTCTTTTAAATACCATTATTTTTGCTTTTTTGCTGTTTATTCTTAGTCCACAATCAGTTCAAAACTTATGGATTGCCTCAATTGATTTTTGTAGACCTGTTACGGAAATTGCTCCTACCGTTAAATCATCCGCATACAATAAACCAGTGATCTCTTTGTTCATTATTATTGGGCAATGGGCATTGCTTTCCTTAACCCTATTATGTCGTCTATAAATAAATTGAATGGGGTAGGACTCAATTTGCACGCCTGTCTTAAGTCTAGCTTCTGTTTGGCTTCTTCTGATAATACATTCAACCCACCTCTTATTCTGAATTTCACCCCACTATAAATTTTATCAATTTCGTTTATAAACTTCTCGCTGACCCCTTTTCTTCTTAATTGCCATTTTAAAGCCTCCCTGTTTATCGTATCGAAACCTTTCTCAAAATCCATAAAAAACATATACAATCCGCCCCTTTTCCTGCTTAAGTATTTTTCATTTAACGTCTTGATTATAAATATATTAACTATAGTTTGTCTTTTTCTCCTAAATCCAGCTTGAAATTCAGATATTTTATTTTCTCTTTCCGCCCAAGCAATTAGTCTGTCCGCTAGTATACCCGTATACATTTTCCCAATTATAGATGGTAAGCTTATCCCCCTGTAATTCTATGGCTTATTCACACTCCCCTTTACTTTAAATATTGGTACAATCACACTTGTTTTCCAGCAGTCAGGTAATTCCCACTATCTTTCATCTTATTAAATAAATTAGTTATATTCTTTAATCCACTTGGTGTTGCCTCATATCTCTTCCAAAACTCCTTGGGATTCCATCCATGCCCACTGCTTTACCGCCCTTTAAGCTTCTTATTTGTTGAGAAACTTCAATTTGAGTAATTTCTCTGTCTAATATCTCATCAGAACCAATAATAATGATAAAGTAATAACAAAGCCAATACAAAAATACGAACTTCAACTGATTTTGGGTGAGTTATACTTTATCGTGAATAAAGGGAAGTGCGATTGTAATGAACCTTTAGTTTTGTACAACACGGTAATATTAATATTGCAAAATTTGTACGTTGATTGAATAAATAGAAGGAGAGAAAAGGGGAGTATTATCTTACCACTCGGCAGTATTTGATAGGGAACAAAGAATCACAACTTGATGCGAAAGATCCAAATTAGTGGAGCAAGTAACCAAGAACCTCTGATGTCCTGCCTTTAAAATTAGATTAAACAAGGAGCTACCCTTGGACATACTTGACTATTCTTTTCAGATAGTTGGGTAGAATCCACAGAATGGAATGGTCAGAATGAACCGTTTACCAACGCTAATGTATCAAGTACTTCTGCATCAGAATATCCAGAACGTTATTTAAGGATCTGGGCTTGTAGTGAAGGACTACTCCGGTAGACAACAGTTGATGTTATTAGAGTTGTATTAAATTAAACTGTTTGGCCATGACAATGTGCGAAATGTAAGTGATTTGTTGAGTTTTCTCGCGGTCTTCTAAACAGCTGTTCTTACAAATAACTCCTTTTGCTCAGTCAGTTACATGTTCAAAAAGGATGTGGTGTCTTTAAAATTCTGTTGTGTTTGCATAACCAGAATAGCTTCTTGGAGCTAAAAGTATAAAGTATTAGAAAATTGAAGCATAACAAAGAACAGTTCGGAGATACTAAACACAACAAAAATTGTTTTAGGTAAACTGTGTTATTTTTAAGGAAGATAGATTTCCTAGCATTAATATTGTCTGTCTCGGAGTTTACCGATTAGCAAAAGTAAATCAGAATAAAGTGGACTTCCCAAAATATCAGAATTTCCATTTGTTGAAAATTCCTTCAATGTTTGGTATTTTATACAAAATTATTCGGTTTATTCAAAACTAAGTAACGAACATATTTAATGTAAATGACATTTTGGGGGCAACGACTTACTGGAATACGTGCATTTCGCATCGTGGGAAACAAAAGTACAGCATACATTCAAGGCAACTCAAAGCCTTGGTTTTCCTATAACATTTTGGTATCGAATTTGTATTTTAAAAACAATCATTATCTACTAGTTAAATAAGTAGTGCAGTAATGAAAGCAACGAACAGTGATTTTAAATTTTAAAAATATAATAATTGCAACCAATAATAAAATGGGAACAGTTCAAAAATTGTATTCATAAATTTTATGCATACCTTTCTTGTTTGCTATATTTTACGTTTTACCAGTATAAAAGTCGTACAAAATAGGTTTTGACAAGGTATTTGTAGAACATATAAGACGATGTGCCTTATATTCTCCTGCGAGTAAGTTAAAAACCCTGTGTTTTAATCAAAGGTTTCAGGGTAATTTATAGCTGAATAAAAGAAATAAAATTTGCCCATGAGATGGATAACTTGTCCTGGACATAAATTCCAAATTTGATATTCAACTGTTTTTTCAAAGTATTTATCTTGCTCTTCGGATACATGCATGGACAATTTTAAAGTCCCTTTTTGATTAAGGATTGGGGGGGGGGGGGAAGAAACCGGACTCCGAGGGCGCTGACACTCGTAGATGTAGTGCAGGATTCTCACTCTAGATGGTGTTAGTAGAGACCTTCATGGAAACAGCTGTGCAGACAGCGTCAGTGTAGAGCTGAACGTGCAAGTGTGGTTTTGTGTTTCTCTGACTGTTGGTGGGTTACCTCTACGAAGTCGTTATGGCAACTTTAAAGGAACAAAGAATGTGTGCGAAATGTTGTTTCTTGCTTAAAAAAGCTGCAACGGAGACACACCAAGTGCTTCAGGAAGCTTTCCAGGAGGACGCTATGAGCCGCACACAGGTTTTAGAGCGGTTTGGGCGCCTTAAACGTGGTGAGATGTGTGCTGAAGACGAAGCTCATTCTGGACGCCCTTCAACATCGTGAAATGAGAACACTGAAAAGGTCCACCTAAAGATCAACGATCGACCAAATTTCAGCAGCGACAGGAATCAGTTGGAGCTCGTGCCACCGGATTTTGAGGGAGGATTTACACATGAGACGTGTTGCTGCTAAATTTGTTCCGCGCCTTCTTACACAGGAGCACAAAACCATCCTCATGAATGCGTGCCAGGACTTGAAAACAGAGATGGCACGTGATCCATACTTCTTGAACAAAGTCATTACAGGGAATGAGAGTTGGTGTTGGGGTATAACCCAGAAACCAAGCAAGTGTCAAGCCAGTGGAGGACTCCCAACCCTCCCAGATCAAAAAAGCAAGGCAAGTGAGGTCAAATGTGAAGACGATGATCATTGTCTTTTTTATGTTCGTGGAATTGTGCATCGGGAATTCGTAACCCCTGGCCGGACTGTTAACCAGCACTTTTACTTGGAAGGTTTAAGGAGTCTGCGAGAGGATGTGAGGAGGAAACTCCCAAAACTTTGGTGATCAGGTGACTGGTTTCTGCATAACGACAACGCTCCAGCATACACGGCCTTACGAGTGACCCACTATTTGGCATCTCAGAGGTGGTCTGTCGTTCCCCATTCTCCTTATTCGCCGGACCTAGCCCCGTGCGACTTTTTCCTATTTCCACGAATGAAAAAAAACGCTAAAAGGGGAGCATTATGACGATGTGGAGGCGGTAAAAACAGCTTCGCAAAGGGCACTGGACAATATCAAACTTGAAGCGTTCCAAACATGCTTCCAACAGTGGGAAATGAGAATTGACAAGTGAATCGCATGTAATGGAGAATATTTTGAAAGTGACTGATGTAGTTTGTAAAAAGGTTCATCAATAGTTTTTATCACAACATCCGGTTTCTTTTGCCCCCCCCCCCCTCGTATTTGTATGAACACGCAATACGAATATTTGAAGTGCAATCTTGAGTATAGGGAGGTAATAATGAAAATAAAAAGATAAATTTGAGTTTGTTGTATGAAAATGTCAATTCCCATTATGAAAGCCATGCTAATTAACTGGGGATGTTAATGTTCTTTGTAGGCACAGAGATTGCGATATCGGAATGTTTATCAGCTCAGTTGGAAGTCGATGTTTGCATGAGAAGAAAGGAAAAGCTATAAGCCTTGCTTACTTAGTACCACAAAGGTAGGGAAGTGTTTAAATACAGCTCAAAGGATTACTGATCTCTTAGTAATGTAGTACATGCGCGATAATAGTCTGTATCATGCTGTAACTTCATCCCATAGCCTATATTTCTGCAGATACATTCGCGCGTTAATGAGCTGCCTGGCGATTAATCTATCTAGCAGGGGCTCCTCTTACGAATGCTCTCCTAACTTCAACAAGCACCTTATTATGGAAAGAAAAGTTTAACAAAAAATGTGATAATTCATTCACATATGTTCTTATTAAAATTTAATGGTAGATAAAGCAATATACTGCACTAAACAAATAGTTTAAAAAGTGATTTTCTTTATTTTTTACAAAATATTCTATCTACTGCAGTAATTTGCACAGATGTTTCTAGAAGTGCTTTTATTACATAGTATATTATATGTGGGAATATAAGAATACAGTAGGCGTAAATATTAGTTGAGTCGTTTAAGAACTGGTCAATATGTGACGTCTTTGAAATTTCCTTCTCTTTGTACGTGCATGAGATAAGCAACCGAAAACCCACTTCTCATTTCTTGTAGAAGGTATTGTATTGGATAATCCAACTCAATATGTACTAATAGCTTAAAAGAAAATTTTATACGAGGGCTGTTCAATAAAGAATGATCATACTTTTTTTACAGTCATAAATTTTCGCACTCAAATTCAATCTTATTATATTCTGTTAGCCTAAAGTGAAACAAACACGCCGTAGTAGCTTCATTGTTGGTACTCCTGGTTCCCGCCTGTGTGAACCAGACAAGTTCAGACATGTTCAGTGTCGCCTACCACTGCAATGGAGGTAACATGCAGTTAAAGTTGGTGTTAGAGGAAGATCCGGAGTTTCTTTCAAACGTAATCACTGCTGATGCAACTTGGCTACATCATTTTGATCCTGAGAGCAAACAGCAAAGCTGAGTGTGGAAAGCTCCTTCATCACCAACCCCCCAAAAAGCAAAAGTGGTTGCTTCTGCTGGGAAAGTTATGGTCATCTCATTCTTTGATATTCATGGCATGATTTATCAGCATGTTGTACCTGCACACACATTAGTAACTGGACAACTACAGGGATGTCCTGAAAACATTGTAAGTCCATATCAGGCTCAAAAGACCGCATTTCCATGAAGCAGGCTGGATGGTGCACCACGATAATGCGCGGCCGCATATTGCCAATGTTGTTGCCGAATATCTTGCAAAAATCAACGTGAAGTATATCCCTCACCCTCTCTATAATCCGGATTTAGCCCCCATGTGACTTTTTTCTATTCCTTAACTTGAAGAAACGCCTTCGTGGGAGGCATTATCCATTATCAAAAGCAGTGGCGAAGGCTGCGGAGGTGCTTTTGAAGGATCTGTCAAAAATGGTTTCCAGCATGTCTTTGAAGACTGGGAGAAACGCTGGGACAAGTGCATCGCATTCAGGTGAGACTATTTTGATAAGAACCATCAAAGTTATGAGGATGAGTAAAGGTACGTTATCAAAAAAGTAATCATTCTTTATTGAACAGCCCTCGTATGTTTAGATAAGTAATGTTATTAAGGGCTTTTAGCTCTTTCATTACATAAAAACTAAATATATTACACACGTTATGTATTAAAGTACATTTCAATAGATAGCATTGAAATGTGTAGCACTGCATCATTTGAAAACACAGTGCTGAAAAAGTTTGAGAAATTCCAGAAATTAAGGAGTTTTGAATTTTCCCTAGTAAGGCCAAACTTAAAAATTCAATGCCATAGCCGGGATTTGAACCACGGTTTTCCCGCTCTCCGTGCGGTTGCTCTAACCAATTGAGCTGCTATGGCCAACTTGCCGACATGACATTAAATTCTCTGACTCATATGTTTCCCGGTAGACCGCTAGTGGTCTCATATGCTATGAGACACACGCCTTTTGTGGCGACTTACTCTGCTGTTAGTACTTAAGTCCCTGGCTTTATAGTTAAACCACTATGTTATTCAGGTAAATTAATGGAAATAATCATTTCCTCCACAATTAAGTACTTGCGGCATAGTAAGTTGCCACAAAAGGTGCATGTAGCACATGCAGAACCCTAAGTGGTCTACTGGGAAACATATGAGTCATTTGGAGAATTTAATGCCATGTCGGCATGTTGGCCATAGTAGCTCAGTGGCTTAGAGCAACCGCACAGAGAGCGGGAGATCCGTGGTTCAAATACCGGATATGGCATTCAATTTTTCAGTCTGCCTCTACTCATTCAAACCTCAGCCTACACACGGCAATTGTAGAAGAAATGATTTCCATCAATTTCGCTAGCAATTTGTTGTAGTATTAAACAATAAATAGGGCTTACCATTGAATTTGTTAAATATTTTGATCATTCAGTACCTTAAACATGTGTTATTATAATACTTATACATTTTAGCAAATATTAAACATGTCCAGTAAGAAGTTTTATTTATGATGGTGCTTTACACATATAAATTTCTTCATCTCTACTCAAATGCCCTAATCATGGAGTGTTCAGTTTTTCAAGCTGAATTATTAGCAATTCCTGAAGCAGTGAAATGGTGCAACAACTTACAATGTACCGCTCGCCTTTACAGTGACTCACAAGCAGCAATTGCAGCTTTGAAGGGTACCGAAAACAGCAGTCCTATTGCAGCTGAAATAAGAAGTCAATTAATATATGGTTCTCATCTGTGCATTTCATGGGTCAGAGGGCACGTGGGGAATGCCGGAAATGAACGTGCAGGTGAGCTTGCAAAGAGAGCTGCGACTTCAGATCTTCCAGAGACTTACACTCTATGACCTATTTCTTATGTTAGGCAAACATTAAAGGAGATTATCATCAACGACTGCAATGAATACTGGTTAAAAAGTGATTGTGGTTATATTTCCCAACAGTTTCTGAAAACATAAATGTAAATTCATTAATACTATATTCTCACTCAATCCTTAACTGGACATGGCAAATTTTCAGCTTGCTTATTTCGATTCAAAATCAAATCCACATCTGATTGTATTTGTGGAAATCATCTTAAGGATGTCCCTCAAATTTTATTTGATTTCCCGTATTTCTGTTTTGAAAGATACGAACTTGAATTATTTATTGTTTCAATCCTTAGGTTACACTTTCTCAAAACCACTTAGTTATTCTGATGAATTACAAAACTTATCAATATTTCCTGGCTTTCTTAAACAAAATATTTCTTAAGCTAAATGATTCATCTTGATGTTTACTATTTGTCAGCTTGATATGAAATTCTGTTATATTTTTGTAAACTGTATTATACTCATAAATTTTTAAACTATATTCCTAATATACCTTTGGGTAAAATAGGAATCAAAAAATTCGATAATAAATAAATAATCATGACCTTTGATATTTATCCAGAGTTTTAACTTTAAATTTATGATGTAGAGAGAGAGAGAGAGAGAGAGAGAGAGAGAGAGAGAGAGAGAGAGAGAGAGAGAGAGAGAGAGACGAGGGCGTTTTTATTATTAGTACGAAACTGACATCGCATTTCTGGCGAAAAATGTGGATCTTTTTTTTTTTTTTTTTTTGAATGTAATATTTGGTCCATCTCGGGTGACTGCCTCATGGATAAGTGAACGAACCTCTCATAGCGATAACCCGTCAATGGAAGTTGGTAGTAAGTTGAAAACAAAATTGTGTGGGAGCTATCGGGGGTGTTGAGTATTTCATGGAGTGCGTGTTATTTGTTGCAGTAATATTGGCTACAAAGGTAGGAGGCATTTCTTTATTCCATTTTATTGTAGATAATACATCTCGGAGGCGTAGGTTTTGCTACAGTTTGACTGGTTTGTTATTACATACTTCTGAGAATTCTCTTATTCACCATCGGGTTTAACATTGTTGAAAGGCATGAGATGGGCGGGGAATTTACCTCCGCCAAGAAGAATACAGACTAAAATACCAACAATAACGCGACGTACCGAATAAGAAAGAAAGAAGTGACACACAGGTTAACTTCAGGTTAAGCAGTACACATAGGTTACACTTGTGAAGGAATGTGTACTGTTGAAGGAATAAACAACTGCGCAAGATGGTGCTAAGGTCCCCATAATTGAATTTCAGAGACAGAATGAGTGGTAATAGTTCTTTTCAAGAATACAGGTCTTAGTGCAAACTATTATCATAACATATATTGTGAACGTAGATACACAATAGTGCAAACATGGAATTGGGTTAGAAATAGTAGTAAATTGGAGAGATTTGTATCCCTAAACCGCATTGTCGTCTTGATCATGTTGAATACGGTATCTGGATTGGGAAGTAAGGAAAAGTCGGCTAATCTACATCTCCTGTACTATGGACACATTGTAAGAGAAATGTCAGAACTGTTATAGTCATGGTAGTTTCATTTCTAATATTTCTGTATGATTCTGACGGGCGCTGCGGACCCTTAGCACTCGTGGTGCCTCTGACGTTACTAGAGGAACCTCGGGCCGAAATACCCAGCCCCTCCCGTAGGAGAGTTGTTCGGATTGTGTTGGACTCGAGGGGGCAGTGTGTTCCCGACACCCACGGGGAATTGGGTACCTTCGGCCAGGCTACGGCCGCCCGGAGGGGGTAGAGGGTTGCCTAATAAGTCCCGGGTACTAGCCTGGAGAGCTAGTAGGTGTGCTAGATCACCAGGCGGCCCAACCGAGGTTTTCGGTAGCCCTCCCTGCGGGGTTGACGCGCGTAAGTGACGTATTCACTTCCATCCCGTCTTGACATAGTGCTCAGCGGAGGGTACTTTTTAAGAAATCAGGTATTGGAAGCCCGGGTGCTTGGTCCTACGGGTCCTAGACTAATGGGAGTAGAACCTCTGCGCTTAATTCTGATTCTGACGACACCTATTAGTTCGAGAACGATATTTCACTGAAAGTGCATGTTTTGGGACCCTTGAATTCTAAGAAATAAGTTTAAGAAAGCAGTCTCTGTATATCTATTTGTGAATACCATAAATACAAATAAATGTCACATATCAAACGTGGTATTTATGTTAGCATATTCCAAGAATTCGACGCGTAGATATTTAAGAAGATCCCTCGCCCGCATATTGCATGCAATATTTTTCAAATACTATTATTTCAAAATGATTGAAATAGGCAGTAAATATTTCTATAGAAAGAGATGTATTCCTATATTGTTTTTTCTGGGAGTATCCTCACATGTCTTCATTGCGTAGAATTTTTAACATAACCATAAACAAAACATAACAAAATCATATTTAAAACACAATTATAAGTATATTTTTAGAGTAAATAATTTTTTAATTTGTCTGAATTTTCCAACACTTATACTTTACTCAAATGTGAAGTAATTTTTTCATTACTTGGCTAACCAAATTAAACAATTTCTAAACAATCACATGTGACCAGTTTTATAACATTTGACTATCGCTTAAAGGTTACTGCATTCCCACGTTCCACTTACATCTAAAGGAGAATTAGGAATAAGATACGAGTATATGTGTAAATGTTTCTCAATAAAAATAGAGGATTAGAGAAAACTAAGAAGGAAAAATGTCATTGAGTGTAACAGAAAAAAAAACATGCATTACCTAATTAGATAGTTTGGAAAACAAATATCGCGAGGCATTCTTTTGCGGTGGGCCGTGGACAGCGCATTCGAAAGAGACACATAGGGCGGTGCGCAGCTAAACACTTGTCGAAAGAGAGAAAGAAAGAGACAGATAGATGTTTGGAAATTTCGTCTCTTCTGATGCCGTCTCGATTACTACCGAGCGTTCCACTAATTTCTAGAAACAGTGACTGGAGATATAAAAGTGCTGCGGCTGTCAAAGTGAGTGCAGTTGTGATTTTAGAACTTTTAATTGTGTGTGTATGTGCGTGTGCAGCTGTATCGTGGACCTTTACACTGTACCGCAAGTACATTCTTTCATTTGTTTGCCTGAAGTGAAGCAACGAGAGACTCTTGTGTGCATGACACGTCATTTTTGAAGCCTATAAGGGGTGTACAAAATGTGTTTTACTGAAATAGAGCATTTTAAATTTCTTAAAACAAGGCTTTTAATTCTACGAACCCACAAAATCACTGTATGTTAAGAGCACATCAGGAAACTAAACGAATACCTCTCAGCATAAAAGTTGCAAATACTGAAATTGGAGAAAAACATTTAACCACATGGATTTATACTTCCGGTTACTGTTTTCTGAATGTCATAACACGCCGCAGTGACCTATAACTCTTCTCGTCTGCTGCTGTCATGGAAACGTTCGCTTTTATACAAAACATCCACAGCTGATGACAACCTCTGCTCTGTTTTTATTTTCCGCGTATCAACAAAGGCTGTCGTGCAGCATATTATCAGTACTGTATTTTCTGCCTTTAACTGACACAATCTGATGATTTGAAGTATAAATATGCAACCTTTAACATTAAAACTTTTTACTTTTTTGCTGATGAATTACATTTTACCTTCCGGCGTAGAATTGCCATTAAATAAATTGCGACCATTAGGTCTTTAGCTGTTCACTGTATTAAAGAGTAGTGCAACATAATACGTTTCTAAGCAGAGTAGAAAGTACTGGCAATTGTAACAGTTCTTTTGATTTATATTTAAGGCAAGGCTACACTGAAAATTCGTGGAAAATGTTGAAAACCATGGAGTTTTCTTTTTTGGCATTTTTATAGCTTAGGATTTGTAGTAATAGATGACGTGCTATTTTTACCATTTGTACCATTTTAGGCCATCATGTGACAATTTTAAGAGACCTTTAACAATCGTTAAAAGTAACAAAGTTAATTTTCTGAGAAACTTTTTTCTAACACTTTTCAGTATACAAAATGCCTCACGCGTCAGTTTTTTTCATTTAACTTGCTGAAACCTACAGGATAGGTCCACAATATGTAAATAAGAAACTTAGCATTCCCCCTTTTTGTTAATGTTCATGTTTTGTAAATTATATAGTGTTTAGGAATAAAAACTGTAAATATTTTCAAAATTTTGAGAGCTAACACATGGAAAATATTTTAGAACAAATGCTAAAAGAATATTCCAAAAAATGAGAACGTAGGTCTCTTAAAATTTCTCTGTACCAGCCGAAAACAAACTCAAAGCTCAAATTTTTGATGCGTAGAACATTTACAATATTTTCTCAAAACATAATTATTTGGTGTAGCAACATAAAAACTTACCTGCAAGATTAAAATGATACTCTACGTATGTGGCTCAATTTTCTTGATGACAGATTTATTATTTTAGAATTTGGAATTTTCAGTGTAGCCTTGCCTAAAAAGGGCTTGAAAAATTCATAAACTTATAAAATAAAAGAAAAACAAAGAAAATTGTGTAAAAATATATGTAATTTCGTGATTGGCCGTAATAACAATTGTATTACGTAATGTAATGACGTAGTAGTATATCGGCCAATCATCTAAAAGGAATATATGGGTAAGGATTAAATAATCTTACTGTAAAAAAGGAAAGAAAATTCATCTTTCTTTCTGGAACGCCGAAGTGATCGGACGGTTTTTAAATTGCTCGAGAATATTTAAGTGTTACTTCAATTTGAAGTATTAGATTGATTCCGATCACAGTATGAATTTTTGTGATAAGAATTGTAAAGGATTTGGTGTTGAAAGAAATAAACAAAAGATTGATTTCTTATAGTAATTCAAAATAAAAATCTTAATGATTTCTTCACTCGTTACCACCCTTGTAACTTAGTTTTCATTGCTCGTAAGTAAGAATATAACAGAAAAATATTAAGATAGCCGAGGCATAATTAAGGATTTTCCAGATAACTTCGGGGAACATCTTCATATAGTCATAATATTTTGGACGAAGGGAAGATCGACGAAGTAAGACCAACGACGGGAAACGAGATACCAGCACGAATCTTGCTAAACATGTTGCCGCAATTTTGGGGCATCGAAACCCACAACGGAGGAATCCTTCTACATGAAACAATTTTCGTAACAAATTATTTAAATTTTATAGCAGCTGTGTGCATCCAAATAATTGCAAAAATACCTTCTATTTGATGAAACGTGCTGCACAAAATCCAATTATTGAATGGCAATAGAAACTGCTCAGTTAACCTACAGAAAATGCTGTTACTTTCTCCACAATTTATCTAGAATAATAAAAATAATTATTGTACTCCAGCCTCCACTATCTATTTTGGGCCTCCACAGTAAAAAAAATAAGAAAAAGTGCGTATATGTCTGAAAACATAACTAAAAAAGGTTGTTTAAATGATATTAAATGTCCAATTTGCTGAAATTCAAAATGTTCTTTATTTCCGTAGAAATACTGTTCAATTCTCACGTAACATTACATCACATAACACAGTCTACCAAGGTCGATGACAATAAAAAGCATCGTTCAGTTTACAACAGTCAGCTGTTGTTTACTGCTTATTCACGACTCACTCTTGTTACACAAATTTACAGCTCTTTCTTGGCGAGTCGTTACCTTCTTAAATACCTAATTGATAAATTCGAGACTCTTCCAGAAGAATAAAGAAATCGAATATTCTATCACATTCCAGAGGCGTAACTTAATCTATGCCGGCATGTCCTTTATCACGGCTATCTTTGTTTGCCGGCCCCTTTGTGTACACTAGCCGCGCTATCGTTAACTGCTTATGCAAGCTCTTTATTACCGTGAAACATTATCAGCCGTTTATCTGTTTGCGCCGAAATTTTTATGTCCGTTGCCGCGACAATAGTAAGTCGCCACAAACGGTGTATCTTGAATGCTAGAACTCCTAGTGGTTTACCGAGGAAATGCACTAGTCAAATGGAGAATTTAATGTCAGGAAGGCAAGTTGACCATGGTAGCTCAATGGATTAGAGCGACTGGACGGAAACCAGGAGTCCCGTGGTTCAAATCCCGGCCGTGGCATTGAATTTTGCACGTTGACTCTATCAAAAACCTTAGCCTATATACGGCTAGTGTAAAAAAATGATTCATTTCCATCAATTGATGCTTACATATATTCTAATGAAGTAGTGCAAGTTTAAGATATTTGCATAGAAAATAAAATGTATAACTTATTGATAGCCTATGAAATGCCCTGTATTTTGAATAGATTTCCTGTAATTTTGGTGAACGGAAAGAGATGCAAATGTCTTTAATGATTGCAATTTATTGTGAAATTAATATTTCTGTGCAGTTATACCAATCGTGTTATTATTTTCATAATTCAGTTTTTTTAAATAGGAAGTCGTTTTTTCCCCTTTTTATATATTATATATGCAAAAAGATATTGAAGTGACCACCTCTTAAAGGTTTCACTACGATTAAGGACTACTTTATTCCTGTATTCCTATTGGGCTACAACAAATACTCAAGTTAATTTGTGCTTTTTCTCGTTACACGCCATCTTTAGAAGAATGATCTTTCGTTAAAGTAGCGTGCAAATGCGCGAATAAAAGCTTATGTAAATGCAATAAATCAGATCATTAGCTAGGGTCTGTGTATGGTCTATAAACATACGAGTGTCAGCTGCTAAGTTCAGGCCTCGCAATATTTTTTTATCTTTATTTCGTAACATAATCTCCAGAAAGGCACAAATTTCTCACATCGGTGTTATAAATTAATTAAACCATCTCTGTCGTGGTCCTCAAAATAGCCGTGTAGCGAATCAATGAGCTTTTTACTGTGAAACCTTCGTTCTCCAAGAACTTTCTTGAGGTTCGGGAACAAATTGTAGTCACTGGGTGCTAGATCTGGCGAATAGAGTGGATGTCAAAGCAATTCGAAATTTAATTCGCACACTTTTTCCACTGTAATGACTGAACGATGGCCAAAGCGCTGTCGCGAAGATACTGTGCTGATTGCACTTTCTTGCAAGGCTTTTCTGTTTCGCGTTTCCTTTTTCTCCCGTGTGGGCGCAAGGTGGTTGCTTTGGGCTTCCCTCTCGGAGAATTCCGGGCAGGCGAATCTAAGTAGTCGGGCTTCTCCATTCATGGCGCGTGCAAGAGTAATTCGTTGTTCTATATTTGTCAAATAGGCTGGGACATCCGCAGCCCCCCCCCCCCAAACTTTTCTGTGCGACTGAAACCGTATGGGTTTATGTAAAAGCCGATTGTCAATTTGTAGCGCCTGAAAGACAAGTTGTAATTTTCCCTTTGCAATTAAAGGTATGTTATTCAGACGTTCTGTTTAATTGACTTAGGAAGTAGGGGCAAAACCTTGGTCACAAATTGGTCCTGACAACTTAAGTCCCTACACCTATTTATAATTGTACCTTAGTCCCCGGGTAGAGTTCAAAACAAGATTCTTTTCTTTGCCAAATGAGGTTTTTGTTCTTTTCAACTCATCACTGAAACGTTGCAGTAAGCTTGCGTAGAAGTCACCAGATACTTTCTGGAGTACTGTGATGTACCCAAGTTCCATCAAAGGCAACAAGCCGTCTCAAAAATTCACTACGATTTTTACGGTTTTCATAAACAGTTTTTTTCGTAACTTTTGATCAGGTGTCGACAAACGCTTCCAGCCACGTTTCATTATGGCTAGAAGCAACAAGTTTGACATGTTGCAAACATAGACTTTCTACTCTGGTGCAAACTCGTCTTCTATATCATATTAATTTAAATAAACATATCTATAAATTGTCATTTTTTATAAATTCAAAAATTTCAACAATTACTGCACGTAAAGGGAAACTTTCACTTCACAGCCCCGAAGTGTACTGAAGGTAAACCAATTTAATCGAGTTTAGCTTTCGATTTATACTGTTCAGACACATACCTTCATCTTGCGATAAAATACCGTTTTTTTTGCGTTTAGAGGTACCTCAGGACTTACATTTGCGTGACAATTTGGTAGAGAAAGTTTGAGAAGAATGCAGTACGCAATTCAGAAGTTAAAAAAAAAAAAAAAAAACTGAATAAATAAAAATGAATTAGAGCTTTTAACACTATAGAGAATTGACATTTGAAGCTGTCTGCTTTTCGGAGGTGTTCCGGGTTCGATATTGGGCTGAGGAATGGAAATTTTTCCCCATTTGAGATTATATACTCTCTTTGCAGAGTTCGGATGTGGGAATGACAGTGAAGTGCGTGATCTGATATACTACATGGCAAAGAGAGAAAGCGTATCGGGAAAAATTCGCAACAGATATTTACCTCAGCTTATCGCACATACACGGCTTGTCCAGTGTATGTATAGTCTGTTCAGATATAATCTAGTCTTCTGGACAGCAATGTTTCATACATCGGTAGACACGAGAAGTCATATCGTATATACACACGCAGCTTCTAATCGCTCTATTTGTGTTTCGTAACTTACTATAGTCAGCCTACTAGTATTTCACTCTTCTAATCAACCAAAATATTGGTACTAAATTAAAACCACACCTTAAAACAATAATATAAACGAAATGAATAACATACAGTTAAACTTGTAGAAAAAATATAAATATATTTAAATTTCTTATAGATACTTCTAAAATTATATCTTTAGATAAGACCTAATAAGAGACGATCACAGCGCTGTTACTTGAAGGTCGATACGCCTCAACGCTCTGTCAAGTAATAAAAGAAACCCAACACCCACTGTGTACAAGGTGACGTCATTGCATGTAGGCAACATGTTCTAAAGAAAGACCACCCACATCTTCTCTGACGTTAAAGGAGGGCTATATGTGGAACAATAAAGAATTCAAGAAAATAGTAGGGATGCCATTCTTTAAATTCTGCTTTAACTTACAAGAAACAAGACGCTCGATGACAATTCTGTTGGAATGGAAATTTATTGATGCATATTTATGGTCACATTTTGAACTTTCACGGCACGATTTTATTAATATTTAATACTTTCTCATGACAAAAACTTCCGCCTCCACTGATGAGTCAGAGATGTAATATTAATAAAGATTACTGCGTCACACTGGGAATTGCGTTCCAGTTTCTTTCTCAAATATCGACCATTTGATTGTATTAATAAAAGACGTAGTGACGAAATATCCATATTCTGTATTTGAATGCGTGCTTGGAAGTTTATGAATGCATTCCTGATGTTAATCAATCCCTTTAACTGAAACTTTCTAAAACAATTTCTCTTAAGCTTTCTTAACTTTTGTTTCTATTTGCAGCACATCAGAAGGAATTCGTGCAAAGGAGCGTTCTTTCTATGCGTTGGAAATAATTTTAAAACCTCTTGACATGTTATTTACAAGAGATGACGTAGCTCTGTAATTTATTTCTTCAGTACAGTAGACTTAATTACTGCTCCTTACGGAATAGCTTTGAATTTCTATTATTTGTATGATCCGGAATTAAGAAAAGATATTTTTTTTTTTATAAATAACTCAGTAATGATTAGTTGGAGAAAAGTGAGTGCTGAGTATTGATTTTTATCTATCGTTTACGATAGTTCAGAACGAGGAGAGCTTATTTCAGGAGGTTATTCTTGGAAAACAAAAATAAACATTTATTTTTCCATTGAAATATCCTAAACAGACTGTACTTTAACTAAATCGTCAGCCACTTATGAAAATATTAAAACTTTGCAAAAAAATGCTCTATGTAAAATATGTAAATGAAAAACCAAAAATAACCCCATAGCGTAACAGCCCAAACTGGGCCTAAGCCTACCAACCCGTTTGCCGGCCTTACGCTCACATGCGAAAGGAGAGGTAGTGGATGATCCAACCGATTCGGGGAGCTCTAAATTAGCTCCTCAGTGACCTCACCGGTGTAAACCCGAGACTTAAAGTTCGCACCCCCTGGGGTGGGATCGATCCCGGGCGCACTCCGTGGTAGGGAACCAAAACACAATTCTTTAGCCCACTATGCCACTGCACAGGACAAAATATGCAAAAATACGGTGTAAAAAAGAAATTACACATTTCATAATCATCTATTGGACAATCTTAATTGTATATTCCCGAGTTAAATGCACAACTGTTACCAACTCAGAAATCATGAGTTACCTCAATCCAATGTTGAGAATAGACTTTCTCTCTGTGATATCTTCTCATTCTTGGAAGATGGCAAATAAAAAACAGATTTTTGCTGTTTAGAATCGGAATTCTTCCAAAAATGTTAATCTTTTATTTAAGATAGTCGAAATCACGTATTTATGGTGAAATCCTGACATGAAGTTCATGTGTGAAATACAGTATTTTCTCTAATTACTGTAATTACTTAGTAAAGAAAGTTAACAGAAAAGAATTTTTGACTATAAATTAAACCTTCTGTCTTCCTCTTCAATTACTAGTTGTTGTAAGTGTTTATGTCCATTAATAAGAATTAGATATAAGAGTAAGCTAGCTTTCCAATAATGTCCTATTTCACCAAAAGATGTTAAGATTTAGCACAAGTTTAGCAATAATTATAACAATTGCATTTCACCAAGTGTTAGCTTAACACTAGTGTTAAATCTCTTGTTAAACTAACAAGCCATATTTATGTTAAGTCCTTAACAACTGAAAATAGTCGAGATCGCAGGCGTGAACGCAGCTTTTGATGTCGATTTGATATATTTATACCGTCAAAATGACATTCGTAATAGAATACGGCCTATGAGGAGAAATGATTTTGAGGAAGTATCAGAAGAAAATTTTCTACAGAGTTATAGACTGTCCAGTCAAGTTGCTATGAAGGTTACTGAGGACGTACAAGAGAAGTTGTGAATATCGAAATATACATCGAAAGGAATATGTCGATCTCGCCTTTGCTTCAAGTATTAATAACTTTGCTATTTTATAATTCACTGAATTGTGTGGATAATACACTGTCCTCCTCCCGTCTTGATACGTTTAAACCACTAGTCACTTCTGTTCTTGCTCGCCACGGTAGCGTGGGGGTGGCATGTCTGCCTCACGTTCAAGAGATCCCGAGTTCGAATCTCGGTCAGGGTGAGTTACCTGGATAAGGTTTTTCCGGGGTTCTCCTTTATCCTGAAAGACGAATGTGGGGTAACTCTAAGCTCTATGGACCCCGGGCTCATTTGAGCATCATTTCACCCATTCCATTCATCGTCCGATATGACATAACGTTGGAGGACGTAAACAAAAAACAAAACAAAAAGAAAACTTCTTATCTTTGCACCTCATATTAAATTTACGTAATACTGACGTTAGAACATGCATCGAAAGGAATATGCCAATCTCGCCTTTGCTTCAAGTATCAATAGCCTTGCGATTTTATAATTCACTGAATTATGTGGATAATACCCTGTCCACCTCCCATCTTGGAAAGTTCAAACCACTCGTTCTTTGCACCTCATTTTAAATTTACGTAATACTGACGTTAGAACATGCATCGAAAGCAATATGACGATCTTGCCTTTTCTTCAAGTATAAATAACTTTTATATTTTATATTTAACTGAATTATGTGGATAATACTGTCTGCCTCCCGTCTTGAAACGTTCAAGTCCCTTGTCCTTTGCACCACGTTTTAAATTTACATAATACTGATGAAGTTGTTTTGTACGTCTAGTAGTCACACATTTATTTGAATTAAATTCGTTTCCAAACTTTCCCCACGTTAAATCTTTCTCTTTAACATTCACCGCATCCGTCCTCTTATTTTCTACAGCATTTTATACTTCGTCACCAATTCAATTAAAAATTCTTTCTCCATCTATGAGAAATTAGTCCCAGGGCTTCTCTTACCACCCGCCATTTTTTCAGATGTGTGCAGACGAAAATAAAAACAAAATTGCATCGCAGTAGGTTAAGAAAATAACATTCCTCCATAATCTTCCATAGCTGTAATATTTAAGTCTCTTGTCGTTAACACGTGTTTAACATTTTCAGAAAACAGGTTGGTGAAATGCGCTGTGACAATTGTTACGTTACATTTGTTAACGTCGATTTGATCATTTGTTGGTGGAAATCGGACATAAGAATATGTAAAGATATTGTGAATGGAACGTTTCTGACATTGGTTTGTTTTGCAGTAAAGGATGCCCTTTCCTGAATAAGCAAGCGTTTCCGAGCTAAAGCTGTTGAGAAATAGGAGAGCGTTACTTAAGACTTATGATTCTGAGAACGGAATTAGCATGAAATTTCACCCCTAGTGCTTTGTCCTTGTGGGAGGATGGCAGATGTTTCTGATGTGCGGTCCTTCAACATTAAACAACGTATCGATTTCGGTGACGGGAGTTAATGACCGAAGACGTGGTTAACGTGTTCCTATACGTACCTACAGACCTCTGTCTCCAAGTACACAACGGCGACAAATTGTTTATCAAAGTAGTGATTCCTACAAAAGCCCTTTTACTTTAAGTAGAAGAGACTCCCTAAGAATCTTATCAGAACGTTACTGAAAGTATTTTCCGAAAATCTGGCCACTTTCTCTGTGGTTACAATTTCGCGAGAAATAGGAGTATCACAAAACATGTTAAAAGTAACCTGTAAAACACATTTAGCTGATGGACACGCTATCGACGAGGCATCCCACGTCGGGATACTCTCCGTTCCTTTTCTGGCCTTCAAACCAAGAAATTGAATTGGGAATCGAGACGTCTCGAATTCTCGATTGAAACAATCGAATCTGCTTCCAGACCGGACAACCGTGTCAGCAAATGTAACATGCCTGGTGTTCATGTTCCATTGTCCTAACACGGCGTTTGATGTTAAAATAATTACGTCATTCCTACGTCTTGTGATACTTGATGCAGTCTCTAACATTCATGTCTTTGACTTGCTGCTGGCTGCTTTATTGCTGAACCATGGACACTTTCATTCAGGGTGTGCGTAATGAGTGAAAAATAAACAACACCACTAAATTGGCTAAAATATGAGCTATCTGAGTCTTTTTACCGACGGTTTGAGGAAATACAATTAAAGCTGTAATCCTATTAAATATTGACATATTTTCTCTGCTAAGTGGCAAATTATGAATGAACATTGTATCTTCAAATTTTGTAATTACAATTCACAATGACAGTCTGAATGACTTTATGGGCTTCCTTAGTTACTTGTTCATACCAAATTTATTTTCAAATCACATTTGTTCAAGACTGGTTTCTCTAGTACTAAACAGCTCACAAACGACCACTCTGACACTCTTATACGGATACTTGCATGCAGTAATGCCGTACCGCATTGACGTTTCTCTTGAGAATGCCAACAATATGAATGTGACACCTGTTGAAATGTAGCACTGAGTAGGATTTCCTCTGCAACAGAGTGGTGAGGGAGCTAAATTCACAGGAAGGTCTCATGTTCGATTACTTGCTGGAGGTTTTGGAATTTTTCTTTAATTATGACTCTTACCTAACCTCCATAATCTGGAAGTGTGAATGTGAGTGAGTTTGCATGTGAAAATAATTTTAAAGAATGACGAACACCACAGTAACCTAAGTTAAGGACGTCAGGGTAAAACTACCATAAATTATTTTAGTTAAATATTTTAGTTCCTTCCTGGCCGTTGCAGTTAGAGAGCATTACATCATTCCATAAATTCCTAATCCAAATATTGGAAAACATAAGAGGGACATCTTATGCATCCAGCAAATTAAGACTTGTTATAAAACGCTAATTTATAAGATTTCTTCACGAATGAGGCACACATATTTATACCAGGACTGCAAATATACCAGTAAATAAATGACATAAAATGACTTCAAAATACGTGGGAGAAATTTTCTGCAATTTCTTTGTGACAATTTTTCCTTGGGTGGAGTCCAGGGAACTTCAGGTATTTTTTCTAAATACACGTGGACTCTTTGTGAATGCGTGACAGATGGCAGCACTGTATGGTGCACAGAACTCTAGTGGCAGCGACGAGATTTACGACTGCTTTGGTACTTGCGACGTTTTTATTGCAAGAACAGCGTATAATCATTCGTTTTCTCCATTTTCGTGGTGTGACACCTAATGAAATTCATCACCAGTTGAGTGAGGCATGTGGTGATGGTACCATGGATGTGTCTACTGTGCGTTCCTGGGTGTGACAGTTCAATGAAGGCAGAACATCGTGTGACAACAAACCAAGGCAGTTGCAGATATCGCGTCCAAAATTGGCATTTCCGTGGGATATGTCGACACAATCCTGCATGAAGATCTGAAAAAGCTTAATCGGCGATCTTCCAAAACAAGGTCCTCCATTCGCTGGATCATGTCAGAACGGCTGGTGCGAGTCCGTGACTGTCTTGATTTGTTGTCACACGATGTTCTGCCTTCATTGAACTGTGGCATCCAGGAACGCACATTAGTCACATCCATGGTACCATCACCACATTTCTCACTCAACTGGCGATGGATTTCAATAGGTATCACGCATGTAAATGAATAAAATGAATGATTACACGCTGTTCTTTCAATGAAGACGTCGCCATTTTAAGTATCAAAAACAGTACAGTACTGCCATCTGTCACGCATTCACAAAGAGTCTACGTGTATTAAAAAAACCAAAAGTTCCTATTTTGTTCCAGTGCTGAAAAAATAGGTGTCATAACTTGAACGCACCTTGTATTTCCTTTAGTCTATTTAAACTGCTTGAACAGTTGTCTGAAAATCTGAAACTTTTAGGAATAATGACTCGGGAATTTGTATAAATTTTAGTTAATCTTCCACCTGTTCTGTTAGAACAGACGCACAAACACAAGCTGTTCTGCAGTTCACACATAGTAAACATAATTAATTGCTATTTTCACCACACATAATATCCCCTGCAAGAAATATCTGAACTTCGAAATGTTTATGAAGTAGATCCTGAGGCTGTCAGTGCATTATTTAA
This sequence comes from Mantis religiosa, assembly GCA_030765055.1. Lineage (NCBI taxonomy): Eukaryota > Metazoa > Arthropoda > Insecta > Mantodea > Mantidae > Mantis > Mantis religiosa. Next base: position 41,588,046 of record CM060958.1, on the reverse strand, counting down.
TATAAAGCCGGCATCTGCGAGTAAAATAGCTCCACATCAAGCTAGCTTTCATTATTTCAACCTTTGAGTGGTTGAGCGCAAGATTAAACTATTTGATCAAAGAGGGAACATGCAAGGGTAAATAATCACTTAACGTTGTAACATATGTGAGGTGTTCAAATGAAAAGTACAAGCCCAATGTAGTAATATTAGTAATGGATAAGATTTATGATGTGTAATATTCTCAAAGGTGATGCTGTGATGTTACACAAGATAATGCATTATTTCTGTTGCCAGATGGTGTAATACATCGCAGGTGCCGTACCACATTGAGGTGTACGATGCTATTTTATGACGAGATAACCAGTAGCAATAATGAGTTAATTTCCAGTTTCTGTATGCATAACCAGAATGAGTATCCACTTGTACAGATAAGAGGTATCAGGTATTTGTGTAGCCGTAAAAACATGGCATCTGTGGTGACATATGTGGTAATAGCGGGCTTCAAACTTTATCAAAAGAAATAATAAATTATGAATCGAGGGCTCGAAATGAAAATGACGCAGAATGAGCCGACATATTGAGTCGCAGTTAACACTAAGCCCTTTTGGGATTGAGAAATGCAAGCTCTTTAAAACGATAGCGATCTTCCGGGATTTATTTTCCATTTACATAGGTTTCTGTCACACGGATGATTGAATACCAAGAAATTGCGAAATAGTTTTATAGGTTTATTGTTAAGGAATAATGTAGAATGAAGAGTAAATAGTAGTAGGATGATATGTATTACGTAGAAACGTAGAGTCAGACTAAAAAATTCAATGCCATAGCCGGGATTTGAATCACGGATCTTATGGTCTCCGTCCAGCCGCTGTAACCATTGAGCTACTACGGCCAACGTACCAACATGACATTAAATTCTCCAACTGACTCGTATTTTCCCGGTAAACCACTTAGGAGTGGTCATAAACACATGAGACAACTACCGAATTTAATGTCATATCGGCACGTTGGCCATAGTAGCTCAATGGTTAGAGCGGCTGGACGGAGACCAGAAGATACGTGGTTCAAATCCCGGCTATGGCATTGAATTTCTCAGTCTGACTCTACGTTTCCACAATTTAGCCTACACACGGCCAGTGTGAAAGAACAATTTCCATCTAATATGTAATTTGCTTCACCACACATAGTGTTCAAAACATTGTTATGGTTTGAAGCTCTCGAGCCATCCATTGGAATCTCTGAAATTGTCTTCGACTAATTTTCTTACTGTCTCTGAAGCTTGAGTCTGAAGCATCTGTCCAGAAATGGTAGTTCTTTTGCTCACACACTCACAAACCACTCGAACACAGCACGACTTAGTTCGACGTACTCCGTATGTTTTATGGTGCGTTCCACATGCCCTGCTGTTCCTTTTAACCACTCGTCTTTAATTTTAACTTTTTTCATAATCTCATAAACCTGAGTTTTCTCTACTTTAAACAACACAGTTAATTCTTTGGCTGTACTTTGCCTTTTTCCTCTTTGTAATAGCCTCAGTATTTTCTATGATATTGTCTTGTGTTTAGAACTCATTTTATATAAATTTTTTACATACAAACTATGCTTTTAAAAATCACCAAATTTCAGTTTTCTTCCACTCATACTTAACTTGTAACAATGAAACTGAGAATGAACACCATGCAAAACATTTGTACCCTTACCATGTGTGTTGGAACAGAGTTGCCAGAGATGTTTTTCTTTTTCCTTGAAGGATTGCAGTTCATGACTTATATGGTTCATGGAACTTCGGTGTAACTTCCTCAAAAGTATTGCAACTTTAAAAATAAGTATATTGTAATCCATTACACATAAAGTAATAGGCTTTAATTAGGTTACTTACGCAAAAGGTTCACCAAAACATTTCCGTTTCCGCGTTAGGCAGTTTTCCGTGTTAGAGTATAATTTTACATGGGAAATAGCCCGTTCCAGGTTTCCGACGTATAAGGGATTTGTTTTAGGCAGGTTTTACTTTACTTATTCTTAATGAGTATGGTGTATAATACAATGAAGAGCAAAACTAATATATTTTTGAGTCGAACTAGTTCTCAATTTTTCATATATTGGAAGTTTTTATCTAGAACGCACTTCGTTGGCAACTAATGGAAACTAAAGTACTAGTTCTAGTCAAATTATTTTAATAATACTTAGACTTTGGCAAGTGTAAGGCCATTGTCAGTGCAGCAACATTTTAGCCATAGGGAATATGATGAACAGTTGGGTGTTTCAATTCTACCATAAAATTTAATGGTTTAAATTCAACTAAATGATTTGGAATGAAAAGGGCAATTTGTATATATAGGATGAAAAGTGAAACGACTTACTTGCAGTGTCTGAGCTGAAATAAATTTTCTAATGTTCCAAAAGTTTTAAAATAATAATATTTAAACTGAGTGAGCAGTGACACTTTTGGAAATAACACCATTGTTTCTAAAGGGTTATAATTTCAAAATTTTCTCCTTATAACTAATTTCGTGCAGTGCCAGTTGTTCCTAATGAGGTATGGAAAATCTCCTGATATTCACTTGAAGGGATATGAAGCATCTATGATGCATTAAATTCCCTTAAATTGTAAATTAAAGCTCTCCAAATACGTATATAATAGTGATAAAATACGGCGAGATTTATCATATCTTACATGCGTACGCTATGGAGTAACAATAATGCATATCATTCTCAACTAAAATTCCAAGCTGTTTACGTATGTTCTTTACATTTCCAGTATTCCATTACAAGGCTTTGTAAATCGAATTTACACTTTTAAAATGCATGAATTGCAAAACAAATGAATAAATAAATAAGTTTTGAATTATTAAAGTCGTATTTAAAAACTTAAACGCTCTTAAACAGTTGAGCACTTCATGCAGTAGTAGTTCATTAGATTTAGACTAGACAACTCCTAAAAAGAAATTACCAGTATGGTCAATTATGGTACATACGATCAACTAGAACTCAATAATCTGCAGAGATTAAAAGTTAACAGCTTGAGCACCGAGTTTACAACATGACATTGCTGATTCTCTGCCCGCTGTCCGTGCTCTCTTTGGATTTAAGTTCAGAATGGTCCCTAAAGAAAGACAAACATAATGTTTACTTGGAGCATGGCAATTAGAATGTTTTGAAACAAATCTTCCGTGGCGTCTTCATGGTATAACCCTACAAAGTTCTGGTACATTTATTTTCCTGTCTGCTTTATGCTAATCGAGATACTTATACTGTAGAAAAAGTTTATTTTATAATTTCTTGAATCGAAATAGAGGAAACCGAATGGATATTTGGAAGTATTTTAAATCCCTATATGCTGATACAAAAGTTAAAATATATACAACTGTATTGAGACCAATAATGTATAGTTCAGTAAGTTGGGTGTTGACAACCAGAGAACAGTGGTTATTACGGCGGGAAAGGAAGATCCTGAGAAATATATTTGGAGCGATAAGGGACTTCGACGGATGGAGAATGCGAACTAACTTGGAGTTACAGTGCCTATTTGGACAACCAAATATAGTAGTGAAAATTAAACAAGGAAGAATAAGGTGGATTGGCAATGTGCAGAGAATGCCAGAAATCAGCGTAGTTAAGAAGATATTCATAGAAAAGCTGGATGGCAGACGGAGAAGTGGAGGACCCAGGCAAAGGTGGGTAGATGTTGTGGAAGACGACTTGAGAAAGTTGGGGGTCAAAGGCTATTTCCAGAAAATTCAAGACACTTATTTTGTTTTCCTTACGAATAGGGTACTGTAATCATAATCCAACCGATTTTTATGAAAAAGCGGAGAATTTTGAAAGCATTCTTAAATAATATTCAAAATGTTAGAGGAATGTTCATAATTACGTGTCGCATCCGCAGAAATACTTCAATACCAGGTATTAAGTTCGCTACTTAACTGAATTTTTGTTTAGTAATGCTACAGGCACACATGGATAACCACATAAAGAAAGAAAAAACTTTCTGAAAATACCTTCTTTGCTTTCAGGGATCGTGTATTTCCGGCATAGAAGTTTTGGGTGGAGGAATGCAATATTTCCTCTAATCACTGTAGGTGAGTAGTACAGAAGGAAACTAGGTGTAGTAATCAGAAATGTATTCTTTCAAATTGTTTCTCTTTTACAAAAGGCTAACACATAGGTATTTTAGATTAAAAACTGATATTCACGATATACTGACAGCATGAAAAAACAGCTAAGAGCATTGGTTCCCTTATAACAAAACAATGACGTTACTGATGACAATGATAATAATTGATCATGATTACTATAATTATAATGATTAAGGGTAATATGACTTACAAAATAGCTTCTACATTATTTTCCGTTTATATAATCTTGGACATTTGAATATTAAAAATAAAAGATAAAGCAGAAAACAGATATTTCCGAGGACAAGAGATGCAGCTGGTTCTGTTAGTTTTAAACTCTGCCTTTTCCGTGGGTTTTGATTGTTCTAAATACATATTTTGAAACTGGTTTCTTGAACTTGTGGACTAGCGTGAAGCAGGTAGTTCCACAATAACGTGACGTTTGAATCATGACGTGGGCGGTACTTGTACTGGAGTAGAAGTTAAATAACGTGTTTGCTGCTCTGAATGTTGAAATACACGGGAAACTTTTCTTTGTTTTAAACACGAAACATTGGCCATTAAATCATTTCTATGTGCGACCAAGCAACGGCTGTTTTCCACTGTTTTATAGAAAGGGGAAAGTATGTGGTCTCAACCGGCTGTTGTTTAAAATAACTTTCACGTGTTATCTGCAGCTTAGAAGCCAAAATCAGATGTGATATTTATACGACGTTTTTACTTGCTCTTGTACTAAAGCCTTGTTTGACTTTCTTTTAATTTAGAATTAACCTTCAATTTCATATTACATATGCCATAGTCATGTTTTTAAAATTCGTGTTATTTCCATACGTTTTATATGATCTCCTTAAGAAATGCTTGAAAGAGAAGCAGCATTTCAAAATTAAGACTGGTGTAAACGAATAAGTTGAAAATTAACTTCACAGTATAATTTAGCTGACAAATTGCAGAGTTGAATAAGATCTAATTGTTTTGTCATAAGATTTTTTTCTATCTCTTGCAGTACACTATTTTTATAAGCGTACTTCAGAATGAAAAAGACTTCGGATGCTATTCACACAAGGTTAGAATGTGTTATATTTATTATGAAAATGTATAAAACAAAGTAAATGTTAATATAGTTCATTATAATTCTCTTTGATAAAATTAAGTAAAATGTTCCATAAAAATGTGGTCTGTTTGGGAGATTTGTGATCCTTGCATAGTTCTGAATTTAAATTTTAAATAACAAATTTAGTGTTCTACCAAAATTTTGGTAGTTGCTTGTGTACAGATGTAAACACACTGAAGTTTTTATTTGGGAAAGCTGAAAATGTCATTGAAATTTGGATAAACAATTTGTGGTAACATGTAATAATTCCCGTGCATATGTTTATAGGATTGTGGTGAACGTAAAAGAGTTTGCCGCTTATAATAATTTTTATATTTGAATTTGATTTTGGTAATATTATAATAATGTTGTGTATTTAGAATATTTACACGAGAAAAGGTATTTATGAAATTTCGGGTAAATTATCTGTGATATTGTTTTCACCCCGAAGCTTTTTACATAATTTTTAAACATTGGTTTATGCTAACAGATAGACAAACTTGCTCCAAAGGAAATACGTATTCTTTAAAGCATAATTTATTCCAAATGACGTTTATGACGTAACAACGACGTTACAATGAAATTTATGTGCGAAAATCTTAAACGAAAATGATACGAAATAGAAAAATGAACTTTTCGTAACAATTATTTGACAGGGCTGCATAATAGTAAATGATAGTGAGCAGATGGCCATGTGGATATAACTCAAGATATTTTTATTGATAAGACGCAATTAATTCCCTAATGTTCATGCAAAGAGCAAAATTTTCAAACTCATCACGGCGTTTCTATTTACACCACCGTTTTAGCCTGCTGTATCATTTTATATTAAAGGAATGGATAAATATTATCTCGAATAGGAATTAAATATTTACCCACCTACCCACCTGTGGTGTAGGGGTGGCATATCTGCCTCACATTCATGAGGTACCGATTTAAAATCTATCAGTGGAGTTATTTAGATAAGGTTTTATTTCCTAAGTTTTCCCTTAAATTGAAAGTTGAAGCTCTACGGATCCTGGGCCCATTTCTGCATCATTTTACCTATTTCGTTCAATGTCCTGTATGACCTAGGTTGGAAGACGTTAAAGATTTATTTAAAGAATAAATTGATAAAGGACTGGTCGTTTATAGAATTGCCAGAGAAAGCCATGTAAATGCAATTCATCGTTGTTTTCTACCACTAGTGAAAAGTCAGATTCATGCCTGTTCCTGTAGTATTTTTTCAGTGATTAATTTTTTTTTCAACATTTACCTCAGAATAAACACGATAGCTGTTCAAATGATTGCCAATTTAGAAAATGTGGAGGTAAATTTTGGAGGATATCTGCATATTATTTGTAAATAGTTGCACAGGTGTGATGTGAGAGAAAACATTTGTATTGTTTAAATGGATTTGAATTAGTTTTACAAATAGTCAATGCAAACTTGCAAGTAAAATGAAGCTTTATATATTCGGACATGAAAAACAAACAGGAACCTTGATTATGCTTGTACCATACACCCCTTAGCTATACAATAGGGAGAGAGAAAACATATTATAGAAGTGCTAACGAGCTAACAGATAGAAATGAGAAATAGAAGCCTTTGATGTGAACAGCATCGAGAGCAGGCAGTTGAAAATGTGGTCCAACTCGAGCTTGTGACCATCATATTAGTATCAAGAAGTTTATAATACAAGACGTTAGTTATAGTAAAACGTTTCGTCTATGATCCGCTTTCTCACACAATTCTTTCTCGCTGTGTAAATCTGTGAATAATTATAATATATATTTGATTTGAAAGGTAATTACAGGGAGAGACAAGTATTTAAGTACACCTTTCCATTTGGGAAAAATACGGTGACATTATTAACATTTGTACATGTTCATTGCTGAACTTAATTTCTGCACTTCAACTTAGTGGAGCATTACTTGGAGAACTATTTCCAGAATAATCCTAGTTTCACCGCTTCAGTTCCTCTCATGAGCTACAGATGACCTTTTGAATAGACATATTTAAGGATGAGGTTCATTTCATAGCATCATAGTTTAATATAGTGTTTTGTGCATGGATAGTGTTGATCACATGCTTGAAAATGAATGTAAAAGTTTAAATACACTAGGGAAGACGAGAGTTAAAACTACACTGCTGGTTCACAGACCAGTTTGAAAAGAGAATCCTAAAACTTTCAAAGGGCCTTAGAAAATTAACGGAGCTCTTCATTTGGTAATAAAGTATTTATAGATATCGGTGTCTTCAGTTGCGAGATGTAGAAGAAACTTTATGGGCTATTTTAACAGAAAATAAGTTGAAATAGCCTTTAAACAAACAGTCTAATAAATTAAAGTGAACATTCTGGGCTTCATAAGAAACCCTGTTATATTCTATATTACTATAGAGCTGTGATGTGTGTTAAAATGAGAGTTTTGCTATATTATAGTGAAAAGAAAGTTCATAAGAGGCTCCAAAAATCCTCAAATACATTTTCACAGTGGAAGAAATAGACAAAAAGGGTCTTAATATTCACTAAATGCATTTTAGACCTCATAAACCACAACTAGTGCGATATATCCTCATTTTCAAGTCACTCCACACATGTATTTTACGTTAAAATTAAATAAAATTTAGTATTCTTGCTTTTTAATAACATAAATATAACATTTAAGATGCTTAATTTTTAAATATCATACGTATTGTCACCTAATTATCGGAAGGCCCGACCAGCTAGCAGCCGGGTAGGCGACAGGAGGCATTTAGACAACGCCCACCCATTTATCTTGTAGCGCTAACGAGGGGTCGGTTGGAAAAAACATCACTAGCCATATCTTTCCCCCTCCGTGACGTCTGGAACAGTCGGGAAGATTTATTGAACCGCGATACTTCCAGAAACGGCGATGTTCCCTATATAAGGCCTGCAGTTGGCGAGTGAGTTCAGTTCTTGACGAGCAGCCGTAGGAGCGCCGTATTAGTGAACGGAATGGAAGACTGTGTACGTGCATCAGAGGAGTTGTACGTAACTGCGAGTGCAGAGTGGACCTGTAACAGACGAACTGGTGAATTGTAATTGTGTGCGCTATGTAATTCTATGTAATCCACAAGTGTTCCTACTGTAATTCGGTGTAGATAAAGAAAATTTTGAGTTGTGCAATTGGACTTTTAATTTCACGAACCCACAAAGTCACAGTATTAACTAAAGAAATGAATTATTTTATTTATTTTAACTTTGTTCTAAATTATTAGCACGATTAAAATTCAGATATATACCACTGAAGAGCTGAATTTGTATCCCTAAGGTCAAGAAGTTTACCACAGATACTCGTATAGAAGATTCAGGTATACCTGTGCGGTTACTAACTGGAATCTCAAATACACTGTGTCTTAATTCCGCTGGCTAAGTTAACCATTTCGCCACCTGTGCCAATTAGGAATGAATTTACCTCTCTGTTATGTTAAACGGTCGTGTATGCAAAGTTTAACAATTTACCAGCTATATAATATTAATTACTCTAGTTGCATGTTTGTTACAATTCTACATCTGCACTGAATTAGTTTTACCTGGCAAGTATAATTATTTCAATGTAATTGAGTGGGTTATTTGAAATTAGTTGCTTGTAATAATTCAAAAAACATTTACATACTTCTGTATTCGTCATGCTTATTTAACGATTCTACCTGTAATATGTAATTAAAATGACTTAACATTAATTGCACTTAAAGATGTTTTATTTCCATATTTATTGTAAAGTAAGTCAAACTTACATGTACGGTTAAATGCTTCTTACTCCTCAGTATCATTTGAAATTGGTTTCACTAGAAATTTTCCACTATTCCACTCCTGAGGTTGAGTGAAAGGAGATTAAAGGTGCCTTCTCGTAATGATTACATATTTATTGAACTGAGAGTAAACATCCAGATTTTGAGATTAAGTGAAATTTATATAGCTTCAGAAACGTTAGAATTACATATAATTTCTATATTAATAGAATTAAGCCTACTTGCAGTTTCTCTAATTTAGTCTCTCCTTCAGGAGTATAAGTGATTTAACAATTCTAAGCCTATATGTTTTGTAATATCAATCTATTTTGTTCTTACATTTTCTTGATATAACACCGTTTTTGGGACGAGCACATTAGTCTTCGTAGAAAGGTATTCGATATTCATTTACGGACATTCTCACTAATTTACGAACGCATGAGTGAGGGTTTAGTGATGTGGACGCAAGCACATCAAATAGCACAAGACACGGCTTAAGAAAATGCCTTAGTTACAGTCCACCTGGAGAACATTGCATGAAAATTCTCTGCTGTCGGATGCAATTAATGCAGAGATTAAATGTAGCAAGTTTTGTATCAAGAAGACGTTTCTGCTATTTCATACTACAGTATTGTTCTATGGTCATGAATTTTGTTAACTTATCTACTTATTTAATCATGTTGGGTTTAATGACGGTGGTAACTTCAGTTTTCATAACACTCCTAGCTCAGCTTGTTCAAAAAAAGGTACCACAAGATGGACATTAACAAAGGCTCTGCCCTAAATTTTTGGGGTGAAATCATTCATTTACTCGTAAGAGATGCACGTACTTGCACAGCTGTTTTTAAAACAGTTCATTTGGATGCATAAGCATTGCGGAATGTCGAAATACTTATTTCGTAGCTACTGACATACGTGGAAGGAACTGCCAACCCTGCCTGCCTCGGTAGCGTGGATGGTAGCGTGTCTGCCTCACGTTCAAGAGGTCCAGATTTCGAATATCGGTTAGGGTGAGTTACCTGGATAAGATTTTCCGGGGTTTTTCTATATTCTGATAGACGAATGTCAGGTAACTCTGAGCTCCATGGGTCCCGGGCTCCTTTGAGCATCATTTCGCCTATTTCATTCATCTTCCGATATGACTTAAAGCTGTAGGACGTAAATTAAAAAAAAATTCTGCCAACTCAGCCGTAAGTGTGCAATCTAAAAGAATGTTTTTTACTTCATGCGAGCATCTAAGCTTTAATTTGGGCTCCTTTTACTGTCCTGTTATGATATATCCCTTATTTGTATACAGCTCTCTCTTTCTTTCTCTCTCTCTCTCTCTCTCTCTTTCTCTATCTCTCTCTCTCTCTCTCTCTCTCTCTCTCTCTCTCTCTCTCTCTCTTTCTCTCTCTCTCTCTCTCCGTCACACACTCATACACCACTGACCTAAGTGGTAAGGCTAACCCCAGGCTAAATTTCGAAACCGCAGGACCTTGTGGTTCTACTGCGGCTCGCCTCACAGTGGTTTCTAATTTCTAACTGATAATGTTTCTACTCATGTTGGCAGCTGTTCATTTTGAATTCCATGAAGTAGGAGCCAAAAGTGACTCCTACTTGTGGAACTGTAAATAAACCAAGAGAAAGCAAGTGTATCAATTTTGTAACGATGTTTTGATTGAGTTATCTACTCCTGCATATTTATACTTCTATCATTCCAAATGAATATTCTAGTCGAGTTATGTTACTCAGGAATAGTGTAAAATAGTTCACGAATGTCCTTGAGCAGTTATATCTCTAGAAGCTTGAAGTATCAAACAAATCTTTGGAAAGCCACTAGGGCTGCAGAAATAAATTTGGCATAAATTGTATAGTTTAATGAGCTGTTCTTTTGAGCAACACAGGATAATTTGTCTTTCACATTCATTTATAATGAAAAACTTCAGAATTATAAGAGATAATTCTCTTAACTGATTTTATTAATATTCAGTTAGCTTAAATGTGTATTTAATAGAAAAAAACGCTAAAGAAATTTAAAAAATATACTTTGCATGCAAAATATAAAATGAACTCCAGGAATATTCTTGAAAACCTTCGCATAAACTTGATTAAATTTATTCGAATTTTCCTTTTGAGCTTTGGCTTACACACATTGCACAAATACACAGTACATTAACCATACGCCCATTTGTGTTTGTTATATATGAATATATTTTTAATTTATTACCAGATGGCCTCTACCGTGAACTCCTAGTAAAATTTTTGGTTTGGCAGAGATGAACATAAGAATCCATAACTAAAGTTGTAAAACAAACTTAAGCATTTTAGTTGAAAATTGAAAATTCAGTCATGCATAGTTACAATATTAAAGGGGACATCAAACTTATTTGAATTACTGGACAGCCAAGCTAAAACAGCAGGGTCCAACAGACGCGGAGATTACTGCTGTATCCCCAGGCTAAGTTTGATATTCAAATTTTGATGCACTTGAATGTAAAACTGTGGTCAGTTTAGTAGATTGAATTTCTGATTTTCTTTCGTAAGCTTTTTATATAAATCTGTTCACTAATAAAAAAAGAAAACTAATACTTACTTAGACCAAATGAAGTAAGCACTAAATGTTATGATAAATTAATTTTTTGTTATTATAATATGAATGATAGTCTCATCTGAGTAAGAAGCCATGTTTGCAGATTAAACTACGAATAAAGAATATTCAGAATTATGTGAGTTACTGCAAAGTCAGTTTTAATCAGGTCCATTGTTGTAACTGTCCAAAATAATGTAATTACTTTTTATATTACCTCTATATTTTTTATTTCTTGGTTCAGAATGCAGGAAGTAGCATAAATGTGAAATTCTAGCTACAAATTTGGTGACCATCTAATCTGTTTATAGCCTGTTGCTTCAGTTATTCACTGCTCACTAAGCTTGGAATAATTAAAGCATTTTTCCCGAATCAAATACCACACAAGTTAAATTAAGCTATAAATGAGCAGGTGCACAACATTTTTTTTGTTTCGAATTTTATTTTTACGCATGCTAAAGGAATATTTAAATGATCTGCAGCGAATTGCGAAAAACGTGGGTTGGGGAATTGCTTCATACCCTCTTTTTCAGAATTACTGATAATAGAGCCTTGTTAGTATTTTATGTTTTTGCGTCCTCTCCATAAGTATTTTATTATTTTATCGTCTCTCGTGCCGCCCCAACTGATCATAAAACTCATTTCTGCTGATTGGATTTTAATACCGTATTTTGAATTTACTTCTACTATAATTCGCTTTTGTGGAGAACAGCTATTTATATACTGTGAATAAAGCTGCAACCCCGATTCTTATTCATTGCTTAATTTTGTAAACAATTAATAGCTGGTTGGCAGACAATATTTTTATAATGTTGTACTGTTACTGAAATTTTAACCAAATAACCAGTTTTACTTTCTCTGTTAAATACTTACAGTAAGTTTAAGTAACCTCGACACCAAATTTTCATTGGAAATACGTTTCGAGGTTCTCTGAATAAATAATCTTTGTGGAAAGGTCCGTGTATTTACGGGTCTGCTAATAGCATAACTCGAAACTAAAAGTCTGTTAAATGACGAACTTGGCATTTAAAGTCAACGTCATCGAACATTAGTGTGTGACACGAATATTTTTATAACTGAATGCCTCCAAATGACAACCCTTTCATGTATTCAATTTTTCAAAGCATTATATTTTCACAAGTTGCTCATAACTGGTTAAATTATAATATGTTTAGAATGATTTTAACACGTCTTATAATATTTTACATTTTCTGGAAATGGTATTTCACTCTTAATTAGTTCTCCATAAATGTTAGATCGTAAAAGATACACGTAATGTTACTACACATACATGAGAGTCTGCTTAAAGCACACCATTTACATTAAATACAACTTGTATGGTGGACTTCAACATTTGTCATATCCTTGTTTTTCCAATACTTACCATTTTCTCAGATGGCTATAAAAAGAGGATGGAGTTTCATTGTCTTCAGTAGGCTACCAGCTCTTAAAATCAAAATGTTTTCGAAAGGTGTATAATGCATGAATACTGTAAAATTCTCTTCATTTTGAATATATGTTATACACTTTTTTAATTCGCAAACTGTACCAGAACCATGAACATTGTGCTATACAAAATGTGTATTTCTGTAAAACGCCAAATTCATATTCAAGAATTTGTCATTTATCATCCATTGAAATATTTTATTCTCAGTATATGTAGTGCAATATCTTAGAACTTTTTGAGTATAACTATTCTATATTTTGCTTCTCACTATGTCTTGCAAGAGATTCCTTTTAAAACTAAACGTTTTAAATATTTAACTATCACTTCAGGCTGTTGCATCCTCTCCTATCATAGGATACATGTTAACATATATAGGCTTATAATGATGAACCATTTCTGCAGAGATTATTAATGTTAACACGAACTACACAGAAATATAAGCTACTGCTATATTGTATATATTTGAATGTGTGAATAATTCATCAGCATTTGAACTTAATTTATGCTACTTATTTGATACGCAACCAGTCTTTCGTACTGCGTTAATTTCCTAGACTACAAATCATATACTGAGAATACTGTGTAATCTTACCTGAAAAGCCAACTATAATATGTTGAAACTATAAATTCAGTTAAAGCTTCTATATAAGCCATATTACCTAAGGATTTGTCGAGTTTACGATTATTTATGACACCTCGGAGAAACTTAAGTTTCAGAATTTGCAATGAGAGATACTTAAGGTTTAGGTTAAATTAAATTTGCTTTTAGGTAAGATTTTTTAATATAGGAAACTTAGGAAAAGTGTACAATTTCTAATAAGCCCCCACATATGTGCCAAATGTTGTTTTTTCCCCTATTTTCGCAAGACGCAGTTTCACATTTTCCCTTAATTGTTGTTTATAATATAAAATACAATATAATATACACACATTTCAAGTGGCCCAACTGTTCGCATAAGCAGGTATCTTCGTGGGTTAAAACAGTTGCAAAACACAACGAGGAAATTCCAGTTAGACACACGGTGTGGTGTGAGTGGACTACACAGACTAGTTCAATCCTGGGATCCGTTTCTTGTCGCTCACAGAGGAACTAGCTCAGTGTATGTGTATATACACACACTACTTCATTTTTTGATGACTAGATGAGATTTGCGGTCGAATGCCTGTTTCAGAGATAGTTTCCTATCGGTTGTGGCAGCACTGAGAAGGAAGCCATCTTCGTGAATCTAGGGGAATCATTCCCTGAGAGAGCACACCGACGCTATGGAATAGGAAGTAATAGACCAGAGATACGTGAGATATTAAGAGTTGCCTTGCAGGAACTGATCTCCTTGGCTGCGAGCCATTAAGGTTAAGTAGGTACTCGTATGTGTGGTTTCCATGTCTGAAGTAGGACTAATTGAGATACCTTTCAAGTGTGAGTTAATTGTTATAAAATGTAGAGCTTTCCTTGTTATTAAACAGGAGTTAAAGTTTAATATCTTCATTTTGGTATATTGCTTATTTCCATAGTAAGACTTAACAACCCCATCCAAAGAAGTCGATAAGTGTGGGATTTGAAGAATATGATTACCAAGTAATGAGACCTGTTCTTCCAATCCATTTAATGGATAATGGTCATACAAAGAGCTTCACTCAGACTAAAATGAGAAAGGTTCCTCCATATGTTGGAAGCACATCCTTTCACGCGCAGCAAGTGAAGTCTACACTAAAATCTCACCTAGCAGCCGCTACAATTAAGATTATGCTTTATAGAGCAGGGTCAGAGGATGTGGAGTTACTAGCAAACACAGTTTCATTCGACATTATCAAACACCCTGTAGGGAATTCAGATGTTTGACAGGCATAAGTATTAGTCATCAATGTCTCTATACATGTTAATGATATAAGTAAAGGTAAATCATGAACTGACTGTGTGATCTAACCTCTAAGCTATGAACACCAATGGCTCTTGTGGCAAGTGGAGAGGCATTAATGCCACATGGGTGCAAAAACACACGTTATGCGGTTAGGCATCTAATTAGGGGCAATGTGTACACAAAACCATAAATGGCAGTGGAATTCCCTCAAGGCTCATTATCGATTGATCAAGCATTTTGTTAAAATAGCTAAACGGACCACTAAACTATAAAAACATTTACGATACAACTTTCACTTATGACAATGACAAATGGAAGAGGCTCGTGTTAGGGACCATTATGAACATAACCCTTACTGTGATGTATTACGTTTTTTATTTATATTTGAGTTATGTAACTCTGAAGCATGTGTACCTTGTTCCAATTTGCTTTTCAGGTGACCTCAAAGCATATGTTGCCAAAGAAATAGACGTCGGTGACAAAGAAACTGGTTGGGGGGGGGGGGGGCAGCAAGCTTACATATTTCTAGATACATAGTTAATCCAAAGAACCGTTTATATTAGTCGCATGTGTAGCAAAATTATACAGATAATGGGTATTAGACTATTATTAAAGATGACATAATATTCCATACTGAACGGTTAGTATACCTATATCCCATTAATATTACACAAACATCAGATATTCAACATATGCAAGCACCTTACCAATGAATTGAAATAATTTAAATTTTAATTGGAGATGATTTCAAACCATGAGCTATATTTTGGAATTAAAATTTTAAAAATATTAATGTTTAGATATTTTATATGGCGTTTCTGTGTGCAAATTATATTCATTTTTCTAAATCCTAAATATAATAATGAATAAATTCAAATAAAGTTTAATATTGCATAAAAGATAAGCATAAATACTGAATGCCATCCCGAAAACTCCGTTAGTCACCTTGATTACGTATGGGAACTCTCCAATAGATAAGGTAGGAATTCATTTACATAACGAGCGATAAACATTGTTTATACATATTTATAGATATTGTCTTCTAAGCAACCAAGTTCCATCACTTGACTCAGTAGTTCACCTTCAGAAATATATCTAGTAATCAAATTTTAATAAGTAAAATAAAAGTAAGAGTATATTTATTAAATATACATTTATAACAAGCAAATGTATAATGCATAAATTAGGAAAAATGAGAAGTTTTGGTGGATTAAGGGAGTGACACGCAGGTGATTGTAAAACACAACATATTGTATCTATCATATACAGCAACTGGGACTTTTACCTCCATCTCGTTATTGTGCTAGCAGGTTCCTCAGTGCTACTTGCACAGAAATGAGGAACTGCCATGACGTTTTACACAAGCTGTGTAGTGCTTAAAATATGCATCATAGTTTAACTTGTTTTAAATTAAGTAATTAAATCGCATATCAAGTGAGCATACTTTCTGATTCAAGGAAAAAATACACTTTTACATTTAGGCTTTGTTACTTATGAGCAAGCAATTGGAAATAAAATTCAACTTAAGGTATTATAGTTAACAATAGTGTAATACTTTCGTTAGGCAATCACTCTCAACATCGCTTTAAAGTTGTCTGTACCAACCAAATGCAGACAGCACATCTCATTCCTTGACATGGTGTTACCAGTTGACCACACACTTGGAAGGTGGAGAATTTGTTTTGATTACAATCTGTAGCATCGTTAAGACTAATGATAAGGCAACTAGGAACAAAGTGAGTGAGTTTATAGTTGCACGATATAAGCAATACTGTACTTAGAGGCAGCCCTGAAATTAAGTGCAACTTGAACCCGAGGATATTTTCGTAATCTATTTCCAATACCTCACTCACTTGTTCCGCGGCTGTTTAGCTCCTCTTCCCTTCGAGGATGTACATATCGTGGCCGAGTAATATGGATGTCAAAGAATCACGTGACTGCGTAGTTTTGAGCGCCGCAATATGGGAAGAGCAGGTAATATTCATTACTGAAGCCAAGTAACCAAGAATTGAACCCTTTCGCGGACTGCCCCGATGGTCCTAGGTTTTGTCTTGACTTAAAAGTGGATATTTTTCTTTACCTATAAATATTCTCCAATTTTTCCTGGACGTATGGGTGAGAATACGTAAGAATAAAAAGTAATACCAAACCAAATATTAACACCACTATAAGCGAGTATTTGTAGCTGATTTGAGCCTTGTTACATAATAAAAAGCCGCTGATAAGACTTTGGTTATTAGTTGATATATAAACGAATGATTAAAGAAAAGATAAAAAGTGGTTTCTTCCTTGTTAGGAAGGCAGTCATTTAATCCTATGACTGTATCCCTTAACACAATCATATCGATTGAATCCACTTTTATAGCGTGGTAGATGTCATTCCCAAAAATAAATTTAATCATCGGAAAATGAAACATTAACTTGAGATGGAGGTTTGAAGCGTGATGCTGTCATTTATGTTAACTTATCCGTTTTTTGTAATTTTAACTGTGAACATTCAGATGGAATTTTTATTAGATTCTCGTTATCTCTGAGGCAAACCGACACAAATTCTGAGATTTTGTTCCATATCCTTTAAAGCTCTATCCATATTATCCTACATTTTGGTGCTGTCAATTGCCAGAATATGAACGCCGCTGGTGTGCCAGAATTTCGTGTCGCAGGAGGTACATTTTACTTATGGACACTTAAAACCATCGGTCTGGGCTGGATTTGAACCCCTGACCTAGCGATTAGAAAACTAGCGCCCAACGGACAGAGCATCTCCCTGCATATGTGAAGATAATGCAAGTATTCCTGATTTACAAAATCCACCATTTAGCAGTTTTACATGGAACTCTTGTCACTTGTTTTTCCACGCAAATCTGTGATAACTTCAATGGTGCATTGTATGGTATGATAGTTGAATAACGTTGGATACAGAAAATATGCAGGTACTTTGAACTTCCAGAATTATAGTCCAAATTTGAAACTTGTTCATTAAATATGTGTTTGTTGATGTATCAAGGAAAAAAAAGTTCTGTGGTACCGTCATGGCATACTCTGTCAGTGGCAAACCAACATTTGTTCATTATGAAACGTAAGTTGAAAGTCTCGCACCAGCTAAATAAATTTTTAAATACGTGGAGCTTCCGGTTCTACTGAAAGTAGATAATTTATGAAATGAAACATCCAATGTAGTTCTATGTTTTCAAATGATGTTCGTTAAGAGACTTGAAGTGAACTTTTACCTTAGACATATAGAAAAATTCACTGCAGCCAAATAAAAAAGGTTTATTGAAGAATAAAATACACTCTAAAACAAACCTTGATCTCATTCTCAAACTTATATTCAGCATCGCAACCCTCATCTGTTTCATAATGTCAGTCGGCGAAAGAAAATATTTAAGGAATGAAGTGACCATACTCGATGTATGTTTCTCTACTTCCATAATTTGATTCAGATCTTCCAACTTGTATCTTTCTCTATAAATACTGATTTCAAGTGACCCTACAAGGAGAACTGAAAATACAACAAAATGTGCAGATCATGCTGGCCACTCAATGATGGGAACTTGATTTTTCCACAGTGGATTGGTATATTAAATTGATGAATTGTCCATGGTGTACTGGAGAATCGTCTAATTAGACATATGCTGTCTCTGGATAGCCGAAGATTGAGTGTGAGCAATTATGATACACTGTTATACCTTGATTTTAAAATTAACCCAAATTGCTATCATTTCGCCTTTCTCTAAGAGGACCCATATGATTACCAACAATACCAGCTCAAATGTAATACTTCCAGAAGCCATATGTGGATCACCAGTTTGGACTTTCGTGTGATCAGCAGAGGCAGTTATTGTTTACAAATTCATTCAGAAATATTCTGGCTTTACCAAAGATACAACTGCATTGTTAATACGCTGTGTATTAATTCATAAAATTGTTCTATAATATAGTACCTTACAATTGGATCTTTAAGGATGTTGCTTGAAACTTCTAAGGTCTCTCTATCATAGAACTTTGGTCTATATTGGATTCTTACACCAAATATGTATTTGGAACGCTTCAAGCCATCTAGTATGATAAGTACTTTACGAATACAGTGTAACAAAATCTTCTCATAATCGTGGTCGTTGTTAGAATTGAATTACATATCGGATGGATACCACTAAATATATTAATCACCTTCGACACCAGTCATTAAAATCAGATTTTCGCTTTAACTCAACACCAGATACAATTACTTTGCTGGATTCATTCCCTTGAAAATGATTAGTCTATTTTTATGCGGATAAACAAAGGACGGCCAAATAACAGTAAACAAAAGAAGCATTTGCATGGATCAGCAAGATCAAAGCACTATAAACAAAGTAAGCGTTGAACCCGCATGTTTCGTTAGGCCTACGGTACTCTCTCTCTTTAGCAACAATGAATTTTCACAAAAGTATTTAGTGTGGGCCTTTTTTTAACTTTTAATAAGTACTGTTCGTAAACATTTAGGTACTCCATTTAAATATAGATCTGTTACAGGAAGTGTAAAACAGTTGATAATACCATTTTAGGTTCTTAGTATAGAGCTTCCCCAAAAATGTCATATTCCTGAACCATTACTTCCAGAAATACAATATTAATGTTTTTTATCCGAAAATGGGCGTTTTGAAACCAGCTGAATAAACCGAGTATTTTTAGAAGAATATTGTGAGCAACGCACTCAAAACGAAAGGTTCAATATATAGCATACCTTATAAAGTACAGGAACTTAGGAAAACATTGTGCAAGAAATCGTACGAATGTCTGCTACTAGTCTTCTGAGGGTGATGAAGAATATTTACACGAGATATGTTGCCTGTTTGAGAGCATAGGGTCAACGTTTCCAGTATCTATTATGAGGTAAATATTACTGTCCGCCTCTGCCGGCTAAGTTCCCGGCGACTGCCGGCTGTCTCGCGCAGTAGAGAGACTGTGAGTGGGTTCGACTATAATTTAACTACCCCATATTAAGTTCAGTATCTTCAAAAGATGTGCAATGGTGGTTTTT
The DNA here is from genome assembly GCA_030765055.1 of Mantis religiosa. Classification (NCBI taxonomy): domain Eukaryota; kingdom Metazoa; phylum Arthropoda; class Insecta; order Mantodea; family Mantidae; genus Mantis; species Mantis religiosa. Next base: position 41,568,226 of record CM060958.1, on the reverse strand, counting down.
AAGGAAATCATCCAATTCAAATTATCTTTTATGTGGATTACTCTTTCACTTCTCGGCTTTTGAGTTATCAATCTGTTTCGGCTCCACTTTTGCCTGACCATCTTTTTTCGGTCCTTCTTGATTTTTTGTGCTTACATTTGGGTATTATTTTGGGTATTATGTTATTATTCATCCTTTGAACATGTTTTTCACGCTGATTTCTACTGCAATAATGATTTATTCCTTCTATTTTTAATTCTTTCCTGATACTTTGATTGCGTTTTTGTGCTTTTCGGTATATCCAACTACTCCTCTTACTATCTTTCAAATTTTTAATGTTTTCAAAAACTCTTTTTTATGAAATAACATGAATTAGAGAGATTTAGATAAAAAAATGTTATATAACATTTTCTGGGGATAGCTTATGCAGTCCTGTTTGCTCGAAAGAAATTGTGTGACTGTTGCATAACTAGGAAGTATTGGTATTAGGGATACAAATAAGTATCATTCAAAGAATGCAAATCTCTGTGAAACGTACATAGTGGCAAAAGCAATTTCTGAGACCTCTGCTGTTGTTTGAAGCGTTCGATGATTTTGTCATTTCTTAAAACTTTATAGACATGCAGACTGTTTTTCAGGATTCCATGGAAGGAGTAAGGAATGTTAAGGCCAACATACCTTTAGTGTACAATTCTTAAATTGACTTGCACTATGAAATGTGGTATATAGCTATTTCTGCAAATATTTATCTATATTAAAATGCGATGGATAGAAAAACTTTCATAAGGGTAGTCTTTAGGGATTATATAAAAGTAAACGAAAGGGGATGGAGAAATGCATTTAGATAACTCGTCCCCTGAGGTTGGTAACTTATTGCCGCAGAGGTGGCGTATTGCTAGAACAACGCCGTAAGCGTTGTTTGTTTGAAACAATTCTTTTGGGAGTTAGAATCCAATAAATGAAAACGTGTTTAGTATGATCAACGAAGATCTGAAATTGTACTAGCACGTAGGGATTCTATTGTTTTCTCCTGCACTAAATTGCAAAGGAAACGATTCTGCAAACTTCCTATGCCACAAACGTTTCGAGCAATAGATGTGGTGGATGAGCAGTTCAAGCTATAGTGCTGCAAACTTAATGACACTTGCAGCACATATTTCATGTTTAAAGAGAATAGTTAAAGGTCAAATAAAGTCAATGGAGGTATTAATGTATCAGGAGCTAAATTGAAAACTATGTTGTATGCAGATGGTCAAATAATAATGGCCACAAATGAAGATGACCTGCAGAAAATGCTGTATAGTCTAGATAAAATTGCTACATAATATGGAAAGAAAATATCAGCAAATAAATCCAAAACCATGGCATTTAAAGGAATTAATCCAGTAAGATCAAAAATAGTGTTAGATAACATAATAATTGAGCAGAAATCACACTAAGTATTTAGGATGTAAGGTCTCGTACCAAGGGGAAGCTGATATAATAGAGAAAATAAATAAATTTAACTATATAACAGGCACAATAAAAGAACTTTAAAAAATAAAGCAGGAAAGGACTCTATAATAAAACTATACAAAACAATGGCAATACCAATTCTGATCTATGGATCAGAAACCTGGACACTAACAAAAAGAAATAGTACGAGAATACAGTCATCAGAAATGAAATTCATAAAGAGCAATAGCTGGATATACCAAAATTAATAAAAAAAAAGCGTAGTCAGGATATTAGAACAGAATTAAAAGTAGAAGAAATAAACCATACTATTGAAAGAAATAGAAATCAATGGAAAGAACATGTTCAGAGGATGAATAACAACAGAATACCAAAAATAGCCTTAAACTATAAACCTATAGGAAGAAGAAACCAGTGAAGACCGAAGAAAAGATGGGCAGAACAATTTGGAGCCGGAACGGGTTAAACAATCCAAAGCCGTGAGGTAGAAGAAGAAGTTAAAGGTATTGAAATATGTAATGAAATATAGATATAATGTAAGGTAGGCGATGTGTAACCATGACAACCTCAAAAGAGGAAGTTATGTTTCAGAGATCTTTGTTCTGCAAGGAACATTCGTAGAGGATAGAAGTATATCAGCTTTACTCTGCAAGTGTGCAGTTAAGGAGTTACCAATGAATGCATTTGTGTGATGCATAATCGGCGCATTAAGAGCTAATGTGCTATTAATTTATAATTAGTAGTTTGAATCATTAGTGGCAGGAGAAGATGCAATTATCAGTTCAAGATTTTGTAAGACCAAGCATCAAATTTTATATGTGGAATAAAATATTCTTCTTTGGGAAATTATGATTGAAAAGTTAATCAGCAGTGGATTTTGATATTTCTCAGCTCCGGTACTACAACCTTGGGGAAAAGAACTCATTGCTCCAGAATTACCAATGCGGCTACAGATTCAGAATTGCAGGGGAAATTTCTAGGTATCTTCAAGATCGTCAACATGGGTGAGAAATTCATCAGCATCCACCATCATCCCATTAAAACGCTTCAGTGTCTAAATGGTCCTTTTCGTACAATCCTGTCATCAGTTTGACTAGCAGAACTAGTAATGTGTGGTTTTAACGTTTAGTTTGTGGTAACATATATATTTTAGATATTTTAATTTATGCGAAAGGGCTAATTCTACTAAGAATATTCTCTTGAGTGTCTTAATTTGACGATTTTTATGGCTTAGAATCTTCATATTTAATGGCAATATTTTGAGAGAAATCGATAGTGATATTAACTGACCGTTCTTATTTCATATTGCTTTGTCACCAAGTATATTCTATGTTTTGTTTTACTATTTCAACTTTGTAGTTCATCTCTGGAGATATTTTAAATAATCAGCGCACCCCAAAACGTGTTTTCATGAAATCTCACTATCGAAGCTTTTTGGGTAGAATGGAATACCTTCTCTACCTGGTATGTATTTATTTGGTAAAGGAATAAAAAATGTTCATTAAATTTGTCATTGTTGTTGACTTTCTACTGTATATAAAGTTATGAACGAATCTGCAGTGTATCCTCAAATTATGCTGTCAGCTGCTCCACTGGTGAACAGAAATATATTTTTCTCAAGAAATCGTGCGGTAGCGTAAATTTAAATACATTTTACTTGTACACATGTACACAGCAGGAGACAGTTGAACTTGGGAGTATATCAAGATTAGGAACGTGGCAAATGTATCGGGGTGTTCGGTATAACTCTAACAAAGCTACCTTTAATTGGAAATTTAGGCATTGTTTGTTTATTTGCCTCCACGGCTTAGAGAGCGAAATTGAATTTATTACACTAGTGGTGCGCTTTAATTGGCTGAACCTTTTGACACTTGTCAATCTTTAGTTCATACAAACACGAAAATCCGGAAACAACCCTGCGGAAATTGCATGATAATTATCCTCTTGATACATAGACGGAATTAAAAACGGAAATAAATACAGCCATTGGGATTTTATCGCCATAAATTACTGGGTTGCAGTGTATATCTCTGATAGCCTCAGGATGTATCACCAAGAATGGTGAAAAGAATATGGAAATTTCACTCAGTTTACCTTTAGAAGTGGATATGCAAAGTGTACATACTTGTAAATCACAATTTACAGTCAAGATTTCGGAAATTAGGTTTATATTGGTGCCAAATGCACCTCCATTATTACTGATTTTCTGTTCACCAATTTGATTTCTAGTTTTCCATAGTTACTGTATGAAAGAGCTTAGCTTACGCTGAACCGTTATTAATTTGTCATTACGTATATATAAGTTCCTAGCGTCATGGTTTGTATGGCTAGGGCACTAACCTCTCACAGAAGTGATCCTGCTACGATCCTAAGCGATCATATGGGGAATTTGCAATGGAAGAAGCGGAATTAGAGCATTTTCCACCGGTTTGAGTTTCAATCATGGTTCGTTCCCTGACCACTGATCTGAAGGTTGGGGGTTCAAATCTGGTCCAAACCCATGTATTTAAGGTACTCAAAACCGACAACCTCATGTCCGTACGATATATCTATTGGTACGTAAAAGAACTCCAAACCACAGAATTGCTAACATGATCCTGGAAATTGAAAAAAAAGGAAAAATAAAAATAGAAAACTTAAATAAAAAATAAAAGTTTCCATCGCCTTTGATTTCATAACTTACTCGTCCATTTTAAATTTTCTTCCAATTCTCATACCAGGATTCGTTCCCCCTGTCCAGGGTTCACTGCTCAGTACTCCGCTTGCTGGTTGAGGGAGGGACCTCGAGACACTAACCACGTCTCATCCTGTCCTACTACTCCCCCACTCTGATGCCCGTTGTAGATCAGTGTTTTGACCTGTAAGTGACTCTCAGTCACACAAATGACTGGCAGTTTTATCCGTCTTTTTACCTCAATACAAATTAGATCAACTTCTCTGTTCATAAGTTTCCTTGAGATAGTCTGTTTATCATTTGAACCGTCCATCCAATTTGATCTCAATTCATGGAGAACAATTTACTGGTGCTGCAATTGTTTGAATTTGAATTTTTTATTTTGGAGTGTGTGTGTCCAATAACTGACACCCAATATTCCTTGTTTTCCATCAATGCATGCACTGATAACCCCTCGATCATGTCAAATTCTAAAAATTGGTTCTGATGAAGCTAATCCTCTTTTAGACAAATCGTGCATATGCTGTTATATAATTGGAGTAATGTTCTCTTTAAGCAAATGGAGATAAATAGATCACTGTTTGAAAGTATAGAAATGTGCTTGACATTACTCTTCCATGTTGCAGAACTATGTTTCATAAATCTTTTTCCCCTGTTGTCGTGGTTTTGTATTGTCCTTTTTCGTTTCTCTAACATCTATATAGCACATTGAAAAATGATACATCAGTATTTCATTGTCTACTTAATAAAATGGTTTTCTTTCAAAGATCCCTGTACTAGTATATTTGAGCAATAAGTCAAAAAGGGAAAATCTGTTGTATATCAAACTGATATTTAACTTCTCCATCCTCTAAGAATGCAACGAAAAGAATTTAAAGAGATGTTTCTGCTCCAAAACACTCTATTCCACTATGTGTAATTGCCTTCAAAAACTACCTTTTAAATGGCTCTTAGAGATTTTGATCAAAACACCACAAGTTTACAGATTTTCAGACAAAAACGTAACACATGAGAATTCCCTGTACTCATTTTCATTCTGAATAAATTAATTGATAAATCATAATAAAGGCAAAATCTTATTACATACAATTTTTATTTCCTTAAACCACAAAATACATTGAATATTTTATGTGGAAATTACTTTTTAGATAGTCCTTGTTATTGGTTTCAATTTTAAACTATTGTTTGTTTCATTAGTGTTTAATGCCCGCTTTTACTACTTGCGGCTACGCAGGCGGTATCATCAGACACTGATGATACATGAAAGGAAGATTAGCACCGGTGGAATGAGAAGGTGGGGATACCGGAGCCCTCGGAGTAAACCTGCCACCACATCGCTTTGTCCAGAATAAATCTCCCATATATCGTTCTCACGTAGTAATTCGCTATTGGTTTTCCCTCTTATGGTCACGCAAAGTAAATTAGAGCCACAACATGGCGACCAGCTCTAAAATGTACTGACTATCGCTTAAGCCTTTGGAGCTTCAAGGAAATGTATAATAAAACAGTTTCTCTGAATGTTTATCTCGATTCATATAAAGTAAATAGAAGAAAATTCTGAATATGTTGAATAGATTGAGAAGTTCATCGGAATCTAGCATATCATTTGTTTTACATCGATTACACATATTTACAATTGCACAAAAAGATTGCAAAGAAATGTCACTGTTTGAAGAGGAAATACGGCTTTAGCTTCTTCTTAATTTAGTTGAAATCATTTTAAGTATAGTAGGCGTTTTAAATTTAAAGACAAATTTTCTTTTCGTCAGGTTCCAATTTTATGCGTAAAAATGAAACAAGTATAAATAGGCAAAGAAACTAATTTATTCGCCTTTCTCTGCTTCCTTCCGAGAAAAGTACATTTAAAATAGAAATATCTTTAAAATGATTCCAAGTTAAGAAACAAGTAAGTCTGAAAAACATTAAACTATTATATTTATAAAATATTTAGCAGGACTGAGATGAATTCTTCCGAGGAAAACTTTGAGATTACCTACACTCGTGCATCCATTATTCTCACTTCAAACTCGGGTTAATTCCCTAGACCGCACTCAAAGAAGTACTTAACTTTCATGCTCTTTATAAATGTGTGTGGATAAGCGGGAAGTAATCAGAAAAACAGAAACCTACGGAAAATGTAGAGCAAAAGAGGGAAATAAATCTACATAACTTGTTAAAAGGAATCTAAGGTTTGGAATCACATGACTCTCTAGTCTCTTATAAAGTATTCGTACAACAGCCCAGTTTTATATCTACCACTTTATCATATAAATGTTCAATTGATTTTAGGTCAAGTAGGTCAAGAAATATATTAAAAAACAATTTTGTACTTTTGTAACATTACGGAACTCTGTAAACACATCTGATATGAATGCCGTGAATGATATGTTAGTTAAAGCGACAAAAAGTAAACCAAATTAAAAAAAGGAAATAGTCTTTTCTCTAAGTCATAGTTTTAGGATGACATGCTCTCAAACCATGATTGATCCAGAACAGAAAAAAATAGAAAGAAATAAGTACTTTAATGATTAGTCAACCATAAACATATGAGAAATGCTTAAATTCACAAACAGTTTTAATTGAAAAATAAACTATGCCTTGGGATCTACATTTTTGTATAATATTTGATAAGTTTTTTTGCATTTATATCCCGCCTGTAACTCCAATGGTTATATCGGCTGCTGTTCTCCTTTGGAACATATTGCAGATGTTAACTCGTATTCCTTGAGTTTTAATCATTAGATCACGCACACATTCGCACTCTCATTCTTACTTCCAGACATAAAAGACGTTCACGATGAAGTGTACTTCACAAACTGTTCCCTAATAATGAATAATTAATATTTTGTTACTAACACTCTGAATTGTTGGGCCATATAAACGCTTCCTGTGGGCAAATTTTGTCTCGCAGGAGCACTTTTATATGCTATAGATATTAATGGGTTTAATACGCCAACGCCTAACCAACTGGAAGTCATCCACGTCTATACAAAATAATTATACACACATTTTATTTTAAAGCATATTAGACATGGTATTTTACTTCAAATTATTAGAGCATTGGATAGTCAAGTACTTAGGATACTAAGTCGCCACAAACAGGTGTATCTCGGATACGAGAGCCCTTAGTGGTTTAACGGGAATATGAGTCAACTGTCAGGACTGCACGTTGGCCATGGTAGCTCAATGGGTTAGAGCGACTGGACGGAAACCAGGAGATCCGTGGTTCAAATGCCGACCATGGCATTGAATTTTTCATGTTGACTCTCTCCATACAAAACCTTTGCATATGTGCGGCTAGTGTGAAGAAAGGATTAATTTCAACCAATTAGCTTAAATATTAGAGCAATTTTTGAGAAAAGAAAGAAAAATGACAACGCTCCCATCCATCTAAAAACAGTTTGGTGTGGGGTATTTTCTAGAAATCTTCAAATGGTAGCCTTGAAAGATGCTGGTTTTAAAGCTAAGTATTTAGGAATTTCACGTTCAAGATGCTAGTTGCAGAAAAACGGAAGATCTTCTAAACATATTAGCTCCCCGAGGATTTGTTCAAGTGTGTCCAAGTGTTTTTCCAGTGAAATTACGGTATTGGAATTGAGTAGAATGCAATGCTTTTTCCTCTTATTTATTAAAGGTAAATAGTGGAGAGGGCAAAGTCACTTATTTATGTTTATATCTACTTTAAGTTTGGAAGAATTTATGGTTATTGACATATCCTATCCAGCTATTCTACTTAGCAATGAAAAAATACAATAAATATTTCGTAAAGGAAATAAATTTGGATTCCGCGCTGAACCTTTACGAACATCAGCCGCTCTTTCAATTTTAATTTGCATTTTGTGGCTTAATAGATGTAGTGTAAGGTTCCAATATCAGAAAAATTCTTCTTTCCTCGTCACTTAAAAGCAGAGATTTGAAATCAGGTTATATGAATTTGCGAATTGAAATACCATAGATCCATCTTTGCATTCAATGAAAGGTTATATAAAAATTAAGTCATATTCAGGATTGTATAGTAATAATATATATTTCGATTACTTGATCTCGCTATTTAAATAAAGTGATTTTTGTTGTTATTAATCCATAAAGCTTGAATCTTAAAATGTACAATAAGTTTAATAAATAAAGAAACGAATATAAGTGATACTTCCAATATATTCTGCTTATCAGTTTTGTTAAATACTATTAAAATGCTTTGATTAAAGATGTATTTGGGGTATTTTGTAAAACTAGGGAGAAACGAAGTACTGATTTAAATAAAACATTATTCAGAAAAGTCTCTTGTGATTTAATTTTCCAAACTAATGGTAAAACACTGCACAAAGGGAATGAGTAAAGAGTAGATACACTGATTTAACTGTCTAACTATACCAACTTATACTTCAAACACAGATATTGTACTTAAATAATAAATTTAGCTATATATTTTTATATTAATAACTTTCTCTATAATTTCTACTGATTTTATTTATTTGCTAATATAGACGCACCTTCTATACAAATGTCGCATTTTATTATGTGTATAAGAAATTGAGCGAGATTCAAATATATTCATAGCTAATCTCTGTGTTGGTTTTGCTTTCAACACTTTATTTGGAACTGAGAAATAAAGTAATAAAAACACAAGCAAAAACGTGTATTTGAGATTTGTATTGTAAAGAGATGTACACGTTTGATAGAACAGTACATGAAACCACTTAAACAGAAACAATTGACAAACACAGAAAAGGCCATCATCAAGTACACTGATGGAGCTTACCGTAGAATATCGACGGGCCCTAAAACACCACACACTCACTCACTACACGAGAGCTCATCAGAACCGCGCAGAAGATGAAACCAATACAGACACCGACAGGAATACTCCATTACTACAACCCATTAAACTAGATGACGAAAAACAAGAGGTGGAACATCAGGAAATACAACACCTACAACAATTACCAGTACAACTAAGGGCAAGATAATGATTATCTACAATCTCTAAAACAAAACAAAGCAAAAAAAATTACTCATACTGAAAAAGCCACCGACTGAACATGAGCATATACAATTAATCTTCATAGCCTATTGAAACAAAGGAAAAAAATAACAATAATAAAAATAAAAAATACAAAACAATCACTAGGCATTTATACAAATAAATAAAGCATTTATCATAACTTTATACTTATTATTATCACATTAGACAATAAGGTAAGCTGAGAAACTTTGACACTGCGGAGATCTTTCTCCCACGAACACAAACACTTCTAGGCTGAAGAGGGATATCCCTGCCGTGGTACATATGCTACCAAATTCCAACGATTAATTCATTGATTGGTGGAAAAAGATTTGTCAAATAAACTCGATAGTCCCGCGCTGTAAATTTCTGGTCCATAAAAGTACCTCAAACCTGACAGAGGCCTCTTAAACAAACTTAAGTGGTCATTTACATCCAATATAGAATGATACCCTCACATGAAGCTAAAGAATGTCCATAAATAACAACTTAATTTTTACACAAGAGCTCCCAGAGAAAAAAATGAGTCCTTGGGTATTAATAGTGTACTTGTGCTAATGTTTTATACGAAGCAGGCCCACATTTTATCGCATTAATGATATTAGTAATCGTCCTGCGCCGTGGTGTAGGGGGCAGAGGCAGCGTGCCTTGGTCCCTGGCCACGGAAAGCTGCCCGAGTTCGATCCCACCCATTTCTTTCCCACTGATTTCTTTTAACGATGAATTTGGCAGGTTGGCGGGGATCAAGCCACTGTTTCGAGGCATCTATCATCTATTGGATTGCTGGTAAGCCTACGGGTACTATGTTTTGCGGATTTTCGCGCACAAATTAGCGTGTATCCTCAATATGCATTATCTTAGATCTTTCAGAACGTATTTAGTGTTTCCATCTCCATTGTTTAAACGTTGGAATCATCGTGCCACACGGTCACAAAAGACACCTTCTGCTTCCACTTGACAAAATTCTTCGAGCTGCGGCTTTATAATCTTGTTTCCAGTAGTTTTAGGAGGACTGTAAGCTCAAACTTATCTCCATTTTGTGATTGTTTATTAACAACTGAGGACTGATATGCCCGCGATGTACGTAACACTGGCTATAGCATCCTGCAAATACTACTGCCAAACCAAAGAAAATACCAACAAACAAAAATTGGCTTTACTTGTGCGATCACGAAATTAAAGCTTAGCTAATATGATTATTTACTTGAGTCTCTATAAAGGCTGTTTAAGATGCGACCAAGAACTAATCGATCTGTTAACCGCACTGTGAACACACTTGCGAATAGGTACTGGGATATTGTAATGTCAATGATAAAATTCTATTTTATACTTTGTATTCTACTCGGTACGTGTTAACAAGATTTTCCCAGAATTAAAATTAGATATCTCCTCTAATGAACACTGTTAATTGTAATATCAGTTATTTTAGTTTGAAGTGCTATGAATCCCAGGATTCTGGCTCCATCGCAAATCCCTTTAAATTATAACGTAGTTGTAAGCTGCCTTTTATAGACTTTGTGCATTATCTGGTAGGATCAGTGGAACGTTTATAATAGTTATGCTAGTACTGTTAGCCGCCCACTTCTGCGGTGTGGGAATAGCGTGCCTGCCTGGCATTCTAGGTTTACTGAGTTCAAATCTTGATGAGTTTTCTGGGTAAGACTTATGTAGGATTTTCTCTTATCCCAAGATGAGTATTTCATACCCATTCCAGGAGCCATTTCTTCAAAAGTGGTGCATCCGTTTAAAAGATGTTAGACTAAATTTAAAATAAATGAATAAAATAGGTTATACTCATTTCTAGTTTCCATTTTCTAAATGTTCATCAACTTTAAGAGTATACAGTACAAATAGCAGGGAACCTATTTTGAATTCTTAATAACACCAAAACCTGAGCGATTCTATTGTTTATTATATTGCTTTAAATGACCTTATTGGAAAGGTAAGGTCAACATGAGATAATTAAAAGTATGTAAAAACTAAACTACCGGAAATGTGATTCATTTGAATAAAAAGGATGTATAAAGCAAGGGCTGAATACAAAAATTCTATACCCAAACATTTGAGTTGCATAATTAGGCAATACAATATATAAGAAATTTTATATTGATTAGTGAACTCCAGGAGAAATACTGTAGTGTTGAAAATGGAGACATTAAATTTAGTATAGAAATATAGCTGAAATATTGACGCTAATGAGATAGTGTTGCAGAATTTGGAAGAAGGAAAGGAAAATAATAGTTGGAAGCTTTAGAGAGATTAAGCGCATAATCTAATGGCGGGATATCAAGAGACCATAGGAAACAACCCTATATGTACATAGACTAGATGTGGTATGGGTGAGCTGCAGGCCATATCTAGGAAGGAGGGCCATGAACGTGACGTAGCATACGCACTGCTCTATCGGAACGTGTGTAGGGTCATTATTATGAAAGACATGCATTAAAACAAAAGATAGTGATGTATTTTATGCATTTCACAAAGTTTAGAAGCTCAAATACCTCATGCTTTTTGTTGACTGAATTGCTGTAATTCCTTAAGTGGAACATAGGACCTTCTGAACCGCGGAACCTCGAGGCCTCCAGTAACGGGTGGAGGATCAGAGGTTTAATGATCAGAGAGATTCCGCGATGAGTGATCAGCCCAACGTTGGAAGTGAAAGTACGAGGGAGATAAGGAAATATGATGGTGCAATTGGTGGAATGCTGGCGGAGGAAACCGGATAAAACCCGCCTCAGCGCCATGTTATCCACCACAAATCTCCCTTGGTGAGAGCCAAGTGGTCTAACTACTCAGAGATGGTACAGTCCATACCTTTTATTAAGTAGAATAAATAAACTTCACCTATAAACTGTCAAGAAAAATGAACACTTAAAGCTCACTGCTTTTACAGTAAATAAGTGTAATCCTGCTTCAATGGACATGGGCATACTAATTGGTGCCGGATATATTATCCTGTGTGTGCTATTTTGTATTCTTTGCAGAAAATATAAATCATATTAAGCCAATGGTGTCATTAAACAATAGTTTTATTTTATGCACATGCTTATAGCCGTTTCGCCGTTTATAACTTAACTAGTCCGAATTTTCGGGTGGCAGCTTCGAAATTCTCCTGGGTATAATTTTATCTAACATTAAATATTACATTATTTTATGACTAGGCAGCGCAGGAATCACTGGTAGGCAACCTCAAAAGTTATTGGGACGCACCGGCCATGAAAACAAAAGCATTGCTCCTTGCTCTTTATCAGTGACTCGGCTTCGCTTTTAGGTAATGGGGCACAGGGTAGTCATTTGTGAAAAAGTCGTTAATGAATCGGGAAATTCCAAGTTTGCTCATTTTGCTATGATCTGAATTGCACAGTAGTTTCAAACAGTAACTGTAAAATCAGAAGCTTTCTTTTCAGTTACAAATGCTTTATTTAGTATTATCAAACACAGTGAAATAAAATGCTTGTCTCATTACATAAAACATTTAGTTTTGGTTAGCTTTATCTAAAATTCTTTGATATTGTTCTGTTCTTTTTATTATTTAAGGTGTCCATCCTCAATTTTGCTAACATTAACTTCTCTCTAAAAAGTTTAAGTTACATATGTCTACCAGCTTATTTGCCATCATCGACTGTTATAACGGAATGTCGGAACGCGTTAAACACCAATAAATAAATAAGGAATAGCTTCTTTTTTGCGATTTCACAAGCCAAAAAAAATTATTAGTAGCAAGCTACGTGGAGTATGTCAGTATGTTTACAAACAACTACAGCAGGCGGCACGCTGTGCCACTTACATGTGAACTTCGATAGTGTGAGGCATCCGGCGTTGTTCCTGTAACTGCCTAACTCTCATTCTGGAGCGTTTTTATTGGCTCTTTTGGCGGTAAAAGCAGTCACATAGAATCTCAGCAACTACTTCTATATATTCGTTCAGTGTCATTTTGAAACACCCTGTATAAATATATTATTAAAAGGTACAAATAGTCTATGTCTGCCTATGGTGGATCCCTTCCTTGGTTGACGCGGATAAAGAATGATAGACTTCTATCTGCCGTATTTTCTCAGTGAGGCCAAACTGTCTAGTCATCTAATCAGATTCTCGGGATGTTAGTTGTCTATAGAAACTGGCTCTTGGCGTTACCGGGTTACCTCACATGGCGTGTGGATACCCCTGTAGCTTAAACAATTAAGCTAAACAGCAAGGTACTTTATTTTGAAACTCGTAACATTTCTGTGGTTAAGTCCTAATATGGGCAGGTATACTGTAGGAATAGCTAAACTTCACACATACCTGCTACACAGGCAGCGAGGAACACAGGGCAACGTTATTGTGAACTCAAATAATGGTTTCATATCGGTACATATTTGGATGTTAAAATTAGGGTTGAAATCTCGATACTCTCGATACCTGGTGGTGTCGAAGCATGTACGATATATCTAATATTAGATAAACCTTCGATACTATTCGATATATCTTAGTTTCCAAGCTGAGTTTAACTTTATGGTAAACAAGAAATGAAAGGTGTTGATACAGTTTCCTATAAGTGAATGAATGCAACATGCTGTAGACACTTGTATAAAAAAATACCTACTCCGTGACTAAAATGTGTAACTCCGACAGAAATATCAAAAGCTGGAATGTGGGATAATACAGAACATGGAAATATATTCAATTGTTTGTGTTTTTCTGGCCAAACTTAAGTTTGATTTACGAATCTAAAACAGTGAAGTGTGAAACTTTTAATAATAAAACAGTGTACATTCTGGCGTGCTGGTTAGTCATGTGATACAACACATTTTAAAAGGCAGGTTACATTTATACACCAAGCAAAGTTGATAGAAGTTGTATTGAAAAAAGTAATATACGTGTTTCCTGTCGCTGTCAGAACATGATGATCCGGCATCCGGAAATGAACAAAAAACAAAATAGGTTACATGTGCTTATACACACAAACCTACTAACAAGAACATAATTCAGTGAATAAGCTAGAATGAGTGTCTAGTAAGATAAATTAATCATCAGTATTTGTGCCAAATAACGAGTATCGTGCCATCACCAGTTAAATATTATTTAATATCCTTCACATATTTCTACCATTAAATATGTACAGGTGTGTCTACCTCTTAATTCTGGGGTTTACTCCTGTATTTCATTAAAGAAAAATCTCGTGCGTTACATTCCATGACATTTCTTTCTCCCTCTTGTTAAGATTATTATTAATAACGCTTATTCTCGATTGCACATTGCTTTTTAAGCACAACTGGATCTGAATATAGGAAAGTTTTAAGCCATAGTAGATTAAGCAGGTTGGCTCAGGCAGTTTCGGTTGGAGTTCGCTTCCCGTGGCTGGCCTACAAGACCCATAGGTTTTGGGGTGCTTTTCTGAGTTACCAGACGAATGTTGAGTAGGTTAATTACATCCCCCAAATTTTCTGCCCTCAATTTCATCTCCATTATAATTTTACAGCACCTCTCACCCAGTGGTGTATTTCAGGGTAGAAGTGTTAGTGGGAGTCTCGGCGGTGCTGCGACAACGGTGGGTGGATGTCGGCTCTACTGGCCTACCAGAGAGTTTCCAGTTGGTAAATTGTAGGTTACCTGCCCTCTGCACTTTCATGTCTTAGTTGGCCCTCTCTGTCTCCTCTCGCCTCATCCTTCCTCCCGGGGATGCCCCGCTTGGGTAGAGGCGTCAAGATCAAGACTGGTCACACTACTACTATCCTAAACTATAGCAAAATCTTTTAAAGAACGTGTCGGTATATCATAGTTCTGAAATTTTTTGCTGTATTCAAAGCGCAGAGACAGCGAGAGAGAGATATAACTGCTTCCAGTGTTAGACACGCTAACGTTTTGAAATGCTAGCCTTTAAAATAGAATATTTTGGACATTACTAACTACGCAAAATGTATTTGACATGTTTTGGTGATCCTTCTCTTTGCGTAGAAAGATTTTATTTACTGCTTGCAGTTTACAGGTACGCAAAATTTCTTCAGTATTAAGGACATACGAGGTAGTTCAAAATATCATTTCATCTCTTATGGAAAATATAGTATTGTAATTAAAAACGTTACATATTTTTCAGAGTCAATATTTTCGGAAAACGTTCCGCATAAAGGATGATACGTTAGTAAACAAAGAACTTTGTTTAAAATCTTAATTGTTTTGAATCCTTGGAAGATCCTGAGCTGAAAGAGAAGGTTTTGTCTTTAAATGATAGTTTGTTAGTTATACTGTTTACACGCACACACACATACCCGCCTCAGTAGCGTAGATGGTAGCGTGTCTGCCTCACGTTCAAGAGATCCCGAGTTCGAATTTCCTTCAGGGTGAGTTATCTGGATAAGGTTTTACTGGGGTTTTCCCTTTTCCTAAAATACAAATGTCGGGTAACTCTAAGCTCTATGGACGCTGGGCTCATTTGAGCATCATTTCACCCATTCCATCCATCGTCCGATATAACTTAACGTTGGAGGACGTAAATTTAACACACACACACACACACACACACACACACACACACACACACACACACACACACACACACACACACACACACACACAATTTGTACACCCGTGGAACTTTTTGAGTTCAGGGTACCTCTGAATACGTATTTCTGGTGAAAGTTGGGTACAGTACAGTGCATTCCTATTTACTAGTTTCTTTACATAGTAGAGAAACTACAAATAATCATAATCAGAGAGTTAATTCAAGTGATTCTCCAGAAGCATATCAGGTATAGTGAATTTTTCACTGTCTCTTAATTGCAAATAACATTGCATAGTCACCCCTTGCAGAATGTAGCTTGCCTAGGCATCATGCAGTTCTTTGCTCTTCTCCTAGATTAACCTCCTCACCATTCTCTCAAATCCCTGCCCTCCACCTCACTGCTATACCTGGAACGAACTTCCATGTGATTTTCTTGACAGCAAGGAAAGTCATTACTTCATTCCAGCCCAACTTCTTTAGTTCATTGTTGGTTCCTCGGAAGTTGGTGTCATTGTCAGAATAAATAGTTCTTCCACTTTAGGCTATGAATCTTACGAGCTTTATGAATACCCTTATAGACAGAAACTCCACAAGTTCAAATTACACAGCGCGATAAACTGTGCAGGCAAACAAAGCAGTTCAGGCTCTTCATTTTTCCTTCTCCTTTAAAGGGAAGATACTGATGAAGATCACACTTTATAAATGCATTTTTACACAGGTCTATTCTAATGAGATGTATGACACAAGCTGCACAAAGTATAATAAACAAAGGAGTTATGATCAAATATTCTGAAACATTCCTAGAAGTAAGACTAAGACACGGTATATCTTATATCGATATGTCATCCTTTATTTCCTCAGCTAGTGGCTATCATTTAGACAAAGTATGAATTTCTTGACATTTTAAAGAATTATACAACGATAAAGTGATTATAACTCGAAAATATAACCAGTAAACCTCATAACAATAAACTTCAAATAAAATGAACACTATACATGGCTATAAAATCTGGAATGTTAGCTGAAAACTTAAACCAATTAAACTATGTAAAAAGGTCTTAAAGAACTTCCTGATAAGTATCAATTTATTAGAATCAGTACAACGAATTTCCACAGATAACTATATAAATTTTCCTTCTCTATAACCTACATGGTATTTTTGTGTTTTGTTCTTTTGAATTTAAAATACCTGCCAACAATACGTATTTCCAAACTAGCAATAAACTGTACCTGAAATATAATTTGTTTTTCCAAGGATTCGCTTTTTAATCTGGCAAAATTAGATTAGTATCACAATACTGTGGAATATGTGGGAGGAATTTAAAATTTCTCTGTGCGAGGATAGAAATTGACAAGTTTTATTAATTAAGAAAGCGCAAAACATTCAATAACTGAAAATAATGCGGTTGTAAACTTTGAGTTTCAAAGCACCTGCTTTATTTGATATTGCGGTTTTGTACGTATAATGGTGGTTTATGTACATCACAGATCACTAATAAAACTATTCGCTATATACCTAAACCATAACAATAATTTAAAATATATACAGAAAACTTAGCTTATTACATCAAAATAACATTTCTTCTAATATAGCAATGTAAATAAACTATAAGTTAAAATATAAAAACAAAAGAAAAAATGCCGAAATAATTATACGTATCGTAATACTTCTGTTGAAGAACCACCAACATGTTGAAACGTAATAAAATCAGATGTTTGTAGACGAAATATAACTCTCAAAGAATATGGGAAAGAACAATTTCGATTTTCACATGTTTTATTTGAGCGTGTAGTGAGAATGAAGTGGAATACAGTAGCCACTCCATTCAGGCCGCAATGTAAACCTAATGAAATCACAATACCCTCTAGAAAATTGAAACAGATGAGGCTCGAGTCCTGAGGCTACCCCAGATATTTAGAAATGGCAAGGAAAACAGAAATTGTAATTGCGTCGATACATTACACCTCCATGTATATATCTTTGTGCACCTGTAAAATGAAACTTTTCTCTGGCAGTATTTACCGTAATTGAAAGCAGGACATTTGAAACAAGGTGCTGTATAAATTGTATTAGACTAAATACGAAAATAAAAGATAAATTTCAATGTTTGGGTTACAGAATGTTTTATTTTGTTTTAATTATCAGGTACATATCATTTCATAATATTTACATACGTGTTCACTAAAATAATATTGTTATAAGAAACTTCGAGGAATGTAAATTGTTATTTTTATATTTTTCCTATTTCTCTTTTCCTTCTAATTTGAAACTGTTATTGCTATTGCCTCTCCCTCTATATCGTTTATGTTCCAAAATTTGTTCCAACTTTTTCTTTACTGTCAAGTAAATAGTGAACAATAATTCCCTATTCCCTACACATAAATATTCCCTTCTAGTTCATTGCCTCCCAACCCTATCAAAAGAATCTATCTACGCCTCATACAAGCTAATTCTTCCTCTTGTAAATTACGCAGTTATATATGACTTAGTAAAATAAATAACTGGTAACGATGTAATCAAATTGACTATTTGTACTTTTATTTCACGCCATATTTCCTGTCTCCAGTCTATATTAGGTATTCTTCGCTGATTTTCAGAACCCTTATTTTGTTCTCTTGTGTACATTTCCCAGCCATATTTTCATAAATACCTCCTGCACTTCCATCCACCTGCACTTTTCGTATCTATTTTCAGTTGTTTCACGGATCTTTGCCGTTTACATACCTACAAAATTTTTCAAAACTCCCTGTGGGATCACTCTTTCTTCTATCCCTTCTAATTCTGACATTGCTACCTTTGTGGTACCCCCTGCTTAGCCTGATAATCCCTTTGTATAATATTATACGGGATATTAATGAACTTCACCGAAATAATTTGAGGATTATACAAGAGACTAATATAAGCAAATTGAGATAGGCAATGCATGGTCGTAGTTGTGTTAAATTTAATTGGCATCAGACGTTGTTAAGTTGGTATCTAAACAAAGTGGGTTGAATTACAATGTCTTTAAAACTACTTTCAGAGTATAGAAACGTCGATTTTTACTACCACGTTACTAGCGTTATCAAGATTTAATGCCTCGAAAATCTCTCAAATTCGAACTAATCACCTGCCAGTGCGGCACTGAACTGCGATTAGCGGCCTTCTTGCGTCATGAAGCCTACTCTAGTGGTGTTTCTGAAACTGCTCTGGTGGCCCAATCTGTAGCATCGCAGACTGATTTTCAAAAGATCATTGATTCTACAGCTGGAAATTAATTGACCTAACTATAAAGACCGGGCCGTAAGATACTTACACGTTGTAAGTCGCCATTAAGGTACTTGTCTCATGTGTTTATGAGAACTCCTAAGTGGTTGACCGGGAAAAACGAGAGTCAGTTGGAATGTCATGTCGGCACGTTGGCCATAGTAGCTCAATGGTTAGAGCGGCTGGACGGAGACAAGAAGATCCGTGTTTCAAATCCCGGCTTTGGCATTGAATTTTTCAGTCTGACGCTACCTTTCCGATTCTATAACTGTCCTGTAGTTAATCTTTTTTCTTCGTCTTTTTAATATGTAAGTTCCTAATAGGAATAAATGGTATGATTCATAACTAACTTCCCGAATAATAGCAGCACGTGAAGTTATTTTGCACATATAAGGAATTTTGGACAAAGTACGACAGTCGTTCCAATGCCGCTATCAACTTGGCATTGAAAATGCAGGTCGCCATTTCGAGCAATTCCTGTATACCTCATGTAAAAGGTTGCGCTTTTTTATTCTATGTTAACACGTCAAACCACCTACCATTTCGACGTACAGCATGTGAAAGTATTAAGCAGGATTCAGCCCTTGTGGGAAATAATTCTAATTAATAGCACTACTGTGTGAAATTAAAACTAAAATGCATAAAATTATGCAATAATTCAAAGGTTAGACAAAACATTAAAAAGCAACCAAACGAGCAAACGAATAAAACTAAACTAAATAAAAGTAATAAAAAAGTGAAGGAGACACGAACTCGTTCACCTTTCACTTGAAAACCAATTCATAACTATTACGCCAGAGGGAGCACTCCGACAGACCTCTTCGTTTTTGTGTGTTGTGCGCTCAAGTGGTATCATTAGCAGTGAAACTCATAACCGAACTTCCACATTTGCTCCTGTCTCAAATTACTCGTGTGACATATCTCCACTTACTTTGAAAATATTGTTGTGATGTTCACTCTCTAGTCTATTTTTTGTGTTTTCTACTCCGTATAGTAACTAGGGGAAAGATGGTGAAGAATTTGGTGTCCAAACTTCACTGGAAATATAATTATACTAAGGCCTTCTGAACCAAAGACTTTTCCTGAAACAGATGCGTGTGCGCAGAGAAAATCGAGTGAAAGGTGTGTTAAAAATCAAATTTTCTTTCCTCATTCAGCATCATTTAAAGATGTACAATGTGCACAACAACGGAGGAATCCTGCTACAAATTTAAACATTTAAAAGTCCCATATCGTTAGGATTTTTCATAAGACACCATAATTCAGTTTTATGTGAATTTGCTTGAAAGCTATACTTCATTCAGAGAAATAAGTGTTACTTTTCCAAAATTTAGAACTCATTAAGCAACACAGTTTATTAAACTGTTTTGTGAAGCAAGCCACTTCCGAAATATTTCAAAGTTTATTTTCTTAAACATAAATATATTGTGCCATTTTTTTGCTCTTGGCTATGCAAAGATAATGTATTTTCTAAGCCATCGCATAGGTATCAGCTTTTGAGATTTTCTCATATTCCCCTTCTACGATCAAGAGAATTGGTACAAAATATTGCTGTGTGTCTCATTTAACTTAACTGGGTAGAGAAATAAGCATTTGCAAGGCAAGGATAGTTCGTACAACAGCTGAGTGAGTCATTGACTCCAGCACATGAGGTGTTATCTAATGTGATGAACACCACGTATTTTACACACATACGATCCCCTTTGTAGTAGCTTAAATGAAAAAGCTTAAAAATAGCCATTAATTTCAGTTCGGTGTATACTGGTGTTTTGTGACATCTGCTGTTGGCAGTGTAAATCACGTTCGGGAATTATATGGATTCCAGGGACTAAGCAGTTAAATGTCTTCTCTATGAGATTGAAAGCCAAAATCCATTGATGTTAAATCTACTAAATTTATGACCTATTTACTCAAATTAATTACGATATCAGACTGGAGTATTTTCAGGATAAATAAGGTATATGGTCAAGGAAGGCGAAGAGCCGTGAGAAGGAAGGAAATACATGGAAGCGTGATGGAGTAGCAATGAAAATATTTTTAAAGAGCAGGGTTCAAGAGCAACAGGTAAAGAACAGGGGTTGAAAAGACATACGACACCAATTGTACTAGGGAAAGATTTAAAACACTAAGGAGGCTACAAATTGTGTAGATAAGTACGAAGAATTCCCTTTTGAATAAATTGATCTTTTGTGCAAAGGATGTCGAGGAGAATGAGTCTACTTTATTAATTACACCATAATTTTTTTAATTTTGTCACCATTGTTTTGAATAAACAAATTATTGAGAGCATGGCAAATCTACAACAGCACAGGGAGCTGGTTTTATCATTGTAAAATTTATCTTCAAGGGTTACTGAGAGCCTGATTTTTATACTAAAAACGTTATTTACAAATAATAAATTTTAATTAAAAATTATATATAAATAAAGAAATATGGATTTATGACTTTTAAACTGCTATACCTCACAGTAGGATAAATATGAAGAGCAATCGGCCTACTAAAATATGGGATGACTGTGCTTACCATCTACTCCAATTGTGTAGAATTTAATTGCAAAATGATTAAATGTTTAAATGTTTAAATTCGTATGTGCTTCACTCGTATACCTTTCCCTATTCTTGTAGAAACCATTTTAAGCGCCTATAATTTATATTAGTCGAGATAAACACGAGTATTTTATGGCTCAAATTTTTAGCTACAAAGGAATACAGGAGTAAAATAGTCTTTAAGCTTTAGTCAAATCCTTAAGTTCATTGCTGTGTTATGGCTTTGAACTATTGGTATTAGAAAATTTAAGCTAATAATAAATATTTCGAGGTCGGTTTGCTCCAAAAATATTAAATGAAGCAAAATGACATATTGCATTCTTTAAGAAGAACCTACATTTTTGTGTAGACGACCGGCCTTAAAGTTTCTAAAACATTTAGAAGTGAATAAACAGTTAATTGTTAAGGACGCCATCAATTACCAGGAATCACTGGTGTGTTGTAATTTCGTCCTCAGGAGTTTCTGGCAATAAATCTACAAATATGAGGCCGTCGCTTCTAAGGACGCTTAACCATTGCTCTGTACTAGGTTTCTGTCCGTTAAACTGTTTAGGAAAACTAAATGGAGCGTGTGGTATTTTGTTCCACATTTATGTGCTGCTACTCTGCATTATTCTGCACTGCCATTTCTCATTATTTACAACCCATAAAACTATATTAATGCAAATGTGTAAATGGCAAACCCAAATAACAGATATTGACATGCTTTCGTCCCAAGTTTGAAATATCTGTATATCCGATCATTTACAAAAACATTACTCATTTTTCTTTTTCATTTTCGGCCTTAAATGCATGTAAGCTTATCACTGATTAAGAGAACTTGGTGTAAGAAAGAGTAAAACAGGTTAAGGGAGAAATAAATGAGGCATAAAGGTATCTTGTGTCATTAGATCAAACTCGTGAAGACTATATAAGTGTAAATGTTCCACTCGAACTGGAATAACCTCCTTTAAGTAAGCTCTAAAGTATACAATTAACAATAAATATCAACCAAATAATATAAAAACAAGTGAGATAACCTATCCTACAAATTACAGTAAAGATGAGAAATAAAAGAGGAATGAATTGGTAAACAATGACAGTTGAAGTAAGTTTTCTCTTTAAACAAAGTGAAGTAATGCAAGTTAATGATAAATATAACGAGTACATATGGTTCACTGGCTCTCACTTTGTGGATTTACCATACATGTAGTTCACCTCAAAAGCTTGTGTAGTTGTAGAATTAAACGTCACTAAAATATCTCATATTCTCTACGAAATGTATATGTCGACATATCATTCAGTATAAGTAAATTTCTCCATAAAGGCGCCTACCATGAAGAAAGGTGGAGGCGCCTCATAACTCTGTACCAAAAGTTTTTTGCCTTCGTTACTATAAAAGTTTACTGAAGTTTAAAGGAATAGATCACAAAAATGTAAAACAAGTGTGATGTTGCACTCGCATGACTTTCTCTACCCTTATACAACACTTATTGCTCAATCTACTCGTTAATCAGATAAACATTAGCAGAAATGTACTTATTTTCTTACATGCGAATGGGAAATAGAGGAATACAGGGGGAATTAAGCCTCACAAAGTTGGTTGCTATGTAATGACTTTGAAGTTCCATCCTGTTCTTTACCAAAGAGATAGAAAAAAGTAACTTTCCATTCGAGAAGTCTTTAAATACTGTACAATTCATACAAATAATTAGTATTTCCAAAATGGTTTCCTTCACAAGAAATGCCTTTGGCATTTTGTGCAGTAAGATTGTCTATCTCTTACGGTTTCAGAGTTAAGACAGGTCATCCAAAATGAAGAGCACTTCCCAGGATATTCCCAAAAAGTTCAGGACATTCATTTCACTTTTCAAGATAATAGCTTAAATAAACAGACACACTCTTTGCCCGCATCGGTGGCGTAGATGGTAGCATATCTGCCTCACGTTATAAAGGTCCCGAGTCCGAATCTGGGTCAGGATGAGTTATCTGGATAAGGTTTGTTCCGCAGTTTCCCCTTAACCTGAAAGAGGAATGTCAGATAACCCTAAGCTCTATGGACCCTGGACTCATTTGAGCATCATTACACCTATTCCATTCATCGCCCGATATGACTAACGGAGTAAGTAAAATAAAAGGACACACTCATTTGTACGCTGAGGTTCCTAAATTGTTTCACAATTTCTCTTAAACGTTATAATGATATATTGCATAAAATATTGTATCCATCACTATTATATTTTACGTCTAGTTATGTTATTCATCGAATTTACTTGGCCTAGGAAGTATTTAAAATGATGTAAGCCCTCAGTTGTATTTAATAAACACAAGTGTTAAAACTTTTATTTATGATTAAGATCTTGGGATGCAAACAAAAGAATAACTATTTCAAACATTAGAACGTTTCTTTCTGTGTGTGTATGTAAGAACGTTTACACTTGCAACATGAAATAGTTCAAATCGGTGTTTTAAAACAGGCGTATTATATTATGTTGTGCATTTATTCTGCAGAAGCTTTTTGGCTATTGCTTATGATCCTATAGTTATTCAGAAATGTAAAATATTAAACTCGCCTAGTCTTCCATAAAATGGAAGATAAATATTTAATTTGTCACAAATATCTGGCCTTCTTAATCAGAAATGTAGGAGCCATTTTTTAATAAATATAGCAGCACAATTCCTATCCGGGCCCATTCCTGTGACCCACCTATTACCCCCATAGGTTTTTCGGGAGTTTTCCCGGATTGCTAGGCAAATGTTGGATATTTCCTGTTCCTTCATTTAATCTCCATTATCATTTCATATCATCTCTTATCTGGTGGTCTCTTACAGGGTAGAAGTGTCGGCGGGAGTCTCGGCGCTGCATTGCTGGATGATATGCTCAGAGTAAATACTTTCTGCTCCTTCGGGACGGACTTCGGTCTACAAGCCGGGCTAGTGTGTAGATTCAGGAACGCGGCAAGCGGGATGCCTGTAGTGCAGAAGTCTTCCTTGCTCTGGAAGGGCGGCCTCCAGTCTCCGGACCGGCCTCGTGGCTGTTTCGGAACCACGGTAGGTGGAACGCCGATTGTCCTAAAACTCGCCACCTGGAAGTTTCTATCTGGTGAAGTGTAGAGACCTCGCCCTTTGTACTGTAGTGACTCCTTAGGGTCAACCGCCCTCTGTTTCCGCTCACCTCATCCTCCCTCCAGCGGGTGTCCCACTTGGGCCATAGGTACAAAAGACCCACTCCCATTTGAACTACTTAAACTATAACTGATTCACAATTATTGTTTGTAAATTGTTGTAGTTGATTTGTAGATGAATTTCTCAACTAAACGCAAAAATTTTCAATTTTCTGAATCATTCAGCCAATTTTTCAGCTACAGGTTTATTAAACAACATTATTATACTGATATACGCTAAACTCAAAACATTATAAAATACATATATAAGTTTCATAAGTTAAATGAAACAATCTTAGCAAGCAATTTCGATATTATGTATTACCGGTTGACATTGAACTTTGTTTGAACGTGATACCTCTTCTTGCTATAGATAGATGAAAGAAACGAAAAGAAACGACTACTATTCAAGAATGCGATGCATATTTTTTGCTATTTTTAGCTGCGAGCTTTGTTTAATGCGTTTCAAAAATGCAAATTTTAGAAGTTTTTGTCAAGTAATTCGAATTGCAAAAGTATGTATCGTTTTGAAATTCTATAATGATAAAATGACTTCATTTTATTTCTCTTATTTTGTCTAAGTATTCATGAAACATTACATTAATTAGCATAATTAATTCACCAATGTTATTTTTGATAAATTGTAGATAATTGGTATAGTGGTTAAGTATACATTTTGGAGCATCTGTCAATTTCTTCAACTCTGCGTTAACATTTAAGGAAAATTTCGACGATACCTCCCAAATTTACGTTAACTGGATTCTATCTTACGCATCATTTGCCAGTTCCCTTTTAGCATTGTATATGTCCACTTTTCTGTTACAAGCTATTAATAATATATAATACACAATAGGTTCATTTCCTCCCACAGTAAAGGCCACCGAGGAAAAACCTTTAATATCTACAGCGTTGGCGTATTATCTTTTCCTCTAGGTGGTCGGTAAGATACCCCAGAAAACAGGCTTCGAGACTCTTCGGTTATTTGGTAATAATTAATTTAATGGTATAAGTTACCGGTGTTGATATAGAACGGTAATATGCGAAGAAAACGGTGTAGGAATACCTAGAGTTTTGGAGTTGTAAGGCAAATCGAATAACTATTAGAATCTAGTCTTACTGGATTTATGCCTATAACTACTGCTTTTACTCTCTACCGTGTACACAAAGAAGGTATTGTAAACTACACAAAAGTTCAGTCCAATATATGAAGAAAATATTACGTTCTGAGTCTCTTCTGTCTTTGCATTTTCAGAAAAACAAATCCGTGAGTGCCTCTGAACAGCAAAACACCAAGACATAAAGTTCATTAAATAAAAACAAAAATAAAAACATAATCTTAAAAGGGGCCGCGCCGTGGCTAAGTGGGTTAGTTCTCACCAAGTTGGCCTGAATTCGATCCCAAGCTACCGCAAAATGAGATTTCTGGTGGACAGCATGGTGCTGAGATGGGTTTCCTCCGGATCCTGCGGTTTCCCCCTCAGCATTCCAGCAATTGCCCCATTACCATCTTTCCTATCATTCATCTCGGCCCTCATATATATCATCCACTTTCTTCACCTTCACACCAGGCAGACCTATCCTGGTTCTCTATCTGATCCAAAGCTTCGGTTCCTCAGGCCCAACAAGAGTCCCCTAACACTACGATAGTGGTACAACTAGGGCAGTTATAGTAGTAGTATTCCGAAGATGTAACGCAAAGATATTTATAAAAATCCTCCCACACAAAACTACCCCTTACGTATAAAGATATCCGAAAGGTTTAACTTTATGGGAAATGGCTCTAATAACTTTGAATACAATTGCTATTGCTTAAGATATTTGTATGTATACTTTGTATTTTATGAGAATAGACTTAAGTTTTCTTCGTTCTGAATGCATTCCTCATGACTGGTAAATCTCTAAAGTTAGACAAAATATTACTACATATATAATAGTACAATTATGAAACAGAAGTTACGTCAAAAGCATTTTTTTCGAATTTCATCACTTCCAAGATACTCCTTATTGTTTCTTTCAGTATTTAGACCGCTGACAAATGGTAATCTATTTCCGCTTTCCCCCTTTCTCTTTTGCAAAGTGTAGAATTTCAGTCATCACACAGTGACCAATATGCTACCTTCATTACAAAACCCAGCGCACTATATTCCAATCTTTCCTATGTATCTCCAAAGAAGTATTATGTAATAAAAGTACTGCAATCGTGTATCTTGATCAACATGAAGTAGATATAATACTTAGCTCTTTAAAGAATAGTCTGTGGAACAACGGGTAGAGAAATTCAAGCAAATGTAATATATGTAGTTTCCCCCTCTCTTTTTTCACCTTTATTTCTTTGTAGGTTTGATTACTTTTTGTAGCACTTGCGTAACTTACGTAGGGAAAATGGTATTGAAAATACGACAGTAAAATTTTAATGATATTCTCCCTTGAATTAAAATGTAGCATTCGAGAAACCTGTAGGTCATGAGATTGGGGAAAGATCTTCACACCTCTAAACATTGGAATGCACTACTTTAGCCCGCCTCGGTAGCGTGGATGGTAGCGTGTCTGCCTCACGTTCAAGAGGTCCCGAGTTCGAATCTCGGTCAGGGTGAGTTACCTGGATAAGGTTTTCTCTGGGGTTTTCCCTTATCCTGAAAGACGAATGTCGGGTAATTCTAAGCTCCATGGACCCCAGGCTCATTTGGGCATCATTTCACCCATTCCAATCATCGTTCGATATAACTTAACGTTGGAGGATGTAAATTACCCCCAAAAAGTTGCACTATTTCAGATTTTATAAATATATAGTATATGTTCAAATTATTTTCAACTATTTATAGTAAATGAGCAAATTATATATTTCATCCATACATTTGATAGTTGTCTTTTTTAATCGAGTGATGTGTTGCTTTCATATAACCATCTCTACTCAATAACGTTCAGTTTTAACTTTTTTAACATTCTCCAACGTAAGTTACATCGGGCGGTGAATGAAATGGCTGAAATGGTACTCAAATGAGCCCAGAGTCCATTGACCTTAGAGCTGCCGCCAGCAATTCGTTTTTCAGGATAAGAAAAGACACCGGAGAAAAGTTTTCTAGGTAATTCACCCACCGAGATTGGAACTCGTCTTGAACATGAGGCACACACGCTATCAGCTACGCTACCGAGGCAGGCTAAACACCTATATAACCTACTAAGTACATACTAGAGAAGATAAAGAAGAAAGTATTAAAATTAAGGGTTTTTGAACACAAAATAATTAGCACGAAATACTTCGTATAAAATTTGCATGTACTTTAATTGAAGTGTGTATAACATTTATGCAAAAATATTTATTACTTGCAAAAAGCTTAAGTTTCATGGCTAATAACTGACTCCTACTTGTTTATTGATATGTATGAATTAACTGCTTGATTATTTAGTTATACATCTGCATGAAAATTGATGTACGCTTTTTTAAATGGCGAATGTGCATGAGACACGAGTTTCTTCTCACACATCTGTGGTGTTATAAATAATTCATTGTTTTCATTTCATGAAATTGCAGCAAGGAATGAAATTAACAAAGAAATTAAGTCTGGTGCAATCATTCCTACCCCCTTTCTTTGTAAGTTGCAGACAGAATATAAACCTATATTTTCTACAGGTATATATAGGTTTCTTAAACTATTGACGCATTTTCATCTACCTTTTTTAAACAGTTTTAGAGTGAGTGTTAGGTATAGAGCAAATTAACATCCTTTCAATAGACATTACTGGGACCTTTAATACGTTAGAAGTTAAGTACCTGCCTATCTTCTGAATGAGTGTGCTATGTTACGTGCCTTTTACTTTATAATTAGATCCCCTCCCCAAGCTTATTAATTGTATAATCGATCAGCTACGAGTTTATAAATGGAACAAAACACCGGAGTTTAATTTATTTTACAGCCCCAGGAGTAATGAAACAGGCATGTGTGTTTTTTAGTATTGTATCTGCAAATCTCCATTTATATCTGTCGCCTTATTAAATTATAACGAAACAGCGAGTCGAAATGGCATTCATTAAGCTGTGTTTGAAGCGCCCTATAATCGAATGTAATTAGTAAAACGCGCTTTTATTGATGTGGTATTGAACGTATAGATTTAGACAGATTCTTTCAATTCTCAAAGGTATTGGAGAGAGATCATTAAAGGTTTAGAATTTTAAATTTGTCCAAGCATGACTACTGTCATATTAAAACATTAAATATCTCATTCAAACATTTGCACCACTTTATGTACGGTAAGTTTAATTATCCGTAAAATTCTATGATCCGAGTGGTACTCATTCCTATAGGCATTATTTATTAACCTTGTTTTGGGCTAGAAAGAGTTCGAACTAATCCAAATACAGGGGAACTACCTGTACGCGCTTGAGTTTAATGACAAAATCTCTGCTCTATGTAGGGTCTTTGTGCCAAAAACCGGGAGCGAAGTATAGCTGCAAGTACACAAGAGGCAAGAATAAACAGGAACATATCGGCATAACACATTGTACGGGAGGGAGTGTATACACCTAACGGGTATACACATACATGGTATACTGTCCACCCAACACAAGAAGGCAAGGCAGAGGAATGTGTTCGTATGATGTTTATGCTTGCCGTCTAAATATGAAAAGGACACTAGTTTCATTTAAACACAGTGTTGTCACATAAACTCACCCATGCATACCTATCATGCAATTACTGAAACAAGTATTAGATCTGGCAGCATCGGTGACTCATATGTACTCTCATACACTCATTTCGTAGTAAACAGATCCACTACCAGAGCAGATAAAACAGCTCACTCTTGCCTTCTTATGGTTGACAGACAGTACGTAAGGAGTGTCGTCCCCCGCAATCAGCACACAGCTGACGAGGGATGTCCAGCAGCTACTTGTAAACCGTCGCATGCAGCACTTTCAGGCTGCAGTTTTGGGGCTTACGGTTATGCTACGCAGCTCTTTGGTACACAATGTTTATATACAGCAGGCATTATACCCTCAAATTTTAAGGGGCGTAGTGGTGGGAGCACAGTGACAGTTTCCTTGTTAGCTATACCTATGAGCTAAGAGAGTTCAAATATTTCAAGACTTCTTAATGAGGTATTCCGTTTAAAAGTAGGTACAAAGAGGAATCTCAAACTTAAAGCATTATCTCAATTGATCCTGAAAGCCTCAAGTTTACAACTTAGAATTTTTTCAAGTGGCCAACTACTGGGACAGTAACACCAATTATTTTTAAGGGGACCCTCTCAATTTCTAATAAACCTAATTGAACAATTTATATTTACGTATATCTAATATACGTACATTAATGTTAGTTTCAGTTCAATATCTTATAAGTTTTTAGAGATTTGCATTTTCAGGAAAATTGTTTAGAATCTTTAAAAATGTATTTATAAAATTTAAAATGTAAATTTAGAATTGTGGATATAATTCATGAAGTTCCTCTGCTTAAACCTGAACATTTTAATATAAATTTTGTAAATGCAAATTACAAGTACGTTTTCAAAAATAATCCCATAAAGTATGATTTGTTAGCTTCACATGACCTTCTTTCACCAACGTACTCGTTATTTCGATTGTTCTTATACCTTCTTCACGTTAAGCAAAATAAAATTTGTCAAGGCAAAAGCGTTTATTACATATTTCCTCGTCCGGATAAATTAACTGGGAGAATAAGTAAGCTTTCAGGCCTTAATGTTATTTTAAAGGTATTTTTTTATAAAACTGTTCCCTCACACGTCTGTATATATGTGTGTGTGTGTGTGTGTGTGTGTGTGAGAGAGAGAGAGAGAGAGAGAGAGAGAGAGAGAGAGAGAGAGAGAGAGAGAGAGAGAGAGAGAGAGAGAGAGAGAGAGAGAGAGAGAGAGAGACAGAGAGAATGGTCCTAATGATTCCGGTTGAAATAACATATGATTAAGTATACCTATGACTGAAAATTTGAAATCCTGAACTAATACCGCTAGCTTTTTAAGATTTTTAAAATGTAACTTCAGTGCAAATATGATACAGCCCAGATTTTGTAAATTTCAATTTGGTAGTTTGGAAAATGTGCTAAAATTTATTTTTGGTTACGTCAGCTAAAACGTCTCTTGCGAACAAATTTAAATTTTGGTCTAATATTTTAACAGGTTCCCAATACATCCGTTTTTTTGAGGTTTCTGTGTCTCAATAACGTTAGGTTCCAGAAATTTTTAAAGCTATGAATGTTTTTTCTGCCCAAAATTTGAAACTTCTTTGTTTTAGAGTAAGGAAAGTGTGCTTAAAATGCATCTCACAATAAATCCCAGGGAAATTTCTATTCACCGTACCTCTATGAAGGTGTGTAGCAAGTTTCATTAGTCTATCACTAAAACTGCCACGCAACATGCATTTTAAATGATGAAAAATGATGAAATTTTCAAGTGAGAGAAATCAAGGTTAAAGAATTAGAATTCAAATCTAAAACTACCATTCACGTAACTTGCAAACTAGATTAGAGCATTTAAAAATGACTTGCTGATGCTAACTAAGCATTCTTCGGGTGAAGGAAGGTTTACACTATTTTATAGACTAAAAGGAGGATTTTTTTTAATGTTGATTAAATTTATCATTTATATCCTTAACACCTTCTCACTGCAAATGAATTGGTATCTTCTTTTCTCTGGGAAAAGCATTTGAAGCCAGTATTAAACCGCAAGGGATAGACAAAATGTACATTATCCGTGATAATGTAGATCCCGTTAAAGCAACATGTGATTTGCAGCACTTCTTTTGTTATTGTAAGGTTAACCTTTTTTCCATATATTCCTTGTTATTGACTTGTATTTTAAAATACTTATACTCTTCTCAAATATGAAGCCATTAATATATTCTACAGCACTGCTTCATAGGCCCTTGGGCCTTTTTTATCTACGGGGAATGCGCAACAGCGGCTAATAACTAATTAGCTAAGGAAGCTTTAGGTTCACTGAAGAAAGTCAACCTTAATCTCATCCTCATATAGAGATACAGGTAGTTTTGGACTTGGTACACTTGGTGTACTTAATTTTTCGGAGTTAACTTAAAAAAGGTTTAATGTATGGGGGTATTTTGTTGTGAATCTTTCTTGCACCCTGGGAAAATGCTATAACTTAAAAGTTTGGTATTCAAACGAATTTTAACGTTTTACTACACTATTCATTTTTAAGCTATAAAGATATTCCAAAGGTTGTCAATGTTCCAGTCTTGGATAATTTTAAAATGCCTTGCATTGGCAGCAATACAATTCTGGAACGCTGTGAAATTTGTTACTATTCAAAATGCGCTGATCTGTGCGTTTCCGATGCATCGAGTGGAATTTTTAATGGAATGCAATACTGCCAACTTTGCTGACGTAAAACAGAATGTAAAAGTTAGGGAATATAAGTACAAGAGGAAGGAACATTTCCAACTTAGCCACAATTGATGGGATTTCAATTTTAAGATAGAAATTGATTTACACTTATTTTATGTAGAACTTGTCTTTCAAATCTCGTTATTTACTACAGGCTGTAGTAGAACATGTATATGAAATATTCTGAACATTTACATAAAATATATTTGTTTCTATCCCGGAGAAAAAAACAAAGGATATCCTCTAGTGCGAATTTATCTTCCAGTGCCTGGGATTGAATTTTGAATTGAACTGTTAAAAAGCCATCAAATTCGGTGAAAAATAATCATTAGAGCAGTTAAGTATAAAGGGGGGCGTTTAAATGCCATGTAATTTCAATCCTGCGTTAAACCTTTAAAAATGGCGGGATCTAAAGGGTCTCGCTGCCAACCGATGACTGAAGATTTATGGTCATTTTTCAGTCCTAGGGTCCCTTGACATATACATCAAAATTATTTATGCACAATTGTAAAAAGTGACGCTTTATTTTGTGAGTAGAGATCTCGCTTAACATGTGTGGCATTCGCTGTTTTCAGATAGCCCTGAAAATAAAATAAGAATAAATGTCTTATTACATGATAACAATTTACTCCGAACCTATTAGTGCCTCGCCTACAATAACAGCAGCTGTATACACCTTGTTGATTCGCTAGCAGTACTTACCTCAAAGCCAATGAAGCTTCTGATGACATAGTGTACTATTTTCTGGATACTTTTGGTAGCAATTACAATGTTAATCTTTAAGCAGTTAGGAGAATACTGTTCAGTTCGTGGAATTCAATTCATACATATTCTAACAGCTACCTTTTATCGATTATCAGCTTGTACATGAAAAAAGCGATTCAGATCAAAGAAACCACAACGCTGCTATACAAGGAATGGGTTGGCTGGACAACGCGTTGCGTTGAGTAATAAATGGTTTAAATATAATGAAATTAATTTAAATGCTAGTAAAACCAGTTTGTTTAATATTTGCATATGTGTGTCTGAACTTAAAACGAATCTTGGAGCGTCAGTAACAATAAATTCGGATTCAAGCTACATACATCACCTGTTAGAGCTCACACAGAGCTTTATCAGTTTCTCTCTATACAAAAGAAGAATGTAACTTCACATGTGCACATTGTATTTAAGTTTATTTAACAAAAGGTTTATTGAGTTCTTTGAAATGCAACTGGTAATTCGTGTTTGTGATGAAATATATAGTTTTAATTTCTGCTGTACACAAAATGATTTACACTGCACCAAATTCTCTCTGATCTATTATTGAACATTTTAGTTATAGACTTGCATACTATACATACCGCTACTATTACTTTGTTCTTGTCCATGTCAAACATTCGTAGGTAATGTATTAGTCGATGGTTCCTTGAAAAGTTTTTTCAAAATGTCATTTCACGATCCAGTAAGTGTTAAAGAACGGAAGGATTTTAACCCTTTTGTAGGTATGAAAACGCCTAAAACAAATTATGAAGATAAATTTTAAGTTTTTAATTTATTTTAAAGTCGTCCATTATCAATGTGAAAATGACAGTTATTTTAAGCTCATATAATAAAATAAATCTTAAGACATTTACAAACTTAAACGACTTTCCTGAATGAAGATCCGTTATCTCAAAATATTAGCAAAATGTTGAATTTTAGTGTCATTTTGATATACATATGTCATACTGGTGCTCATAGCTATATACTCTATAAATATGCATCTCTCTTAGTTACCAGAAATTTTCGTCATTGTTTTCATATCTGTTGTAATTGAACGGCTAATGCAACACTTCGGCATACAGTCTTTCAAGATGTTGCTCAACGCGTAACAGTTTGGTTTTATTGTTCATTTTCCGTTAGAAGATCCTAAAAGAACATTTTCGGTACGCATTCATCGCTTTTCGCTTTTCCAGAGAAATATCTTTGAATACATAGAAGTGTGAAAATAATTAGACTCAAAGCAAAGTTTTGGTTATTTACCGAACGAGATTTCGTGTAAAACATGTGTTAGGTAATAAATGCAAAATAATTTTCCATGAATCAAAATTAAACGACTGCATACGTAACAGTCAACCCTTTTTCTTGCATGTTTAATAAACATAGCTGCTCTTTAAAGAAATATTGTAAAATTTACTTAAAGCTTCCAAAAATTCTAAGATTATTGTTTTCAGTAGCTTTTTCCTTCTTTAAAAACTTGTAGTAACATATGCAAATTAAATGCTGGGTATTGATTTTATATTGCGTATCCTCTGTTTCATTTGGAATTTTGAGGCAGTGGTTTCGAAAACTGTTTTACTGATAAACTACTGATAACTTGTTTTTTTTTGAAAAAAAAATGTAATGAAAAGCAGCAATTACTCAAAAGATTGATTTGTAGACATTTTAAAATTATTTCCAAACCAAAACTTATTTCCCCCTAAAAATGTACCAAAGTAATATTTTTCACACACTATGCAGTGTTTTCTGAATATTCCATACAAAAAGTTGCACTTTTTATTTAGAAAGCATTCAAATGTCTAATCTTAAAAGTTAATTTTTGTAAAATAAATGCGTAGATTGTGACTCAAGAGTTAAAAGTTTTAAGTAAATTTTTAAGTGTATATAGCGTTATCGTTAATCTAAAAGTAAAATAAAGTCACTGTCTTCAAATATTATGTATTTCCTGTGAATTAAACTTTGAATTTCGATGCTGTGGTGGAATTTTAAATTTTATGGCGCTCTGGGTTAATAAAGGGAAAGAAATTGCTTTCAGAACACTTTACCATGCAAGTTATTAATGAAACAATAAAGAAGAAACTATACAAAATATAATAGGAAAACTTTTATTCCAAAGCATTTGAACTTTTTATATTTTTTGGTATAAGAATAATCTTCATTTAACTTGCTATAATTCCTTTAAAATTTTCAATACGTACTTTAAAACTGGATGAACTAATATTGGATTTTTATTTTTTATATGCCTATGTTAACCTATGATTGCTTTTTCAAAACTGAATGTTCCATATATTTTCTAATGATAGTTTTAATAAGATATTAAAATTTGTTTAGAAGAGCTGAATTAGAAGGACAATGTCAATTTAAAAGTGTAAGGTTTTGAATTTGCCATGACGTAGAAACATTTATTGGAATCAATCTTCGTTTCTTTCGTTTCTTTATTTGTTACTCTTTGGAAACAGGTAAATGGGATCACGTTATAACTGGTGTTAAATGTTTGATCAAATTTTAAAATAAACTGTTTCTAGTTCATATATATTAGCATTTTGGTGCTGGATATCCTAATAAACTATTAAATCACTTAGTAAATATGTTCAAATGAGTTTCTTAAGTTCTGTATCATGTTTCAAATAAATTGGAACAAATTACTTATTCTTATCAATTGAAAGGAGTGCATGAAAATGTTAGATGACAAATAAATAGAAAAATAAAATTCAGTTCTATTTATATTACCACTTGCAAGCTTAGAAAACCAACAGTTAATTATTTAAAATGTTACAAGAAAATTGAAACAAAGGGTGATAAATGGTAAAATTTTTGATTACTTTCTAATAATTTAATGGAAATATAGTTAAAATAAATATTGTAAATACGTCCCGTTTGTGTGCAAGTTGTAAAGCAGTTTCCAAATATTTCCCTAACTTCTAAAAACTTTTTAAGTTTTCACATTAAATTTCAGATATCAAAATACCGCGCGAATGCTCGTTTCGAGAAGAATGAAGGATGTGAAAGAGATAGCATCGAGGCTTACCTTGTTACTGGAAGTTTTTGACAACGTCTGCTGCTGCGATGTTTAGAAGGCGGTGCTCGCGTAAAGCGGAGGGCTTGTGAACTGCAACGAGGGAGCCAGGAGAATGAAGTGGAGCGCCGCGATGCCTGTGCCTTATATCAGGCGCCTCGTGACGTCACGGAACACCCCGGCGCACCCACATAATGCGTGAGGTGGGGGTTGCTTACAGGTGCACCGCCCCCTCTCTTCACTGATAACCACAAAATAAGGCCAATTTACTCGAGGATAATGTGCGAATTTGTTTAATGTTATAGCTCTTGGATTCATCTTCCACGTTTGATAAAAGACGATAAAGTTTGTAACATTTATGCATTTCCTCTCTAGTTGCTAACTTCTGTATCACAAGTTTGGAAGCAGGCGGAGGTATTATGAGTTTACACAAACGCAAATTACTTTGAAGTTGTTTTTACCTCAATCAGTGTTTATTAACTTCTGTACTTTGTTCTTATGAGACGTGGATGAAATACTGTAGCCCACCAAAAGTTCGATACCGGGATCTTGCAGAAAATGTCCGTTTTGAGGCTCTCGGTATTCAAAAATGTTTTCTTTAGGGGAGAGTGAGCGAGGGTGTGCAGTAAAACTCCAACAGAAGACGTGGTATTATAGTCAGTATTTTACGAGTTTACTTCCTGAAGCTTTTCGAAAATACCCCCCCCCCCACACACACAAACACATACACACACACACACACACACACACACACACACACACACACACACACACACACACACACACACACAAAAGTACCATTTACATGGAAGTTTGTTTTGAAAAGTTTTATTTTCTCAAAAAGACTAGTGATTTCTATTAAAATGCTATATGCTCACATTGAAAATACAATTTATATCTTAAAATTATTAGGAATAACTTAAAAGCTCAACATTTGAGTTAAATTTCATATAACTGTGTATAACTGATAAACTATAAAAACGTAATATCTAAAGAACATAATTTCTCACTGAACATAGTTTTTGTGGCTTTCGCTATTTAGTTAGTTGAGCTGTTCAGTATTATGATTCTATTTCTAAAGAATATTACCGACCTCAATTGTTTAACAGTGCCCAGCAAAGGTATGGGATTCAAAGGCCACCATATAGCCGCCCATTTTTATACATTTTTACTTGCTAGCTCCTGATATTGTCTTTCCCATTTACTGCCATCTCTTTTATCTCGAACTTTAACCTGTCGGCTTCTACGGTGGTTTACTATGTGATCATTCTCTAGGACATGCATGGGCGAGTAAGAGCATAGATTTAAGTTGACTGATAAATTCAAACAAGGGCCATAGCTATTTGAAGCCAATTGTCATTTGGGTATGTAGAAATGAACTGCTTCCGAACCAAAACACTAGAAACTGTAACCGTTGAAATATTATTTATGCTAACTTATGATGTATCAGTACACTTACACCTGAGTGAAGCCAGAGCGGGACCGAAGTAGGCCGGAAACTAGCAGAGCCAAGCCAGACCCATGTTAGAGTAGAGTTAGAGTGAGGTTAGGGTGAAGACGGTGAGAAGCCAGTGGGAACCAGAGCGAAGGTTGCCCAAAGCCAAAACAAAGCCAAAGTGGTGCCAGAGCAGAGCTAGGGCAGAGAAAGTGCAAAGTCAGAGTAAAGCAAAGGCGGAGCAGGAGCAAAGCCAAAGCAAAGCAAAGGCAAAGCAACAGCAAAGCCAAAGCAAAGTTAAAGATAAGGAAATCAAAGAAAAGATAGTAAAGTGAAATAGTTTTTGAAAGGGCGCTGATGAACATTAAGTTGAGCGCCCTTAAATAGTAATAGTAGTAGTAGTGGTAGTGGTACACTTACAATTTAAACCGTTTCCGTAATAACAATACTAAGCGGTAAATACCCTAGCAGTTGCCGCCAAGTATGATAGCCCTAGTGCGGTCTTTAAGCGTTAAGGACGGTCGATAACCGATCACATTTCTTCTGTAACACAAAATAGAAGACTGAAACACAAAACCCATGAATCTATAACTCCTTTATCAGCGCAAGTCTCGCCTACCTCATGACTACTCCTTAAGTATCTTGTTCGCATTTGAAATAAACTTTCTATCCTTGTAACTTGCCAAATTTAAGTTATTTTACATCTCAAGTTTTGTATCTGGCATATATGTTTATTTATATCTGAACTTGCTTATTCTGATTTCCCGCGCCTTAGGTTAATGGATTCGTTGTTTATAGCTCACTGGTACGCCTAATGTCCTTAGCTAATCTGGTGTATAACTAAATTTCTTTTCCTCAACATAAATTGCCTGTCTAAGAACTCCTGCTTCTTGTATTGTGTATTAATTTAAACACATGAAGCCTATTATCATTATGTACCTTTCTATCCTTTATTTTAAAACATTAATCCACCAGTCAATAATTCCAGTATCATCTCGTGCAGCCTATAGTTAACTGTGTAATTAAATTCATTTATACGAACGTTTACCTGAAATAAGTTGCAGTAGAAGCAAAAATGCTTGAAAAACTAAGTTACGGTAAACTCAGATGTCGATGTAGTAAAAAGCTAGTTCGTGTTTTTCTTCTGTTATCAAAAGTAACATTCGCTTATTTTTATAATTTTGAAAGTAAACGACATATTTATCTGCTTTAGCTTGACCACTTCGTTAGCTTGGCCAAGTCAAAAGAATTAGGGCTGCAAAGTGGTGTATTTTAATGTGCATTACTTGAATTTAATGCAATTATTATCCTTTTAGATTTTTTTCTCGGTGGAGATGCTATACGTTGTTCCACTGAACGTCTTTGTAGGTACCGTTTCCTTTGTTCAAGCTCTAAGGCTGCAATATTGTGGAGAAATCCTGTAAGTGGTATTATCGTTAGGTGCAGTGATCCATAACTTATTTGCAATAACTGTACTTAGATATCCTTAAACTTCTACACCATCTTTGGGGATATGCGATCAGCATCTCTTCTTAGCGTGCGATATTATCGGCTGTAGCGGCGCCTTTTATTGTGAAGAAATTATGAATGAGCTAGTGAGTGAACTCAAGGTATTAGTGGTGAAAACTTGGTACTACGTAGGAAATAGAGTAACGTCGGTGACAGATCCAGTCTTATGTGGCAGTTGGCAGGGAATTATCCCGCAGTAGTTAAGTTGCTGCAGCAACGACGACGCAAGTAAATGCACCGAAGACTACAATTAGTCTAAAATGGCAGCATTGCCCTAACACTGAGCCCATCGCCTCTTAATCCTGTCCAACAAGTCTAATCTGACTAGTGGTACAGCTGGGGTCGATTGTTGATCCTTGCGGATCTTTTCATGGAAGGTCAGACCTACTGAGTGTCGTGCTCTGTCACGGGTAATCAAGATGTCTGCGTTGATATCGTCAGTTTCCATTAGAAGAACAGCGTTGGTTTGTTGTTTTATCTAAGTGTTCACCGAAGGATGTCACGAAGTGTATGCAAATAAAGAAATGAGCAACGCAGATGAAATAGTGCAACAGCATAATTGACTTGACCGAACAGCTACTTGTGGGCTAACTCTCACAGCAGTTTATGAATTTCCAAGGTGTAATGAGGAAATGTGTTGAATCGTTCTAGTACGCAGTCTTTGGAATTCAGACCTTGGGAAAAAGGCAATCTGGGAAATCGTGATAATCGTTCACCATATAGAAAATAAACATCTTTGTTTGCTTTACAAAGTAATTTATAATCTGTGCTTTTACATTTATACCTGTTCTAGCTTCCGCGGAGGGCGAATCAAGAATTAAGACAATGTCTTAGACAGTTTTTATAAGTGAATCTTAATAGTAGACTTTAGAAGGCAGTCTCCTAGTAAAAGAACATTGATCTAACACAACATGAAATAACAATATTCTCAAAGAAAAGAAGTTCAGCTGTCGTATGGATGACGATAAAATAAGGAAAAAATGAATGTCTAGGCCTATTTCTATGATCCAACTCTGGTTCGCATACTGAGCAACACACGCAGGGAATAGCAACCGAGCAGAAGTGCATTGTCAACACACGCAACGCGCTGTACAACGGAGTTGAATAACCAAGTAGCTAGTTCCTGCTTACTACAACCACGGTGGGTGTATAAATGTGAATTCGAAGTTTGTTTGGGGCCAAGCTGACTGGATAAAGTATTGTGACTTTGTGGTTTCGTAGAATTAAAAGTCCAATTTGTCGAAATTCTAAATGTTCTTTATTTGCGTAGAAACACACTGCGTAGCAGCAGAATTACATCACATATCACAATCTACAACACCAATGTCGATGGAACGGGCCATTTCATACGTACGTCGACGAAAGTTGTGGGACTGCTTAATCCTGAGTGATTACCTCAGTGCACTTCAAAGACTACGGCAGCTGTACCACTACCACCCTATTGTGCAGCGTATACAGGATGCCCTCCATGTTTTATACGCTTCTGGCGTTCACGTGGTGTGTGCATGGATCCCTGGTCACGTAGGCTTGCGGGGGAATGAAATGGCAGCCAAGACGGCTACCATGAAGCCCAGGGTTCGAGTACCATCTGTGACATCGGAAGATTTTAGGGCCGTATTGCGGAGAGATGTGCAAACTTGCTGGCAGGAAGAGTGGTCCGCTCTCCGCAATAATAAACTTAGATCTGTCAAAGAACTTCCGATTCCCTGGGTTACCTCCTGTCGGTCATCTCGTCGCGAGGAGGTGAGTTTGGCTCGGTTACGTATTGCACACTGATTTTTTACCCATAGTTTTCTATTTAAAAAGGAGCCTGCTCCACTGTGCCCGTTTTGCAATGTACGACACGTGCTGCTAGAGTGTTTTTACCTAGCAGACCTTAGGACGTCTCTGCAGCTGCCGGTCAGCTTTGCAGAAATGCTAGCGGACGATAACGCAGTAGTGGAGAAGGTTTTTAAATTATTTTCTAGACTAGACTTTAGGATTTAGTAAAGAGAATGTATGCCTTTTTAGATATATATTTCTTTTTTGTATATTTTTTATGTGCATGTATTATTTGTAAGTCTATTTACATATTAATAGTTTTTTAGAGAAATTTATATCTGGCTTTTGCCACGACCAGTTTTCTTAAAAAAGGGCGCTGATAACCTCTGTAGTTGAGCGCCCTTATACTCATTATCATCCCCAAGGTCGATGACAATAACAACAGCTTACTCAACTTCCACTGTTTACAACTCTCTTGTTGTAAACAACTCTTTACAACAACTCTCTGCTGGCATGTCACAATTTCGTATATACCTCATTCATAAATTCGAGGGGTTTCTCGAAAAAATAAGAAAACAACTTCTTCTCTGTCAATCAGGATATCACTAGAACCTTCCAAACGTGAAATCCTATCCGGGGCGGCAAGTCCTTTATCTCCGTGACATACTGTCCGTCTGTTATTTATCGGCGCTATCGTTATTTGCCGATTTTTTGTGTAGACTAACAAGCCGTGCTATCGCTATGCGCGAACCGTTTATGTGCGTTGCCGCGACAGTATTTTTTTTCTAATTTCCCTTGTATTTTAAACAAATATTGAGTTATTCTAAAATGTTTTATCCCGGGCTCGTTTAAGCTAATTTCGTCACTCATCTCCTTTATATCTCGATTACTGTATGGGAAATTAAAATTCTTAAAATTCGAAAAGTAATAAAATCCCACACACAAAACTTTTAAGTTGGTGTGCCATGAGTAGAAGCTCATAGCTTTATTTATTCAGTAATTATTCTAAACCTATGTATATGCGGAGGGAATGTTACCGTACCAAATATGATCTAAACTTGGGCGCTGGAAAAATATTTTTTTTTTAATTTTTCTAAGTATTGCAGATATAAAAGGGGCTTCTAAGTTGTACACTTTACGCCACACTGACATAATTACCCCTCTCTCCAAAATTCAATTACATTAACTAATGGAACTCTAACTGGTGTGTTGCAGGTCAGCGTTTAATGATGTAAAAGATCGAGTGGAGAGTGAACATTACGAGTAGAAGAAATTACATGAATGTAGAACATGTGACATCTATGAAACTTTTGCAGAGTACAAAACCATTTCATTTCTTCTGAATTGTCCATAGGCTCAAGCGAAAATTTATTCTAAAACTCATCGAAAGGCATTGAGATACCAGATTTTGTGCCGAATCTAACATTAACATTACATTCAATGCAACATACAAAGTCACCGGATGACCTGCATGCATATCCTTGTATCCAAAAGACATTATTGTAATTCAGCTTCCTTCATGCTTCAGGTACTACTGACAGTTGCAGTCTACATAATTTATTTTATTGGTTCCACCGTTTTCTTGGTCTTCCCATGCTGCTCTTTCCTACTGGTCTATAGTTCATAAATTAGAGTGGCAATCTTTCTTTCTCCGTGTTTTGTACATGTGGTCGATTTTTCTATATCCCGTAAGCCCGCCTCGGTAGCGTAGATGGTAGCATGTCTGCCTCACGTTCAAGAGGTCCCGAGTTCGAATCTCGGTCAGGGTGAGTTACCTGGATAAGGTTTTTTCCGGGGTTTTCCCTTATCTTTACAGACGAATGTCGGGTAGCTCTAAGCTCCATGGACCCTGGACACATTTGAGCATCATATCACCCATTTCATTCACCGTCCGATATGACTTAAGGAGTTGGAGGACGTAAACTTACAAAATTACAATTACAATTATATCCCGTAACGCTTCTTAGAA
The DNA here is from genome assembly GCA_030765055.1 of Mantis religiosa. NCBI lineage: Eukaryota > Metazoa > Arthropoda > Insecta > Mantodea > Mantidae > Mantis > Mantis religiosa. The sequence goes on along the minus strand of CM060958.1, from coordinate 41,525,919 downwards.
ATTTCATTTCATTTTTCTGGAGTTTTCTTTCTTTCACAGTTATGACCCATACTTCTCTGCCATATAGTATTTTAGGTACTCACATTACTTTGTAAAAGTTTAGAATAGTATCTTTACTTGCTTTATTTTTAGACTTCTTTTATTGTTCCACTTATATTTAAACTATGTCTGTTTCTTTTTTATGACATGTAATAACCCAAATATTTGAACTCACATACCTGTTCTACATTATTATTTTCTATTACAATTTTGGATCTAATACTCTCTTTACCTTAAAATGACATCACTTTACTTTTATTTATATATATAAATATATATCAATATATTCATATTAAATTCCTCTAAAATTTTGTTTAGCTCGTGTATTGCCTTCTGAAGATTGTTTTCTGAGTTAGAGATATTAACTTGGTCATCTGCGAAAGTAAGGGATATTAAGAAGTTCTTCACGTTAAGATTTGTAGTATATTTTCCTATATTACTAATCCATAATTTAGTCCATTAGCGGGGACATACTGCATCCTTGTCTTTGACCTAGATTTATTTTCTCTATTTTGTAGTGTGGTGCTTCATATATTTGTACTTTTGTGTTCATCTAGATATTTTTAATATTTTATATTAGGTGAAGTGGTATACCTCTTTTTTCATAATTTTCCATAGTATTTGTCTCCTAATCTAATAAAAAGCTTTAATATAATATATAAATAAAAGATGCGTCTCTCTGTTGAATTCTGTTTTTTGGTCACTTGCTATAGTACAAATATATTGTCTATGCAAAACCTTCCTACTCTGATTATCACAAAATCTTCTGAAACATTTATCACCAGTGTTGAATTCCTACTTTTGGCTGGACAGTTATTGCACCACATAGTTTATGGTTGCGGATTTTAGGAGATAGCTGATAGGGAGATCGTATAGCTCCCCATAGATATAGTTGTGGAGATTCATCCAGAGTTTTTATATTAGTGCTTGCTTCAACTTAAAATGGATGTTTAGTGCTTGTATCATTACCTACGTAATTGTCATCAGGACCCAGTGTTTTCGACGAAAAACCTACAGGACATTCTGCCACTTATATTGTTCCGTACAAACTGTCTGTGGAGAACTGATGAAGGTAGTGTCCCTGTATATGCTTTTCTTTCCTCTTTGCAATGAGTTCTATGTGTATACTCTCTTTTGTTTTGTTCTTTTGTTGTTGAATAAATATGGCTGACTGACACGACGCTTTTTTATGATGTGTATTACACTGTTTTTACTTATTCCACTTTACTTATATTGCACTAAAAGAAATACTAACGGAAACTAACTCATTACAAACTGTGAAACACTCATTTTGAGCGTAGATATTGCTTCCGCACTTGGAAGCGACTGATTAATTTTGACAGTGGATCTGTGTGATATATAGATTTTGACATTTAGAGGATGTATATCACAGCATACTGCAAGGAGAATGTACATAAAATTGATCATAAAACATTAATTTCTAAACCGCATGGCCAATATTGGCTTGAAGTTGACAATTAATAGTAGCATGCATATGTTGAAGCAACTTTTTCACTGGGTTTTTATTGTAAAGCTGTTTAAATTTATGAACAGGTTGTTAGGGGAAACGAAGATAAACTAAGTCCTATATTATTAATAGAATGTATAAATTAAAGCAGGCACATCTTTAAATGTTCGTGGATAAAGTGGCTGCATATTCTGATTGTCATTTCTTATATCAGAGATTTAATTCCCAGGATTTTTTTTTATTTACGTCCTCCAATGTCCTTCCAAGTCATATCGGACGATGAATGGAACGGGTGAAATGGTGTTCATATGAGCCCGGTGTCCATGGAGCTTAGAGTTACCCGACATTTGTCTTCCAGGTTAAGGGAAAACCCCGGAAAAAAACTTATCCAGGTAACTCACCCTGACCGAGATTCGAATTCGGGACCTCTTGAACGTGAGGCAGACATACTACCATCTACGCTACCGAGGCGGGCTAATTCCCATGAAGGTTCTATAGTATACATTAGGGTAGTTAAAAAAACTGGGTTGCGTAACAAAAAAATCACTATAACCAACGAATTCATTTTCACTCTTCAGACTACTTCACTTAATCCTAAATGGACAAAACAAATTGTATGTCCCATGCGTGTACTAATTACTATCTGCAAATGTGATGGTGTAAGTGGAGGCACGTGGTATTACATCCCATTCACAATGAACAGGAAGCGTAAATGCAGCTCAGACTTAAGACTTTGTACCCATGATGTTTAATGGAAACCTTCGAATAGAGTAACGCAACCGGTTACGTAACGTAATCTTTAAACTTTACCTTGCGTTGCGTTGAACACACAGAGCAAGAATTCAACGCTTACTTTCTCGTGCAGTGTCCGCTTCTGAACACCGCATGACTTGGAGGTGAGAGTTTGCGCCATCATGGTTCTGTTTCACTTAACTGTGTACGCCATCACAAATGCTCACGCAATTCTCTTGCTTGGTATAATATGGTTAGGTGGTACTTACTTATAAGAACTAGATAATTGCTCAGTTTTTAGTATTATTGGTTAAGTAGTTCAAATTGAAATTTTCTGTGCGCTAATACGATTTCCACATGCAATTTACAGATCTAAAAGTGTGCATCGTGACTGCTCCTACCTCACGCATGTCTTACACTATGTTAGCGTCACGTCTTCATTGTTAATGGTGACTTAGCTTTACTGTAAAGCGTCTACCTCCCACCAGACGGCCCTTTCGAGAGCCAGAACTTTCTCAGATGTCTGCGCTATGGTATGAGGGGGTTTTGACATATGACAGTAATTGAATTCGAAATCGGGTTCATCATATCTCAAAGGAATGGCAAGTTAGAGAGAATCTGCACTAATAATATAAGCAGAGGGGGCAGAGGCAGACAAAGTGACTGGGGTTAAAGGGTAATTAAACAATTAAGCTGTTCTTAAATAGTATTTAAGTAGATATGACATGAACATTTTCAATTGTATGCGATTATATGCTACAGGTAATTTCTAAAATGGTATAAATGTAAACATTGGTGATCCAACATAATTTTTAAGACAAGGAATTGCTTCTCTGTACATTCTTTTAACCTTTATAATTGTTTCCTTAAACTTTCCAAATGTTTGCTCCATTAAACTGTCACATAAAAATTGAAATCGAGGAATGTTAAAGATAGTAAGATAACTAAAAATAAACTAGGCTATTTTAGAGATTATCAAACTTAGTTGATTTGTAGGTCAACATCCAAGAAGGTATTCCAGAGAAATTCTTTCACCATTAAAGGGTAGAGCCATACTGAAATTCAATGCCATAGACGGGATTTGAACCGCGGATCTTCTGGTCAAGGATTTAACTATAAAGCCCGGACCTTAAAGTACTTATAGCATAGTAAGTCGCCATTAAGGTAGTTTACCGGGAGAAACACGAGTCAGTTGGAGAATTTAATGTCATGTTGGCACGTTGGCCATAGTAGCTCAATGGTTTAGAGGAGCTGGACGGAAACCAGAAGATCTGTGTTTCAAATCCCGGCTATGGCATTGCATTTTTCAGTCTGGTTCCACCCTTTCATAGTGCGTCCAACACACGACTAATGTGAAAGAACAATTAATTTCTTTCACTATTGTTTTTATAGCTCTTTGAATAAAGGTATAACATATGTCAGAACCGCACTATGCTCTGGTAATACGCCAACCAACCTCTAAATTAGATGTTCCATTTCAGGTTAGAACGTACTAGTTATTCTTTAACAAGATTACTTCTGATTCACCATTGAGTTAAGAAGTTTCAATGAAATGTCTATATGGATATAGTGCTTATAAGGAAAACCAAAACAGAATTCCAGTGATTAACACAAGAAACCAGTGAGCATAACTCCGATAAATACATTTTACAAAGGTTATGACTTAGTGTTGAAAGCATCAAACAAATGCAGCTACTATTCTCTGATGTGTGGAAGTCTCTCGTTGATGACAGTGTACAAATGTCAGATGGTCACAATTAATTATTTGTAAGAAGCGCAAATATATATGAGTGAAGGTGCAACAGATCATGCCTGGGGAATAGTACTCCGAAGGTGTGAACACACCTACACACTGTTGTGATAAGCCTTAGTATTGAATCAGCACAAATATAGTAGTTGCATTTCCGAAAGCATTTTAACCAATTTTTGGGGAGTGAACGCTCTCTATCATGGTTACATGTGTCTGCCAATTCATACATGAAAATATTGTGTAAGGCCACTTGTTTCTCTGCATACAGATAGTTTGAACTGGATTATTTTTACCTATTACGCCTTACAAATACACAATTATAGTAATTCTAATTCAATATGTGCATACAATGTGCATACGTCTCTGAAAAGAACTGACTTTGACTTTATTGCCAAAACTAAATAAGTTTTCACTCTACCAGTTTCCATGTCCTTAAACTTAAGAATTGTTTAGATTCAATTACTTTTAAGACATTTAAGCTATTCTTTTCCAATTTCCCCAAACTTATTCCATTCCACAGTTTTATCGATTGGTTTAGTGATCTTATCTAGTCTGTTTCAGCTTCCACATAGTATTTACTGGCTTCTCGTTAAACGGGCACCGATAAACTCAACCTACACGCTGTTTAATATTGCAAGATATAATTTGTCATTACTAATATTAGTGATTCATAGTGTAATATACCCATATAAATCTCGTAATGAGATTTCTCTGCACTGCATGACTGCCATTCACAGCTCCCTAAGTATTGTCACCGCAACAGGCATAAAAGTTTCGGCACAAATAAGGAAACAGTCGACGGATAAAGTTCCATGGTAATAATGAGCCTTGCTAAGCAGTTAATGATGGCGCGACTATTGTAAACAAGCGCCGGCAAGAAAGATAACTGAGGTAAAGGCCTCGCCGGCATAGATTAAGTTACGCTTCTAGAACGTGATAGAATATTGGGATTACGTCATTAGATGCCTTGTTTTCCAGAAACATCTAGTGATTAACGAACAGTCTGGTAACCATGAGTGGGTGTATAAAAAGAGCCATAGCTAGTGATGAGTCAGTTGTGTAAAAAGAGTTGTTTTAAAGAGATGTAACGAGAGTGCTGTCAACAGTGAAAGTTCAGTAAGCTGTTTGTTACTGCCATCGACCTTGGTGTTGTATATGTGATGTAATGTTGTTACGTGAGAATTGAACAGTGTATTTCGAGAAAATAAAGGAGATTTTTAATTTCTGCAACTCGGTCTTTTAATTCTACGAACCCACAGTCACCGTATGCATAATTTTGAGAGAACCTGTGAACGTCTGAGCTACAAACTTAAGATACAAACCAACAGCATACGAGTAGTTACAGCTTAAGTAGATATAGCATATGTTTTATAATTCTAATTTGAAAATACTATATTTTATTATATTTTGTAATACAGCGCAGTGCTATTAGTATCTGCATTGTAACTAAGAGTTGCAGTTCTACGGGATGTTCGTCAGTTGGCACAAAAGACTCTGCATCACTGGCTAAAATGTGTGAAATAAGTAGTGATGAATTGAACAAATGCTGTCAGGTCTCTTACAATTGTGGAAATAAGTTTAGTAAATTATATAAGAATTAAATTAATATAATTTAATAGATTGAAGCTGCGATATTAGAGATGAAAAACACATTAAAGTGGTACTGATAATGACAAGCCTGTTTTACATTTAAGGTAAGATAATACGAGATAAAGTAAAATACATATTATTAAATATCTAAATACTAAAATTCATTATTAATAAAACAGCTAAGTTAAAAGATAATGGAGTGTTTTGAGGGTTTAGAAACTTCTCTATTACGTTTCAATTTGATTCACAACTAAATGTAGAATTCCACATTAATTTCACAGGTACTAAATGATTTCACAATAATTTTTGTTCCACAAAATGATGCAGAATTTGCTGTAAAAATGAGTGCAAAATAACTATTCAGAAAATAATTAATGGCTAGGAAACTATGTGCATATCTTACACTTTTTATTGTGAATATTGGTGTTTTAATAGTAATGTTATGTATAACGTTTTCTGAGAGACATTTAACTAATCCTAACAATCTGAAAATCGTGCGAGATCAGGACACCTTCCAAGTTACTATTTATGCTTTATTTCTTAGATAATCTTGAACCTGAAGGTGTTGAAGTGAATGTCAATATCTATTGTGTCGCAACAGGTTTATTTCGTCAAAATGAACTTGCGTTAATCAATTTATCTGTAGTAAAATAACTCTAATTATTTTTAGGTGCAAACTCAAATTACTTCTACCTCACGGCTTTGGATTGTTTAACCCGTTCCGGCTCCAAATTGGTCTGCCCATCTTTTCTTCGGTCTTCCCTGGTTTCTTCTTCCTATAGGTTTATAGTTTAAGGCTATTTTTGGTATTCTGTTGTTATTCATCCTCTGAACATGTGCTTTCCATTGATTTCTATTTCTTTCAATAGTATGGTTTTTTCTTCTACTTTTAATTCTGTCCTTATATCCTGACTACGATTTTTATCAATTTGGTGTATCCAGCTATTGCTCTTATGAATTTCATTTCTGATGACTGTATTCTCGTACTATTTCTTTTTGTTAGTGTCCATGTTTCTGACCCATAGATCAGAGTTGGTATTGCCATTGTTTTGTATACTTTTATTATAGAGTGCTTTCCTGCTTTATTTTTTAATGTTTCTTATTGTGCCTGTTATATAGTTAAATTTATTTATCTTCTCCATTATATCAGCTTCCCCTTGGTACGAGACATTACATCCTAAATACTTAAAGTGTGATTTCTGCTCAATTATTACGTTATCTAACACTATTTTTGATCTTACTGTATTAATGCCTTTAAATGCCATGGTTTTGGATTTATTTGCTGATATTTTCATTCCATATTCTGTAGCAATTTTATCGAGAATATACAGCATTTTCTGCAGGTAATTTTCATTTGTGGCCATTATTATTTGATCATCTGCATACAACATAGTTTTCAATTTAGCTCCTGATACATTAATGCCTCCATTGACTTTATTCGACCTAATCCTTATTATTTCGTCAATATATACCATTACTGGTTCTCTTTTATTTAGTTTTATTTTTGTGTCAATGTACATACTTATTATAACTTCAATTAGCTGTAGAGGTATGCCTCTATTATTTAAAATTTTCCACAGTATCATTCGTGATACTTTGCCAGTACCTCAAATTACAAAGAAAATAAAAATACTCAAACACCTTCTTTAAGTTTAATAATTTTCATAAATTCCTTCATTGGTGTGAAAACGGAGGCAATATACTTCGTTGATATATAGATAGGCATCCCTACTAGAGCAAAAAGGACGCGTTGAAAATCCATGATTTAATGTTTACGTAGGAGGCTGACAGTTGGCAGTCCTACCGGAATCGCGGTTTCCACGAAAAAGCGGTGGTCATGTTAGCACACCCACAACAATGAACAGGGAGACGTATTTTCAGGGCACACCCTGATTTGTAGAGAGAACTGTTCACATTGCAGCTCTTAAGAGCTATAGCTGCTGATAATGCTCCATATTTTATCAACACTTCCTTCTGGTTAAAACCTTTAATCTGAATTTCGTTGTAAATCTGGGTACGCTGTCTTTATCACTCATATTATAAAAAGAAACCATTTGTGTCAGTATAAGTAATGGAAAATTACTTGAAAAAGGAATAACAGTGGATATCTCGGAAAATAATCAAAACGCACAAAAATGCATTCGAACATAGGGAGGTAATTAAGGAGATAAAAAATGTTATATTGAACGTATTTTTCGTTTTGAATTAATGATGTTCATTGTCCCATGCAGGACATTTTTCAAGTCCAATTCGAACATCGTCCTGCATAAGCAAACAGCGTATATAGCATACCGCGGTTGTTTAGAATAATATATAAATGTGTATTTCTTAAAGAAATATTAGAACCACGGATCAAGCATTTGGAGGGAGTTTCTAGCACGGCATTAATTTTGTGAGGTCATAGTAAGCGAATACTTATTAACGTGCATGGTGACGAACAGTGACGCAGCTATTTTCACTACTGCCCGGACTACTTCAAACATGAGTTTACGTTTCCGAATTATCCACGTACATATTATTTAAGAAGTACCAATGCGATATTATATTACGGTACGTAATTAAAGCTGTCACAAAACTAACAATCATTCGTATATTTTTGTGAAACAACCTTGAATGCGGCACAAAACTGCTGCTTTAACCAATTTGGTGGGAAAGCTTAGTGGGAAAAAGTTTCACCATACTTCTGGCTATAATCTACACATCTTCGAAATTGTAATCCCCTGGGACGATTGTAGCTTTACGTTGAAAGCCATTTTTAAAGACCTGCACCATTCAAATTACTGTCTGTTCTTAAACATAATTCTGCATTTAATTTAGTTAAATTTCTTTCCAACATGCTACCACAAAAGTATAGCTAGGATCTAAACATGTATGAAAATGACACTTAGGGTGATAGAGTTCGACTTGTATTTTGATGACTGTAGAGGTTTTTTAAATGAAAAATGTGGCGGTCTGTTTTTATTGCTTTTTCGCATTTTAAGCCGTAAAATATATTTTAAGAGCAATCCATTGTATAAAAATATACATAATCAAATTTATTGGGAAATACTTAGGAAAACAGTTGTAAAAATGACGAGATTCAGTACTAATTAGAAGTATATTCTGACTAACTAATGAAGTGAATAATAAACCTAGGTCTGTAGAATACAATCGTATACTGGAAAGTCACTTTTAAATGTTAATAATACCACTATAAAATTAAATTTGTGGCTCTAATACTTTTGACACTTTGGTATTGAATTTTAGCACAATATTGTTAGTAATGGAGTTGCTAAAATACAAGTTTTGTTATCAATTCTACTGCTAAACCAAAGGGAACATTATATAAGCACAAATTGCGTAAAATGCTTCGCAATGTTTTAATACATTCAATATGAAGGCATAAATAATAACTCGCTTGGAATTACTGAAGTAATCACTTATCTCCAAAAACTCTTAAGTTAAACTAATAATTCGTTTAATGTTAAAAGAATGCTTATTTAGAAATAGGATTGTCAGTAATCTTGAAGATCTTATAATATATTTTAAATCCCATTTTACTTCTGAATTAACTGGAAATAAATTTTATATTCTTTAAAATTCGATGTAAAGGTTGGGCATGTAAAACGTATGTAAAAATAAGACAAACTATGCACGTGTGTGTGCTTAACCAGGATATATGTTTTAATAGCGTTGTACTTTTGGGAAAATTGTGTGAACACACGGCCTTAAGACATTTGGATGAACAAGATGAATGTTACATATCTACTAATGAATGAAATGTTTAACAAATCCAGAGGTGCAAGGTTCAATTCTGACATGAGAGGCCTTTTTTAAGCTAGGATTACTCTGCGCTCTCCCTAGAAGAGGGAAAGTATGTACAGAACGTGTGAGTGTGTCTTCAGGATTGTTACTGTACATAAATTCAAATACAGGTGCCATGTAATACAGTAAATCATGTATTATTCGAAAATAAGCAGACTATATTGCATTAAAAGAGAGATTACGTTAAAATTACGAGTTTTCTTATATGTCCAGCCTACAAATAAAAAAGGGACTGTATCAACAGCAATAATTCACAAACAGTTGCAACCACTTGCGACAGCATTATTTCAGTAAACGTTAGAGTAGTCGACTATCATTTAGTTATTACTCACATAGGCTTTAAATTAAATAGGTTGAATCCCTCGGCCATAAAGCAAATAATTCTACAGTTAAATAACTAACTACCGGACTACACAACATAAGGAAACTTTATATTTCATGGCACTTTATTCTGTTTGTGTTTGAATTTGTGTATCCCGAATACAAAAAATGCACTGGAGTACTTGGAAATCAAATTCTCTGACGGTTTGACATACAAAATTATTTCAAATAAATCCTCTGGCCACGTAAAAATGTTTAACACAGCAATATCTCTTGCTCTTCTTTGTAGACCATCATATAATAAGAATTCTAACTACATAGAACTGATTACAGAATCAGATGGTTCACTAACACCCTTCGCCATTGATTTTGTGCGAACAGTTCCGGGAAGTTGGACAGGAAGAGGAAACTACTGCCTGGTCAGTTCAACTAAATTTAACCCCCGTCGATTTAGGGCATAATAAACGCATTGTGTAATACCAGATAGTTCGAGAACCCTGCTGCTCGACAGAGTTGGCGATCCATTATATGAAGAGATTATAAAGATATTTTCATTAATTTTCAGGGAATGTCTTAAGAGTTCCCATTGATTCTAAAATAAAGGAAAACTTTATCTAATATTAGGATACATAGGGATGACAGGGAGTATATATCCCTTAACATAGTGCATCTTCTTGTAAGATGCATTATTTCTGTAATCCAATGGCCGAGGTGCTGCTACGTTCCTTGTAAGTTCTTCCAACACAAGTCATATGGTTCAGGGCAGTCATGTCATTTTCTTTGTGATGGGGACAAAGCAATGCTAATAGAATGAAAACACCTTAACGGCAGGCCAAGAAAAAACAGAACATAGGGATGTGATAAATCCCTTCTCCTGTTCTGACAACTCTGGTTTAGGCATTTTGACCGTTTACTTTATCTCCGGTTATCACTTATTTCTGAAGTTAGAGACGTCCAAATTACTAACTACTAAGTAGCATCCATTTATTTTCACCTTCATCGATACATAGAGGTCCTAGGGATCATAATTAAAATCTAAGAGTAACTGCTTCCGCCTGTTAAGGGTCTTTAACATTACAGCAGTCATTTCCTTTCATGTGCTTACAGTTATTGACAAATAACAATGGAAAGTTACAGTATTCAAGCGTAGAAATTATGAAAATGTATTATCAAGATGGAAAAGCTTTCACTGTCAATGGAGAAAGATACGGGCTCTTATAAGGGACTACTTAATCACAAAAAATGTCTGATATTAGTAAAACATTTAAAAATGATTGGGGCATAGAAAATATATTGACATCTGCGACAAAGTAGGAAGAGGGAGTTAGCATGGCGTAGAACAGGAGTTACATATTTAAAGGGTATAAGAAATGGATATATTAAGGGAAGATTTCCAATGTGTGAAAAAGAAGATGGTACTTGTCATTATAGTTTTTATTATCAAAAAACAAAATATTGGAGAGACGAATTTCTTTTGTATAAGTGGAAAAACATACCAAATGAAATAAGAGGCAAAGGAATTTTGAATCTAGTATCAGTAGAAAACATACGTAATAAAACTGGGAAAATTTATTGGCAAGGTAAGACAAAAATGGCTTTGGAAAACATATGACTAATGAGAACTACGTAAAACAGTAGAAGGTATAAAAGGAAACAAATATAGATACCAAGTTTTAAAACGCTCCATTATATACACAACCTTTGTTAATTATAATGGGGTGTGGCAAAATGCAACTCCAAAATGAGTATACAAGATTTTGTATTTACTGTATACATAATTATGTTATGTATGACGTTGTATATGCTAGATATTGCAATAAAATAGGAAATAAACTTACTACGACGACTACTACTACTATAACGGACTAATTTTGGCCTCAATTGGATGGTATGGAAACATCTCGGAAATATTTAGTTCTAGCAGGATGGTGCCACATGCCATACTGCTCTCCAAACAATCGATCTTTTGAAGAAGTTCAGAGATCTCAATATTTCCCGTGGTGGTGATGTTAACTGGCCCCCGAGATCATGTGATTTAACGCTGTTGGATTACTTCTTGTGGGATTGTTAAATCTCGAGTTGGATGTGTTGTAATTTTTCTGTTGATTTGCTCAGTAGATATAGATTACAAAACAAGTGTTGAACAGTACACATGGTATTCTAAGCGTTTTATTTGTGTTTGATTTACGCAAGGTTGGAAGCCACAGTTCTACTAATTGAATGCATTCAAAAACGTACGTTAATACATTACATGAATATTTCATCTAACTGTCCCATTGCAGATGTAGTTCGTAGAAAGAAGGCAATTGCTTTCTGAGTTACTGAAGTTAGTTAATGTCTGTTGTCATGTAACTACGCTTTAAATAAAAAAGAAACTCTCCATAAAATTTGCATACCTTTCAAAGGGATACAGTTAAATACGCTCTTTGTAAAATGAAAGACAATTCTAATCTGTTATTCACTTTTTGTATGAAATCAGAACAAACAAAAGAATGGTGACTGAGGATTTCTAGAAATGCATTACTAAGCGCAGTCAAACAAATAGCAACAACTGTTGGAAACGGTCGATACCACGAAATACCTCATAAACTGTATTTCAGAGAATTTGCATTTATATGTTTAGTTTTTATGTATCTTATTTAAAGTGCTTACTATGTAATGCAAAATTCATTCAAATGACAAGATTTTTTCACAGGCTTCTTACAGGAAATTTAATATATTCATTTTAGTGCAAATATCTGCATTTAAAAAGAAATATTTAAGCAACTTTGAGAAAATGAGTAGCTTTCCATGCAAAGGATTTTTAAAAGTATTTTCTCATACTTGGAACACCCAATTTTTATACCAATTTATGATTGTCAAATATGCTTCTCTGGGTTATAATGTTCGGAGAAAAATAATTTTGGGGGGTTCAGAAACTCTGTTCTTTTTCTTTAATACTATGAAGTATTTGGTAGAATCAATACATTCACCTACAACTAATAAGAAATAAAGGTGTTCGTGCCTAGCAAGGGAATTTTTATTATATTTTGCTATGGCTTAATTATTAATAACCACTCAATTCTACATAAGGAAGCCAATGGAAATAATAGACGATTAAAATAACGTAAAAACTTTGATTACTTTTAATAATTTAGATATTGTCATAAGTGACTGTTTTTTTAATTCAAATATTGTGTCTCAAGTAACCATATTGACTATGGTGGTGTGAGTGACGACACGTCACGGGGCCTCTCCTATCTCTGATGAAGCATGTAAGAAAGCTTCCTTTCTCTTATGTGCCAGCTTTGGTCAAAGACGGACCTAGGTCCGCTCTGTCAGGTAAAGGGCATGTGGCCAATTGTGTATTTCCTATTACTGCAGTAAAATTTATGTCTAAATTGTAGTTACAGTATTTGTAATGTAATTGAACCTTTATATAGACATCCCAACCTCTCCTGACTGCCTACTTCTGAATTATTAGCCCCTGAGGTAGGACCTGGCCACGTGACAACCTAATCCCTTACCATCCTGGCCAGGTTGTGACAAAATTTGAGACAAATGTTCATGTATTCACAAACGGTGAATGTACGTGGAACATTAAATAATAAATATAGTGTGGTGTGGTTTCAGGCAAATTCGTAGATGTGGTTCGGTCGGCTAGGTCACGACGGGGTTAGGTCACCATCCAAAGTTGCCAGATTAGGTATGGCAGGCCAGTTTGGAATTCTTGGAAAAAGTGATAAAATTTCTTAGACATTTATAGAAATTTTAGCATGCAAAGAAGTAAATTACAGAAGTACAGAAATTAAGTAGCAACATTGTACCTACTAGAAACTCAACAACGTGGCCCGAGTTCGATCTCAGGTGACTGCATGTAAGATTTGTGGTGGACAGCATTGCGCTGGGGTGGGTTTTCTCCGGTATCTCCGTTTCCCCAGTCATCTCTTTTCAATGCTCCAACACTGGTGTTTAACTCGTGATGAACCTGTGCCTCTGTTAGAGTAGCATCACATAATGTAAATCTAGAAGTTAATTCAGCAACACACCCTGTTTGTGATCACGTTTTCAATTGGCCAAACAGTAAGGCTGTAAATCACATGGCTGAACTTTACCTGGTAGCCCGGTAGCTTTTTTCTTTTCTGCGAAATTCTGCTGGAAGCTTCTATTAAATAATTATTCAGAGCTCTGAAGTCTTCGAGGAAAAAACGTCAAATGTGAAATCTCAGGAAGATTTTTCTGAGAGACACGTGGCATGCTATTTGGGACTTAAAGTAAACCCAAGCTTTCCACATACATTATTAACTTCACGCTAAGGGTGATTTTTGCTGACAACTTCTTAGAAACCCCTACATATAGTTATAATATGTAAATCTCCACACCCTGCCAACATAAACCTCTCAAGAAACCCTGTTTTTAAATAAAATGAAGCTTGTAAACTCCAACAAAATCAGCGACTTAATATATTTATTTTTCTTTTATTATACGAAAAGAAACATTTCAAGTTTTGTATAGAGTTAATCAAGAAATTTTAATATGTAATAATATTATTTCCTTATCGAAAATCTTACAAAATTTATTTTATAATGAAAGCTGGTCAGATTGAAAAGTTGAAAACCATAGCCGGGATGGAACTAGGGATCTTCCCGTTCAAATCCCGGCTATAACATTGAATATTTCTGTCTGACCACCTTTCCATGCTTTGACCTACATATGGCTAGTGAAAGAACAATTTCCATTTGTTAAGCTTTTTAAAATATTGTCTACAAATTTTACAATTATTTATGATTTAGACTGTAAAATTGTCTAAATTCTTAAAAGAGATTGATAAACTGCTGTTAAAATCCATATAAATATTGTATTTCTCTGTTTTGTGGTAGTTTATGTGTTAACTTTCCAGAGGTGCCGGGTTCGATTCCAGACTGGAAGCCGGAAATTTTTGGTTATTCGGGATTATTTCCCATCCTCCCAAGGCTCTCACCAAGGCGGCCCAGGTTCGATCCCAGGTGACCGCAAAGTGAGATTTGTGGTGTACAACACGGCGGTGGGCGGTTATTTTTCGGGACCTCCGGTTTCCCCCGCCATCTCTTTCCACCGGTGCTCCATCTTCATGTCATGTATCATCAGTGTCACCGCCTGCTGTGCCGTATGTAGTAAATGTGGGCGTTAAACACTACACATTTCATTTCCTCCCTAGTCTGGAATTACGAATTAAACTATGAATGTATATGAGAACTTAATGTGATATCTAAAATTAATACAAAAATGCCACTGTAAGGAGTGAATATCGTAGCTGATGGGAAATTAATAAAACACCGATATGATCGGTAACATTTGCTTTGAATTCAGCTTGAATTGAATAACTTGAATAAGTTATTTAATGTTGTTTAAAGTGTAAAAATATTTTAAAATGTCTGAAAATATTATGTTGTTTAAATTAAGTTTCAAAAATGAAACTGTAGAAATAATACATGTATATATAGGTTGCTACCCGTGGCGTAGATATAAAGCAAGTGTGGCTGCTTTGGGGAAGAAAATGAATCAGGTCTACAGTGTTTATGAACAGATTATGTTTGAACGTCGGGGAGGACAGTCACGTGTGTAAAGAAGCAAATAAATTTTAAAAATGACTAATCTGAGGCTTATATTAATTTAAATTGTATGATATAATGTTCGATGGTACTGGATGGTAATTTTAGAAAGTGAATACACTGGAGAGATATTAATTTCATTTCTGCTATATTATCTTGTGTTAACTAATAGAGGGTTAAACTCAATCTATTGAAAAAGTTAACATATTTTATTTTATTTTGGTAAATCATTTTCTGAGGAAGAAAATGTCAGTCCGAGAAGACACCTTGAGACACGAATCTTCATGTTCTGGCTAGGAAATCGGCGTCAAAATCAATTTAAAATACAATTAATAAACCTAGATTGAAGTTACTTTCATACAAAGCTTCGAAGATTAGTAAATTTCAACACTCAAATCATAAAACTTCTTCATAGAACGCCGCAATGTGAGGCGGTACAGAACGCCGTTATGAAAATTTCTCTTACAGACTTTAGATTTTAAAAATGGATTAAGTGGAGGATTAAAACACTGTTAGTTTTAAATTGACTTCTCAACAAGATGGCCCGGGCTCGATTCTAGAAACCCTATGTGGAATTGGTAGGCAAAACGGTTATTCTGCGCGTTTACCAACCCATGTTAGATCATTGGGAGATTATGACCCCACTAGACGCCGTTCTAGACCGTTCCTGTTACCTCGCATGGCTTGCAGGCACCCGAGATAACCCAGGAGCTAATCCTAACAGCAGCTGAAGCTGAGCTCCACATAATTCTTCTATGCTGTTTGGCATCCAACTTTTCCCACTAAATAACAAAAACAAAGGTGCAACGTACTGCATCCTGTCCTTCAACAGTAAGGTACATAAATTTGTAAACACAAAAAAACTCCATTTTTTGTAATTTACGTCCTCCAACGTTAAGTCATGTCGGACGATGAATTAAATTGGTGGAATGATGCTCAAATGAGTCCGGGTTCCATGAAGCTTAGAGCTACCCGACATTCGAAGAAACTCCAACCTCAAAACCCACAACACATCCTTAAAAAAGTACCTGTGGTAAAACCCTTAACGGATGGGCACGCAAGAAAAGTCCTTCTGGCTTTATACAGCCAGCCAGCACTTCGGTCGGTTGGTTTCCAACCCATTCATTCCACCAACTGCTTCATTACCAAGTTTCCTTTCATCCATTTCATTTCTCTCTCCTAATTGTAACACCAGGTGTAGGGCTAACGTTTCACCCATACTGGCTTCTCTCTCTCTCTCTCTCTCTCTCTCTCTCTCTCTCTCTCTCTCTCTCTCTCTCTCTCTCTCTCTCTCTCTGTCCAATCTGCAGTCTCTCTGCACCCTGACAAGCAGCTGATACTCCGGCGACCACCTATATGTCTGAGGATATTAAATCTTCCATACGGGAAGCTAAACTGCAAGAAGAGTTGAATGTGTGCTTTTAATTTGATTGTGCTGAGAAAGGTAATGAACTAATTACTTAAGGTTTCCACAGTTTACGTTTTCAGTTTAAACAACGGTAGCTGACTACCGCCTTGGTACTGCAAATGTATACACATTCACCTGAAGCTACACAGATAATTAAAAAGAGATAAAACAAAACCTTTTACATCGAGTTATTAGAACACCTGGCATCAAAAACGTCAGCATACATCTACCTAATTAGACGCATACGACTAAAGGCCGCAGGCGTGTGCGTTTTTCCATAGTTATGTTGCACATGGATTGCGCTGTTAACCCTCGCGCATGTAAACAACTGAAGGTACATACAGCCTGACATGAGAGGTACAGCGAGAAGAAACAAAACCTCGCGTTATGCTATACCTTGACCTTGCGTCTGCATACACTTACAAAGAATCGTTTGCAGAGCACTACGTTATGTTGTTTTCGAACTTTGCTTCCAGTGACAGTGCTGTACATCTGACGTCATTCAACTCTGCGTACAGCTAACATGTATCGCATATGAGTGCCTATCTCTCCGGCCTTTACATATGACTAATTGACTGTTGTACAAACTATTCTTATGAACACTTATTTCTCAACTGCTTTATGTAAATTTTTATGTAAATATTTTAATAAATTGCCTTATTTCGTATTTGCTTCTAGGTACAGCGAAATTAGCCAAATATAGTGGATAAAATGTTTAGAGTTGGTCACTATGCGATGGCTTTGACACTCCCGACTATGACCAGGTCAAATGCAAACAAAAACAATCTTATTTGAGAAAGCGGAACTATTCGCAAATTCAAAACCTTAACAAGGAGTATCTCAAAAACTTACGTCCAAACAAAAAAGAAAAGTTTTATTATATGCAGTGTTTGTGTTGCAAGATTTTGATAATTTTTACGCTTTATTAGTTAGGCCACCTAAATCAATCCCTGATGATTCGGGACTTAAGAGAAAATTGAAAACATGCTTCAATTTCCGCAGAAATGACGATATATACCTTCCATTTGTCATAAAAATGTCTTAACCCTCTTGCTGCCGCGTTTCTTAAGAGTCTCCAGCCATAACCGCCGTCTGTCGATATAAACGACTGCACTATACCAAGTGAAGACTGCTAGAGTCGATCTAATCGACGCAATGTTTGCGAGGCTGTAAAACTATTTTTGAAACATCTTATAGGGATGCCTTTTATGACAGTGGAAACATAAAACTTTCTTTCTAACGGTGTTTCTTGGTTATTAAATGGGTTGTTTGGTTATTTGAAGGACCATCACCATTATAGTTTGACCATATCCTGTTTATAACTTGTAAAAATGAATATGGCAAATTATCCACGAGATGGTTTTGTGCCAGAGAGATATGATGATGAAGTTATTTCTTATTATAATGAGTGCAACATCGTTAGAAATACTATGTCGTGAGGAAAGTGGCTAGAAATGCTTACTTTGCGAAGAAATTTTTATCTTTTTAATAATTTTATTCTTTAATAAATTTTGAAACCATAGTGACAATTATAATTATTTTTATGTTTACAAACAGGTAATTTTAGATTCACGATATAATGTAATAACTAAGAGTTGGGAAACAGCGACGATAGACTAAGAGTATACAGGATGTCTCACCTAAATCTGCGACCTCAAATATCTCCAAAATGTGGGTTATCACTAATTACAGCTCAAGTTTTCATTTTTCTAAAACAATCATATATGTTCCATTTAAAAAAAACATTACTTGGTGTTGGAAGTATTATTTGATTACCTTTATGGAATGTGCATACTTTCTCATCGTGTATGACTTGTACTTTCCTGACCAATTGAAATGTTCATATTTTATTTCATTTCGGAGATATGAGGTCACGGAGTTACGTGGGACACACTGTATATATTTTTCGTGAAAACCACCCTAATGCCGTCGATACTGTTGAGTTAAATTTTACATACTTTTATATAGCATAACATGGTTATTAAGAGGTATTTATAATTACTTGATTTGTAATTGAGTGTATTTTTGTTGTGCTAAATATTATTCGCGTTATTTAAAAAATTAGAAATTTAAAAAGAAATATGTAACATTTCATTTCAAATTACAACAAAATTATTAATCCTTGTAATTAAACATGCACTGGATATATATTTAGTATCTCTTAATTCGTTTAGTTAATAGAGCATTCAACAGAAATTATCTGGCAAAATTCACTTTCTACATTTTTAATTTTGCTTTAAAATTACATGTGTTGCGATTTTTTCTAATAGATAATATTACCATACTTAGCATGCTGACACTTTGCACTGCTACCGACATATTTTAGGTTGTCATTTAAGCACCGAGCAGCCACGGTCGATCTACTCGACGTTGGCAGCAGGAGCAGCAAGGTTGATTTTAATCAAAATTAAGAACCATTTTTTATATAAACATGTCTAATAATTTTTCAAATATAGGGCAGTCTATGCTATGCTAATGTTCTTTAAAACCTTGTTGAAACATCTTTGGAAAATGCTGAACTTGAATACCAAATTGGGTATTTAACCCTGTCTTGTGTGCTGAGCTACACTTTTCACACAAATATCTTTGCCGAAAAAAATTCGGGAGGTCAGAGTTCTCAAAACATGTATTTCGGGTGAAGTTTTGGCATCGAATTTTGCTGGGAATGCAATGTTTATACTTAATATAGGTAAGCAGAAGTGAAACACTAGAACACCGATGTGTGTAAATCGGACATCACAATGAACGTTCCACAAGATATGGTCTTGCATTGAATATCAATTATGAAGCCACCTCTGTTCTACATTAATTTGGTAAACAATTATAATGAGTGTAAGGTCAAGCTACTGGGAAGTGGAGCGCACAGCGGGAAATTTACGTCAAATATCAAACATAATAGAAAATTACACAATCAACAAATGTGCCCAGTTAATTGTTGCAAACTGTTACGTGTTTAACTTCTATGTTTGCTGCATTCATACTTCACGCCACTAAAATGTAAAGAAAGGAGGAGTAGCAACAGTGACTTATGACCTTTCCTCCCCATAAATAGTGAACTAATGGAACAGTTTTGTCAAGTACATATACCGGGTGTCACAGAATTAGACCGACAAACTTCGCTGGACAATTGCAACTATGTCGTAGCACTGTAGGAACAATTCTGCAGGGAATGTTGTTGCATATTTTCACCTTGGAAAGCTCCACGCAATGATGCCTGAAGACAGCAATTTTGTTAATGGTATCTTTAAAAAACTGAAAGCTATGTACTGTTTGTATCCCATGCCATGAGCACAGATGAAGTAATTTTCACATTAAGCAATTATTTAACTGTCGAAATTCACATATTTGGGCCTTCAAAAATCCCCATGTTGTATTTCAGAGGCCACATCAAACAGATTTGGACCGATATTGTGGATAACTTCTTAACAGGACCATATATTTTGCCGGCACCACTCAATGATTACAATTTGTCTTATCTAATGGAAACAGTTCCCCTTGATATCACACAAGGCAACTAATGAGGTACCAGTTGCTTAGGGCTATCACTGGATAGGTAGAGGTGGACCCACTACCTAGCCCGCACGCTCTCCTGGCCTTATTCCACTTGACTTCTGTTTGTGGGAGCACATGAAGGCTGTAGTGTATGAAACACCTGTTGAATCTGAAGAGGACATTGTGTCACCAATAACCGGCGCAGCTGACGAAATCAGAGTTTGTCGGTCTAACTTTGAGATAACCTGTGTAATTACGTACTAGAGTGCCATGACTCGTAAATAGGTATGGAAAGATAGAGAAAGAGTGAAAAGCTCAATTGAATAGCCGTGCTCTGAGGATCCGTGGTTCAAGTCACGGCTACGGCATTGAGGTTTTCAGTCTGACTAGCTTTCCATACTTTAACCTACACACGGCCGGTGTGAAGGAACAATTAATTTCGTAAAAAGGTGCAAGAAACAATTACAAAGAGCAATTATATGAGATCTGCAATAATAATCATTCATACACAGCATTTAAAGGAAACCTTATTAATATAGTAACAGTCTTTGTAATTTAACACAATTTCGTTTTCTTTCACGCCAACTGCTCCATACACATTAATTTTTTATAAATGTAATATCCAATGAAACGTTTCACCAAGTTAAATGTTACAATTCTCATTCACAACATAAATGCATTATTTTGTAAATTGGTTATTCATCTAACACATTTTTAAGTTGTATTTATTACCCGCTCTTAAGGTGAGAATGGGAGGAGCTATTTTGTAAAGCTACAAATGAAGTTTTTTGTCTAACACCTTCGATACATAGACAGCAGCTTGTCCCAGTAAAAGTTCGCTCCAAACTACACGATACACGAAACAACCCGATCATATTGTGCAAGTACTAAGGTATTGCACTAAGCAAATATTTTCTACCGTCTCCATTATGTTTGTGCATGCTAGTATCATATGCAGTACACAGTGTTGTCAGATAAATGCTTAATACCTATTAAATAAAAAACATAGATCTGGCAGCATCATAGGTACACAGAGTAAACAGATCAAATATCCCGTTTCACACCTCACACATTCTTGTCCACTTCTGGTGCTCAGGCAATATACAAATTGTTTCGGAACGACAGCGAACGAATATAGCCGTTTTGTAGTTTATAACTCAACCAGTCCGAATTTCTTCGTCACAGCTTCGCAATTCTCTTAGGTATAATTCTATTTTATGATTAGGCAGCGCAGGAACCACTGCTGTGCGAACCTTAAAAGTTATTAGGACACACTGGTCACGGAAACAAAACCATTGCTCCTTGCTCGTTATCAGTGACCCTAGCCTCGTTTTCAGGTCAGTTGGCTAATAATTCCGACAGTTCCATGATTTGTACACTGCTTTCAACCACTTACTGTAAAATAAACAGCTTTCTTTTGAGTTACAAATGCTTTATTTAGTATTATTAAATAGTAATGCTTGTATCAGTGAACAAGGCAACTTTATCTGCAAGTCTTTGATATTACTTTCTGTTCTTTTAATCATTCAATGCTTCCATCCTTAATCTAACATTAACTTCCCTCTAAAAGGTTTACTGTCCGTATGTTCACCAGCTTATTTACAATCATCGACTGTTATAACAATGTTGGAATACGTTAAACACCCATAAACAAATGAATGAAGAATACCTTCTTTATTGCGGTTTCATGAGCCAAAGAACCTCTTAATAGTAGCAAGCTACCTGGAGTATGTCGGTATGTTTACAAACACTTACAGCAGGTGGCACGGTGTGTCAGCTACATGTCAACTTTTTTCCTGTAACTGCCCAATCCACACTTATTCTGGAGCGTTATTTATGCGGCTCTATTGGCGGCAAAACTTTATGTATGTGTCACATAGAAGCTCTACAACTACTTCTATATTTTCGTTCGGTGTCATTTCGGATCAGCCTGTATAGTATTCACTCTATTGCACTTGTGTGAAGAGACACTAATATGCCTTGAGCCTCTCGTCAGAAGTCAGTCTTCTCCCGGCACAAATCAGTAATTCGTCCTATATTTCAGTTGAATTTTGTTATTTCTGGAGCTTTCATTACAACAAATATATTGCTGGCACAAAGATTGTTTTAAAGCAATCAAATCAATTACGAATTTTGACATGAACGTAACGTGCAGAACTTCCGATCTTGTGTGCGATAAGCAAGTGACAGCAGATCAATTTGAAGATATCCATGGACTAAGCAGTTGACTAGTAGATTTTGTGATGACCCCGAACTCATTTGGCAATTTTAGTGTGCTACCGATAAAGAATTTTCAAAAGAAACGAAGCATTCACACAACTTTCAAAACACGTTCAATATAATTTGTTTTTCAACACTTTCTAACGGTTTCTTGCTGTGATATTTACATATTGCACGAGGGCAGCCATATTGTACAACTAATCCCCTCACTTCCTTGTGCTATTAAACCGCACAAGCGCAGCGCGTACTCTGGTTAACACTTGCAAATTACGCTTACTATATGAAATAATTGATTGTTGCATTTTTAATACTATAAAGCTTTTACGTAAACTTTAAGAATTCTATGCGAACTATATTGTTCATCCGCATTAAGTTACAAGGCTAAATAACCAATCATGTCGCAATCGTACACGTGCTTTTGTTTACATCTTTCCATAAACTAAGGACAGCGCCGGTGTAGCTTATTTGTAGCTGGACCCTCCTTATAAAGGTTTCCCCACAATTGAGTGGATTTGTAGCTTAGAATTTTTAAATGTCTGTTAGATAACATGCAGGTTAATGAGGGTGCCACTAGATAGCACATGACTTAATTCACACCTTTTTGCGACCGCGTAACCGGTAGGTCCATCCAGAAAAACAAGGCGTAAAATATATGTTCCTTATTAACTCTGGCATCCATCCATCCATCTATTTATCTATTTATTTATTCAATGCTCAGACATTTGATACATAGTCATTAGCCTTCTAACTTCCCAATACAATTGTCCATCTGACATCCCGTCACAATATTGCAGTCTTTCGCAGATTTTTAGATGCTCCCAATTAGTGGTGTTTTCTCTTTGATACAACAGACTTCGGTGAGATGAAGATTCCAATTCTCTGTAGGTGTTACGCAAGGCAGTCATGGCCGGTAATTTTTTGGAACGCTGCCACCGTTTCCCTTCGTGGTTATTTAGGAAGTGCTCTCTTATCTTCTAATGGTATAATATGTTTTTCCTTTTCCTTGCGTCAAGTGGTCATAAAATTTCTTGAATTTATTGTTAATGACTCTTAATTGAGATGTAGGATAATTTTGGGCAACTTGTTAGAAAGATCTTTGTTCCTCTTTTTGGCTAAGAAGTCAGCCATTTAATTTCCTTGGATTCCTGTATAAGATGGTATCCCTGAAAAGCTGTTTCAATTCCAGCTTCAGTAATTGAGAAAATGGAGAATTTTATTTATTTATGCAAGCACTTATAAGAGTTTAGAAGGATGTTATCACCTGTTATATCTATAGAGAGAAAAAACAAGTTCTTTATTTAACGAAAAACAAAGCATATTACTTATTATGCAGTTATTTGAATTAAGAATCATTTAACCTGACACACGCTCGAGTGTAAAACTACCGTCAGCTGTGAAATAAAAATAAATACCATACCATTGCTCCGGAACCCATTTACAGAATTTGCATTTCAATTTTATGTTAGTGATATGCACTTTGCATTTTCCATTTGGCTCTTGAAGGCATTTTCGCCACATCGCTAATTAAAATAAAAGCAGGAATTATATTTGTTAAAGTGTACAAAAAAATTTCCACCTCTAGAACTCAAGTGAAAAATAATAGTACCTCACTGGAGAAATCCTCTCTCTTGTTTATGTATTTTAGATAGTAACAGAGCTCTATGAGCTTCGGGTGTGGTGTAGGTTTCATAATAGATCTAATCTAGTTTAACATGGCAATCACGTCCATATCACGTTAGGATAAGATCCAGAGTGGTATGCAACCGGGATTCAAACCCAAGACAAGCCGCCTTCCATTAATCCCTCGATTCCCACGTTAATCTCATTAGAGTTTGACATGTCCATAGCACCTCACTGATAGTGTGTCCCTGGATCCCTCCCCCCCATCTGTTCGAGATCTAATTCTATTCCAACACAAGCCACAAACCACTTGAGCTTGTCTACACTTATGTATCTGACAGAAGACCTTGGATTTCGGTGTTCCTCTAAAGTAATAGAAAGTAGTTAACTCTGCGGATTATTTGTCTAAAAACTGAATATACGAAGGGCACTATATATTTTGAGCCTAATAGTTGAAACTAAATAATTTATGATGGAGGACTGCTTTGTTGTTTTTAAAAATATTCTCCTTTGTGATCAATGTACTTTTGCATCAGTTTGAATCATTTCTCAAAACATTTATCCAGTCTTTATGAGACACCTTCAAACATGTTTCTGAAAGCATCAACGGCTTCTTTTGCCGATGAAAATCGTTCTCCGCGATTTATTCTTAATGTACGGGAACAAACCCAAGGCTTTGGGCGCCAAATTAAGAATGTATGGGAGGATGACACATGTATTCGATTTTTTGAGCCTTTAAATACCCTCGCATTGTCTTGGTGAAGAACGATTCTACGGTTCTTTTTGGTTTTTCTTACTTCACCGAAGACTTCTAGCAAACAAATTGTTGTATACCATTCGGAATTGACCGTTTTACATGTTGCGACATGGTCAGTTTTGCTGAGAAAGCAGCGCCATTTGCTTCGAAGTGCTTTGAGTGCAAATAACTTTTGTTGGATTTGCTTAATCTTGAAAGACCCATACTGCGGACTGCTGTTTACATTCTGGCTCAGATGTATAGATTGATGATTCGTCACATGTTACAATCTTATACACGTCTTTTGAGGCACATTGTCTTTATTGAGCATTTTTTTACACCAATCGACAATGGCAGTTTTTGAGATTGCGTCAAATTATGAGGGAATCAACGGGAGTGAACCTCCTTCAAGGCTAAATAATCACGAAATATTTTATACGAGGGCTATCCAGAAAGTAGATTACGTTTTGGAATAAAAAGTAAACAAAGTATAGGAAACAAATTTTATTATATACAGATGGAAGCCACACTCAAATACTACTTTTCGACATAGTCACCATTCAAATTAAGGCATTTATCGTAGCGATGTACGAGCTTGGAAATTCCTTCGTCGAAAAATTCGGCCGCCTGCGCCTTCAACCACTTCGTTACCTCTTCTTGCAGCTGTGCGTCGTCATCAAAACGCTGCATAGCCAGCCACTTCTTCATTGCTGGGAATAGGTGGAAGTCGCTTGGTGCCAGGTCGGGACTGTACGGCGGATGAGGAAACAACTCCCACTTAAAAGATTCAAGAACTTCACGAGTGACATTTGCCGTGTGGGGCCGGGCGTTGTCGTGAATCAACAAGATCTTAGAGCTCAACATTCCTCTGCGCTTGTTTTGAATGGCTCTTCTGAGTTTTTGGAGAGTTTGGCAATACCTTTGAGAGTTTATTGTAGTGCCTCTTTCCAGGAAGTCCACCAAAATCACACCTTTTCTGTCCCAAAAAACAGTCGCCATCATCTTCCTTGCCGACATTGTTTGCATGCATTTCTTGGGTTTTGGGGAGAACTTGTGTGCCCCCACTGCATTGATTGCAATTTCGTTTCACAGTTCACGTGTATCACCCATGTTTCGTCACCAGTAACGATGTGATCGAGTAAAGAGTCACCATCCTTATGGTAAACGTCCAAAAAGTTCAACGCTGCAGGCATTCGCTGATTTTTGTGATCCTCTGTCAAGATTTTTGGAACCGATCTTGCACAAAACTTGTAGTAACCAAGCTTTTCGCTGATGATTTCGTGCAACAAACTTCGCGAAATTTGTGGAAAACTCAAAGAAAGTTCCGTTATTGTGAACCTTCGATTTTCACGGACTTTAGCATCGACTTTTTCGACAAGTTCGGCAGTCACTATGCTGGGTCTCCCACTTCGATCTTCGTCGTGAACATTGGTTCGGCCATTTTTAAATCTGATGACCCACTGACGCACTCCACCTTCAGTGATAATGTTGTCCCCATACACTTCACAAAGCTGCCGATAGATTTCTATCGGTTTACAGTTTTTTGCAGTCAGAAACCTTATTACTGCACGCACCTCGCGTGATTTTCAATTAACGCAGACACTTCAAACCGCCACAGTATCTGAACGGAGCACAGCACGAACCTCTCACTAGCACGGCTAGATGCCGACTGAGCTGCGCAACGCTCTGACCCCAAGATGGCCGCGCTAGCCCCGCCCCTAGCGGAAACAGACGAAAACGTAATCTACTTTCTGGATAGCCCTCGTATATGCTGGTAGAACTAATGCCCAGGGTTGCCTCAATCTCGCAATATGTCACATGACGATCTTGCATTATTAGCTTCCGCACAGCATCAATGGTTTCTGGCACAGAAACCGATTTTGGACGACCTGCATGACCTACATCATTCAGCGAATGGCGGCCAGTTTAAATTCGTTATACCAGTGTTTCATAATTGCAAAAAGTGGAGTTTGGTCGCCAAATGTGGAAGTTAGTTAATCGATGCACCCTTGTGTTGATAATCCACGTCGAAATTCGCAATAAATCCTTTGCGAACATTTTCACGAGGACCGGTGCCCACTCAACAACGTGAGGAAAGTGAGGAGCTTAGGCTAGGAAAGCGACCCTGGTCACGTAAACCAACGTTTCGGCTGGGGGATGCCGAGATGCTGACCACATCTCCCCGTGTCGGTGGTTGATCGCCCACCTCTACCGTGCGTAGGTGGGCGTGAGGCCGGCAGTCGGTTTGGTAGGCCTTGGCCCTCTTAGGGCTGTCGCACCACTATTAAGATTATGGTCAACCATGCCAAATGTTCTACTGGAAACGTGAGATGGCATCTACAACATTCAGGGTTGGCAAGGCCCAAAGTATAAATAGCGTCCCTCGTATTAACTGTGGCGGGATTCCTCCTTTGCATTTCTGTATCAAATTAACTTCCATACAAAGCTGTTTCAGTCGATCATCAATTCTGTTTCCGTATATATTTTTATTTTGCAATCCACGGTTCACATAGAGCAAGATGACTTCACGGAGATGTATACGGTTCGCATTCGGTGGGTATCGAAATTGATTTACGTTGAAACTACCATTCTGTTCTTCGGCTTTTTTGAGATTTTCTCAGGTCGGTAGACAAATGACTTGAATTTTCTTCCCCACTTCACTTCCGTATGTTTCAGAAACGAAAGTGTGGGAGAGCGGACGGCATGGCGAGGCGTATGACGGTAGAATTAGCTTTGAGTATATGCCCGCAATGTGACGAACTACAAATGATATTTCCATGGGGAGGGACATTATCGGCCTCCGAGCGTTTAGATTTCACACATTCAACATTAAGGACTCCGCCTGTGCCCGAACTGGCAGTTATCGTCTTTATCTTTCGCTTCATGTCACCCTTCCGTAGGAACAATATGTATGCGGGTTGACATCTAACCTATTGTACTCCAATGACTATATCACTTAAATGTATTTTGATCTGCAAACTCCTCAAAGTAGTTTTAGCTACTATGTGTCATGAAAAACAGCTAGTATAAGGATAAACAGCAGGACTATGTAACTGAATGCGATGTATGCAAAGAGCTAATATATAATCTAGGTTTATGAAGCAACATAACTATTGCTCTTCAGCATTTACACCTTGGTGTCGTCTTGATATTATAGTCAAGCACGAAACATTTTTGATAAATCCGTTTATATGATACAGTTTGAAATTTTGAAGTAATCATTTAAGGATACCAATGACTGAAAATTTGAAATCCTGAACTAATAACGCTAGATTTTTAAGATTTATATCATAGATGGAACTTAGTGAAAATACGATACAGCCCAAATTTTATGAATTTCACTTTGATAGTTTGGAAAATATGGTCAAACTTATTTATTTTTGGTTACCTCACCTGAAAGGTCCCTCGCAACAAAATAACTTAAATTTTGGTCTAATATTTTAACAACAGGTTCCCAATATATCCGTTCTTTGATTTTGTTCTAGGTTTCTGTCAATAACTTTAGGTTACAGAAGTTTTTAAAGTTACGGATATGGCTTTTTTGCCCAAAATTTGAACTTTTTTGTGTGTTCAAGTAAAGAAAGTGCGCTTAAATGCATCTCCGAATAAAACCTAAGGCATCGTAAATGATGAAAAACAGAAGGCGGGAAAACAAGGATAAAGGATTAGAATTCGTATCTAACACTAATATTCAAGTAACTTAAAAATGATTAGAGCACTTAAAAATGACTTGCAGAGGCTATCTACGCATTTTTTGATTTCAGGAAGGTTTAAACTATTTTATAGACTAAAAACAGGAAAACGTGATGTTTTTGAAAATGATCATGTAATTTCAGTCATACATATCCACTCACGCTCCAACACTACCGCTACGGAAGGCAAATGAACATCGCAATCCAATGAATATCATGACGATCAGAAAGTAAAACACAATACCATATATTTATAAAATGTATTTATAAATATCCATGAATGTTTCATAATAGTATCTTCCTTTTAACCCTTGTGGATATCATAAATAACAATTTATTTCTTATTGTTAAATGTTAAGACACATGGCCACCCCTGTTTCCAAAATGTGTACGGCTTTGTCTGCTTTATTTAGTCCACGAACTGAGTTGAAGTGGGCGAGATTATCGATTTAAACAAACCCACGCTTCCTTAAGTAATCTCCAAGTATAACAGAGGAAGCAAATAGATGTGCGAGAAAAGTAAAA
This sequence comes from Mantis religiosa, assembly GCA_030765055.1. NCBI lineage: Eukaryota > Metazoa > Arthropoda > Insecta > Mantodea > Mantidae > Mantis > Mantis religiosa. The sequence continues at coordinate 41,496,952 of CM060958.1, read as the reverse complement.
ATAGCTAATTCCGTATTTCCTCGAGCATTTTAGTGACTAATGGGCATCTGCTGACATGCTAACAACAGTTAACATGACATCCGAAACTTCAGGTTTACGCTTCCTTTAGTTTTATTTTCGTTTCCTCATTCGGATATAGGGAGTTTCGTCTTACTTGTATGGAGCAAAGAAAAAGCAGAGGAGGGATTCTGGCAAAGAGCACAGCACGATATGACAAACGCCTAATTTAAATTCCTATTTTATTAAATAGGATTTAAAAACCATATGGCGTACCAGCCCAAAGTAGGCCTAAATCTGCCAACCCGACTGCCAATCGCAAGGCCGAGGTCGGCGATCATCCAACCGATACTTGGAGATGTGGTCAGCATCACGGCACCCTCAGCGGAAAAGTTGGCTTTCTAGACTAGGGTTCGCTACCTACCATAGGTTCTCAAATTCCTGATGGCGCTAAATGGGCACCGGTCCTATACCCGGACTTAAAATCCCCGTTGCCCCAGGCTGGACTAAATAGGATCTGCGTAGGCTATTACCAGAATAAAAATAGAGTGAAGTAACAAAAAAAAAAAAAAAAAAAAAAAAAAAAAAAAAAAAAAAAAAAAAAAAAAAAAACGTACGAGGGCTGTTCAATAAAGAATGATCATAATTTTTTTACGATCATAATTTTTCGCACTAAAATTCATTCTTATTATATTCTGTTAGCTTAATGGGAAATAAACACGCCGTAGTAGTTTAATCTTGGCACTCCTGGTTCCCGCCTGTGAGAACCAGGCAAGTTCAGACATTTGCAGTATCGCCTACCGCTGCAATAGAGGTAACACGCGAGGAACAATATGCGGCTTCGAAATTCAGTTCAGACATATACAATGTTACATTAGGCCTACGGAGAGTCTGTTCTTTCCTACAGCACAACTCGAAGGTGGTTTAAAATGTTTAAAGAGGGGAGACAATCAATTTCAAAGATAGGTGGACCCGGTGCTCCAGTTACTGCTCTTACGGAAGAAAACATACACTGCTGCTGCCATTGTGAGAGAGGATCAACGAATTATCTTAAGATCACTTTCTGAAGTACTGAACATTTCATTGGGTGCCACCCACACGTTAGTGAGAGAAACGTTAGACATGAGACGTGTTTGTGCACGATGGGTTCCAAGACTGTTGATTCCCGAACAAAAGGACATTTGCATGCAGGTCTGCATGCAGTTAAAGTTGATGTTAGAGGAAGATACGGACCTTCTTTCAAACGTAGTCGCTGCTGATGAAGCTTGACTACATCATTTTGATCCTGAGAGCAAACAGTGATGCTCAGTGTGGAAATCTCCTTCATCACCAACCCCCCAAAAATTAAGTGGTGTCTTCTGCTAGGAAAGCTATGGTTATCATATTCTTTGATATTTATGGAATTTTATATTATCATGTCGTACCTGCACACACATCAGTAACTGGAAAATACTACAAGGATGTCCTGAAAACATTGCAAATCCATATCAGGCGCAAAAGACCCCATTTCCGTGAAGCAGGCTGGATGCTGCACCACGATAATGCGCAGCCGCATATTGTAAATGTTGCTGAATATCTTGCAAAAATCAACGTGAGGTGCTTCCCTCACCATCCCTATAGTCCGGATTTAGCCCCATGTGACCTTTATCCGTTCCTTAACTTGGAGAAACTCCTTCGTGGAAGGCATTATCCATCATCAGAAGTAGTAGTGAAGGCTGTGAAGGTGATTTTGAAGGATTTCTCAAAAAATGGCTTCCAGCATGCATTTGAAGACTGGAATAAACGCTGGGAAAAGTGCATTGCATTCAGGGGAGACTATTTTGAGAAGGACCATCAAAATTTTGAGAATGGGTGAAGGTACGTTGTCAGAAAGAACTGTGATCATTCTTTATTAAACAGCCCTCGTACTTTTGAAGAATGTTGACTTTTCAGTACGAATTCAGAAAATATATTTTATAAGAGTCCGTTGCACTCGCTTAACTTTTTCTATGCATTATTCTAAATAAACATTTGCAGAAATTATCATATTGCCCATTTCCTTGTGCAAGAGGAATATGTGAATACAGTATACTTTAAGCGGGAATCTTTAATGATAAGTCTGCAACAAATAGTGAAATCTTTTACTACGTGGAAGCATATCGCAAGGAATGTGTAACAACGGCGTTGTTTTCCTGGGTCTATCGCACATATATGGCGAGACAATGTACATATGTTCATCTGTTCAGATGCAGTCATGTCTTCTGGACAGCAATGTGTCGTACATTGACAGGCGTGAGAAATCATATTTAACGTGATAGAATTATTGTGATCTGAAGAAAGAAAAGGGAATCAAAATCCCTTTCGTCAGAAGCGACAGCACGGGTAGCTACAATACTAAAATAAATTTGCATATATGATAATTGGCTAATCTCTCATATCAGATGCATAGTTCTGTCATGTAGTACATAGCAACCGAGTGGGATGGCTCAGCGGTGTCATCTGAGGCCCAAATTTGGGAGGCCCGGGTTCGATTCCCGTGGCCGACCTACCTGACCCATGAGGTTTTCGTAGGTTTTCCCGGGTCGCTAGGCGAATGCTGGATAGCTTAATTACATCTCACGAATTTCCTGTCCCTCCATTACATCTCCATTATCATTTCATATCTTTCATCTGGTGGTGATCTATTTCAGGATAGAATTGTCGGTGGGTGTCTCGGTGGTGCATGGTAGGATGATATGCTCTGAGGAAAAGTACTGCCTCCTCCGGTAGGTGGGTTGCCGGTTTCCGCTCCTCTGCTGGAGCCATTTCGGTACCGCCAGCCAGGGACCTCTGGACCTCGGATCGCCTGCCTTGGTACCATTAGGGCTTGGCTGCTGGGCTCGTTGCCGTGCCGCTGTAGGGGAGTGAGTTCGTTGCCCTCGCCTGTCGGGGAGGTCTCTATCCAAGTAAACTGCAGGGACCTTGCCCTCTGTACTGTCGTGACACCTTGGGTCGACTGCCCTCTGTCTCCTTCGCCTCATCCTTCCTCCCTTGGGGGCCAACATACCGAATCCCCTCCGTAATTAAATCCCAATTCCAGTACATAGCAAGTTGCTATGTGATAGCTTTTATTTTTTTTATTTTTGTATTTTTTTCATTTTTTAAATTTTTTTATTTTTTTCATTTTTTAAATTTTTTTATTTTTTATTTTTATTTTATTTTATTTTTTTTATTTTTTTTATTTTTTTTTTTTTTTATTTTTTGCTTGGCAAAGGGATAAAGTCTGACCTTTACACTTACTCTTGTACATATTGTAGTTAAAATACCTAGCGTTGTATTTTATTATTTTTTGCAGTACTTGATTTTTAAATTAGCCATTGTGAAGAGGTATTTAGTTGGTAAACTAAATTTACAATAGAATTTGTCGAGTGCTATAGCAACAAAGTTAAGAGGTCATTAATACTTACGGTTGCATTTTGTAATATTTACGAGACTTGTAGGAAGTGACGTAACATCCAATAGCATACTACTTGCGGTACCAATAGGAAATGACGTAATACTCAACGGAATAGTAGCAATTTTTATTTATTATTGATTTTTACGACCTTTCTCGAGTTTTGAAATCTTGAATATGCCTTCTCGACCTGATAAGTATTACTACCGCAGCATTTGAGAACAATGTTAACACTTTACTGTCAAATAGTGACCAAAAACCAGTTAAGACATAAATTAACTACCTTACATATAATTTCATTTATTACCTTTAGGAGGAAACTTGATTTAAGAGCAGTAACATGCATATGATTTGAAGTTACGTCTCCCAAAATTCTTATTCTAGTGTCTTCCTCTGAATAAACTAACCACGAAAGCACTACATAAATGTCAAAGTAGACATGTACCCTTAATTAACAGAGAAAATGAAAATTAATGTGGCAGTCATATTCTAAATATCACAAAAACTGCAATTATTTTCCCAATAATTGGAAACGCTGGCGTTTAATTATAACACAAGGACAGAGTATGTGGAGGCGTTGTGAATTCATGCCTGTTGTCATAATTATTACGAGGTCTTACTCAGAAAAGTAGTAATAACACGCTTTACCACAATTGTGTTACCAAAAATCTGTCACCACAATTTTTTCAGACTGCACATTTATTACAAATTGTTGTTGGGTGAAACATTACACATTCCAAATAGTTCTAATGATTCGTCGTCTTTGTCGGTTTGACGCATGCGTGTAAATCACAGCAACGATATTACGCTACCCATGATGCGTGGGTATTGATGTATCCTCCTATGGCCAAGTGTTGCTATCAATCCTTGTTCCCTAGCAACTCCTCTCTTCCTTTCTTGGAAAACAGGGAACGTGAGGTATCGCGATTTCATAAATGTCATCATTAACACTTATATTATTCTTGCTACATTGTTTCGTCATTATGTAACAAACAAAAGTTATTTTTATGTCTTCATTAAAGATGGATAACGGATGCTTAAGGAACCAACTTTGAAGGTAGATTCTTATGAAGAGGGCCAAAAAAACTAGTCTTTTGAGAACGGTCTCCATCACAGATTTCTTTTCCTGGGGTGTGTAATACAGGGCTATTCAAAAATAAAGAACAGATTTCAAGCATTTATTTCTTCCAAACTACAAATTCAAACGTTCATGGAAAGAAGTTTACAATTTTATATTATGCACGACAGATGTCAACACGGTAGCTCGTTTCTTGCCACACACGAATAAACTGGTCTCCAGTTATCGAATTCACAGCGTCAACAATTTGATGCTGTAGATCTTCAAGAATGTCGAGCATGGGCGGGATAAAAGCATGGTCTCTAAATAAAAATGAAATTTGCAAAAAGAAAAGCGCGGGTCGTCCTCGCACATCGGACGAGGATGTAAAGCGTATTCGTACACTACGAAAGGAATTCAAAGAAATCCACATCAAGAGCAAGTGTAAAACTTAACATTTCTCAACCAATGGTATGGCGAGCTACAAAATATGTGTGGTCCTGAAGCCATACAAACAGCAGTTATTGCAAGTATTGCACCTTGACGAACACGAGGTATTGTTTTTGTAATTTACGTCCTCCAACGTTTAGTTATATCGGACGATGAATGGAATGGGTGAAATGATGTTCAAATGAGCCCAGGTTCCATAGAGCTTAGAGTTAACCGACATTCGTCTTTCAGGATAAGGAAAAAACCCGGAAAAACCCTAATCCAGATAACTCACCCTGACCGAGATTCGAACTCGGGACCTCTTGAACGTAAGACAGACACGTTACTATCACGCTACCGAGCTGGGCACTCCTTTCCTTTAACCATACAAATTTTAATATATGAATAATTATAGATATTTACCATTAGGATAGCCCTTCAATACATTTGTATGCTTGTTTCCTTTTAATAGCAATTTTAAATCCTCCTCTTGCAAAATATTACTAAACGTTGTTAATTTTCGTGTTACTTTTCTAACTTGTATCAGTTCTATCTTCTTTAAATTTCTTAGTTCAGTCTGGATCTTCTTAACCTCACATTTTAAGATCTTTCCTGTAAACTTCTCCCCTTTCCCTAGTGCGGTTATTAGCTTCACTTGTCGCTTTTTTGACGTTTCTTCCATTACTTATTAATTTGTCTCGTATGTCTCCCCTGGTCTCTCAGATTCTCCCCTCTACCTCCCTTGACATCTCACTATTCCTTCCTGCATTTTATCTCGACACGTTTTTTGATTTATTCATCCTTGGGAATACGTTCTTCCTGTCAATTTTCCTTGCCTAGTTCTCATTTCTCTTCTAACCTCTTTTGTTTCTACAGTTGTTTCACTCTGCAATTGCTTCATTGCGATTATTTCCTCTGCTTCATCCATACTATTTCGACTTAGTATTTTCCACATAGATGCATCACTTGTTTTATTTTTCATTCCCCTGACCAACATTTTTAGTTTCCCGTTTCCTCTTCTGTTAGAACTAACTTTACTCGCACATGTTACCTATTCTGCTATGTCTCTGCTTTGTGGTCATTTCCTCCGGATAACAAAGTCATCAACTTTATCTGTTCCACTCCTGGTCTTTAAGCTAACGAACAAAGTGGTGGAAATATGACAAGCTTAGGAAAGGAAGTTACGGTTTAGTAAGTAATGCAAGGTCAGTTCTAGCTTAGGAATGCAAATTACCAGTTAGGTTCAACAATGATCTTGTTTGCTTAGCAAATTTATTTTACTAAAGATGTACAGTAAAGGCATTACAACATCATAGAAAATTGTAATACCTCTAAGTACTCAGCCACCTCACGAACTACGTCACAAGCTGTAAGAATCCTGACGAGAAATGATTTCTTTGTCTGAAACTGATCTTTTGGAGCCTTTAATATGCCCCCACAAGAAAACATCAGAAGGCGTCAGATTAAAGAAACACGTTGACTATGTAAATGGACTTCAACTTCCGATTCAAGATCTAGGATTTGCATTTAGATAACGCACATGAAGGCAAAAGTGTGTGGCATCCATTTCATCACTATCTGATCGTCTTAATCTTGGGTATCTGTCGACCCAGTTCCTCAATTCAAAGTAAGCTTACATTTGCAATATTATTCCATTTACTTCACTACAAGCCTCTATATACTCCTTAAGTTTATGTAGCAGCTTTTGAATCCCCTGTATCTAGATGTTTTGCACTCACATGACATTCTCAACTTACTATAGACAAAACTTATTCTTGTACTAATTGTTAAGTAATTTTTTAAAATAAATCCGCCATTATTTTAGATTTAGTTGCGTATGATATGGCACAAGCTAAAACGATGTTCAAACATTTAAAAACCTTCGCTATTCCAATGTTTCCAATTTCTGTTATTTCTTCATAGACAATAGACATACGCCTGTATGATGAATTCCTATTTGCGAAAGTCAAAAGAATCTTAAAATACGAACGAATAACAGAGAATATCTTGGAAAGAGTTAATTACACAAAATTATTTTGTGTTTTAACAACAGCTATAATTTGTATAGTACTATTTGGTCAATTTGTTAATATTAACCAGTTATGACTTCATAGGCTGCACCAAAAAGATTCAAGGCATCGATTTTATTTTGCATGATAATTTCGTAAACGTACTGTGGTTTAATCACTTATGATAGAAACAGGAAGAAGCATTAACAGATTAACAGCAACAATTAAGACAGGAGTTAGATAAGATTGCCCCTTTTCGCCACTTACTTTTATATATATGAACGATGTCATCTCAAAATGACAGACAAGCTTAGAAAACCATTTTAAAATAAAAAATACTATGCTAGATAATATTTTATACACAGATGACCAAGTTCTAATATGTAGCTCTAAAAACAATCCACAAAAGGCCATATATCTGTTAAATAATTTATGCAAAGAGTGTGCAATAAATTTAGCTTTTGGTGCAATGCAAACAATTGGAGCAAAGATATTGGAAGATATAAGATTATAAAACAGGTCAACCATTTTAACTGTTTAGGCTGCAATGTTTTATATTATAAAATTTAGGATATAAATAATAGGAGTAATAGATTTAACAAGAAATGCGGTACCATAAAAAGGTACCTATCTGAAGGCCACTAGAAAATAAAACTAAAATTTTACAAAATAATGGGAGTGCCCATGCTCTTATTTGGTTCAAAATGTTGACACTTCATGAAAGCGAAGAAATGTAAATAGAAGCAGAAATGGAATTCCCAAATATTGTTGCAGGTTACACACTATTTGATAGAGAAGTGCTGACATAAGAATAAAACTTGGTGTGTTCAATTTAACAGAGAAGATAAATGAATATAGAACCAACTGGAAGGAGCATGCGGAAAGAATGGGCAAGTATCGCATACCAAAAGTGCTGTAACCCCAAAGGGAAAACAAGCATTGGCAGACCAAGGAAGTGATGGCTACAGCAACATCTCAATGTTTGAAACCTGATAAGTCATTTTAGGCTTCAACCCTGTGAATGATGATAATCAAAATTGTTAAAAGACAAAGCGAATTTCTAGGAGAACATCGCATCGTATCTTGAAACATGCTGGCTACGTACCTATTAGGTTTGATTTTTAATAAACTTTTCGTTTAGAGTGGTATTTTTGATGTCAATATTTGGGTGTAATGCAATACTTCCTCTACTATTAAGTTCTTGAATGAATGATTGAATGAATAATTAATTCATGCAATTTCCTTTTTACAATCCTTTACATTATCCCTTATAATTCATAGATAGTCAACATGAAAAATGCAATGCCATGGCCGGGATTTGAACCATGGATCTCCTGATTTCCGTCCAGTCACTCTTAACCTTTAAGATACCATGGCCAACGTGCCGTCCTGACATTAAATTCTCCAGTTGACTCCTATATTTCCTCGGTAGACCACTAGAGGCTCTCGCATCCGAGATACACCGTTTGTGACGACTTACTATGGTAAGTATATACGGTTAGTGTGGAGAAATGATTAATTTCCATCAATTAACTAAAATCCCTTATAATTGTTTATCTGTCCAAAACTATTTCTACTAATATCTCGCTGCTACCTTGGCTTACAGGACACCCTGGTCTTCTGTTCTGCCAGGTAACTCTTAACCTCCATGCCTCCTTGTTACTTAATAAGCCCCTTTCCTCCCCCCAACTTCCTTTCTAATATTATTCACATTTCTTGTTCATTTTCTTTTACTTTCTGTAAGAACTCACCAATACTTCTTACCTTCTTTTCCTCCTTTCTTGCTAAAATGTTTATAGCTACTATACTCTTCTTACTTTCTCACATTTTCCCCTCCCAAACGTTTTTCCTCCATATTGCTAACTCCTTGCATTCTGTCACATAGCGTGCTATGCTTTCCTTTCCAGCACACAATTTACAAATTCGCTTTTCCCTACCTCTTATTCCTCTTAGGAATATTGTTCGTGTTTTCATCCAAGCTAGGCCTTCTCTCTCTGCCTACTGCAGTAATCGTATGTTTCTCTTCCCCAGATTCTTTTTACGTGTTTGTAAAATTGTAATAATTTCATATTTTCTAGACTTCCCCATATTTCCTACCTTTTTTTATCTTCTATTCTGCATTTTACCAATTTACCCACATCGCTTGCATTCCTTTGCCCTATCTCCATATATCTACCATTCCTATTTTTTTCCATAATTCCTCCTATCTCTGCCCACCAACTGTTAGATGTTAAAGTACTTCTATTTTATAAACTTATCTTGCCATTGCACTGCAACCCTGTTTCTCAAATTTTGTGGTGTCCTTGATCCTTATATGGGTGGTGCATATGTTTGTTGAATATTCTAAAAAAAATGTGTATGTAAAATCGATATCGTCTGCCAGTGTGCATGGAAGCGTCTCAAAATCCGCCCACTTTTTGGAATAATATACGACAGCCGAGTTTTTGTGTAGTGCTCGTAGTTTATTTAATGTGACCTCCATAATTAAAATTATGAATGCCTCTCTGCTCATTATCGTTAATTTTATTTGACGAGCGTTTTATTATTTCAAAACCATCCGTTCAGTACAAATTCATACTGAATGACTCCCTGACTATCAATTTAACGCTTTCCCCCCAAGCTACCCGATGTTTTTGATACACAGAAATTTCTGTTAAATCGGTTGAAAGGTCTATGTATGTCATGGCATGATATGAAAGTAATTCTGCCAAGAAAGACGCAAGAATACTTCATTTTAACCTTTGAATATTAATTGAGCAGAAACGTTTTGAACATTATTCGTGGCTTATTAATTAAAATATGAATCCATTAAGGATTTCTATTAAAGCTGATCTACGTTTATTTTCACTTTAAGTGCACATTTAGCCTTTAATTCAAAATTTGTATACATCACTCTTACGTATTTATGGTAAAGAAGCATATCACTGTATTCCTCAACACTTGGATTTCGGAATTCCAATGTAAATTCATGTTTTGAGGATCTTTGTGCCACGCAACAGTATCACTATGTATGCACAGTATAACTAGTGTCTAAATTAGGTATTAAGCTTAGTACTTAAGATTTGTGTCATCCAAATTTGGACACGAAGGTTTTTAACATTCTCTCCTTCCCTTTTCTCCTAATTGGCCAATGCTTTAGATGCCGTAGGCGTTGACTAAGCACACGTGGAATTTTGTAGTAAACATCATAATTATCGGGAAGATAGATACAATCATGCAAATAAAGGCATGCAAAAATACTAGAGGTTTATAATGAAACTCAACTCAAACGTTTAATGAAAAATCCAGATCAAAGCAAGGTCAGATAAAAAGTAATATAAACAACTGTCATAAATGCATGTGCTATCTTCAGTCACCCCGAAACAATCCTCATCTTTATTTGGTGTTAAGAATTAGCATGTACACTTTGTTATATATATATAAGAACATAAAGATACAAATACATGGAGCACAACACCACAAAAAGATAAATCTAGGCTTGAGACAAGGATCCAATATGTCTCCTCTACTTTCTAACATTTATAAGGACGAAATTATGAGACAATGGATTAGTAGGGTAGGAATATATACCACAAATATTAACACAAAGGACTTTGTAATTTCTCTTACATTCGCAGTTGACAAGGTTATCTTCTACTAAAAAAAAAAACAGAAGGCAATATACAAGCTAAACAAAATCTTAAAGGAGTTTAATATGACTATTTCCAAATAAAAGTAAAGTGATGGCTTTTAAAGGTAAAGAGTATTAGATGCAACATTGCAATAGGAAATACAGAATATATAACAGGTAGACGAGTTCAAATACTTGGGTTATTATGTCATACAAGAAAGAGCCAGACATAGTTAAAAAGTCAGAAACTTTCAACTATATAAATCGAACAATAAAAATAAGTCTAAAAATAAAGCAAGTAAAGATTCCATTCTAAAATTTTACAAATAAATGCCCTCTATATAGCAGTGAAGTATGGATATAACAGAAAAAGATAAAAGAAAACTTCAGGCAAATGAAATGAAATTAAATTTCTAAGCAGCATTGCGGGATATATAAATATCGACCACAAACGAAATGAAAATATACGCGAATAGCTATAGATATTCGAAGTAAATGGGTAACCCATGTACAAAATAGGGAGAAAGAAAGATTACCACGCTATTTTATGAACTATAGACCATTAGGAAGGAGGAGACCAACTAAACGGTGAAACCAGTAACATAAATTATGTAGACTGCAACAGGCAGTAATGTCTAAAGCATGGAGGAAGATGAACAATTAACATGCATTCCGGATAAATTAAATGTATTACGTAATATATTTAATTCATACGGTTATGAAATATAAATTTCACAATTCAAAGTGGAGGGAAGTGGAAGTGGCAAAGCGGAGGATACAAAAAGGGAAGAGTGAGATTCAAATATCAAAGGTTGACTACTTTGTCCTGCACAAACGTTTTATAACTGTATATATGGAAAAACTGTATTTGCTACTTGCTAAAGGAACTTTCGAAAAATAAGTGGGCGGTGCTACTGGTAACAATCCAGACAATAATCTTACTTCACTTTATTTCTAATCGGCTGCTGACTACACTATAATAATCCCCAAAACATGACTTTAACATGGAAGTAAACATAAATATGACAAATGTCTGAGAAAGTTAGAAATATGACCTTAAGACCCAATAAATGACGTTATAGGAATCCACCCATTAGATATTAGAGAAATAATCATTTAAACTGCAAGGTTAATGATACGTCGGAAGATATTTTACTTCTATGCTTAGTTTCTCGTGCTAAGTTCAGAAACAGTTCAGTTCTATATCTTCAAAACCCCCGGCAACTCGCCCTCTCATTGAATATTTCTCCAAACCTGTCCACTGTCTCACCCACTTAAGTGTATTATTTGCAGATGTCATAATTCATAATTGCAACATTTGTCGAAGACAAAGACTATGGCATTGGTTACGGCTTCACAGTATAAACTTCAACTTCTCTACTTTCACCACTATCGAGGTGTTAGGGGGTCGTTTTCATCTATCCCTTATACCTTAAGGCGTCGGATTGAGAAACAGAAACTCTGAGTCGGAGAGGGAACCCAGGATTGGTGATCAGCCCGATGCCTGGTATGAGAGTGAGGGAAGTAATAACATAATGAGGTCGAAGTGAATGAAAGTAAAGATGGTAATGGAGCAATTGCTTGAATGATGGCGGGGGAAACCAGAGATCCCGGAAAAGCCCTGCCCTTACGCCGTGTTGTCCACAGATCTGACATCTGGGCCGCCTTGTTGAGAAGCAAATGGTCACGGCGTGGTTTTCTGTATAAACTTGTACCACAAAGCGTACCATATAATCAAAAATAAAATATACCTAAATTTTACTAACACAATTACAAATAATTAACATAATTTCATATAAAGTTCATGGGGTTATAGCTTGAGTAAGCTACAAACTTTGAAAGACTCAAAGGGCACATTGGAATATTAAGGATCACAAAAAGTCCAATTAGTAAATATTAGTGATACATGACGTATACTGCAATTCAGTTTTGTAAGTCATAAACTCTAAATAAAGGATCCGTCTATTAGTAAAGCCCATTCCAAACGGAGAAGCTTTTTTGTATCCGTTCAGTGCTTGGTGTAAAACCGCAGTCTTTTGTCTGTCGCCATATGCTCCACGGAAGATTCCTGTTTCGTGGCACACCGTTTGTTTGTTTTGGCTATCTGAATAACTTGCTGAGAATTTAATTAGGCGATGTTTTCGCTTCTTGTTCTATTTTTGCGTCACTTGATGCTCGTGTTACACTATTAACGCCTCGCTGCTTGTATATCTCACCAAAGCTCACCTGAGCGTATACGTTATTTCCTCTAATGACGTAACTTTCTGAAAAAGTAAACTTCAAACTCTGATGCATGTGACAAAACGAAGAATAAAGTTGGAGCATGAATATCAAAGGTATAATACTGACGCCTTGATGCTCAGTTTTATTCACGTTACATATTTAGCTCTTTGAACTTATTCTACAGCAATTTAAAATAGAAATCAACGCACATATATAATGCCATAAACTTATAGGAATGTCTGTTATTAAAGTGTAGAAAAGCTTTTGCATTATGATAGAAGTTATCATTCACTTTGTTCCTTTCAAAATTTTACTGTTTACTCCAGTGATTTCTGAAATTTACAAAGCAGGTGCAATAAGAGACTTTAACTTGAAATTAATTTAATATGCCATCAATGCAAACTTAATCAAAACGTTCATTCTTGGATTCTGTCGCCTAAAATATTAGTTTAATATTCTATATAATTTTATATCTGAACTTAATAACGAACTTAAAACTTTTGTAACTGCTTGGTCCTACATCATTTAGCAATACATACATTCAATTTAATTGAAATTGAAATGATCTTATATCAATATTTAAATACAGAGAGGTAAAGTTTTAGGATATGACAAATTTAACATTCTTTAAGGAAGCAATTTAAAAGATCCAAGTTTTTTTTATAGACTGTAAATCTAGAGAACATACCAGGTGATTCATATGACTTTATTTTTTATCGATGTAAGTGCTATACTACATATGTGACTTACACCTTTCTTCAATACTTTCTAATAGATGCTATGCATAACATCTTATAGAGGCGTGGTAGATAAATCAATGACAAATATTGCACGATTCAGAAAGCAATCACTATGCATGTGGATTCCAAAAGCGTCATTTCCAGACATAGAACTGCAGTTGCAATTTTAGACGAGTTTGCAAACTTTTATTCATTAGAGTACATTCACAGACAGCTTTAAACTTGCCCTTGAAAGAACAACCTATCACGTGCATTAGTTGACTATCGGAACACAAAATGGCATATTCACACAATGGGACCAATTGGATTTAATTCTTCAGCTAACACATGTTCGCTGTACTACCATGTCGAAAATTAGCAAGTATTGGGTAGACCTTGTACCCTGTGTACGGCAAATTTCAGCTCATACAGTCATTGTAATGGCGGAGGCAGCTTTATTTGCGTTAAAACAGCAAAAACGAGCTCAAGATAGCATGAAGCTGTATACAGCGGGTAAAGTTCCGAGGTGGCTTCTGAGGTCTGCGGTTACTTATTCGTATAAAACCTTGCCTTCCAAGGATGCGTTAGCTAAATGGTACTATACAGGTTGATTCACCACTCTGTAACTTCAATTTGGGTTCAAGTCCTTCATGTTCAGCTCAAAAATTATATATTTTCCACTGGAAGATAATTATAAGTTTATATTCGTAGTGGATATTCCATTACTGTCGGTATTGTGATTGAGCTATTCAACAAAGTTTTAAACACTTCACTTACCGGTTTGCGCCTACGTCTATGCATGGCGTGAATGAAAGCTACCTCATCTTGGTATTCAGCATTTGAAACCTTTCTAGGTGACTTGGTTTCTGTCATAACTAATTTATACAAACGAGTATGTTGACATGCTGTTGATCTATGCAGAAACGAGGTGTAATGCACTGTTAGCAAAACGCCTGTGAACGGTTTTGAGAAAGGAGGGCAACTATTGTGGACATAGGGCTATGTGGAAAAAGCTTGCGAAGCTCCAGTAACTGGAGATAATGAAGCTGATCGAAACGCAATAGAAAACAAGCCACATATGAATTTGAGGGCCATGGCACAGGATTTGCAGTATTCAGTAATGCTCACATTGTACCGCAATACATTTCATCTTACCATCTACAACTACACCAGGCTCTTCACGGACTCCACTTTCAAGCGCGAGTGATCTATGCACAGTGGCTGCATGATCAAGAGCAAATGGATGCAGAATTTTTAGGAAGCGTTCTCTTTAGTGATCAAGTCACATTTCCCAATAACGGAACTGTTTATCGAGTTAATATGCTTTACTGGAGTATGGGCAATTCTCGCTGGATGAGAGAAGCTGTATTCCAGGTACAGTGTAGTATCGGTGTTCTAAAGCGCAATATTAGGTGACCAGCTAACAGTACTGTACTTTTTTGAATGCACCTAGCATTTTTGGAAGAAGAGATGCCGTTACTACTAGAAGATGCTTCGTTAGTAAAAAGGAGAAAAATGGAGCTCCATCACCTGGTCACTGATAGTAAGGAATCACACAGGACATATCCCCGGATATGGAATGGAGCTACGCTCAAAAACTACGAAGCTTAAAGTTCATCTAAATGAATAATGCAGGTAGATTACCTGCGCAAGTTAAACCATGCTGAATTTCTACCGAAACGCACCCAAATGTACATTAATTAAAGGGGTCGTCATCTTAAACATGTACCTCATTGATTAAATCCACATTCTTTGACGAATTGTTTTTCTCTTTAGCGAGAACTTAACACGTTTAGAACTCCTTTGTCAGTAAAGAAGTTTAACATAACGTTTAGCCATGAAGCAAATACTATTAAATTTAATGTCACCGACATGCTGCTAAGATGAGAGCTAATTACTTAACATGGTTTACAATACCAGATACGGTACGGATTACAAGATTATTAAAATTAAATATGATCCCTGAGTATCGGATTGTAATTCTTGTGTCGGTCGCGACGTGGCTGTGCGGTTAGACCACTTAGCTCTCACCAAGGTAGCCCGGGTTGAAGCCCAGGCGACGGTAAAAAGATTCATAGTGGACAAGAAGGCGATGGGGCGGGTGTTATCCCGATTATCCGGTTTCCCCCGCCAGCATTCCACCAATTGCTCCATCGTTCCTATAATTTCAACTCGCCCTTATTGCCATCCACTTCCTTCACTCCCATACCACGTATCGGGCTGAGCACTCATCCTGGATTCTTTGTCACTGATCCATAGATTCCGTTCCTCAACCCGCTGAGGGCTAAAAGGAACAAGAATCTCTGACACCACGCAGTGACATAAGAGAGCAGCTGAAGTGTATCTTTAGCTTAGAAGACAATTAATAACAAATAAGTTAGTAACTAAAATATATACAATAAAGACTAGAAAAAAAAAAGAGAAAAATCATGTGACGTCGTTTTGATCTTAATCTTTGCAACACCTTATTCTAGCAGTTAACCCATTCGACCAGCTGCCGCGTATTCGTTTTACACCTTGCTAGTATTATATCAATGACAAGCATCGTTCATTTAAGACTTTCGCAGCTTCTTGGACTTCATTCAAGGCTGCAAGTTTTAATGTGGGTTGCCCAGATAAAAATAAATAGGAGCAGCTGTCTCACTTAGTAGTAATAGTAATAATTTCCTTTTACATCAGCAAATGGAAATACAAAATCAAGATTACAACTATAAAATCCGTACTGAAATATGCCATATATTCCTAAATCCTGAAAATCCTATCATGTTATCATGTTATCATGTTGCCCACCATTGAATAGTAATTCGGTCCCCATACACCTAACCCTAGGTTTTTGTGTATTGGAGGCCCATTGCTCCTTTTTACACTTTCTGCCATTTCACCTATCCCACTCTACATTTTTCTCTTAATTGGTCTTAGCCATCTCTCTTTAACTTTCCCTAAATAATTCCCTATATTTCTCCTGTTCTTTTCTCCTTTTAGTGACAACATTTTTCTAATTACTGCTTCAACCCCCAAACTGTCCCATTTACGTAGCCAAGCCTGCTCTCTCCATATCTTTGTTTGACTACAATTTAATATACAATGGAAATCTGCATTCTCTTCTCCACACAATGGACATTTATCTAGCTCCCTCTCTTGACCTATACCTTTCAAGTTTCTCACTCCTGTTCTCGCCCAAGCAAAACCTTCTCGCCCTAACTTACTACATATATCTATATATCCTTCCCTCCCCCAGGTTGTTTTTATTTCTCTATATAATCTCCGTGAGCTTTTGTCACGTGTATTGGCGAAAATGTCTTGTCTGTCAATATCTTCTAATCTTAGCTTAACTTCTTTCCAGAAGCCTCTATACACATACTCTGCATTTATCCAAGAATGACCCATACCTATCTGCTTCAACACGTCATACATTTTATGTGCCCAAGACCCACCCCAGTTATTCTCTTTTGAATATGAAAACATTCTTTAATTATATTGCGATCTTCCAAGTTAATGATTCTGTATAAGTATTTCATTGCCCACTTAGTATATAATAAAGGTTGATTAGCTCATTTCAGAAATAGGCCTTGATAGCTTAACCATGCACACTAAGACATTTGACTGACTGCCTTCTTTCAATCAAAAGTTCCTAATGCAACCACTAGAGCTAGATACCATCGGAATTGACACATTGCAAAGGAAACGTAGTTATTCTGAACGGCAAATGACTCTTAAAAATCCAAAGCCATCCTAGAATATTTCATTAAAACTCCTAGATGTTCGTATTTTAATATCTAGGTATATTAGTTCATTTTAGTGGTTTTCAACAACGGAAGAATTATCAAAATTGGTTTGGTGGCTTCAGAATTTGCCACTCCTCGCATACTTGCATCCATACACAGGGACAAATGATACCTTTTCAAAAACTACTTTTCAAGCTGCTGAACATGTTACATAGCATGTTACATTCAAATTAGTTAACCTCAATTTAAATTCACTAGCAGCAGTGTTCGTAACCGCGAATACATGAACTCCATAGGCATGTACCTCCAGGGTACACCCGGGGACAATTGACCCCCTCAGGCTACTAGCATCCAGTGATCTGTGTAATCCACTAACATTGCTTTTCTTGTTTGTCGTAACAAACATTTTGTGTGATTTTGAACCCAACATAATCAAAATAAAAATCTATATTTTTTAAAGAAATCAACATTTGGCCGAAGCAAGGAATTACGTTACACAGTAAATGTAAGTTTGTTCAACAATTACATTAATACCGCTTATTCGAGCACAGATGTTTCCATTCTTATAACGGGTGTGATGTTGTATCCCTCAGCTTTGCTCGTTTCATTAGATATTAGCTGTGGAAAACAAGGTAAATAAATGTGCATTGGTTCTTGTATTATAATGACAGTAATAATAATAGTAAAAATAATGGAAATAATAGTAATAATAAATGATCGTCGTCACTTCTTGCACTTAGAATACTTTGCAATTTTCATCTTTTCTGTAACTCAGAGTTCTGTGGAACCTAGGCTCCTTTGAGCATTTTCCCCTATTTCATTCCTTCTATGATATGGTTTAACGTTGGACGACGTAGAAAAGGAAAGCTGAAGGGTAATGCTGCAACGTTCTGTAGCTATACAAGGTACGTCCAGAAAGTAAGTTCTGTTTGGTAATAAAATTACATTGTGTACAGATACAGAATAATTATTTATTGCGCAAAATTCTACAAATCTTAAAGTACTTTTCCACATAACTGCCGAAATTTTGCAGGCATTTGTCATAGAGAAGCACAAGTTTTTGTATACCTTCTTCATCGAAGTTAGCCGCCTGTGTCTTCAACCAGCTGGAAACATTTTCTTTCAGCTCTTCGTCATTGTTGAAGTGAAGATCGCCAAGGAAAGATTTGAGATGCAAAAACAGATGAAATTCGCTAAGAGCAAGGTCAGGGCTGTACGGGGGATGGTCAAAAATGTCCAAGAAGATCCCTGTAGGGTGTTTTTCGCCGCATTTGCAGTGTGTGTTCGCCCGTTGTCGTGAAGAAGCACAACCTTTTGACGTCCGATAAATTTCAATTGGTTTCACTTTCCTAGGATTCAGAAAACGAATCACAGATCTGATTTCACAAGCGGCGGGATTTTCAATCAACACTGACATTGTAAACAGGCACAACAAAGCGTACGTGGCTGGCACGTTTCTTCTCCTTTATACAGAGCGTCTACCGCGCATGTGCAGAACTGCGATCGCAGCGTTGCAGCGGAGATAAATCAAAACAGAACTTACTTTCTGGACGCTCCTTGTGTTTGGGAGAAACTAATATGTTAAAACAATTTACTAAATTAAATATGTTACGCGAAGAAACCTGATCTGTTGTGCACAACATGTTTAAATTTTAAAAAACTCGCTGTATACTCACACGTATGAATCATCATTTATTACACCACAGTGTGTACTCCATTCTTCTGAAACTTGAATACTTCCCTATGACTCTGAATGAACACCACGAGAGCGTCACCTTACATACATCCGCCCCTATGCTCGTATCTTGCAGAATGACTTGCTTACCCAATTTAGTAATAAAAACCAAGGCAGTTGTTCTCGAATGTTTTATACGCGGCTTTCAATGTTCCAAGCACGACTTACTTCCGGTACTGCGTAATAATGACTAATTTTGAAAGTATTTTATTAAAATTATTTATTCATGACACCAATTTAATAAATAAATTGCTTAATCTAGATTTTCTGTTAAATTATCATACAACCTATAGGAGAGTACTACTGGAGCTAATTAGTTAACTTAAGCAAAATTATATTTATTTCAAAGAAAGCTATTGCAATGTAGCTTAAAATATTTTAAACGAAAACTAAAAATAATTTTACAAAAAAGTGAATCCATAGTTTAGAAGTTTGTTATTTACCTAATGCTACTAAAACAAGAAAGTCAAAAAAAGAAAAATCCAGAGTCCTGTAAAATGCCTCGTATGAGGAAAATTGATAAAATTTTAAATATTGTACATTATTCTTGGAATATTGTCGCCAGGCATTGTTCAGACGCGCCCGGCGCGTGTGAAAGAGAGATAGTGCTATCGCTGGGGCGTAGGCTACTGTTTGAGGCTTGCCAAAAGAGAGAAAGAGCCAGATAGATGTCTGGAAGTTTCTTTTCTGACGCCGTCTTGATTGTTACAGAGCGTTTTTTTTTTAATTTACGTCCTCCCACATTGTCATATTGGACGATGAATTGAAAGGGTGAAATGATGCCCAAATGAGCCCAGGGTCCATAGAGCTTAGTTACCCTACATTCGTCTTTCAGGATAAGGAAAAACCGCGGGAAAAACCTTATCCAGGTAACTCATCCTGATATCCGTACTCGGAACTTCTAGAACGTAAGGCAGATGCGCTACCACCACGCTACCGATGTGGGCATTACAGAGCGTTCCACTAATTGCTAGAACAATGAATGGAGGTATAAAAGCTAGCCAGTCGGGCTAGTGGAGAACTGAACTGTGCGTGTGAAGCCGTGAAGTGATTTAAAAGTGAATTCTTTTGTGGACGTGTGGCAGATGACCTTGAAGGTTGCTTTTGTGTATGTTACGTCATCCTACTGCTGAAAAGGGTTGTACAAAACGTCTTTTTACTTGAAATGAAGAGCACTTTAGGTTTCTGCAAACTAGACCATTAATTATGCGAACCCACAAAGTGAGAATATAATATTTTACAGATAAATTTTAATGTTTTGCAACACTAAAACTTCTTCAGAGAAAAAATTACACACTTTGGAGGGCAAAAGTTCAACCATATATTAAGCTGTCAAAACCATTAATTCAAAACAGACTAGACATCAAGAAACGTTTCTTCAAAATTAACCAAATTTAAAGAAGTGGAAGAAGCTTACTTATCCTGGGGAAATTTAAAGCGTGGTGTATTTTAAACTGCAAATAAATGTAAGAAAATATTACGATAAAATCACTTTCAAAATCTTAGGCGATGTGGGCACATACTGCTTTAGGCTATTTAAATCTCTAAAAGGACAGAACAAAAATTTACAATGTTTAAGAGGTTTAAATGCATGATTCTTTATCAGAATTCTGTCAAATTCAATGAGTTACATTGTTGGTTCCTAATAACAAACAATGACAACCTCAAACATCAGCCTGCATCAAAATTGTGAACCAGCAGACATTAATTGAGGCAATACGGTTGATATGAAAGCTGTTGGAAAGAATAACAAAGCAGAACAGATAACAGGAGGGCTTTCAGCTTGAATTCTCTTCCGGTAATCGAAACCAAATTACAAGCCCCTTAATTTCTGCCTTCCCTTTGTTTGCACAAGATGTGATGCAACAGGTTTCTACCCCACCCAAGCCAACATGCAACAGTTGGCAGCACTGTGTACGTGGTTCCCTCCCCTTAATCTGTTCGCGGCCACCTGTGAACTGTGTACCCAGAACACATACAAGAGCTTCCCTTTAACTTGCAGTGTCCTTTATCCTAGAAGTCATAAATTCACGTATATTTTCAGAAATTTGTGTGCAGTTTTAAATGTGTTAAAATGAAACTATATCTGAAATATAGATTTTCGAACCTAGTCTTTGCAGCATCATATTCTAGAAAGCTAACCCACTCGACCATCTGCCACGTATTTTCTGTCGCTCTTTGGGAAAGCATTCGAAGCTTTACACAGCTTCTTGGTCCTCATTTAGGGCTGTATTAATGCTGGGTGCCTATAGAACCGAATAGAAAAACAGATTTAATAACGGCTTTTATGTTAAAAGGGTCAATGTTTTCACATTAGAGAATTGACTGGATTTAATAAGAATAAATTGGGGCAGCTGACACACCTGGTATATATAACCGAAATATATTCAGTGCAAATTTAAATATCTTGAACAAGTAAATTAAGATAGGAGACTTATGCCCTGTGGTTCTAATGCGTAAGTTGCGAAAGTGCCAGTACGTCACTGCTATTGATACCACCGAGTCCACAACACACAAAAATGGAGAGACGTGTCAGAGTACTGCTTCTGGCGCAATGTTTGACATTGGCTTTCAAGTGACGGGTAGATGAGTTCGACTCTCTTTCACTTTGTGTGTAGTGTTGTTGGGTTTTTTCGTTTCGTTTTTTTTTTTTTTTTTTTTTTTTTTTTTTTTTTTTTTTTTTTTTTTAATATTTTAACTAGATTGTTAATTCTTGTATAAATTAATGCATTTTACGGAGAAACTTCTCCTTGTCAGGGAAATTAATTACCTATCTTCCTTACAAAGGTTGTATCCTGCTTAACACGCTTACATGTTGTACATCTAAATGTGAGGTGGTTTAAAGCGTGAACGAACTTGCATAAATACAGAGTGAATGCAAATATTTACGTCAGGTTTATAGGAATAGTCTCAAGCTTTCACGGCCGGAATCTAATTTGAAGATAGAAGAATTTTCCGGGCTCAGGAGCTTATGGAGTTGGAAAATCTATACGTTTCATCCACATCTGCGGTGTACATCATCAGTGTTGATATGGTCTCAGTCTTCTAGGTGAACTTTGTCACAAGTTTTAGTTTAGGTCATAAGATCATAGGAACTGATGGAAATGGCGATCTGCGTTATCAATGCAAAGTGTCCAGAGTCAAACAAAATCAGTTATGTTATTGTACTGGGCAATCAGATTCACGTTCTTAGTTATGAATCACGCCATTTCTTCCTATTAGAATATAAAAAGTTCAAAAGATGAAACATTACAAAGATGAAAAAGTCAACTCCAGGACAGTAACCGAAGCAACGACCTTCCAACTACGGATTCGGCCACCAGAACAGTCGCTACTAGCATAGGTTAGATGATGCATGAAAGTAGGTAATCTTTAGTACAAAAGTGAATGGAGAAGATATTGACACATTGCTTCACTCACACTGTTTATTCACAGGACATGTTTCAAGAGCTCTTGCTCCTATCATCAGCTGATACTCGACTAGTGCAAGTTGTAGTGGTTTCCTCTTTCTCCGTTTTGTCAATAGATGGCGTGATGTACTTGTCAAAGATGTCCGGTGGTGGAGTTTCAAAATTCATGACTCTATGACGATTTTTGTTGATGAAGATTTTTTCCCATACGGAAAGGTCTATGGGGTGATTAACGTATTTTATTAGAGGTGTTTCCAAGTTGATGTCATGTCTAGTATTCAAAAAATGAAAAGCCACTGCTGATTTTTCTGTTTCACCATTTTTAATGTTTCTTAGATGTTCTTGATGATAGGAGCTGATGATAGGATGATATATGATAGGAGCAAGAGCAAGAGCTCTTGAAACATGTCCTGTGAATAAACAGTGTGGGTGAAGCAATGTATCAATATCTTCTCGATTCACTTTTGTACTAATTTGTGCTTCACTGTCCCTACGCTTCTTCCAAGTTTATACTTTAGGTAATCTTTGTTCAGTATCGCAGTAGCAGGACATTAGTTCGATATTTGATAGACATTAGAGGCATTACATCTTGAACGTCAATAAAGAACTACCAATAATCGATATTTGTATACTCGGGAAGCTGTTTTAAAGCTTCACCCACTTTAAAATACCAACTTATGAGCATCTGATGCCAGTTAGGGTTAACTCAATTAACTGCATTGTTTAGCCCCAAACCATGCATTGCCCATCTCAACTTGCTTATAGTAGACACATCTACAACCCCTTGAAATTATTTCGGTGTAATTTATTATCATCCTGTATATATTAATCATTAGCGTTAATAAATGAAGAAACTTAAATATTGATTGCATATACTCTTATTTACATGAGTATCATAATACACTTGTGAAATAAAGTGATGTACTGTGAGGCAAATGAAACATCAGATTCTGGTATATTTCCTACGAAATACTATATGGCAAGCTTCACAATTCATATTTCTTACTTGACATTCTCCTGAAAAATTAAATGCCATGGTTGTTCATTCCGCTTTTGACATAATACTTTTGTGCAAAGGCTACACTTACTCATAATATTCAAAATCCTAGAACGACTGAGAATAAAGGTTCAAAGTTCTCTATCGACACAATAAACCATTTAGGTCAAAACAACATCAAATTTATCACTTCAGCAAATGTCTTTAAAGATGCTCTGATTTGGATTGAAATGTCTATAAACTCATTCTCATTTAATCTTATGGTAAATACTGTATATAGACAAATTTATTCAAGTTACGGAGAGAGTAGATATACAATGTCAACATTTGTATACATTTTTTAATATTTAATTGTATAAGGACAACAAAAGTGGACTCCAGCGATGTTGCTATAGGTATGTAATATTTTGACATTTTTCCTTGCATAACCAGCAGAGAAAAGATAGTGACTGCCTAGTTTAGAAAACTATAAGTAGTGGAAAATTCAACCATTAACATGAGTATGTCAGTAAAGTTTAACTTCACAAGAAATTTATGATATAATTTGAGGTTTTAATCAGATATACATTAGGATTTTGTCAATCTCTTATAGTTTAACATTACACAGAATTTCAGAATTAAGCAGAAGCTAATCGCGTAAAATCCAAAATGTACATCTAATTTTCCCTAAAATGTTTTATGATATTTTAATAACTGTTACAAGAAATAATCTTTGAGAATAACTTTCAAAAAATGTTCCATGTAAACTGCACTTTGGGTGGGCGATTTTTTAAATGTTCTTGAGCTTCCTTAGAAGTTTAGCTATTCGTATTGGAATAATGCTGTTTAAAACATCTGCACAGAGACACGTATCCAGAGACTATTCCAAAAATGCTAGTTTTTTATTCAGATGTCTCAAAAGGTGTACTTCCGGTGAAATTTAAAATATTTTTTGATGAAATACAATACTTTCTCTGCCTATAAGTAGTAGCTAAAGTATGCTTTCAATGTGCTGAATTCACATAATACTCTACGTTCTCCTTCCCAAAATTTTCTAATTAATGAAACTCGCCGTGTAACTGTTTATGAACAAGGTTTACCGCACGGCCGCTGCGTCCACCCCCTCTGCATATCATAGGTGTCAGCGGGGTATTCTGATGTGTATTTGTTTGTACAGATGAACGCCATTACCCCTTTACTAATTTCCATATAGGCATAAATATAATTCAGTGGGCTAAAAGTATGTTCAATGTCGATCGCTATATAATAGCTTGCAGTTCTGTTCTCGTTGCATCAGCAAGAAAAATAAAGCAAAAACAGAAATTTGCAGTCGAGATAAATTATTTTTATTTTGATACTAATAACAATATGTCATAAAAGTTAATGTCAGAAAAATAAAAAATAAAATAATGAAAATACAACATCCTAGCGACTTTTGTGCAGTAATTGTTCCTTCTCTTTTAACGGTTTGCTAATTAAAACACGCTATTCAGAGTATTTTGGAGTACATTCGAAGAAAATTAAAGATATAGGCACATATTGTTCATGAAAATACCTTGAACATATGATGTTTCAAACAAAATCGTTGGATAAATGTTTAGAAAATCGATAGTGTCGAATCTTTTCGATAGGAAATGGTAATCTGGGAGGGGAAGTTTTTAAAACATTGTGAGACTTTTTTTTTCATTATATCATTCACATAAACACATGCAGCCAGAGACGTTTTTGTAAAAATGCAGTATCTTGCGCTGAGGCTGCCTCAAATCTTTAATATCTTATTTTGCAGCAGAATAAGTAAAAATAATGAAACGGTTTTTTTTATCATCCTTCTGTTTCGTTTCTTAAAGAAGCAGTGTATATTGGAAATTCAGTTAGAAAATAGACAACATTCTTCATTATGTGGGTTAATATTAGAAAGCTACGCAATTAATTTTAAGTAAATTTTGACTTAAGTTTTTACTGACGTATTAGTTTCTTATACTAACTGCAACAGACAGATACACTGGTATATTTAATGTACATTCAGGAATGAGGCATGTGTGAATGAAACTACCATTTGCATGCACTGATGATATAAGTTGATAACATTTCATTTGGTGCCTGCATTAAGCTAATCAAGCAAGAGTTGCGTCATATTTTATTGCGTCACAGAATTCTCATAATGATTAATCAATTGGCCAAGTTTAAAACGGTTATTTGTTTTACTGAAATAGCATTTCACTTATTTATCACACTCCATATATGGTATCAGAAGAGTGGGATAGCAAATTATGCCTTTTAGAAAGGATAAAGATGAC
Source organism: Mantis religiosa (assembly GCA_030765055.1). Classification (NCBI taxonomy): domain Eukaryota; kingdom Metazoa; phylum Arthropoda; class Insecta; order Mantodea; family Mantidae; genus Mantis; species Mantis religiosa. Next base: position 41,471,353 of record CM060958.1, on the reverse strand, counting down.
GAAAAGAACATGGTTTCTGATGTTATAAAAAAGGTATGGATATATATATATGTATATATATATATATATATATATATATATACATCTTAAATACAACAAACAAAGCTTTTTAATTACTTATTACAAAAATTATCCGTTTATACACCTCATCAGTACTTACGATAGGGGCACACCTATAAATTACGTCACATTTAATAGTGTGATGCGAAAATAAATGCACACACATAAGGAAAATTCTCATATTTATAAGATTTTCCAGTGACTCGATCTTGAAAAATTAAAAGATAATTATTATTCATGAAATGATCAATATAGAAAAAACAGTTTCTAATGTGGTAAAATTAATCCAGTTGTGGTGTTAAGCTATAAAAATGTTACTTGGTTTTTACAGAGTATTTGAAAATAGATTTTGTAAATAACATAGATTTCAAATATGTGATACGTTGAACAAGATATTTAAGATGGTTTATAAGAAACTATAATGGAACGAAAATTTCGTAAACGCTTTGGAAGGGAAACTATTTTAAATGGAATCTGTCACAAGCAGCAAATGCATTTGTCGATATTACCTTTCATTGTTTCATATTACAGACTGTTTGCGTATATTAGCTGAGATTTAGTTTAAAACAGTCAATTTTGGTTTATAGCACTAAATATACAGGGTGTACATAAAGTATTTCCAACATTACAACTCCCTATATAATGAAAACGTTACAGTTGAAGCTGTGTAGTTTGTGGCAGGTGAAAGACAAACTCTCAAAGTTTGTAACACCTTAAAATCTAAGCGATATTCAATTTTTCGCCATACATGCTACATCATTTCTTCGGTGCTGCTTGCAACAGCATAACTTTTCTTTCTTCTCAAAGTGTTCACATCAGCTACACTTGTTGCATATATCGTGTTCCTTACGTTATCCCAAAGAAACAACCAAGGAGGGGGATATGTCTAAGGATCAGTGCGTCCAGGCTGTTGAGTACTGGCACCCAATCCATCTGTTAGTAAATGTCTTATTCAGCAACAATCTGGTGTTTAATCCCCAGTGTGATGGTACGCCATCCTGTTGGAATATCACGCTGGGTTGCAGGTGATTAAGTTGCAGTACAACTTAAAACTGTAGCATGTCCAGGTAAATGTTAGCTGTTATTGAGTTCTCAATAAAAGAGTTTGTGTTATCTGAATTTTGGAACCATGCTGATGAAGTTGCTTGTTTAACACATTATGCACTGTGGACTGTGGAATTCCGAGTTCACAAGATGCACGACGAATACACTGAAGTGCTTGTTGCACGATGTCAACGCTCGCTTCTGTTACGGATGGACGCCGTAACTGTGGACGGGAGGTTATACTTCCAGTCTCCTATTTTCGTTGTTGTAATTTACGTCCTCCAACGTTGTCATATCGGAGGATGGGTGAAATGATGCTCAAATAAGTCCAGGGTCCATGGAGCTTATTTACCCGCCACTAGTCTTTTAGGATAAGGGAAAATCCCGGAAAAGCTATAGGTAACTCACCTTGACCGAGATTCGAACTGAGCACCTCGTGAACGTGAGGCAGACATGCTACCGTCCACGCTACCGAGGCGGGCAGTGTCCTTAAACTTTGTGTACCAAACAAAGATAGATTTGTATTCACGTGGCACCGGTCCATATTACCTCCTAAACTTCTTCTGAACAGTAATAAGTACCATAAAACACATTGCGTCTGCTCCACAACGTGTTAGATTATACTAAAATAAGCAAAACAAAATAAAAATCCACACAGCTCCAGCTGCAACAGTTTCCATTCTATAGGAAATTTTAGTATTGGAAATACTTTATGGGCACCCCTGTTTCGTTGACAATCTTAATACAGGAATTCTGGGGTAGATATTCCAAATGGAAAAAAAAAAAAATACAATAGAAGGTTTACTTTCTCTAATTTGCACTTAGTGTAAGCAGAATGAGTATTATATTCCATTCCATTCAAGTGTGCGATACCAAAATATTAGTGTAAATACATGTTTCGAGCTCCACTGAATAAAGAAGCTATTTGATAAGCGTGTGTATGTATGTGTGAGAGAGAGGGGGGAGGAGAGAGAGGGAGAGAGAGACAGTGATCAGCATAAGTAAAAACCGAAATGTCATTAAATACAAGACTTCATACTTAATTCAGCAAGGATTTTCAAAAATACCTTCAACCTATGACTAATATTTACATGGAATACTTTTCGATCGCCAATAATGGCTAACGATTTTAATTACAATATATATTAAGATATAACATAAACTTTCTGGAAATTCTTCAGAATTCCTCTTCTGAATTTATAACAACAATTTAGTTTTACAGAGCTTGTATAGCAAGATGTTATATGGCTGCCAGGAATATGAATCTGTTTTAGAAGGGCTTACGCCTTAAAAATGTCGGAAGGGATAAACGAAGCCTTTATATGCCGCTTAGCAACCGATACTTCCCCCTCCATGTCCCCTCATTCTTTATTGGCAAAGTTTAAAACTTGCCGGACCAAATATTAGAACACAGGTTTCTTTGCAGCTATAATCCAGACTTAAATGCGTTCTTTGCACAAGTTTAACTTCTAAGTGTGGAGGAAGCCTACACTCCTCAGAGCTTCAATCTACCACCAGTCAGCTTTTTCTAATTGTTTCTTAGATCATATTTTATTTCATTTTATTTCTCTGACACCTTCATCCATTTGTTAGTTTTGGGAACCGAATTAGATATCTCATTCGTCATTCCTGAAGCATGCCGACCCCATCTGTAGGTTCTTTACCACTTGCCTACAATAAGTCTATTTCCAGTTGTCACTACACTTGTCACTCTCAGCTGATTTAGTTCAACTTACACTCCGACTTTATTTATCAGACACTGTAACTTCTATAAAATATTTTACTTAGATTTTCCATCCATTTTAATGGTGAATTATGCGCGAAGAAACCTCCTCTTAGCTCCACTTCATTTCCTGGGGAATAAAACTCGAGACATTCTTCTATGGTAGCAGCACTCGCTTGTACGTGCCTAACAGAAGTTTTATGACCACTAGCTTATTTCATTTAAAGTTCCTGGTCTTTGAATTTTGTTAAAAATATTATAGCTATTTTTTAAAATTAAGGTGGTCTCTTAGTCATCTATTTAAAGAGTATTGTGCTTCCAAATTCTCTTTTGGAATTACAAAGTTTACTGAAATGTGTTATTTTAAAAAATCCATCATTGCGTGTTGCGAATTAATTTGTAGACGCTAAACCAATTTGTTAATAATGGTGGCAATTTTTTCCAGAATTGTGTAGGCCCTATGAGCATTGTGGCACAGTAAGAAAATCTTTAAAACTTTCCTTTAAAACTTTGAAAAATGAAGTGACCAAAAATAATAAATATTTACGAAAGACTATGTTCGGCACCGATCGAGCTATTGTGGTCCAACAAATACCAATCGGTAGTTCCGCTTTTACTCAGCAGATGCGACATAAGATGTTTGTTTCTTGCTGCATTTGTTGAAAAACAAATAGTTTGTTATGTCTGGTAGGGCAGGAATTTCTGTCACAAATAAAGTGACAGTAGGGGGAAAGAAGTGTCACAATCATTAAAGTGGCCCAGGTGTAATAAATCTCATAGAGAATTAACATTATAACAAACACACAAAAATATCAAGAAGGTGCTGTGACTGACAAAACCACGCTCCGGTCGGCGCAGGACTACTTCAATATACGACGACAGACGCATTTTTAGGCTGTCGAAGATGAACCGCAAGAGCTCACTTCCAACAATGAGTCTCTGTTTGAACTGTACAATTCCCGAAAAGTTGAAGTTCGAAGGACATCAACTGAGAAATTCCTTTCTCAATGTCTCGTAAGAGTGTTCAGGAAGGAGGTAATGTTGCCATGGTCTGGAGTTGCAGATATGTTGTTATAATTCCTCAATGATTCAATGGACTCGCAAGAATATACTGATACCGTGAAGGACAACATGCTGCCATCCGCGGAGAAGCTCTTCCACGATTGTTTCGCTGAACAAGGAATTTCCTAGTTGCCATGGCCAGCTGGAAGTCCAGATCTTAATTACACAGAAAATATGGAACATTATTGAACTCCGAATATGCTGTGCGCCAGCCAAGAAACATCCAGGAATTGCGAGAGAAGAACTGAGGTCTGGAATGAAGTTATACCGCAAGAATATCGAAAACTGGTCCTTAGTGTGCGAAAACGTGTTCGAACGTGTTTGATACATAAAGGAGTCCCTTTGATTATTACAGAAACGTGTGCGTGCGTGCGTGCGCGTTTAAATCCTAAGAGGTCCACACCAAGTTTCAAATGGAAAAACACATCCTGAGACCCTCTGATTAAGGATGTTAAAAAGCTTCCTTGAACATACGTGTGTCTGGGAACAACATAACCTCAAAAAAAAAAAAAAAATTAGTATAAAAGTTCATTAGATGAGAAGGACGTACTAAAAGAATGCATAAAATATTGTGCTTTTGTCCGTGTTTTTCAACTGTCATTTAATGACCTAGTTCAACTTCAGCTGACACCTGCTTAGTTCACTCTTCTTTCACTAATACAAACTAGCTTTACTGTACACTATTAGTTGACTTTGTTTTGTGACGTAGGTCGTAAATAATACCCCCGACGTATCATCTCCGGACCATGCTGCGGAGTCAAACACAACGCGTGTCCTATTTCGCTCTTTTCAGCAACTCACTCGGAGAAGAGCGCTTCTGGTAGCGCGCTAGCTCATTCATTTGGCTCCATGAGACATACTCTTCTTGGATACCTAACTCATTCATCTCTCGTCTGATCGGTTGAGTAGCTTGAGTGCCTTTGGTGTATGACCATCCTCAAAAGGGTTTTACAGCAGATGGATTATTTTAGAGAATGTGAATTAGAAAGTGTTTCATGTATTAAAAGGGTAAGAAAATAGGAGTAAGCGTGCTACTTATCATGTCTTTCAGGATGTAGCGACACGCTGGTGGAAATAATTAAAAAATAATTTAATTATAGCAAGAATTTAGTTGTTAAGGAGCCCTTGGAGAATGGAGTTCAGCTTGTTGGTGAAATTACTCATACGTTGTTAGGTGTAGGTACCCAAACGTCAGGCGATGAATCCCATGTCTCATAAAGCGACGTCTTCGGGGAGAGACTTAATCGCGACATTCAAGTATATAAATTGGCGTAGAGTGCAATAAAAAAATCGTAATAAAATAAATATTAATATTTTGTGAATTCGTGCTAAATGTTAAGGAGTTACAGATTTGACTGTAGATTGTGGGTACACTTTGGCTGCGAGTAAGAACACATTAGGTATAATGTATGCATGTATAGATGCCAAAATTTTCTCTAAGATGTAAGTAGTGTAATTTAATCTCCTAATTATGTATTATATTCTCCCAAGGTTGTACATGTGTCCAATTATTGGTTCAAAAGTTATGGCTTATTAAAATGGTTAACACTTATATGGACCACACTATAGATGCTTCTGTTACACCCATATACAATAGCAAAATATTTCATAAAAGGACCACTTCGCTTCGCAGGTGAATGCACTTCCACTGAAACCTCTGTTAAAATTATAAAATCGACACGTGTATAACATTCCAATTCGATGACTTTGTCATTAGAGTTTTAGTTTTTATGTTCACTTATACGGTAAAGGGTCGTATTAAAGAATGTCCATATAAATTTGTATACGGGTCTGCAAACAGAATTTGAAATAAATATAAATGGTAGCTATGGAAGTCAGGTATCTTCCAAGAATACGAAATTCCACCTGCATAAGTTATCTTTAATAAAAAGTAATTGCGTCAGATTTTGTTTAGAGAATGTCTTTAACAACTTCATCAAAGTAATATGATTAATATGTTTGCAACAGAATCAAAATGTATGTTCTGAATGTTCTGTCTAGCATATGAGGTCCTCTTCGTTCTCAATGACCTGTATATGTTTCTGTGGCGATCAGATAGAGAAAAGGTGTTTGTTGACCAAATGCGTCCTGAGTCAGAACACAAAATTTGTGTAGGCTGCCTACCTGCCTGCCGTGCTAATAGTCCCGGGTTCCATTCCCGGCGGTGGGGGTGGGATTATTCTCCGACCAAGATAGTTCCCCATCTTCTCCAGAGTCTGGAAGTATGAATGAGAGTGTGAATGTGTGCGTGATCTAATGAATCCAACGAATACGAGATAACACCTTTGAGATGTTCCAAAGGAGAGCGGCCGTTAATGACCATTGCAGTTCATTTATGTCAAATTATTCTATGTCACATATTTTTGCGATATTCTTAAATATTAGCTTCGATCTTGAATATATTTATATCTTCATAAGTCTTAGCTTTAATCTTGTGTTTCTTGAGTACGTAATTGAAAGGCAGCAATAACGGCTCGCTTATCACTACTGTCTCCAGTATCCCTCTTACTTATAAAACGAAATGTATGCCTAACTCTTTATTTAAATGTCGCCTAATTATGTAGAGGCGAAAGAAAAGAATCCTTCTTACTCTCTGATTTTTAAAGATACGCGAAGGTCATTCACATGGGTGCCGCAATGTTGCCCAGCAGATCTCCTTTCTTTATCCTCTCAACACTCGAAACATAAACAAGGGTTCGAGTTATATCACCTCAACAAAAACATGCATGGTTAATCTGTATTAGCCTACTTTAAAATAGAAATAGGTTGTTCACATTCACTCCGTTGTAGCATCTTCACATGCAAGTTCCTTTAAATAAGTTTTGCACTATATAACTAATATTCCATACTTACCGTTATTGCTGCTATGCATCGTAAGTTGACATGCCCACATAGTGCGCTGTTTCTCCATAGAAACAAATTTAGTCGATGCACGTTCTAAAAACTAACACATCTTCAATTATATGTACTAATACTTCAGTTAATATCTTAACTACTAAAATTCAGATTGATATAAATACGCATAGTGCCAAAAGAGACGCGCAGTACACATGTGGTAAGCACATAATGGAATCTCGAGAATTGAAAAAACTCGGTGCAAGCGGCAAGTTTTTATTTTAAAACCTTTCCTCGTTCCATATTAAGTGTTTACCACGTTAGTATCGCAATGTACTGTTATTAACAACCTTGTTAATTGACATGTTCATATCAACGCCGCCGATATGCCGGAATTTTGACCCACAGGAATTCTTTTACATGCAAGCATATCTACTGACATAGGACTGTCGCTTTTGGATAAAAGGAATAAGCTGTTGGAAGAATTCCCTAATAGAATAGAGAAATTAGAGAAATTCTCTAGCTTGGCTATGTAATGTAAACAACCCGGCCATAATCTGATTTTCCCTTGGACCATGATTCCTCGGTCCACCTCTAATCCTACCACCTTTACGTCTTGCTTCCATATTTTGATTGTGTTTTAACAAAGTAGGCTAACAATACACTGCGCAACTGAATCACGTATGTTAAAAATCAGACTGTAGAGGGCAGGACTGAGAATGTAGTATAAATGTAGTACTTTTTAAACAGCATTTTTGGGTTTCAGAACTCCTAGGTCTTATAGCGACGACATTGAAAAGTACAGTATTACAATAATATTACAATACACTATGAGAACCAAAAATAAATTTGATTTAACATGAATTCTTTGAATTCTGAGAGTTATATATAGTTATATATAGAGGTGGCCGGTGAGGCATTGTGTTGATGGTGGCATAAATGAAGGGAGGAAGGGAGATGTGTAATTTCGAACGATTTAGGCTATCTTATCAATAATCCATCCTATTTTATAATATGCTGTACCCCCCCCCCCAAAAAAAAAGACGTACAGGGAAACGAACATGGATATTCATGGCATCCGTACTCTTGTTACGCACAGGTGTAACGAGTACAGTAACAGTTTCATAATACAGTTAATGGAGAATGTGATACGAAGCTTTCGTGTACGATTTCGCGACAGAGACATTTATCCTAAGTCCCGTGCTTTACTGCACTCTAGCGGATGAAGCGTAAGTTATGCGCCAGAGAAATCTCGGCACCTCCTTCTCCCATAAGAAGCCGTATTTAAGCAGACATCCTAGCCCATAACACAGGCGCTTATTAGCGTAGATAGTGCCGTTCTGGAATCGGCGCCAAGCCACAGAAATCAACCATGACAGAGCGCTTGTGTTTAATGCGCCTATTCAGTCGAGGGAACAGACACTCAGAAACAATCTTTTGCGCAATTCCTATACACTTTTCTCCTTCGTTTTCGTACAGATGGTGCCATGGCACACCGGCACTACCTCAGAAGCCACCGCTGGTCATATAGTCAAATTTCCTTAAAGAACATTAACAAATGAACTAATATTTGTGTCTGTAAGTGTTAATAAAGTGTTAATTGAAATATTGTGCCTTTTTCTGCACTAACTCTATTTTGTGCATTGAAATAAAATATGTTTAATTGTAAGAAGGCATGTACATATATCACAAGATGGTACTGCTTCTTTTAAGGGTAAGAAGGAATGTGTTAGTTTTGTATGTCGTAGGGCTGTAAGAGGTGGAGGTTGGGTCCTTTGAAATAGCTCTGGCTTCCTTGTCAGCTTCCTCATTACCTGTTATACCTCTGAGAGACGGTATCCATATGAAGATTGTCCTTACCCTGAGTTTTCAGATTATGATCTGTAAATCTTGAACCATTTTATTTGTAGTCCAAGGGTCACATATTACCCTTAGAGCACTCATGGAATCAGAAATAATGATAAAATGGTTCTTATCATAATTTTGTATTTGTAGCATGGAATGTTTAATTGTATAAAGTTCACAGGAAAACACTGAGAAGTCATTTGGAAACTTAAAGGAAGTAACTTTATCTGTAATGACTATTGCACAGCCACACCGATACCCATCTACAGTTTTTGAGCCATCTGTGTAAAGTGCACAGTCTTTTCGGTATTTACTTACTAATTCATGAAATAAGCATTTAAACTGAATAGAGTTGGTGTCACTTTGTTTCTGGTTGGCCATAACCAGTAATGTGTGGTTTAAACAGTGTACAGGGTGCAGAGCTGTGAATTCTTGGTTATTGTTAATTTAATATTAATATTTATTTCTTTACAATATTTGGTAACTCTTAAGTGCGGTGGTATCTGCTCTATTCTGGATGCTGTGTATTTATGTTTATATTTCTTAGAATAGAGGCATTTCAATGCAGATAAATCACCGTTGCTGCTACTCTTAGAGCATATTGTACTGTTAAATGTTTTCTTCTCGTACAAAAAAGGCATTTCATTTGTTTCAATTTGTGTGTTGGTAGTAGGACCAGTAAGAAAGGCTCCACTTGCAATGCTTAATGTAGAATATTGAACAGTAGCTAACATTTTGTAACGACTTGGAGTTGCTGAAGGTAAGTTGTGGAGGAAAAGATGACGACGAGGACGACGACGAGGACGACGACGAGGACGACGACGAGGACGACGACGAGGACGACGACCCTCGTTGAAGATCTAGTTGCTAGATTCTAGTAGTTTCACGGCTGCTCTGGTATTCTCATAATCTCTTATTTTCACGGGTGGTCTCAGAAGGGAAGTGATAATTTAATTATAAATAAAATCGTTGTAGTTCCTCCTTCTATAAAAATTGGTATTTTAATTAAAATGAGACTGTTCCAACTATTAGTTACACTCACTTTCTTCTTGGACAGCCAGCGAGGTGAAGGGATGATTAGATATCAACGTTTCGGGAGTGTACATATCTCCCATTATCAGGATATTTATAAAATGTTATAACTACATATGAAATACTGGATATAACACAAACATAAACAAACAAAAACACCATCAATATTCGCAATACTGAACAAGACTGTTTTCAGTAAATTAAATGCCAGGCCAGGAGATGGCATGAGTATAGAAAATTCTCAAAGAAACGTAACCACTTAACTTGGTTATCAAGCTGTATTGATCCTTGGTTCTTAATTCGACGGATTTCCGTTTTAAGGCCAGTTTCCAAGAGGAGCTGAACTGAAATCCAGCATCACGATTAAGCGTGCTCCTTTCAGAGGAAATTGCCAAAGGCTCCTTAATTGTCCGCCCCCAGTAACTATTTCATTTTGCCAAGATGGTCGTCTCCTGAAAATTGGCTCAATGGTCTTTATCAAAACAATGCTCCGCCAGCCCAGACTTCTCAGATTGCATCAAACAAATGCTCCGTTCATTTTTGATTATTCTAGTAGCGATGGTCCTTCCGGTTTGTTCTGTATACGGTGTCCCACATTCACTGTGCATTTACAGTTTCGGCTTCAGCTTCAGGTCTTATATTAGTTACACTTTTCAATGTTTTATATACGTTGTATACTAGCTTCTGCAATCCTGTACAACCATCCACTTTCCAATGCAAGCGCAAACTCTGCAGAACTGTATACACACACGCAAAACACACCTTCACATTTTCAGGTCCATTTGCAGAAGAACAAAATGGCAGCAGCAGGGAAATTGTCGTTGGAAGGGGATCCCACCAAAGGTGGTGAGGCCTTCCGACAGATACCATTCCAGGACTAGGTCCTTTACTGGTTGAAAGATGAAGTTTGAAATAAAGACGGTGGTAGACGGTGGCATTGTGGTAGGGAGGTTATGATTTATTTACTTTGGGGAGTTAGTTGGAGTAAGATGTTCAATAGAAAAAGCTAGAGAGATGATGGAGTTAAAGAGATTATGAGAATATATTTTGATTTCAGTGGATGATGATAACTAGGGTCGATGTAGGAGGAGCCTGGGATGCTTGTAACGCTCCCCGAGGCCGCGGATGAAGATGTTGCAATTGTGTGGAAGAGAGTCGAAGAATTTTTGTGAAAGGGAGAGCATGTAGTCGGGGAGGGGTGGAAAGGAAACGTCACGCTTGATATTGATGTTAGGGATGTACCAGTCAACATTGACAGCGATACGAAGGAAGCGATTTTGAAGGGTTTGGAGGTGGTACATGTGGGTTTTTGCGGCAGTGGCCCAGACTGGGCAGGCATAGGTGCGGGCAGGACGGAGGACTTGTTTGTAGAGAAGTAGTTTGTTGGAAAGTGACATGGCAGAGTTTCGGTGGCATAAGGGGTAGAGAAGTGCCATCTTGCGAGCAACCTTGCTGTATAGGGTACCGATGTGGGCCTTCCAGGTGAGCTTCTGGTCTAGTGTGACGCCAAGATATTTGACTATGGTGGACCAGTGGACAGACCCAACAGCAATGCGAAGCTCTGGGACATCGGCCTACATGCGCCTTGTACAGGTGATAGCCTGTGACTTGGTGGAGTTCACAGTGAGGCGCCAGGTATTGAACCAGGTTGTGCATAGATTTGAAGTCGATTTACAGCAACCTGGTGTCGTGTGGAGGAGGTGGTTATGGCAGTATCGTCAGCAAACTGGTACAACGTTCAGCCTTGATAGGAGGGCAAGGTTTTGATGAATATGAGGAACATCAGGGGGCCAAGGGGGGGCCAAAATGGCTTCAAGTGCCTCAGCTTTTATAATCCTGCCGTTGCCAAAACTAAATATCTTTCAACTGTTCTATATTACATCGTCATTTTTTTTAAAATAATTTTTCTTAACGTAATTTTAACATTTAAATAACAATTCTTTTACTAATTTTAATTAAAAAATAAACTTAAAATGACTACTTAAAGCGTTTGAATTTTCAGAGCAAATAAAGATGCTGAGTTTATACCACAGAACCATAATCCAATTTGGAACGTACTAAGGCTTGATAAGTTTTGATAAGTACTCACTGATCTGATCCCCGTTGTTGGAAGAAAGAGACCTGAATATATTTATCCTTTGCATGCAGTTGTTTTTTTATATGTTTTATGAGAGGAGTCCATGATGATCTGATATCAAATGTGAGTTCAAGAATTTTAATTGTTTTTATTATTTGCAGTTTTTCTTCCTTAAAATATGCTTCTGATTGCATGTGTTTATTTATCTTTTAAAGGATATGCATGTAGTCCTTTGTCACATCACATGTGGTAGATATATTTCCGAGCCTCTCTTTCAGAACTATGGATTATCTTTCAGGAGAGAGTTTACGGCTGACATCGAAATTGCTGTATAGGCTCTTATTCATAGATGGCAGCACCAGTAACATTCAATCTCAGGGAAGCAAAGTATTAATTATCTGCAACGTTATATATGAAATGTTAATTATATTACTGAAATATTCATTAGATTTTATTTGGTGCTAATAGGTGAAACCAAACAGAAGATAAAACGTATACTGCGAGCATATGGAATGAATAGATTATTACGTGTGAGAATGAAAGTGTTTTAATGTGAATATATATTTACAGCATTTTCTGTGTATTGTCATCAGTGGAAATATAAATCTTGACATATGCTCCCGAAACGTCGATTTCTAATTGACAAAGCATTTGCTAACGAAATTCGACGATTAATTTGCGAAAGAGGTACTAATAGAGAACAAATTATCAGGAGGCAGCACAATTGCAGAGAACAACGGTGGATAGGACTTGCAGCCCAAAGAAGCATCAGCAAGAGTGTGAAGCCAGTCATATTGAAAGCAATTAGTTCTTTAACGTGAACACTACGCACAACCAAGGGATTAATGTATGGATAGCCTTACTACAAGCGCTACACTCTTAAAGGTATTATTTATCAAGGCTGCATGTTATGCATGAACAAAACTAAATAAAATACGGCATTAATCTCATTGTCCAATTGTGCGAACATACATTCATAAGTTGCATAAAGTAGATGGAGGCGTATCTGGCTCACGTTCAAGAGGTCCTGAGTTCGAATCTCGGTCTGGGTGAGTTACCTGGAGTTACGTTTTTTGTGAGGTTTCCCTTTATCCTTAGACGAATGTTGGATAGCTGTAAGCTCCATGGCTCCTGGACACCTTTAAGCATCATTTCACCCATTTCGTTCACCGTCCGATATGTCTTAACGTTGGAGGACGCAGAATTACACAACAAAAACAAAACTGAAAGTGTACCTGTAAATCAGGCATTTCATTTGTTTCAATTTGTATGTTGGTAGTACGACTAGTGAGAAAGGCTCCACTTGCAATTCTTAATTCAGAATATTGAATAGTATCTAGCATTTTCAGAGCAGATAAAGATGCTGAGTTAATATACCACAGAACCATAACGCAGTTTGCAACGTACTAAGCCTTGATAAGTATTGACTGATCTGATCCCATTTGTTCGAAGAACGAGATCTTAACATATTTATGCTTTGCATGCAGTTGGTTTTTTTAATCTTTTATGTGAGGAATCCATTATCTGTTTTCAAATGTGATTCCAAGAATTTTAATTGGTTTTACTATTTTTAGTTTTTATTCCTCAGTATATGCTTCCGGTTGCCTGTGTTTATATCTTTTAAAGGGTATGCATGTAGTCCTTTCTCACATGTGATAGATATATTTCCGAGCCGCTCTTTCAGTATTATTAATTACCTTTCATTAGAGAGGTTACGGTTGGCATTGAAGTTGCTGTTATATATCAAATTGTAATCATATTACTAAAATATTCATTAGATTCAATTCGGTAATAGGTAAAAACAAACAAAAGATAGAATGCATACTGAGAGGATATGGAACGAACAGATTATTACGCGTGAGAATGGAAGTATTTTAAGGTGAATATATATTCACAGCATTTTCCGTTTAAACCTTTCTCATATCCCCAGAAACCCAACGTCGAAAGACGGGTTCTGCGGGGACTGGATTCCGAGTGCCCACCAGAGGAGGTAAAACTCGCTTGGGAGCAGGAGCACGGAATCAAGGCCTCGTCTGTTGCCCAAATGAGGAAGATATTACACACAGAGGAAGGCTCTGTGCGTGCACCCATGCCTCTTTTCCTTGTTGTAGTGGACAAGATTCCTGGAGAGGCGGTTCAGCCCATCGATGCTGTTCGAGTGCTGTTCCACACTGTCGTGAAGGTTGAGCGCTTTCACGGTCAGGGTGGACCTGTCCAATGCTACAGGTGCATGGGGTTCCATCACTCCAGCATGGCGTGCGAGCGTAAACTCGCATGTCTGCGGTGTGCGGGTCCCGGGTCCCCACCTCCTGAAGGATTGCGATACAGCGCCTGAGGAGAAGAGATGTGCGAACTGTCGCCAGGATCACGTCAGCACTTACAAGGGCTGCGTGGCGCGGCAGAGAATCATAGAGAGTTACCGCGGAGGCAATCCGGGATTGGCAAATATCCGTCCCGGAGTCTCATTCGCGGCAGGTCTCGGAAGGACAGAGCGCACACTGCAAGTAGCAGAGCAGGCGGCTCCTCAGCCCACAGCACCAAAAACTCCACAGGAGACACCGCGCCCACAGCGTCCGAGAAAGTGCCGCAAGGCGTAACGGACAGCCCAGCCTACCACACAGGCCGCAGCCCCTCCCACTAGGGAGGAGGCCCCAGCTGAGTATCGGCACGGCCACTGCGCCAGCCCCGGTACCAGTTGCAGAACCTGCTTCAACTAGGGCGCCTGCATCTGCGAGGGCACCTGCAGCGGCGCTTGCATCCTTCGGGGGGACCATCTCTTCGAAGGATGTCGACGAATTCGGGGAGCTTTCCCTGTGGTTCGGCGACTCATTTTGAGAGTTCTCCCCATCCTTAGGGACTGCAAGGAGGAAACTGAAGACACGAGGCTAGACTTCCTCGAAAAACACACCATCCTCCTCCAAACACTCGAGGAGCTTTTTCCTTGAACCGATGAGTAATGGCCCCCCGATTTGTCAGGAGACCATTACATGCTGCGTTCAGGAACGCAAACGGTGTACGGAATCAGCGTCCTGGAATGATGGAGTTTGTACCTATGGGATTGACATCCTAATGATCTGCGAGACGCACCTGAATGCTGGTATAGATTTCTCGCTGCCAAGTTACGTCACCCGCCGCACCGATCGTAACGGTCGGCGGGGTGGCGGTACAGCTACACTCGTGAAAAACATCACGCATACCCCTGTTCCTCTCCCTGCCCTGCAGCACGTGGAGGCCTGCGCCGTCCAGCTATCAGTCGGCGGACAGGACATCCTGCCGATAGCGGCATATGACCCACTTGACAATCACTTCTTCGAAGCTGATTACACTACCCTTCTCAACCTACACCCAGTGGTTTGCATTGCAGGAGACCTCAACGCGAAACATGGGCTCTGGCAGTGCCGTACAAGCAACCAGAGGGGACGAGGGCTCTACCGCCTCATAAGCGGTGACCCAAATCTCGCCACGCAGGGGCCGAGAGGTCCAAACTTCCATCCGGCCCATGGCAGTCCGGATGTGATCGACATCATGATCACAGAGAACTTTCCATTTGACCTGGACCTCTCGGCGGTGAATGAACTGGACTCCGACCATGACCCTGTCACAGTCGATTCCGACGTCACCATGCCAGCTCTACTAAACTCAGACTGGGAACACGAGGTCGACTGGGATGCAGCCATTCTCAAACTCAACCAAACCATCGACCCTCGTCCACGCATCGACGATGTCGATGCCCTGGAGGCTGCGGCGATGAGTTTCTCCTAACAAGTCCGTCAAGCGGTGAGTGCACACTCACCGTATCCCAACCAACACACTTAACCCTCTGTCCATCCCTAACGAGATCCGGCAGCTGCTAAAAGCCGAGGCAGCTGTTCGGAAGCTATGGCAGCGTTTCCGTCATCCCAGGATAGCAGTTTACCAGCGGTTCAAATCCCTGGCAAGGCGTCTGCTCCGTGCCCACCGTAAGGTGGCCTGGGAGAACACTTTCCGAAACGTCGACCTCCAGGAAAAGCACCCCTGGAAGATGAAGTCCCTCAGAAGGGACAAAACTCTTTACCAGTATCCGCTGCATGGCACTCGCGGGAGACTCGCTTACTAGCCCCAAGATAAGGCCACAGCTTTCGTGGATCATTTGGAAAGCCAACTCGAGCCGAGGGAGGACGTTACGCAAAAGGCGCACAAAGTCCTTGCCAAAATTGCGAGGTTAAGCAAAAACTACGGCACCATCCCATTCAAAGCCGTCGTCCTTACAACAACAATCTGCTTAGCTCAATCGTTGGACACGCTGCCAGTGCCTGGGCACACAGGCTGCACCTGAAAACCGCCAGTACAGCACTACGCAAGCTCCAACGCAGAATTCTAATAATGATGACAGGAGCATTTGTTACGACACCAACTGACGCTCTCCTCGTGGTGCTAGGGCTAATTCTTCTAGATATGGAGATTCGCCGGAGAGCTGCACGCTACTGGCTACGTAAGAACAACAACAACATTCGGGCAGCACAATTAGCTGGCGGAGCAGTGCGCGATGAGCTAGAAATTAAGGAAGTACTAACTGCTGAATGGCAACAAGAATGGGACGTGAGCACAACCGGCAGACGTACGTATGACATCTTACCAAACATCGAGGAACGCCTGAAAATGAAATTCCTACAACCATCCAGAGGCCTAATACATTACGTGACTGGTCATGGCCCATACTCCAGCTACCTCCACAGATTCCACCTGAAAGACACAGAAAACTGCCGATGTGGAACAACCGAAACACCGGAATATGCTGTATGGGAATGTCCGCTATCAATACGACATAGGACAACAGCGATGTCGTACGTACAGGACAAGTCGATTCACGAAATTATAAGAAACAGACGACTCTGGACTTGGTTTGACAAAGCGGCAAACACTTTCTCCATTAAGGCAAGGGAAGAATCCATCAATGGAAGACAACCTTAAAAACACTCTCGATTAAGACAAACTACCGGAGATGACAGAAAATAATTAGGTTAAGCTAAAGTTAGGAATCAGGATAAGCTAATGTCAGAAATTAAGTAATATTAATATGTAAAATTAATTGTAAGTACTCCTAGGGTACCTCAAAATACTCATTGTAAAACAAACATATCAAAATTGAATAGTGTGGAACACAGTCTGATTTGTAAAATAGGCACCAGACTCCCAGAATTAAGGAGGCCGAGGTCTTGCTGTAGAGCAAGATCTCGGCCTTTTTTTTACCCCCAGGACGAAGACTTCACTGACCTCGTGAACGCTGCTGTGGAAGACCTGTATGAGGAGCCACAGCGGCGTCATGAGGCGATCCACATCCCAATCACCCAAGGGCGGTCATTGCTCAAATTCGAAAATTGAAACCCAACAAATCCCCTGGACATGATGTCGTCAGTGCTCTCAGCTCCAGCACCTTCCCAAGAGGGCCGTCATCCACTTGAAGCGGATCTTCAATGCGTGGCTCCACCTCCGCCACTTTCCGGCTTGCTGGAAGGAGGCGAAAGTGGTGTGCATCCTGAAGCCCAGCAAGGATCCGGTCTTTCCGTCTAGCTACCGATCCATAAGTCTTCTCCCAACCGTCTCAAAACTATTTGAGCGGTTGCTCCTATCCCGCCTAACCCCTCTTTTCGAGGAAAGGCAGCTCCTACCCGATCACCAGTTTGGTTTTCGTCATAGACACTCCACGACCCTACAGCTTCTGCGTCTGGCCGAGAGGACAGCCCTGGCATTCCAGGAAAATCTCAAGACAGTCGCGGTGCTGCTAGACGTAGAGAAAGCCTTTGCCACAACCTGGCACCAAGGCCTACTGTACAAACTCAGGGAGGCTAACGTACCTCCTCCCTATCTCTCCCTGATTAGTAGTTTCCTCAGAAACCGCACGTTCAGGGTGAGAATGGAAGAACGAATGTCATCTATCAGACCAATAGCCGTGGGAGTCCCGGAGGGCAGTGTACTGTCCCCGTTACTCTTTGCGGCCTACATGTCTGACCTCCCCTTAGAACCACAGACTGTTACGTGCCAATATGCTGACGACGTCCTCATCATGGCACGTAACAAAAACCTAAGATATTGTCATCCTCCGCTACAGCGCCAGCTCCGAGCCATTGGCCGTTGGAGTGAGAAGTGGAGGATGGCCATTAGTCCCGAGAAGAGCTCTGCTCTTCTCCTGGCTAAGGTCCGAGCTGGGCGACCGGATTGGTCGCTGAGGTTGAGGCAGAGGCAAATCCCTTGGGTTCCCACTGCCAAATACCTTGGCGTCCACCACGATCGCGGACTCACCTACGCACCTCACGTCCGGGTCAAAGCCGGAGAAGGGCATGCAGCGCTAACGCAGTTATACCCAATTCTCAAGTCCACCATGCCAAAGCACCTCAAACTACGCCTGTATCGGGCGATTATACCGCCCCTGATTCTGTACGGCTACGAAGTCTGGGGGATCAGCGGCTCCCCCCCCACTATTCGCAGACTGCAGCGCGTCAAGAACAGGGCACTGCGCATGATCTACGATACCGGACGTAGATTCCCGTCCCACATCCTTCATACCTACTCCGGGGTCCCGTAAATCGTGTACGTGGTGCGGGAGAGGTCCTTCAATAAATAACCGAACTACTTTTCTTAATTAACACATAATGGTTTTATTTCACTAACATGTACTTACACGCCTTAGAGGTATTCTCCATCTGATGAAATACAATTATTCCAACGATTTACCCATTGTTCGAAACACTCATTGAAACCGTTTTTGGCAGCGTTAGAGTGCACGGCTCTTAAAACACGATTAAATAACAAAACGGTGATGCTGGTGGCCCTCAATCGGCCCCCAAACTCCCCCGACTGTAGACGCGACATCGAGCAAATCCTCACTTTGGAGGAGCATGTTATAATGGCAGGAGACTTCAACGTTCGACACCCCTGGTGGTATTCACTCACGCTTGACGAGACTTTGGCGGCTTACCCGCCAGCCTGAGTACAAAGTGCTAGCAAAATGGCTACGCAACGTCATTCGGCAACAAATTAAATTAAACAAAATTGAGCAGTGGGAGCAGAAAATGTTAAATACCACACATTCGGACAATTCTTTATGGAAATTATTAAAGGCATTTAAAGTCTCCTCGAGCGCAAACTCAGGCACTGAGGCGCTACACACTCACCTCGGCCTGCACTTCTCCTCTGAGGAGAAAGCCGAGGTCTTTGCAGACTGTCTGGAATTAAGATTTACAGAAAACCCAGCGACTAACCCCGAGTTAGAACGGGATGTCCAGACTTGGGCACAAAACTGGGTGGCACAGAAGCGTGATCAACACTTGCCCATCACAACACCGTAGGAAGTGTACAAGCTCATTAGGAAGCTACCTAATGGGAAAGCCGCCGGCCCGGACAGGCTGACTAATGAGGAACTAAAACATCTCCCGAGAAAAGCCCTGGTGAAACTTACAAAACTTTTCAACGCTTGTTTGCAGCAAAATTATTTCCCTGACACTTGGAAACGAGCCAAGGTAATAATGCTCCCTAAGCATGGGAAAAGCACCAGGCAACTTCAAAATTACCGCCCCATTAGTCTCCTGTCCACTATTGGTAAATTTCTCGGGAAAATAATCCTATTTCGACTCCAAAAACAAATTGCGGAGCTTCACATTTCAAATTCACAATTTGGCTTTAGAAACGGGCACTGAACAGACCTTCAACTTTTAAGACTAGTAGATGGCGTCACCGAGCAATTTAACAATGGGACTTCAACGTTGGCGCTATTTTTGGACGTAGAAGCCGCATTTAATCGGTGGTGGCACAACGGCCTGATTTACAAGCTGCACTGAGAGTTTCCCGGCCTCCAAAATTCACAGCCATTGCTGCATAATTTTAAAAAACAGGCGCTTCTCCTCCTCAAAGGAGAGATTGATGTAGGCTGGCGTACCACAAGGGGCTATTATGTCACCTTTCCTGTATATACTCTTCACCAACGACTTCCCCGTGGACGCCAGATGCAAAGTTGCAATGTATGCTGACGACACTGCAATATACAACCATCATAAAAATCCTCGTTATGGACTTTTAGAGATGCAGTGGTACATTGACCGCTTCCTTTCATGGCTTCATGACTGGAAAATCAAAATTAATGCGAACAAATGCCGGCTTATACATTTTGCAAAGCGGCGCCATTTGGCAATGGACCTAACGGTCAATGGTCAAATATTGCACTGTGGTCAGCAGGTCAAGTACCTCGGCGTGACGTTGACACGCACGATGCATTGGACCATCCACCTAAGAGGTAGCGCCAACAAAGGGCGGGAGCGATTAAAGATGTGCGCCCCCATATTTAGGAGCAAACAGCTAAAGCTACGCTCGAAGATCATCCTATATAGATCCTTTATTTTATCCGTGGTCCTGTACGCCTGCGTGGTCTGGGCCAACGCCTCCAACACCGCCCTAAAATATCTGCAAACCCTACAAAACCTATCCCTACGCAAAATCCTGTCTCCTCCTATCCGAACAACTGTCACCATTCAACAAGAAACCCACGTCCCTTACATCAACGAGGCCATCAACAAACGTACCTCTTCCATCTGGGCGCGCATCCGACACCATCAAAACCCCACCATACACAATATTCGGAAAGGCGAACCCAAGCACCGAAAACACGCCAGAATCAAAGCATATTGAAGAAAAACAAAAATAAAAAAACAACACGACTGCAAAATTGTGCGCGCCCAACCCTTCCTGGCTCAGGCCACGCTCCCCAGCAGAGGCCGCCATCATCGGCAGCCCAAGCGTCGGCTGCCGCACAGCCTAACTGCGAACATTGTAAATATTGTACATAGCCAACTCTGTACAGTGTAGTGCGTGTGATATTGGGACGTACGTGGTATGCCTAGGGGTGTGTGTGTGTGGTGTGTGTGGTGTGTGTGGTGTGGTGTGGTGTGGTTTGGTGTGGTTTGGTGTGGTTTGGTGTGGTGTGGTGTGTGTGGTGTGTGTGTGTGTGTGTGTGTGTGTGTGTGTGTGTGTGTGTGTGTGTGTGTGTGTGTGTGTGTGTGTGTGTGTGTGTGTGTGACCGCGCAAGATAAGCGCAGTGTAAATATGTAAATATAAAAACAATAAAAAGAAAGATAGAAAGAAATAACGAGATAAAACTGGTTCTCGGCGGCCTCAGAACAGGTCTCCGTGTGGGTTTTAGAAGAACCCCAAAGACAATAAAAAAAACCATACCCAGAATTATAAACCCATGTAAATTTAGAGCCTGTAAGCCGGGTCCAGTGTACCGTCACCAGGCAAATAAGTTACAAATAAAAAGCCTTAAGTCTTAAGCCATCTGGGATACCATCGCATTACTTGATTAGAGAAGAAATTATCATATGCTGATCAGGCAGATATGTAAGCTTCCGAAACGTCAATTTCTAATCGTCTTTTCACTTGGGTTGTTTCCCAAGATTTCGAACATGCCAATAAATTATTTACCAACTAAATTCAACTATTATTTTGAGAAAAATGTAGCAATATAGAATAAATTTATAGGACGCAGCACAATTTCAGATAATAGCGAGGGATAAAGGACTCCCAGCCCAAAGAAGAATCTAGAGTATGGAGCCTGTCATATTGCAAGTATTTAGTCCTTTAACGTGAACACTACGCACAACCAAGGGATTAAAGTATGGAGAGCCTTTTCAGAAGCATTACGCTGTTAAATGTAATATTTATCAAGGCTGCATGTTATGTATGAACAAAACTAAATAAAATACGCCATTAAGCTCATATTTTCCAATGGTGCGACAGGTATCTTCTCAAAAGTTATATACAAAGAAAGTCTAGAAAGTAAGAACTGTTTGGCAATAAAATTAAATTGTGCACAGCTACAGACAAATTATCGCTTGCACAAAATTCTACAACTCTTAAACTACGTCTCCACATTACTGACGAAATTTTCAGGCATTTGTCATAGCGAGGCACAAGTTTTTGTATACCTTCTTCATAGAAGTTTGCCGCCTGTGTCTTCAACCAGTTGGAAACATTTTCTTTCATCTTCGTCAGTTGAAGAGTTGACCGTCAACGAAGGATTTGAGATCCAAAAACAGATGAAAGTCGCTAGGAGCGAGGTCAGGACTGTGAGGCAGGTGGTCAAACACGGCCCAGCAAAATCCCTGTCGTATTTGCAGTGTGTTCGTGCGTTGTTGTGAAGTAACACAACACCTTTCGACATCGCAAATTTGCCGACAAATTTCAATTAGTTTCACTTTTCTAGCATTCAGAAAACGAATCACAGATCTGATTTCACAAGCGGCGGGATTTTCAATCAACACCGACATTATAAACAAGCACAACAAAGCGTACGTGGCTGACAACGATCTCACAATGGCGCACGTTTCTTCTCCTTGACACAGAACGTCTACCGAGCATGTGCGGAACTGTAATCGCAGCGCTGCAGCGGAGATAAATTGAAGCTGAACTTACTTTCTGGTCGTACCTTGCATACTAGTCCGCCTTGGTAGCGCAGATGGTAGCGTGTCTGTCTCAAGTCCAGCAGGTCCCCAGTTCGAATCTCGGTCAGGGTGAGTTACCTGGAAAAGGTTTTTTTCCGGGGGTTTCCCTTATTCTTAGACGAATGTCGGGTAGTTCTAAGCTTCATGGACCCCGGACTCATTTGAGCATCATTTCACCCATTTCATTCACCGTCCGATATGAGTCAACTTTGGAGGATGTAAAAGTACAAAACAAAACTGAAAGCGTAGCTGTAAATCAGGCATTTCATTTGTTTCCATTTGTATGTTGGTAGTTCGACTAGTAAGAAAGGCTACACTTGCAAGTCTTAATTTAGAATATTCAACAGTATCTAGCATTTTCAGAGCAGATAAAAATGCTGAGTTAATATGCCACAGAACCATAATTCAATTTGGAACGTATTATAGCTTCATAAGGTTTGATAAGTATTGACTGAACTGATCCCCGTTATTCGAAGAAAGATATCTTAATATAGTTATCCTTTGTATGCAGTTGTATTTTAAATCTTTTATGTGAGGAATCCATTGTCGCCTTTTCCTCCCCCGCTGCGTCTGCTGCTACTCTGTCTCTGGTATCAGCCACTCTGGAAGTGACCTTAACAGCCTGGATTCCGGTGATCTGGTCGCCTAGTAGATTGCTCTATGAGTTGACTATTCTTTGCCCTGGCTAGTCATTGCGTGAGATAGGTTGACGAAATAAAAACAACACAGTTCATACTATCAGCTTTACTATTCAGTTCGTTTCGTGCTTACAGTTCGCCAGGAGTTGCCGCCGCATTCAGATCGAATTACTCTAGATTTCCACTATCACGTTAAAACTATACTGAATTGCTGAAATCTATCACGATGGAATAAATTACTAACACGGTTTTGAAAGTATACTTCGCCGCTTAATTAACTGCTGGGAGATCTTGTTCACTTAATAAGATTCTCATTACTGATTATACTTCTCGGCGCAATCCGACGTTTGTGTCCCCGGCAGGCAAAACACGTCTACACGGTATCACGTCTCAGACTAGAAGACCGACGCTAAAACCTAATATTCCTTACCAAAACAGATATAGCCTCGCCTCCAGCTGGATCTCTCTGAAAAACTCTAGTTAGCGAGCTACAACCACGCGGACGTTTCCCCGAAATACTGGTTTGGGCCAGGTTTGGACCGGTCTACTGATTACCCAGGTAGCGACCCAACCCGTGACCACAGCCTTTCGACGGAACATTTCATCCATAACTTTATTATATAGCTCTGGGTTAAAATACTAATTGGCATTCTAGTAATTGAATCTAAATGCTGTTGCTTCGTTTCATGAACTTATCCATCTGTAATATTCATTATCTTAAATTCTTTCACCTTACTTCCTCATTATAATTTAATTATCATTTTATTCATTGTTAAAATCGTATTCAATCATACGGCTGATAAATACGGCATCACCATGATGATCTGTTGTCAAAAATGAGCCCCAGAATTTTATTTGTTTTCGCTATTTGCAGTTTTCCTTCCTCAAAATATGCTTTTGGTTGCCTATGTTTATATCTTTTAAAGGATATGGATGTAGTCCTTTCTCACATGTGATAAATATAACTTCCAAGCCGCTCTATCAGTATTATTTATAACCTTTCAGGAGAGAGTTTACGGTTGACATCGAAATTGTATATGCGCTCTTGTTCATAGATGGCAGCACAAGTAACATTCAATCTGAGGGAAGCAAAGTATTAATTATTTGCAACGTTACATATCAAGTTGTAATTATATTACTGAAATATTTAATAAATTTAATTCGGTACTAATAAGTGGAACCAAACACAAGATAAAAGGTATACTGAGAGCATTAGGAATGAATAGATTATTATGCGTGGGAATGAAAGTATTTTAATGTGAGTATATATTTGCAGCATTTTCCGTCGTAAGCCGTGGTAAATGAAATGCAATTCGAGAACCTGATTGTTATGCATGAACAAAACTAAATAAAATACGCCATTAAGTTCATATTTTTCAATTGTGCGACACATCCATTCACAAATTATATGCGAGGTATGTCCAGAAAGTAAGATCTGTTTGGCAATAAAATTAAATTGTGCACAGCTACAGACAAATTAAACTACTTTTCCACATAGCTGACGAAAATTTGCAGGCATTTGTCATAACGAGGCTCAGGTTTTTGTTTAACTTCTTTCATCAAGTTTGTCGCCTGTGTCTTCAACCAGTTGGAAACATTTTCTTTCAGGTCTTCGTCAATGTTGAAGAGTTGACTGCCAAGGAAGGATTTGAGATGCAGAATCAGATGAAAGTCGCTAGGATCGAGGTCATGGCTGTAAGAGAACTGGTCAAACACGTCCCAGCCATATCCCTGTAGGACGTTATTCGTCGCATTTGCAGTGTGTGGTCGTGCTTTGTCCTGATGTCACACAAGACATTTCAACACCTCAAATTTGTAAACAAATTTCAGTTGGTTCCACTGTCCTAGTATTCAGAAAACGAATCACAGATCAGATTTCACAAGCGGCGGTATTTTTAATGAACACCGACATTGTAAACAAGCACAACAAAGCATACGTGGCTGACAGCGAACTCACAATGGCGCACGTTTCTTCTCCTTGATACAGAACGTCTACTGCGCATGTGCGGAACTGTAATCGCAGCGCTGCAGCTGAGATAAATTGAAGCTGAACTTACTTTCTGGTCGTACCTTGCATACTAGTCCGCCTCGGTAGCGTAGATGGTAGCGTGTCTGCCTCAAGTCCAGCAGGTCCCGAGTTAGAATCTCGGTCAGGGTGAGTTATCTGGAAAAGGTTTTTTCCGGGGGTTTCCCTTATTCTTAGACGAATGTCAGGTAGTTCTAAGCGTCATGGACCCTGGACACATTTAAGCATCATTTCAACCATGTCATTCACCGTCCGATATGATTCAACGTTGGAGGATGTAAAATTACAAAACAAAACTGAAAGCGTAGCTGCAAATCAGGCATTTCATTTGTTTCCATTGGTATGTTGGTAGTTCGACTAGTAAGAAAGGCTGCACTTGCAAGTCTTAATTTAGAATATTCAACAGTATTTAGCATTTTCAGAGCAGATAAAAATGCTGAGTTAATATGCCACAGAACCATAATTCATTTTGGAACGTATTATAGCTTCATAAGGTTTGATAAGTATTGACTGAACTGATCCCCGTTATTCGAAGAAAGATATCTTAATATAGTTATCCTTTGTATGCAGTTGTATTTTAAATCATTTATGTGAGGAATCCATGATGATCTGTTGTCAAATATGAGCCCAAGAATTTTAATTGTTTTCGCTATTTGCAGTTTTCCTTCCTCAAAATATGCTTCTGGTTGCCTATGGATATGGATGTAGTCCTTTCTCACATGTGATAAATATAACTTCCAAGCCACTTTATCAGTAATATTTATTACCTTTCAGGAGAGAGTTTACGGTTGACATCGAAATTGTGTATGCGCTCTTGTTCATAGATGGCAGCACAAGTAACATTTAATCTGAGGGAAGCAAAGTATTAATTATTTGCAACGTTACATATCAAGTTGTAATTATATTACTGAAATATTTATTAACTTTAATTCGGTACTAATAGGTGGAACCAAACACAAGATAAAACGTATACTGAGAACATAAGGAATGAATAGATTATTACGCGTGAGAATGAAAGTATTTTAATGTGAGTATATATTTACAGTATTTTCCGTCGTAAGCCGTGGTAAATGAAATGCAATTCGAGAGAATAAAGAAATAAGTGGTTCGGCATCCTGTACAAAATAAAGAAAAGCAAAAAGCTACCTCATCAAAATTTCTTCACCAAAATAAAGAGATGAAATTTATAGGACGTAGCACAATTTCAGAGCAAAGCGAGGGACAAAGGACTTATAGCCCAAAGAAGCAAGAGTATGAAGCCAATCATATTGAAAGCAATTAGTTCTTGAACGTGAACACTACGCACAATCAGGGGATTAATGTACAAGCGCAAGAGTGTTAAAAGTGATGTTAATCCAGCCTGCTTGTTATGCATGAACAAAACTAAATAAAATACGCCATTAAGTTCATATTTTTCAATTGTGCGACACATACATTCCCATATTATGCGAGGTACATCCAGAAAGTAAGTTCTGTTTGGCAATAAAATTACATTGTGCACAGCTACAGACAAACTATCCCTTGCACAAAATTCTACAACACTTAAACTACTTTTCCACATAACTGACGAAAATTTGCAGGCATTTGTCATAACGAGGCACAGGTTTTTGTTTAACTTCTTTCGTAAAGTTTGTCGCCTGTGTCTTCATCCAGTTGGAAACAGTTTCTTTCAGCTCTTCGTCAATGTTGAAGAGTTGACTGCCAAGGAAGGATTTGAGATGCAGAATCTGATGAAAGTCGCTAGGATCGAGGTCATGGCTGTAAGATGATACCGTCCCTGTTAGGGTTAACATTGTCACAACAATCCCGATATGTATTATCGAAAGCACGAGAACCCAAACAGTCAGGTGAATGAACACCTTCCTCACAGGTTCTTTCATTGTGCTGCTCACCGACAAAGTTGGCATTGTCCAAGGTTAGACCTTCGTCCCCAGCCATGTCTTGGCCTGCACACGCTACGTGATGATAGAATGGACACCGGAATTTAGGTTACACAGTTTTATACGTGTTTATGCATTAATTAGCTTGACTGTGGGAAAGTGAAAATCGCATGGAATACACGTTTCAGACACGAGAAATTGCTTTTAGTAGGGATGAAACACAACCTATCAGAAACAAGTAACCGGTCACATGACCTCGAAAGTGTCCAAAGTTTGGCGAAAGGAAGGGGAAATTTGGGCAATGGCGACGTTTGATCGTCGCTAGGAAAATCACTCTGTTTCGGCGAGTGAAGGGGTCCACAAGTAATGAAAATTCATCAAAGTCCGTGTTCGCGAATACTCTTTCGGCGAGTGAAGGGGTACACAATTACTGAAAATTCATCAACGTCCGTGTTCGTGAATGCACGAAGTAATGCCCTCGACGTTCACAAACAATGCGTACACAGATACTTACATAACATCAAGATAACGGTGACGAGTGGAGAGGACTACGTATATCAATAAACTTGACATTCAACGGTCGTGGTGTCTTCTATATGATAATACCCATACCCTGTCCGGACGCACCCACCCCCTGAAACCCAAAAGAGATAATTCATGCAGATCTACCCTGAGAAAATCCCCGACCTGTTGGAAACCTCCCATTCGTAATCCTCACCCATCACATAACTTCTCATATGAGGTGTTGAGTACCGGTAGGGCTCAACGAGGTACCTAACGGGCAAGGACCGCCTCAAAGAGAAGTGGTCAAACACGTCCCAGCCATATTCCTGTAGGACGTTATTCGTCGCATTTGCAGTGTGTGGTCGTGCTTTGTCGTGAAGTCACACAAGACCTTTCAACATCGCAAATTTGTAGACAAATTTCAGTTGGTTTGACTGTCCTAGTATTCAGAAAACGAATCACAGATCAGATGTCACAAGCGTCGGTATTTTTAATGAACACCGACATTGTAAACAAGCACAACAAAGCGTACTGGCTGACAGCGATCTCACAATAGCGCACGTTTCTTCTCCTTGACACAGAACGTCTACCGCGCTTGTGGGGAACTGTAATCGCAGCGCTGCAGCGGTGATATATTGAAACATAAATTACTTTCTGGACGTCCCCTGTACAATAGCTCGCCTCGGTAATGTAGATGGTATCGTGTCTGCCTCACGTTGAAGAGGTCCCGTGTTCGAATCTCGGTCAGTGTGAGTTATCTGGAAGAGGCTTTTGCGGGGTTTTCCCTTTTTCTTAGACGAATTTAGGGTAGCTCTAAGATCCATGAACCCTAGACACATTTAAGCATTTCATCCATTTCATTCACCATCCAATATGACTTAGCTTTGAGGGACGTAAAATTACAAAGCAAAACAAAACTGAAAGTGTACCTGTAGATCAGGCATTTCATTTGTTTCAATTTGTATGTTGGTGGTATGACTAGAAAGAAAGGCTCCACTTGCAATTCTTAATGCAGTATAATGAACAGTAACTAGCGTTTTCAGAGCAGCTAAAGATGCTGAGTTAATATACCGCAGACCCATAATCCAATTTGCAACATGCTAAGGTTTGATAAGTTTTGATAAGTACTGACTGAACTCATCCCCGTTGTTCGAAGAAGGATATCTTAATATATTTATCCTTTGTATTCTGTTGTATTTTAAATCTTTTATGTGAGGAATCCATGATCTGTTGTCAAATGTGAGCCCAAGAATTTTAATTGTTTTAACTATTTGCAGTTTTCCTTCCTCCACATACGCTTCTGGTTGCCCATGTTTATATCTTTTAAAGGATATGCATGTAGTCCTTTCTCACATGTGATAAATATACTTCCGAGCCGCTCTTTCAGTATTTATTACCTTTCAGGAGAGAATTTATGGCTGACATCGAAATTGCTGTATGCGCTCTTGTTGTTCATAGATGGCAGTACATGTGAGATTTAATTTCAGGCAAGCAAAGTTTTAATTATTTGCAGCGCTATATGTCATATTGTAATCATATTACTGAAATATTCATTAGATTTAATTCCGTATTAATAAGTGAACCCAAAAAGTGATGGAAAGTACACTGAGAGGATATGGAACGAACAGATTATTACGTGTGAGAATGGAAGTGTTGTAAAGTGAGTATATATCTACAGAATTTTTCGTCGTAAGTCGTGGTTCCATTTCTCATTTTCTGGGTTTTTGTCCCATTACTTGTTTAGAAAAGACATTTTTAGGATGTAGCACAATTTCAGAGAATAGTGAGGGATAAAGGACCTTCAGCCCAAAGAAGCAGTAGTAGGAGTGAGAAGCCAGTCATATTGAAAGATGATTAATTCTTGAACGTAGACACTACGCGCACAATCAAGGGATTAAAGTAATTAGAGATTTTCACAAGCGCTACACTGTTAAATGTGTTACTTATCAAGGGCACATGTTATACATGAACAAAACTAAAAGAAATACGCCATTATGCTCATGCTTTCCAATTGTGCGACACATACTGTGACTTTGGAGGTACCCTAAAATTGCAGAAATTAAAAATCTCCTTTATTTCCGTAGAGATACACTGTTCAATTCTCACGTAACAACATTACATCACATAATAACACAATTTTCCAACGTCGATGACAATAACAAACCGTGACAGCTGATTACATTAGCTCTCGTTTCAACAACACTCTTGCTACACAACCGTCTTTTCAGCAACACTGAGCTGTTTTCTGGTTACTCTATTTACAACTGTGTTTCACAAAAACTGATCTGCTGGCGTGTCACAATCGCTTATATATCACATTCATGATCGAGAGACTTCTCGAGCAAATAGGAAAAACAACTATTCTGTCAGTCGAGAAATCTCTGGAAACTTCCAAACGTGAAATCGTATCCATGCCGGCGAGTCCTTTATCTTAGTTATCTTCATTTATCTGTGTAAACTGGCCGTGCTATAGTTAATGCTTAAGCAAGCTCGTGAAACTATCCGCCGCCTATTTTCTAATTTGTGCCGAAACTTTTATGGCTGTTGCCGTGACACTGCTTCTTTCTCAAGGCTGTCGTCCCGAAAAGCTCCATCGTAGCGGGCCAGACGATCCAAGTCCACCACCATCATCTACCCTCGGGACACCTTCTGGATGCGGTAGACTACGTCGCTAATCCTCTTCACCACCCGGTACGGTCCTTGCCATTGTTGCTGGAGTTTCGGGCATCGTTCCTTGGTCCGGGTAGGACGGTACAACCAGACTAGGTCACCTTGCTGGAACCCTTGGCTGTTGGCTTGCCTGTCGTATCGGGTCTTCTTGCGGTCGCTAGCCTTCTTAGTGTTCTGACGAGCCATCTCATGCATGTTGTGGAGATGGTCCACCAGGTTCTCCACGTACTCGGTTGCTGGCTGTTTTGCGTCCGGGGGGCTTGCAAAAGCCAGATCACAGGGGAGGAGTAACTCGGCCGAACATTAAGCTGGCTGGCGTCATCCCAGTGGTGCCGTAGGCCAGTAAAAACAGTGGCACCTTGAGGTCCCAGTCTTGCTGATGGCTGGTCACGATCATCCTCAAGTGCTCTTCTAAGGTCTGTATGTATATCTCCACCATGCCGTCCGACTGTGTATGTAGGGGTGTGGTGCCGGTCTTGTTCACCCCAAACCTCTCTAGTGCCTCCTTTATCAGGTTAGATTCAAAATTGGTACCCTGGTCGCTGTGGAGCTCTAACGGCACCCCAAATCGACAGAACACTTGCTCCACAAGGCAGTCCGTGTTTCTCTTCGCCTCCTGGTTCGGAATGGCGACTTGGTGAAGTAGTTCATGACCACCATCAGGTACTTATTGCCTCATTCGGACACTTGGAATGGCCCATCTATGTCGACAGCGATCCTTTTGATTGGCGCTCCGACGTTGTACTACTGCATGCGACCCCGGCTCCTAGTCTGGGGGCCGCCACTCGCCGCACACACGGCACCACCTCTCAGCGTCTTCTCGGAGCCTCAGCCAGTAGTAGCGCTGTCGGAGTTTGTCGATCGTTCGGTTCGCTCCCAGGTTTCCTCCTGAAGTACCGGCGTGCACTTCTCCAAGACTTCCGGGACCTTACTTCGGGGAAGTACCAACTGCTCCGTCTGCGTCTTTGCATCAGGTGATCCCATTCCGGAACAGCACGCCCCCTCTTGTCTTCATTGAGTCCCATTGGGTCCAGTACGACCTGTAGGTGGCGCTCCTCGGTGCGATGTCCTCCCAGGTTGGTCTTGTCCCTGCCTCCACTTCTCTCAAGAGTGGCCCCAAGTCTGCGTCCGCCAGCTGCTCCCTCCTCAGGCGTTCGCTATCCCAGCCATCCGCAGGCACTGCCCTGACTACTCGGACTGCTGCAGCACGCTCCCTCTCTTCCACACTTGTGCATTGGCCGCACTCCTCTGGGCAGGGTCTTCGGGCCATGGCGTCTGCGTTACCGTGGCTCTTCGCTCTACGATGTTCAGGGTTGAAGTCGTACTCCTGCAGCCTCTGGACCCAACGTGCTGTCTGGCCTTCCAGGTTCTTAAAGCTCAATTGCCAGATTAGGGCAGAATGGTCAGTCCTCAGGTGGAATGGCTGACCGTACAGGTACTTGGTGAAGTGCTCCAAGGTCTTTACTACCGCCATTAATTCTTGCCGGGTGACCCAGTAGTTCTTCTCTACCTAATGTCTTGCTGTAGTAGGCTATCACTCGCTCGTTGCCGTTCTGAACTTGCGATAGGACGCCTCCAATACAATGGTCGCTGGCGTCGGTGTCTACAATGAAAGCGCCGGCTGGTTGTCGAAATCCCAAAATAGGAGCACTGCACAGTGTCTTCTTCAGGGGTTGGAAAGCCTCTTCGGCGTCCTCCGACCACACATAGGGTCGGCGTTCCTCAGTCAGGCGGGTAAGGGGTTTGGCGATGTTTGAGAACCCTTTTATGAAACGGCGGTAATAACTGCACAGCCCCAGGAAACTGCGCAACTCTCGCTTATCCTTTGTCCGAGGCCAGTCTCTGACAGCCAGGATTTTCTCCGGGTCTGTGGCCACTCCGGTTGGTGAGACTATGTGGCCCAAGTAGTTAACTTCTTTGCGGAAGAGCTGATACTTCTTCGCATTCAGTTTCAAGCCTGCAGTCTCTGTAACACCTTGCTTATGTTGTCGAGATGGTCTTCGAACGTCTTGTCGACGATGATGAAGTCGTCCAAGTATAGCAGGCATGCGTCATATGGCAATCCTCTCATTACTGATTCCATGAGGCGTTGAAATGTGGCTGGTGTACTGCAGAGGTCAAAGAGCATAACTGTGAACTGCCAAAGCCCTTGGCCTGTCGAGAATGCAGTCATCTCCTTGTCTCTCGGGTCTAGAGTCACCTGCCAGTAACCCGACTTCAGGTCGAGGGTCGAGAACCACTGTGCACCAGCTAGCGTGTCTAGGGTATCGTCAATCCGGGGTATGGGGAAACAGTCCTTCCGGGTTCAGCTTCCTGTAGTCCACGCAGAAGCGTAGCTCACCGTTCTTCTTTGTCACCAGAAGTACAGTGGAACACCAAGGGCTGTCAGACTCTTCAATCACTCCCATTGATTTCATGTTATCTACCATATCCCGTACCACCGCTTGTTTCGCCAGCGGAACGATCTAGGTGGTTGCCGAATAGACCGGGCGTCTCCGGTGTCGATGTGGTGGAGCACGCGGTCCGTGCGGCCGTAGTCGCTGTCGCCTTGACTGAAGACGCGCTGGTATCACCTCAGCAGTTGTCGAAATTTCTCCAGCAGTTCTGCGGTCAAGTGGTTGGCCGCCCTTCCCAATAAGCCTTCCAGCCGGGGCCCTAGGTGATGCGTTGACACCGGCACCTATGTCTTGTCGATTGCGGTTACGCTGACCACGGGCTCGCACTTCCCTAACTCCGTTCTGGCCTGGACGTCGTGATCGGTGTCTACCAGGTTGAGCAACCTCACTGGTACCTCCTCTCTGCAAGGCAACAATGTTCTGGCTACACAGTCTGTGCACAGGCGTCATCTGGTCCAGCATCATGTTGTTCGTCCGCTGGCCCTCCAGTTGCGCCGTCACCAGCACCTCACTTCTCGTGGGGACAACCACGTCTTCCTTCAGGACCACCCTGCATATTCCATGGCGCTCTTCGGGCTGCCGGTATATCACATCTACTCCATTGAGCCGCAGGACCTTCGCAGGACGTCGACCGTCGCCTCTTGGCTCCTGAGGGCATCCAATCCCAGTATTACCTCCTTAGCCACCTTCGTGACGAACACCCACAGACGCACGGCATTTCGTCCCAAGGTCAACTTCAATATGGCCTCCTTCTCCACAGGCAAAGTGTCACCCCTGCCGTTTTGTAATCGCCGAGCATTAGGCGTTGACGAATCTCTGTGTGTCGTACCCCGTCAACAAATGTGTAGGCAGTTTCCCGGGATACCAACTCTGGTGGGAGGTCGACTAGGGCCTTGCTAGCCAATTGCTCAACTACCAGGGCGAACTCCTGCAGCTTCTCCCCTGGCTGCTGTGACCTTGCCTTTAGCTGACTGCGGTACGCTGCGGCTAAGTGGTGGTTCCAAATGCGATTCTCCAGTGCCTTCCAGATGTCCTTGGGCACCGCCGTTGTCTGTACCGCGTTCAGAACTTCCGCGGCCCGTCCCTGGAAGCTGCCTATTAACTGTGTGCTCTCTTCCTCTGGTGACCACTTGTTGAGCTTCGCCACGTGCGTCGAACTGGCGTTGGAAGACTTCGAAAGTTGTCACGCCAGCGTATTTAGGAAGTTTGACGCGTGCAAATTTTGTGTTGCGGCCCGGCGCGTTGGCCTACAAGTCCTTCAATTTCCTGCCGACGATGTCCTCTACCATGGCCTTCAGAGACTTGGTGTTAATGTCGGCCTTTCCCTCCAGGTCGTTAACGCGGCTCATCCAGCTCAGTTACGTCCTCCTTTACGTCGGCCAACTGCTCTTCAAACTTTGTGGCGAGGGTCTCATTCGCCGCTTACATTTCCGTGGTCAATTCGGTCATCTTCGCGGTCATTGTCGCGAACAAATTTTTACTTGCATCTTCCGCCTTTGTTGTTAATTCGCCCTTCATTTCTTCCATATTCTCGGTGATGTCGTTAGCCGTCTTCATTTCTTTCAGTTCCGCTGCCAGGTTGTTATTTGCCGCTTCTGTTTTCGTAGCGAGGTTGTCATCTGCTGCTTTCATTTCCGAGGTCAGTTCGGTCTTCATTTCCATCTTCTTCTCCAAAATCGTTTCCAATGCAGCCTCCATGTCGCACTCTATTTACAACTGTGTTTCACAAAAACTGTCCTGCTGGCGTGTCACAATCGCTTATATATCACATTCATGATCGAGAGACTTCTCGAGCAAATAGGAGAACAACTATTCTCCGTCAATCGAGAAATCTCTGGAACCTTCCAAATGTGTAATCCTATCCGTGCCGGCGAGTCCTTTATCTGAGTTATCTTTATTTGCCGGCCCTTCTGTGTACACTAGCCGCGCTATTGTTACTACTTATGCAAGCTCGTGAAACATTATGCACCGTCTATTTTCTAATTTGTGCCGAAATTTTATGCCTGTTGCCGTGACAACACATTCTCAAAAATATATACAAGCTACGTCCAGAAAGTAAGTTCTATTAGGCAATAAAATTAAATTGTGTACAGATACATAAAAGTTATTTATTGCACAAAATTCTACAACTCTTAAACTACTTTTCCATACAAGTGCCGAAATTTTGCAGGTATTTGTCATAGCGAGGTACAGGTTTTTGTATACCTTCTTCATAGAAGTTTTTCGCCTGTGTCTTCAACCAGTTGTAAACATTTTCTTTCAGCTCTTCGTCATTGTTGAAGTGTTGATCGCCAAGGAAGGATTTGAGTTGCAAAAACAGATGAAAGTCGCTAGGAGCGAGTCAGAGCTGTACGGGGTATGGTCAAACACGTCCCAGCCAAATCCCTGTAGGATGATTTTCCTAGCATTTGCTGTGTGGTCATGCGTTGTCGTAAAGTGACACACCACCTTTCGACATCGCAAATTTGCCGACAAATTTCAATTGGTTTCTCTTTCCTAGCATTCAGAAAACGAATCATAGATATCATTTCACAAGCGGCGGGATTTTCAATCAACACCGACATTATAAACAAGCACAACAAAGCGTACGTGTCTGACAACGATCTCACAATGGCGCACGTTTCTTCTCCTTGGTAAAGAAAGTCTACCGCGCATGTGCGGAACTGTAATCGCAGCGCTGCAGTGGAGGTAAATTGAAACAGAACCTACCTTCTGGACGTCCCTTGTACATTAGCCCGCCTCGGTTGCGTATATGGTAGCGTATCTGCCTCTAGTTCAAGAGGTCCCAAGTTCGAATCTCGGTCAGGGTGAGTTACCTGGAATAGGCTTTTTCCGGGGTTTCCCGTTATCAGACGAATGTTGGGTAGTTCTAACCTCCATGGACCCTGGACACATTTAAGCATTTCACCCATTTCATTCAACGTCGGATATGACTTACCGTTGGAGGACGTAATATTACAAAACAAAAACAAAACTGAAAGCGTAGCTGCAAATCAGGCATTTCATTTCTTTCAATTTGTACGTTGGTAGTACGACTAGTAAGAAGGGCTCCACTTGCAACTCTAATTCAGAATATTGAACACTATCTAACATTTTCAGAACAGATAAAAATGCTGAGTTAATATACCACAGAACCATAATCCAATTTGGAACGTATGATAGCTTCCTAAATTTTGATAAGTATTGACTGAACTTATTCCCATTGTTCGAAGAAGGATATCTTAATATATTTATCCTTTATATCCAGTTTTTTTAAATCTTTTATGTGAGGTATCCATGATGATCTGTTGTCAATTGTGAGTCCAAGAATTTTAATTTTTTTCGTTATTTACAGTTTTTCTTCCTCAAAATATGCTTCTGGTTGCCTATGTTTATATCTTTTAAAGGATATGCATGTAATCCTTTCTCGCATGTGATAAATATACTTCCAAGCCGCTCTTTCAGTTGACATCGAAATTGCTGTATGCGCTCTTGTTCATAGATGGCAGCACAAGTAACATTCAATCTCAGGGAAGCAAATTATTGATTATTTGCAACGTTATATATCAAATTGTAATCATATTAGTGAAATATTCATTAGATTTAACTTGATACTAATAGGTGAAACCAAACAATAGATAGAACGTACACTGAGAGGATATGAAACGAACATATTATTACGTGAGAAATTGGAAGTATTTTAAATTCAGTATATATTTACAGCATTTTCCGTCGTAAGTCATGGTTAATTGCTCATTTTTAAAGTATAATTCTATTACTTTTGTTGTAATTGTTGTAAATATAATTCATGAATTATTAAGTGAAGTGTGGTCATAGCACTTACTAAATTATACTGATTATGGGAGAGATATACGCTCCCGAAGCCTTGATTCATAATCGTGTTTTCACCTGATTGGTTGCCGAGATTTCGAGCATGTGAATAAAGTATTCGCTAACGAAATTCGCTCATTATTTTGGGAAGGAGGTAGCATAATTTCAGAGAATGGCGAGGGATAAAGGACTTTCAGTCCAAAGAAGCAGCAAGAGCATGAAGCCAATCATAATGAAAGTAATTAGTTATTGAGAGAAAAGACTATAAGTACAACCAAGGGATTAATATTAAAACATGGAGAGCCTTCACAAGCGCTAGACTTATTTTTTTTGGGGGGGGGGGGGAGACTGCATGGTCTTATAGCGACTTAAAAAAAATAACACATTTAACAAACTTTGATACAAGTTATACGACATAAACGCTACATTAAGCAATTGATTTTACGGACATTTTTTTCACATTGGCCGTGTGTAGGCTTAAGTATGGAAAGGTAGAGTCAGACTGAAAAATTTAATGCCGTAGCCGGGATTTGAACCACAGATCTGCTGGTCTCTGGTCTCCATCCAGCTGCTTTAAACCATTAAGCTACTGTGGCCAACATGCCGACACGACATTAAATGCTCCAACTGACTCGTGTTCAATGGTTTAAAGCGGCTGGACGGAGACCAGAAGATCCGTGGTTCAAATCCCGTCTACGGCATTTCAGTCTGACTCTACCTTTCCATAGCTGATTTTACAATGTTTAACTTGAATTAACAATGCCATACGTATTTTAACAGATATTTAACATTTAAATTTAACAAATTTAAGCAAGAATGCCTTGTATAGTACATTTTACGGTATTTTGTTATATAGAATTCGTACATTTATGAAACTGTATTAATCTATTCCATGCATTTGTATCGGTCGTTGACAGATGTAGATCTCTAGACTGTTAAATGTGATATATATCAAGAGTGCATGTTATGCATGAAAAAAAAATCGCAATTAAGCTCAATGTTGTGACTGAGTTCCAATTTGCAGAAATTTTAAATGCTCTTTATTTCAGCAAAGACACTTTGTGTAACCCTTAGAGGCTCTAAGAATGACGTGACATACAGAACACGAAGTCTTGAAGGACTTTCCTTGCTTCACCACGCGTAAAGAAACAAAAGAATGCACTTGCGGTACACTTCAAATAGCTGCACATACACACAATTAACAGCTCAACTCGCAACTCTAACAACTGACACTCGACCAACCGACCGAAATGCTGGCTGGTTGTATAAAGCCAGAAGGTTTTGGCTGCATGCCCACCCGTTAAGGGTTTTACCCCGGGTAAGGTTTTTCATTTGGGATTTTTTAGGATGTGTTGTGGGTTTTGAGGTAGTAGTTACCTTTTGAGGTTACTATTTTTTATGTACCTGGGGGATCCGTCCACTTCTGCTGCCGTTGTGCGAGCGCTGTGGACTCCTAGCACTCGTGGTACCTCTGACGTTACCAGGGGAACCTCGGGCCGAACATTCGAGCCCCTCCCTGATTGGGAGTTGTTCGGATTGGGTTGGTCTCGAGGGGACAGTGGTTCCCGATACCCGTGGGAGATCGGGTACGTCTCCGGACGGGGTTGAGGGAAGCCATTAATACTCCCGCGTACTAGCCAGTATAGCTAGTATAGTATAGCAACGCAAAGAAAATCCTTATAAGGAATGTGTGTGGCAGAGAACGCTTGCTATACAAGGAGCAGACCGTTAAAAAAACATGCGCCCTATTCATTCTGTACATTAAAGCCGAGAAGATTCATTCACAAAAGTAGAAGCCGTCAGAATGTTTTTGAATGGTCTGTAACTGTACTGACATGGGGTGTCATAAACCTGTCCACGGAGGGTGTGGGGACCTTCGGCCAACCCCCTGCGTCTAGCCCCTTGGAGACTTTCTCACCTGTGGAGGAGTATAGGTGTGCTAGATTACCAGGTGGCCCCACCGAGGTCATATCGGCAGCCTTCCCATTTTGGAGTTGGCGCGCGTAAGTGGCGTATCCACTTGCATCCCGTATTGAGTACATAGGACCAGATGGGGAGGCTTGTTAGTCTCTAGGTCTTTCCCTATGGAGAGCCCCACGGAGGTGCCGGGCGCCCTTTTGGGACAGCTTGGTAATTCCCTGGTCGAAGGAAGCCCGGGTCCTAGGTCCTAAGGGTCAGGACTAATGGGAGTAGAACCTCTGTAATTAACGTAACATTAACGTGCCTTCAGGTTGTGGGAATGGATGCAATACCTTGCACTCTGGTGTTTTAATTTTAAAGTTATTTTGTTGGAAAATTTTGATGCCAAACAGCTTAGAAGGTTATGTGGAGCTCAGCTTTAGCTGCTGTTAGGATTAGCTCCTGGGTTATCTCGGGTGCCCGCAAGCCACGCGGGGTACCTGGAAGAGCCTCGCTAATTTCTGCCAGCTTTTACACCCTCAGCCATTATTCCAGAAACGCGCCGACGTTTGAAGGCCTTTCGTGGCGATGCCAGAGAACAATGAATCTTTCTTTCTCTCCCCGCTGCTCTCTATCTCGGCAAGCGCCAAGCGCTAGTCTTCGCGAGGCTATGTTGTTGTAATTTATGTCCTCCAACGTTAAATCATATCGGACGATGAATGAAATGGGTGAAATAATGCTCAAATGAGTCCGGGGTCCATAGAGCTTAGTTACCTGATATTCTCTAGGATAAGGGAAAACCCCTTTTCCAGGTAACTCGCCCTGACCGAGATTCGAACTCGGGACCTCTTGAACGTGAGGTAAACACGCTACCATCTACGCTACCGAGGCGCAGCGTGGCTATGGCTTGGAGCATTATCTGTCACTTTCTTTCGTGCCAACTAGCTTGTCGCAATCCCAACGAAATAATGGGATCGGTGATACTACTTTCCAGTTGTGCGACATACACATTCTCAAAACATCTAAATACATTGTTTATGAATATATATAATGTATATGTGTAAACAATTTTATGCATATATAAAGTTATTTCAACATGACGTAAGAGCTTGCTCTGGTGAATGTTACGCTTTCCCTAAGTTAGACCATCATCTAACCTAGTCTAACTTGACATCATTCAAGCACCAGGACCATCCCTCATTTCTTCTATTCTATCCTATCTCTAACCTGCCGACGCTTTACTCCCATTCGAACATTTTGTTTACTTACCTACTGAGCCGTTTTAAATGAATTTTCACCTTGTTTTTATTTAGTTCTGAGGTTTTTATCCTTCATCAAAATTTTGCCTAATTTCACCGGATTTTACGCTACTTTGTTATGTCTAAAGTGATTTGAGCATCTTTTAGGCATTTTAAGTACTGGCATGGTATTATGGGTAACTACACATTGAAGGCCCTTCCAGCATTTCACGAATATTTTGGGGTGAATTTCTGGGTTCTTCTTATTAGTGCAGGTATTTAGGCACATTTTTGAGTATCGTTGAGGTATTTTCAGGCTATTATGAATCCTGAAGAGGATTATGAACACTTTGGCCATAATTTTTTGTGTTAGAATAGTGTTTTTGACAGTTTATTCACATATTTGGAGACACTGATGGAGATATTTTAGACACGATGCAGTTATTTTAGGCAGTTTGGCAGTTTTATCGTCATTTTAGATCCCTTAAGTGTGATTCTGTCACAGTGAAAAGTATTTATACACAAGAGATACTGGTATAACTTGGGCAACTCTAAGTAATTTTAGGCATTTTTAAGAAACTTTTGACACAGCGACAGATATTTTAGACATATTGAATAAGGAATTTAGGTCACTTTTGTTCTGAGACAGGTATTAGCTGGCAATTTGAAGGCTGGTACAAGTATTTTTGGCACATTTATCGGCACTTTGGGAACCGGAGTGGGTATTTTTGGATCATTTCAAAGAAATTTAGAGGCACCGGAACAGAGGTATTTTGGGCACTGGGCACTGTACAGAATTACGATTACTACGGAGGGGATTTGGCACCGAATCTTTTGGTTTATTGTACCTAAGCCCCAAATGGGGTATCGTCAGAAAGGATGAGGCGAGAGACAGGGCGGCCGACACAGGAGTCACGACACCTCCAAGATACCCGCCGACACTTCTGCTCTGAAAGAGACCATCAGATGAGAGGTGCCCGCCTGGGTAGCGTAGATGGTAGCATGTCTGCCTCACGTTCAACAGCTCCCGAGTTCGAATCTCGGTCAGGGTGAGTTACCTGGATAAGGTTTTCCGGGGCTTTCCCTTATCCTGAAAGATGAATGTCGGGTAACTCTAAGCTCCATGGACCCGGGACACAGTTGAGCATCATTTCACCCATTCCATTCATCGTCCGATATGACTTAACGTTGGAGGACGTAAAATTACAAAAAAATAAAAGAAATACAGAGAGAGAGAGAGATAGAGAGAGAGAGAGGTGAAATGATAATGGAGATGAAATGGAGGTACAGTTAAGTGCAGAGGATCTACCCAAAAGTCCAAAGACCAGGCCTCCTTCAACCCTGGAGCGATGCATAACTCCGGGGGTCTTTCCATAGGGCAGTACCTGAGTTCTTAAAAAGCCCTCCCTTTGGCAACGTCAAGACGGGATGGAAGTGGACACGCCATTTACGTGCGTCAATCCCGTAGGGAAGACTACCGAAAACCTCGGTGTGGTCGCCTGGTGATCTAGCACACCTTCTACTAGCTCTGCAGGATAGTACCCGGGATTTATGAGGCAACTCTCTACCCGCTCCGGGCGGCCGTTGCCTGGCCGGAGGTACCCATTTTCCCGTGGGTGTCGGGAGCACACTGCCCCCTCGAGTCCAACCCAATCCGAACAACTACCCGACGAGAGGGGCTTGGCAGTTCCTCTAGTAACGTGAGAGGCACCACCAATGCTAAGGGTCCTCAGCGCCCACACCATGGCAGCTGAAGGGGACGGATCCCCTCCCCTACGGGAAAAAATGTAGGTACAGGAAATTCGGTGATTATTAATCTAACCAGAACTCTCCTGGTGACCCGAGAAAACTTCCAAAATTAGCATGAGTCAGGTGGGAAGGCCATGGGAATCGAACCCGGGCATCCCGATTGTGAGCTACAGAAGAAAATACCTGAGTCATCCTGCCCCGGTTACTAGAAAGGCAATTGGAGGGCATGTTAGCGGTCATTTTAAGTGTTTTTAAGACGTTTGGAACATTGTTAGAAGTAATTTATAAAAATCAAATATATTTCAAATATTTTGAACATAATTTAAACAATCGAGAATTGAAAGAAATTTTAGAGACATTGATGGAAGTAGTTTTGGAGACTAGTGGAGTCTATAGGCACTATACGCAGCTACGCTCATTTTATATCTTTGGCTGTATGTATATTAGATAATATAGCAAACCTGTCATATATTTCTTGAAGCACCACGAAATCCAAAATGTTGTATGTAGTGGAGATCTGGGGGCCGCAGAGGTAAACAAAACGGTGGACCAAAACTACAGAAGTTTTTGTAAAGAGCTACTAGGCTTACCAAGATCAGCACCTAGGGAAGTAGCTTTAGTAGGATTCGGAAAGATAAGAAGAAATGGAATAATAATGGAAAGAATAATAAAATTTTGGTATAGGCGTTTGGTTAAAGAAGGGGAAGTTATTAAATTATGCATGAGATAGCAAAAAAGATTGGAGAACTCAGTTGGTGGGCAGAGATAGGAGGATGGGAGATATATGGAGATTAGAGGAAAGAAATACAAGCGATGTGGGTAAATGGGCAAAATGTAGAATAGAAGATATAGAAAGGCAAGGAATATGGAGAAGTCTAGAATATATGAAATCATTACAATTTTAGAAAAATATAAAGAGAAATTGAGGACGAGAAGAATATTTAGATTACTGCAATAGGCAAGAGAGAAAGGCTAGCTTAGATGAGAACAGGAACAATATTTCTAAGACGGAGCAGAGATAGGGAAAATGAAATTTGTGAATTGTGTGTGGGGGGGGGGGAGAAAAGCATAAAACACTATTGTAGCAGAATGCGAGGAGGTTGCAATGAGGAGGGGAAAAGTAGGTATGGCAGGAAAAATAGGAGAAAGTGGAGAAGAGGATAGTAGCTATAAAAATGTTAACGGGAAAGGAGGAAAGGAAGGTAAGAGGTATTGGTGAGTTCTTACAGAAAGTAAAAGAAAAGTGGGCAAAAACTGCAAACAGTATAAGAAAGGAAGTTGGGGGGAAGAAGAATGGGCTAATTAAGTAAAAGTGAGGC
Source organism: Mantis religiosa (assembly GCA_030765055.1). Taxonomy (NCBI): domain Eukaryota; kingdom Metazoa; phylum Arthropoda; class Insecta; order Mantodea; family Mantidae; genus Mantis; species Mantis religiosa. The sequence goes on along the minus strand of CM060958.1, from coordinate 41,429,077 downwards.
ATGGAGGTTAAGAGCTATCTGGCAGAGCAGAAGACCAGGATGTCATGTAAGCCAAGGTAGCAACAAGGTAAAGACAAATAAATGTAGTCTTAATTTGTAAATTGTAAAATTTTGGAATATGTACAATAATGCATTCATTCAAGAAACTTTCAGGAATAGCGAGTCTCATTTTAATGTTTACCTTGTATTTCGGTAAATATTTCGTACTACGTGTTACTAGAACAAAGGGAACAAAGAGAACATCAGCTAAATACTTGCTCCAATGTCTTTTTGTGTCGCCTTTACTCTCTAGCTATGTAGCTAAAGCCTTTGTTTGCCATCCTGCCATGTGTGTGTGTTGGACACAACAGAATTAAAACAATGACATAGCGGGTCATGCAATTTCCACTGTAAACACGACCTACAAGAAAGCTGGTGCTCGAACAGGTGGGGAACGCCCGTGGTGTTCGAGATTAAAAACGCTCTTTACTGCCCTAAGATACTCTTAATATTTTGTTTTTGACATTAAGAGTAATAGAATTTTTCCACTGGTTTCTGAAGTTTATTATGAAAGGAAATTGCGTAAGAAACTTTCCTGCCGCAATTAAGAACTCCCCCACCAAGATATCTTGTTTCTCTTGTTCACTCAAAGCTGAATAAAGAAGGCGTTGACAAAAACAGACGAACTTAAGAGTACATAAAGATGAAAATTGAGAAAAATTCTTCAAAAATATCAGCTTACCTGTTATGTACCTAGTAAGAAGGTTATTGCATTCTACTAAAATGTCATACCAAATTTCAATGGAAGTACGCCCTTTGAAGTCGCTTGAATTAAGTTATTTTAAGAAATGGTGCAAGTGTCTGTAATTGAGGGTATAGCTTAAGAACAACATTTCGATAAAATATCAAAATTTAATATTATTTTTCCGGTTTTGCCAAGGGTGCGACAAAAATATTTTGAAGTTCTCCCACAAACTTCTCATTACAAAAAAGATTGTTGAAAATTTTGAGTTTGTTAAAGTACTATATGTTTAGAATATTTTTGTGGACAATCCAAGAATATTTTTTTAATTTTGGGGAATAACATTTGAAATCAACTTCATTTTGATTCACCCTTTCATAGTTGGTAAATCATAGGAGACAATCTACACACAAGATATAAATATCATAAAAGCACACAGTTTCTATCTAATTTTTATAATGTACTTGACCATTCCAAGGTATTACCTTTTATTGGGTTGAATGTTTATAGGTAGGTACCTATATCTCTCCAAAATAGGCCACTACTCTTTTTCATCCTGGTCAAGCAAAGAGCATGGAATTTCAAAGTTCTCAGACGATATTCTGCCTTCATTGAACTGTCTACAACAGGAACGTATCACCACATGCCTTACTCAACTAGCGATGATTTCAATAGGTGTTACATCACGAAAAGGGAGAAAACTAATGATTACACGCTGTTCTTGTAATGAAAATCTCACCATTTTAGGTATCAAAACAGACATAGCTCTCGTCGCTGCCACTATAGTTCTGTGCATTGCATAGTGCTGCCATCTGTCACTCATTCACAAAGAGTCCACGTGTATTTAAAAACAACATAAGTCCCCATCTGGTCCCAGCCCTGAAAAAAATTAGATGTTATAACTTGAACGCACCCTGTATGCCTATGACATTGTACTCCTTGATGAGAGCTGTTATTCATTTGTTTTACTGGCCAAGCACTTTGTGTGCTGGTTAAGTTCTCGGGAATAACCACTTTAATGCTTTATTCAGTAATATACTTTAATCTATTACTTTCTTTATCCTGCTTTAACTTCTTTGAGTGCCCGCAGCAAAACAACAAAATTTCAAGCCACCTTTTTCAAGTGCTGCCTCTAGTTTGCTTACGGCCTACTGTGGTAACTGCTGTTAAATTAACAGGTTCTCATTGGGTAATTGCTTTCAGTGCCTTTTGAAATAAATCCATACATTCCTTTCATAATGTCTACTTTGTCATGTAGAACTTGAGACAAAATAAGTTTGATATAGTCATTGAAGGAGTTCGATTCTCAAAACTTAGGAAGCACTTGCTGATGCTGCTTTCATAATGCACGATTTAACACCACTTCTTCAAAGTGTTGATGAGAAGGAAGCTGCCTTTTAATTTGGTGTTTCAGTACATACTATAAAGGGCATTAAAGCCCTGAGATAAATTCCTACTTAATTTTTAATTTTTGAAACTGATTACAATTTATATGCTTCTTACTTATTTCAATTAAACTTAAGGAGGATTGATAATTCAATACTTTTTGAGTATTAGTAGGTATGGTCTTGTATGCATGGTAGGCAAGCGGTGAAACTCATCTACTTCGTAATTGGAGCAACTTGGGTTCGAATCCTAATGTAACATTAAATAAAGTGTTGGTTTTTTAAATATATGTCGGTGCCCTATATCTTCCATGCATTTATTAATTTTGCAAAAGTTTTCATAACGTGTCACATTAGTAAGAACTTTAAAGTGAAGAAGTAAACGGAATATTTGTCTTCATATTGCGTATGCAAACTGTCTTATCGGTCAGTTATGGATGGCGTTGCCGTGAACTTAACCCGTGCCTCATAATCTTGTATTTCTTTGTGATACGGTGATACCATATGGAATTTTAGTATGGTTATGTACATGAGGCTTTAAAGAGATTTTTCCTTATGTTGGATTCTCTCTTCTTAGGCAACAGGAGTTGAAATTCCTGTGTCTAAGTTTACGACTGGATGAGATTATCTTGTCAACCTATTCCACTCCCTGTCGTGACAATGGACTTCTAGTACGAACAGATAAAATCCCATTAGCATGTGCCCATAGTTAAAAGTGATTTTAACTTTTACTGTGTAAAACCTCACAGTACTCCGTCTTTTGGCTATAGCAAGGCTGTTTACTCGATTTGCAGGTAAAAGCGGAGTCTTGCAGATAATCATAGAGTAAATTGCTTCACATATTCAGATAATGTTAAACATAACCAAAATAGTTATGTATACATAGGAGGTGACATACTCATCTGCAAATGGAGGGGAAGGTAAATTTCATTTTCCTCAAAAGAACAGATTCTGACGCTTATGTACATGATAGAAATGGCTAACTAACGCCGCTTTTTGTGTCGTGTTGGAAGGTTGGATATATGTGCTATGGCAGATTGATGGGCATTAAATAGCCAACAAAAAGACGCCCTGGGACACAAGACTTTTTCTATAAATGAATTAATTTAATTCCAGAAGATAACCATGTCCACATGTCATCAGGGTTCAAACTAGTTTTGCCAGAGGCAAGGTATCACGGCGATTGATTTGATGTCCTTTGAGTCCTACTGAGAACATGTGGACAGATGTGAAGTAAAATTGGATTCCAAGGCAACACAAAGTAAAATGATTTGTATGAGCAAATACAGAAGTGTCTTCAAGTGAAAATTTGGCTAAATAACTTATATAATCCATGACCCAGAGCACTGAAAGAGCAGAACGTTTCAGCAACCGATATGAAGTTAATTTATACCTTCATTTGCTTTTTCATTTTGGAATATTGCACAGTAAGTTTGAAAATACCAAGGAGTTTTGGTCTCTATGTGTGAGCATACTAGCTTTAGGATCAAATCATAACACTGTTATAAAAATATAGGTAATAGCCATTGCTTTTTCTTATCGGAATACGAACTTCAGTGTAGCTACTAGCTAAGTACCTGCTTATAACACATTAATTCTCAGTATATATTCAGTAGCTGGAATTCGATATAAAAAGTGACAATGGAACGAATGGCGTTCGGAGAGTTCACTGTGAACCGGCGGTGGAAACAATTTGGACCTCAAAAAATATGCCCTCAATGTGATTTTTCTTCCTGTTCTTCTTTCATTATTTTTCATTTTTCTCTTTTTCCTTTCTTTTCTCTCTCTGGTCTTAGTTGTTCGGGCACCCTCAGAGCGAGGGAGGGGAGGCATCTGACCTGAGATACAAGTGTTGAGGGGTCGGCCCAACACTTTGAATGATGAAGAGATGATTATTGGAACAATTAGTGGAATGATTGTGGAGGAAACCGGAAACCCGGAGGAGACCCACCCCAGTGCCATGTTGTCCACCACAAATACTACTTTACAGTGATCTGGGATTGAACCCTAGGCGCCTAAATGAGAACCAAGTGGTCTAACCACTCAGCTATGGTGCAGCCTCTTTTCTTGTTTTTCTTTTTCTTTATTTATGTATTAGGCTATATGTATTGAGTAGAGAAGATATCGTAATTCACCCAAAAAATTCGAGAACGATACCAGGGCTGTTCAATAAAGAATGATTATAATTTTCTTACGGTCATAATTGTTCGCACCAAAATTCAAATTTGTTATATTCTGTTAGCCTAATGTGAAACAAACACGCTGTAGTAGTTTTATTGCTGGTACTCCTGGTTCCCGACTGTGGGAACTAGTCAAGTTCAGACATGTTCAGTATCCCCTACTGCTGCAGTGAAGGTAGCACGTGAGGAACAATATGCGGCTTTGAAATTCGTCTCAACAAATCTTCAGTTGAGGCCTATACAAAATTACAGCAGGCCTATGGAGAGTCTGTTCTTCCTTACAGCATAGCTCAAAGCTGGTTTAAAATGTTTAAAGATGGGAGACTATCAATTTCAAAGGAACGTGAACCCGGTGCTCCAGTTACTGCTCTTACGGAACAAAACATCAACACTGCTGCTGCCATTGTGAGAGAGGATCGACGAATTACCTTAAGATCACTTTCTGAAATACTGAACAGTTTATTGGGTACCACCAACACGTTGGTGACAGAAACATTACACATGAGACGTGTTTGTGCGTCATGGGTTCCAAGACTGTTAATTCCCGAACAAAAGGCCATTTGCCTGCAGTTAAAGTTGATGTTAGAGGAAGATCCGGAGTTTCTTTCAAACGTAATCACTGCTGATGAAACTTGGCTACATCATTTTGATCCTGAGAGCAAACAACAAAGCTCAGTGTGGAAATCTCCTTAATCACCAACCCCTCAAAAAGAAAGTGGTTGCTTCTGCTGGGAAAGTTATGGTCATCTCATTCTTTGATATTCATGGAATAGTTTATCAGAATGTTATACGTGCACACACATCAGTAACTGGACAATACTACAGGGATGTCCTGAAAACATTGCAAGTCCATATCAGCGGCAAAAGACCACGTTTCCGAAAAGCAGGCTGGATGCTGCACCACGATAATGCGTGGCCGCATATTGCTAATGTTGCTCAATATCTTGCAAAAATCAACGTGAAGTGCACCCCTCACCCTCCCTATAGTCCGGATTTAGCCCCATGTGACTATTAACTATTCCCTAACTTGAAGAAACGCCTTCGTGGAAGGCATTATCCATCACCAGAAGCAGTGATGAAGGCTGCGGAGGTTATTTTGAAGGATCTCTAAAAAATGGTTTCCAGCATGGCTTTGAAGACTGGCAGAAAAGCTGGGATAAGTGCATCGCATTCAGGGGAAACTATTTTGAGAAGGACGATCAAAATTATGAGGATGAGTAAAGGTACATTGTCAGAAAAATATTGTGTTTATTCTTTATTGAACAGCCCTCGTTTTACAAGATAAATTCAAATTCATACTGAAAAAATAGCAATTAGAGGAAGGGTCAACCTTATCTTTTAATCACACCAATTAAGTTTGAAAATAACCAAAAATTTATTTTAACTCAGTTACTTATTAAACTCTCCTTGTCTTCTCGTCCGGTTTCATTAACCGGATGACGGCTTTCTCCTTTTTACCAAACCTTTTTCATTCACGCCATGTGTCCCTACTAAGTCTGGAGAGTAACCTACTGGTATTGTGCTTTTAGAATTTTAATTACATATATTCTGATCCTTGAATGACCCCATTTAATTCAATCCAAAGTCTATGAGTAGGAAAATAAATAGCTGTACTAGTTGGCAGAGGAAATCGCATGCGGTGGTCCATTTGTAGGAATGCGCGTTACAGAAATTCATAAAATGATTACACAACTCCCCTACGTCACACGTAAAACACCTCTTCATTATCAGGGGTATTATAAAGTTCATTAGCAGTCACTTGTTTCTAGTGCAGCAAAAATACAATCGTGAAAATATCCAGAGAGAAATAAAAGTTCAACATTTCTCTACAGTAGGCTTTAAAGTGATACCTCCCTATTTGCGATACCTTTCTAACATTGGCTCCAATATCTGTCTTCGATGGATGTACTGCTACAGTTGTGAATTAGAGGAATGTTTCTTCTGAGTGCTCGTGGGTGTGCGTGTGTTAGGATAGAGAACATTGTTTAAATTGACTGACAAATTGTATTGGGGGACTAATGATCAGCTGTTTGAAGTCCGTTATTAACCGAGATACAGAAATAAACTATATCCGGATATTTGTATTCGAAATTAACACATAAACGTATTATGTGTACTAATTTTTGACATATCAATTACTTATAGCTTAAATAACTGAAATAGCAATGGGAAACGTAAGAAGCCGCCAGTTGCAGAAATGATAATCGTGAATCCTCTTACGGCAATCACCAAATATAAATAACCAGATCGCAGCCTTTAGATGATACGGACTGCATCTAATAATTGTCCGCCTCAGTAGCCTAGATGGTAGCTTTTCTGTCTCACATTCAGGAAATCTCGAGTTGGAAACTCGGTCAGGGTAAGTTACCTGGATAAGATTTTTCCGGGGTTTTCCGTTAACCTGAAAGACGAATATTGGGTATGGGCACTGGGCTCATTTGAGATAATATCACCTATTTCATTCATCGTCCGATATGACCTAACGTTGGAGGACATAAATTAAATTGAAAAAGAACTAGTAATTGATCAAAAGAACAGTGCTTTTAGATTGTGAAACGCGATGAAAAACACCTGTTAGAAATACACATTTTTATAACTTTGGGAACCATTACTAAATGGCTCTCCACCAAAATTCCTACTTGACGTTACCGAAGTTGAAGTTTCTCATTCCGTTTATTAAACGCATTCGTTTATTTTGCGACTTGCTATTTTCTAAGAATCCTATTGCTTTTCTAATTTTCCGAATTGGCCTATCTGCATTTTATATTAACTTCTGATTATTTCCGAGCTCCAGAAATGCTCTAAAGTAATTTTTTTAGCTGCACTTACTATTAACTCCCTTTTTCTCAACTTAGCTGGATACAAGTGACTTTTAACATAATTAAAAATATCGCTTCTTACACACAAAAACTATTTAATTCTTCCCCATTATCATTTGTTTATTAAATTATTGATATTGGCAGTTAAAAATTCCAATGTTCAATGCAGCTCATAAAAACTAAATGCGTCACAGCTAGTTGGTGTTATGTCATTTTCATATTTATTCTAAAAGCAGTTCAGTCTTCTTTTTTTTGTGATTCTTTTTTATTTTTTTATTTACATATTTTGTTTTTACTTTACGTACTCCAACATTAAGTTCTATCGGACGATGAATGAATTGGGTGAAATGATGCTCAAAAGCCCAGGGTCCATAGAGCTTAGAGATACCTGACATTCGTCTTTCGGGATAAGGGAATATTTCGGAAAAAAACCTTATCAAGGTAACGCACCCTGACCGAGATTCGAACTCGGGACCTCTTGAACGTGGGGCAGACACCCCACCGCCACGCTACCGAGGCGGGCGCCTTCCAAGGAGCTGACTTACAGTATCCTATATTTAAATTCAGTGTTGAGTTATCTCCTCCTCCAATCCAACGTGATGCTTCCAACTTGACAAAAGCTTTAGAAATAACTTAATGCTATTTATTTATTACATCCTTTTAATCTTTGCTATTATTTAAGTATCTTAGAATAGCATACCAAACATTAACTTCTGCATATGGATTTGTATAATTTTTTGTTTGAATCTTATGCATCTGTCGTACTGCAGACAATTCAATTAACACTTTGTGGCATTTTGTAAGTCGCTTGTTAATATTTGATGCTGCTATGTTATGTGAAGAATAAGTTTAATATCACAGGTTTAAAAGAACTATTAATTGCCAGATAATCTTAATAAAGTATTTACCTTACACAAAAAATATCTGAATTTAATTTAACAAAATCAGAGTATATAAATTCACTGCATGTATTTTAAAAAATAAGTGCAACAGCATTAGTACTTTCTATTCTGGATAAATAGGTTTGAGTTTGATGTCTGAGTTACCAGTAAACAAACTGGATACGTAATATGTTGTCATTTTAATCTTTGGTTTATGGAACTCTTTAATCATTCCCCGCATATTAATTTTCTTCAGAGGACAATTTGTGAGGCTTGAGGTGCTTTTACGTAAATATACGACTCACAAACATTTTCTGAAAAAAGCCATTATATGGGTTTTTATACCTTAAAAGAATCCATCACTAGTTGCTGTATTTGAACCCACGATTTTGTGAATTAGAAGGGAGCATGTTACTCCTAGACATGGATGCCTTCAGCTTCTTTGCACCGTAATTTAACTATTTCACATATAAAGAAAAGTGTAATTTATCTCAACATAAGACTCCTAAAATTATGGTCAAAAGTCAAATAATTTAGTAAATTAATGGAGAACACGGATTTCGTAACCCCTAGGAAGCATTAACCGAGAACTTTTTGTAGGAAAATATTTTGGCGATGATCTAATCTTCAGAATATTAGTTAATAGGGTCGTATGTTTTACATTATTTTTAAAAACATTTTGTACTTAATTATTCATAAAATTGAAAAATCCCAAACTGCAAAAGGCTTGTATTTCTTTCCTAGCACAGCTTTCTTTATCTTTTTAAAAGGAACATTTATATAAATCGTCTTTTAACGCAAAAATAAAATCCTTGACGCAACGTAAATATTTTACAGGCACTTTTAGTACAATGAAATTAGATTCAGAACACTTCTCAAATACAAACTCGGATATATTGCAAATAATATATTTTTACGTAAAATTCTCACAGTGTAATAACAATTCAGGTCATATAATGCAGACTGTGAATATTTAGATTATTCACATATTCACTACCTTAATCGAGTTGCGATGCGATATCTGGTTAATATGCAATCCTTTGTGTAGCATATCGCAAAACAATGAATCTGTAACGCCCCGTTCTGTGAAACAAAAGCCGAGAGATTTGGTATTCACTTGGCAGGTAAAGCTGTATGATAAGAGATACAGCTGACATAAACACGACCTTTGATCACCCTCAGGCACCCTGTCAAACTACCATAAACCTTTAGCTTCAATTCACTACTGGCCCCTACTGTGTTAAGCGTGTTTTACCCCAGAATTGTATCGTAACAGATTCAGTAGAGGAAGGGAATTAGGGTAGTTTCGAATTTCTAATGTTTCCAAATTAATTTCTACGGTGAGTCCATGGACTCATATCTAGCCCGCCATAATTTACCCTAAGTTGTGATGGTTAAGCACGCGAGGAACCTGATACTTCAATTCTTTAATGTATAATCATTTGCCCACATATATACACAAATAACACTGGGGAACAAAAAGAAAATATTTTTATATACCCGAAACAAAATAGGCAAATTCTTATGTAAACTGATCTGCTGATTCCAAAAATGCCTCTCAAAATGCTGTATCACGTAACGGTTTTTAGGTATACATAATTTTTTATGAAAACTTACAGAAATGTGAAGTGATGACTCATATTTGATTAATTGAAAATAATAGGTATTTTATTGCCAAATAACATTGAAAATAATAATAATTATTAATTATTATTAAAATAAATAAACACAAAATAATGATGAAAACCAATACCTGAATTATCTCAAGTGTTTCACTGTTGATTTTTTTTTTTTTTTTTTTTTTTTTTTTTTGTATTGACTCTCCCGTTTGAGGAACCAACAATAGTCTCCGAACATGGCTGAATCCCAGCGATACCCTGGTAATGTCTTTCCGTCTCAGAAATGTCTTGGTGAAAACGCTCACCTTGCTCATCACTTACAGCTCCTAGGTTTGTAGGGAAACTATCAAGGTGAGAGTGCAAAAAGTGGATTGTAAGTGACATACGGCAACCCATTTCTTTGTAGCTCCTTAATAGTTCTGAGACTAAATTTTCATAATTTTCTTCTTTGTTATTGCCCAGGAAGCCTTCCACCACTGATTTAAATAATTTCCATGCTGCCAGTTCAACACGTTTAAGCTTTGATTAAAAAACACTGTCTTTAAGAAGTAGTCTTATTTGAGGACCGACAAATATACCTTCCTTCAATTTAGATTCACTTATTTTGGGAAAGATACTTGTTAAATACTCAAATGCACTTCCACTTTTGTCCAAACCTTTAACAAAATTCTTCATTAACCCGAGCTTTATGTGAAGTGGGGGGAGAACTTTGTTTGGGTCTACTAGAGGCACATACTTAACATTGCTTGCTCCAGGGGTATAGTCTTCCCTTTTTCCCCACTCTTTCACTATAAAATGCTTGTCAGTTGCCCTACTGTCCCATAAGCACAAAGAACAGCAATATTTTGTGAAACCTCTCTGCAGTCCCGTTAGCGATGCAACTACCTTGAGGTCACTACAAATTTCCCAGTCATGGTTTTGATAACTAATAGCATCTAAAATGATGGACATGGAATCGTATGTCCCCTTCATTCCTATGGCATGAAATAAAGGTATTGAATGTAGTAAATTGCCATTATGAATCAACACTGCCTTTAAGCTGTATTTAGAAAAGTCAATGGCTATTATTTTAAATTAAGTCAATATGAGTTGGTATCATACCTCATTTCTGTAATTTTATATAAAAGAATAAGAATATCTCAAAAACGTTACGTGATACAGCATTTTCAGAGGCATTTGTGGAATCAGCGAGTCATTTTGCATAAGAATTAGCCTATTTTCTTTCGGGTACAAAAAACGTGTTCCCTAGTGTAATTATAGTAGTTAACGATTATATTTTTCCAAATGCACACATAAATGTATGATATATTATGAAGATATTTCAAATCTATACATCTGATAAATCCAACAAAGCCTTTATAATCATTTGAAATTGTGTATGACTTTCTGGCATACTTCATTTTGGTAACTTTCATATTTATACATCTTCAATTTGACGATAACTCGCTTCAAATTGCATATTTATTTGTCCCATTAAATTTATCAACATTACTGCAGATATTGGAAACATCAGAAGTGTTACACCTCGGGACAGATAGTATCTACTTTTCAATCACTCCCGCGAAATATCCATACTCATATGAAAGACCGAAACCCAAGGATCACTCCACATCATTTGCATCTCAACTCCTGCGTCATACCATCCACACACTACCGTGTTGTATACAAAAGCCAAATATGCTTCATTCGGATAGACACATCATCCCTTTGAGTTGTGATAACTGTATTAAACATTTATTGATTTGAAATTCAGGTAAAAAGGAACAACGCGAATACAAATGTTTGGTTTTAAGATATGACAGCACAAAAGCGATTGCGCAGTAATGGATCGACACTGATGTTATATTTAGTTAACCCGTCAAATGCATAAATATTTGTGTCTATTTTAAGGTTTTCTTGCTTTAAAATGTGCCACTGAAAACCTACGGACCAAAATGTATGTGAATTCAGCCTGCTTTTGTGCTTCGCGTGTGCTAAATCCAAAAATGTTTTCACCGTCTATCACGTGCAGTTTTAATTACTTTTATCTTATTTCAATCTCTGATAATACTTGGTAAATCTTATTGTAACAAAATTATGTTGCAAGTATGTTTATATGTGCATGTTAAAGAACTATTGTTTACCCACATACTAGTTCCCAAGAATGTATTTAGCATCATCATTCCCACATTATTATGTTCCCATTCTCTTCTGTCAAACTTTGTTTTCTCGATGCAGTAACCAGTAATAGTCGTCAATTACATATTTCAACACACTTATCTATTTTCCATTACATTAATGCATTTATCACAAGCCAGTCCCATTGTTAGGGAAGAAGTCAAATATGACTTAGAACCTAAACTACCAAGTCTCGTCAAACGACCCCATTTTTTCACTCTTTTGAATTATATTTTGGATACATCCATGTTACCGGAATTATTTTTATTCCCCCAAAATTTGACGATATCTCTGAATGCTCTCCATTCCTTTATTTTATCATAATCATAGTTGCAAGAAGTTCTAGTCACATCCATAACAAATTTGAGCCTGAAAAATATAAGAAAACAAATGTTGAACATTTTCAGTTTCTCAGTATACGTTATGACCTAATGTCTTACAGTAGAATATTAGAATGAGGTAAGTTGTTGCAGTTCAACTTAGTCTTAAATTGCCTTGAAACATCATCATTGCATTAAGATTTCTATTCCCCACAGAAGCATATCCAGTACAGAAAGCAGGAATTGCCCTCAGGTAAAATCTTTTACATCTAAGCAAGTTTCAGCTATTTTCTGAGATGATGTCCTAATAAAAATTATTTGTTAATAGTTCTTTTATATAAGATATGGATAAGGCAAATTTGTAAACTTAAAACCAGGCTGAAAAATTCAATGCCACAGACCAAATTTGGTCCACAGGTCCTTTGCATACGGCTGTTCGAACCAGGACTTACTGGAAAATACAATTCGTTTGGATAATTTGTCATACGGGCCTTTACTCGAGCTACTTTAATTGCTTTGAGTATCAAACAGCAACCGGAGGATCTAGAGGTTCAAATCCCGGCTATTGCATTAATTTATCGTCCTAATTTTACGTTACCAGTGGTTTACAATGCTTATCTTCTACGAATTTAACGCAGGATCACTTCTTAATAGTCTCTTATCAAACACTGAGCTATTCTCCGAGATCATTACATTGGATAAATGCCCCTTGCACTGACCAGGCACTGTTACTTCATCTATTGTAGAACAAATGAACTGAATTTATTTATATCACGCCCTAACTTTCAATACGTTCTATCAGGATTATCGGTTGTATACCGAACATCTCTTAGATCATCCTTTATTAATTGCTCTTTGTTTCTACCTGGCCAAGCATCGCTCTTATGACTAGCCAGAACACTGATTGAAACAAATAATAGAAATAACTGAACTGAAAGAATGTGCATGTATGGAAATCCCAACGAATTCGGAAACTTATTTTGAAATCCTATCAACGACAAAGATGGGTTGATTAATGGGAGATCAGATTCCCTTGAATAATATTTATGGTTTTAATGAGAATAATAAAGAAAGGCTTTCTGCAATTACTTAGCCATAAATTGTTGAGTTTTAATCAGTGTTTCTGTCCCAGTGAAAACGTTTTATCCCACAAATGTCATATTCGTATAGGGAGAGCTTCCATTACGCATTTTCCCACGTAATTCTCATTTGTTTAACAGCTGTGTTGTGTATGTTCTTTTAAACGAAATGTAATTTATATCTGGCATACTTTTTAAATACGTTTACCACAGTTATCATATTTCAAACACTTTTTTTCTGCCATTTCATCGACGACTAACAAATCACAATAGGGATTATTGCTTCTCTCCACAGACACATGTCCACACCGTATGGGAGGTGAGTGACTCAGGCCCATAATTCTTTCAGTTTTCAGGCCGTCATCATCTCCCTAATGGCTGCCCATTTAGTTACAGGGTAAATTCGTAAATCCCTCGACCCATAATCCACTTTGATATCTCCCTTTAGCACTTAATAGTATTTCATGAACTGCTGTCTGCCAAAAAGGTTACATAGTTGTGTCACATCCAAATGACTACTGTTTTTGTTTCTTCGCCCTCTTTTTGTTGCTAATCATTTCTAGACAGGGAAATAAAATGTAGGTTATTTTGAATATTTTCGTGATGACAGATAAATTATACTTTCATAAATATTCCGCACCTATGTTAAACTAAACTGCGTTTTATAAATATTACGTGTTCTGTGAAAGACAATGACAACGTATACAACTAACAGAGTTTAAATTTAAGATAATTGTTGCCAGCCTTAACTGTCCATAATATCTCACAACCTCAAAGACCTACGACTACGCAACTGTTTTTTTCTATGTGCTGCTGGAACTACTTATAGCAAATAGATCAAATATTAAACTCCACCCAAGAATTTGAAGCCAATATTTCATGGAAATGCTTGCTTGGGGATTTTCTTAACCCATAAAGTATTTTTGAAAAACTATGTATGACTAGCATTACTCAAAAACGAAAAGTTGATTATATAGCAAAGTGTTCGGCATTTTTATGAATGCAATACAGGATTTTAAGAAAAATCCCCTCACCCCCAAACTATCCTTTACTGAACATTTCTAGAAAATTGAGATTTTTTGGAAATGTCACAAACGATTTTCTTTAAACTATCACATTTCAGGATATTTTTATGCAAAGTAAACGCATATCAGCCTGAATTTTCGAAAAGTATGCTCTAAAGTCATAATTTTGGTTGACTTTTGTATAATTGGTAAAGACGAAATAATATAATAAAGTAAGACGAAATAATCCTGCACAATATAGATCTCGATAAACTATATAATTTATGACAAATACACATTTTTGTGAAATAAATCATTTCCATAGTATTTACTGTTATTAGTTTGCATTTCTTAATAATCGAAGTCCTTAATCGGTTTCTTGTCTGGCATATAGAAAGAGGATGAAATATCACATTTATTTCATAGGGATCGGCCTCTAGGAAAAAAGTGAAATGTGTCTCACTTAACATAAAATAAATATTAATAAATATAATATGTACCCGTAGGGAAGTTCACGTGACTGTTACACATCAGATGTTTTTACTGCTTAAGCTAGGGATAGAGTCCAGGGTAATTTTTTAAGGTGAAGCCGTAATGAACACAGATCTAAGGTAGCACTTTTTCTTTGCCCTTAAGTTTATGCAATGCCTAAACTACCTTACTATTAATCGAAATTTTCTATCGTGTCACGGTTAATTGATGGCCCATTGTGTAGGAGACTAAGATAATTTGCTGAATTTCTCTGTAGTATTTTTACGAAAGGACACTTTTTGTATAAATAAATCTAAAATTTTTGTAATGTATCGACTATCAATTTATTGAAAAATAATTTTAAAAGTGCATATTTTATCATTTAAATAATGCTTATTTAGCTGCAAATATTTATTAATTTATCTGTAAACACATATTATTTCAACAATACATTGCGAATTCGCTAATCCTGTAATAGTTAAATTACTAAAATATTAAACCAAAGAGCAAATACCAAAGAATGAGTTTGGCATATGTTGGTCTTAAGAATTGTTCTTTCCTGTTAAATTACGTGCTTTTCTATTATTTTAGGAACAATTCCTAGACTTCAAACTTAAGAACGTTTATGCATATTCAATTTTATACTTTGAATTCTGCCAGAAGAAAAAAATTCATGAGTAGTTTACGGTTCAAATTTTAGAAATGGTTTTCGTCTAAAAAATTGTATCAATTCTAAATATTACAGCCTCAATATTTCCACAAAAGATATATTTTATATTATTTTTTATGTTTTCTTTTCTTTGAATGACCTTTTCAGAAATAAAGCACCCTCTTTGCAGGAACTTTATTCAAATCTTTTATGTAGCCACATAAAATCTTTGAGGTGATAAAAACAGCATCTAAATTCCGTTTCTCACATTTTTTGGCGTTAATTATTTAATTATATGTTTAAAAATTAAGTGCTGATAAACTTCACTAAATCTCTTCAAATTAAGAGAACGTCCTAACTTAATAAACCATAATATTGTATTAAAGTAGGTCAGTAAAGTTATAAACCTGGGTTTATATTCTTTCAGTCCAATATCTTAGTCGTTTGAGACCTACATATTTAGTACTGGCGGAATAGGGTCAAGTCCATTATCTTCTAGTTTTAGAGAATTTGGTTTGCTTATATTTTGTTCCTTATTTTGCAGAATAATTTCAGACTACAGCTAGCCAATGGGGATTAATTATTTAGCATATTACAGCTACGTAACTCAGTTCATATTTCTATGGTTTCTACACGTCCTGCAAGTGAACTGTGCTCATGCAAGGCAATTTCTCATAAGGAAACAATGACCAGCAAATATCTTTGCCTTTAACATTTGAACGCACTCTTCAGTAGTTGTATACAGTGGAAGTAATGTAGAGTACGTCAGCTTTTCAATGGATATTCGTTCCACTGTTGAATCTTCATTGGGGACAAAAGTTTGGAAGCCAAAGACAAGAACATCCGGTCAGTATATCGACAAAACTGGTGACGCACAAGATGCAAAAACAAAAGGCTGGCGAAGCCAGAAGGAAAGGGGTTGGAGAAATTGTCCAAAGACCAGTGCTTAAGCTTGATATTAATTGTAACATCCATGCCAAAATATACCATTTTGAGTACTACCATGTTAATGTTTTCAATAATAAATATCCATTATATAAGTTTCACATAGGTCAACATGAATTGTTTATGCCTGACAAAGGTCTGTTAGGCTTTTCTTTTTTCCCCATTATTTACTGAAATTTTAGAACTTGCATTTCCCTTCGTTCGAAAGAAATTTTGTATTTTGCTAGATTTATTTTTAAAGACAACTTATTTTATATAGATCCTGTATGTCACTATCATTTTCGGGATATCCGTCGTTACTGATTTTTATTTTCAGTGGTTTTTCATGTTTAAATTAATGGCGCTATTCGGTTTTTAATAGAAATGTTTTTTCTAGTTTAGTATGCCTCATGCTACCAATATGCATCGACCAGCTTTCAAAACATTTGATTATCAGTTAAAGCTAAATGTATGCCTCTAATTCCAGTATACTTGTAAGAAAATTGGCAACAATTAGACAAATCCTGCATTTGTTTTTCTGAATTAATATAAAGTAGATGGAAGGTCAAGATTTCCAAGAGTTGTTTGTTGGATGGTTAGAGAAGGCTATGTAAATTTAATATCACGTTTCACCTCTAAAACTGCACAGATATTCACTTCGATATTTTGACTGTACTTAAAGTGCCATATTAAACAAAGACCATTAAAAGCACTCGAATGTGAAGTTTTTACTCCAAAAAGTATGTATCAGATGACTCTTAAATGTCAAACATTATTAATATTTGGTTACATTGTTCACTACGGCCCAGTATTGGAGTTTAGGCCAAAATGACAAAATTAACGAGTGCTGGCGTTCTAAATCCGAGTGCACTTGGAACCAGCACATGTGACACTAGATTTTTAAATTCTGACACTTTTGAGTGCATACTAACACTGTTGAAACTATTGAAATGTAATTGCACATCTTCTAATTTTAACTAACATTTTCATTCTTGACCTTCCTAGGCAGGTTCAAAACAAAGTCATACTATTGGCTAGTATATACGAAAGAATTATTTAAAACCAACTAGTCCCATTCATTTAAAGTTAAAAAGGAACTATTTTATCGGTCAAATTTATGTTAAAATATATCTTAATATTTGTCATTTTCCACAATATTTTAAAATCTATTCATCAATAAGGTACATAATTTTGTATAAACATTGTCTCTTATTAACAACAGGTATATTAATTTTCGAGTACCTAAATAACTATAAAATTCTGGGAAATGGTCAATTCATTTCCATAAAGGGAAAGATAATTAACAGGAGTATTTGGGGTGTCTGGAAATACCTAATAACGAATGGATGTAAACACATTTACTATAATACTAGGGACCTCAATATCCCAGGGTTTGTAAATTTGTGGTAAGGACAAATTAAAAGAACATTCAAAATAACTTTGATACTGGAAATCTAGAAACTGGTGTCTAAGAAATTTGTAAACAGTACTGGAGGCGAAGAAAATAGAGGAACATATAATAAGAAAATCTGATCTCACATGACTCCTATTCATTCTCAAACAAAAAATCTTTGTACTTCAGTTAAGATAAACGTTTGCAGAAAATATCTCACTGTATAGTTCCATGAAGTTAAAGGGGAGTAGCGAAATAAGTAGGCTTAACTGTTACTCAAAACATGCCACACAATTTGTATGGACCAGACATAAAAATAAGAACTCATTCCTATTTCAGACAAGTATATTATTTTAAAATTCGAGTTAAGTACAAGGAATATCTCGAAAGTAGTTTTCAGAATATAATTGACATAATTGTGTGCTATAATGATATATACACCTTTTGGTAAGTAAGATTATGTCCATGTAGCATGATTTACCAGCTGTGTAAGGTTATCCAGAATGAAGAGGACTTGAAGGCTATTTTTAAAAATTTCAAAATAAAAATGTTATTTGTTACAGCATATTGGTATTCTAATCATAATGAACAGAATTAGTTTTCACAGAATAAAAAAATGTCGAACATTTTTCTAAGTAACCAATAGTTTGATGTGAGGGATTTTGTTAAACATATTCATGTAGGATCTTTTGAATATGCTGGGCTTAAATACCAGGTGCGATGTTTACTTGACTTTGTTTTTAAACGTCGAAAGGTAGACTCGGATACCGATACGCATACCTTTTCCTAAAAGTGCTTTTCTTGTTATTCACGAATTTGTAAAACATTTTCAATGAAATCTCATGAAATTATTGGAGATTTAAAATACTGTTTCTAGTTAATATAACTATGCAATAAACACCATATAAAGGTAATGAAAATATTGAGATTAATAATAGTGTACGAATTACATAGTAAATCTTAATTAAGGAACAAAGCATCTCATGTGGAACAGCAGGTGTTATGAGCTGGTTAAACGTAGAAGAAAATGGAGAGTTAATTGAGTGGATAAGTTGTGGCCATTGGGTAAATAGGTTAGGTGATGTGTACACGTGTGGTTGCTTATCTGCTGGCAAGGTCCATTGTTGCCCCGGGCTATTCAATCTTGTCTCAGGTGTGCTTACCCAGGTGGATGATTATTATTGACATGGGTGTTATTTTTGCTCCTCAGCCCATGTAATGCTTAATTATTTTCATCACTTTAGCACCTAGTACTTCTAAGTGATTGGCTAGCAAGAATTAAGAAAAATATTAATAACAACTTGTGCTTAAATCTGGAACTGCCTTTTATTGAATATTAACTATGACGCTATATGTTTAAATGATATTATTTGTACATTCACCTTGTTATTGGAATAACTAACAGAAATATTAGTAATTTATAAAAGATGGCAGCGATGGTAGATTAACAATTCGCAAGAAATTATTTACATATTTTAAAATATGTACCAATGTCAGAAAAATGAGTTAGCTAAGCAATTTAAACTCGAAGTAAACGCAATTATTTCTAGTCAGTGAAACCAAGGCAATTAGAGGTTTAGTAAATCATGTCAACCAGAAAGCCATGAACTTAAGGCGTACCTGGGAATCAAATTTTTATAGAGGACAATTAGCTCATTTCTGAAAATTAGATAGCAGCCGAAGTTCTCAAAATTTGGTAACGCACTGACCAAAACCTGAGTCAGGGCGAATGAGAAGCTTCAATTTTGTAAGATAAATAGGAACTTTGGAAGGATTCACGTTTTAGGCGGGCATTAATTTAATAAAAGAGAAGAAATTTCTATAAATCGTGTACTTTCCGGCGTGTTTTTTCAGTTTTACAGAAGTGTTCATGACTTATTACAGACAGTCCATAACTCCTAAAGTCTATGCGAGTGTGCGAGTGGCAAGGAAACTGCCTCTTATCTTTTGAATACATAATTTAAAATACCCGAAAATGTTAACTGCTAAATAAACTCTATACATAAACCATCCAAAGACATCGAACGACCATAACAGAATAAACAGTTAAAAACATCGACATGTAAAAGCACTGTTAAGCTATTTATTTGCAATAATACAGAGCCAAATAAGGCACAGCATTGGATTAGCATGTTTGTAGCAATTTTCTTGAAATGTCACTAATATGTAAATGAGAAATGGATATCCTAAAACACCTTTGACTATCGAAAACATAAAGAAACTAGAAGTACTATTTATTAAATGAATCATGACACTAGAAAAGACCGTGATCAGAGTATAAAGTTAGGAAATAATAAGAGAACATCGACTAACTTGCCATAGAATAGCAGTAAAAATGAAATCAACTGGCGCCGCACTCGGCGACAAATGAAACTAAAATTTACCCATGGTGCAGTATAACGGCAACAATCATTTGAATAAATTTTATGTAAATTAATGTACAATTAGCACGAAGGAATTATGAGTTTAGAAAAGATTCGGAGCAGATGTTAGGAGCCATTGAGCGATGAAAAAGAATTATGCTCTTAAGGGAAACTATACAGAACACGTGATTTCCTAAACTTTTCATCCAATATGTATGAAAATTCGAGTTTAGTGTCGTCTTACGAAAACATTAGACAGCTTTAAAATTCCTCAATGTTATCCTCTTACAAATCCTAATATGATGCAATTTCAAGAACTTTGTCTTTGATATCATGGTGACTATATTCCACATCTTATAATTTTGCTTTAGTAGTTCTAGTTTAAAATAAAATAATTTTCAAATTCAGAAGAATTGAGTGAAAACTGCAGCTGTGGAATATTTTGTAATCAGGATTGCGCTTAACACTTACAAAATCCTAAATTTTACAATGAGTACAGTACTAAAAAGCCTAAGTACTTTTCAATTTATAAACCGAAGTATTATTAAAGTCACAGAATGTAATGTCCTTTTCTGTAATTTATAGTGAATTTCAGTGAAGGCTGCACTAAACTGAGAAGTGTAATTTGAAGAGCGTCAGTGATGTGGCATGTTAACCAAAGTTCCATAAGTGGAACGCTCCTAAAGTGAGAGTGCGTGTGTTTGTTGAGGTATAACGCCCATCATTCTCGTCTGAAAGCTTGTGCACATTAATCACGTTAATGGAAGACGAAACGTCACAGCAATACAAGAAACGTTTACATTTTACACCGCGAAAATATTCCCATAAAGCAAAGAATATTCGCCCGTGGATGATTTACGTCACAGCTTCACCCGTACCCATTTTTACAGCTCATTGCCTTGGCACCGGATCACTGAAGAACGCCACAGAGGTTTTAAATGAATGACATCTCTTTTGCTCTGATAATCAGTTTACTAAGCTCTAATGCCTGACAGATACAGTGTTTTATATTACACGTGTATTATTTTTCCATGCCTTAGGATGAAATGTTCACATTACTATTTTCAGTGGGATAAGCCATGAGCAAAACATCCGAATATGAGCAAACGCTAAGGTTATAAAAGTGGGGAAGAACAAATTTATATTTAAAAAAATACTAGTTGCACTCATAACACCTTCTCCTAATGCTGTTTCTGAATTACTTCTTTAAGTCTCCTTACAAAAGTTTATTTTTCAGTTCATATTATTCTACATAAAATGTTAAAATTGCTAGGAAAAATTCTGCATTAGGAAAAATTCAGAAATTTTTTCTCCATGTTTAAGCGTACTCTCCCTGTACTTAACATATTGTTATTATTTTGTTTATTTCGTTCCATATATATTTATGCTTTTTGATTTGTAGACTGTATGAGTTTTCTTTTGGATGGTAATTGTTGTGTTACTTAATTTGGAAATTCTGATGGTATATCATGAAGATCTTTGAGTGAAATTTACGTGTCAAATTCTGACATTACATCTATGGATATATTCGGGATGATATTAATGTGGTTATTTCCTTACAACTTTTCTTCAACCATCATATTGTCGCGGGCCCATTGTTTCGATAAGCGCAGCTGACGCTCACAAATGGGGCAGATAGTATAGCGTGGAAATAAGGGACACATAATACAGTGCGGAGTTAAAAGTCTTGCGAAATAGATTTCTGGGAGATTCTAGTGTACATTCTAGAAATACGAAAACAAGTATATATAAGAGGTCGCGACATGCCATTAGGAGATTCGAAATGGAAATTGGATTAGTGTGCCTGCAACTGCGTTTTGAAAGTGAACTCTTTTGTTTGTGATCAACGACCTTAAGCATTGCATTTGTGTATGTTACTAATTCTGCTACTGTAAGGGTTGACCAAAGTATGTTTCTACAGAAATGAAGAACATTTTGAATTTTTGCAACTTGTCACAATATCCTTAATTATCTGCCTCAGGTTTGAAGGGGGCAGGCTGCAGGCGCAGCTGGACGTGGACTTCGTGAAGGACCCTCCAATTACAACGGTCAGACTTCTTAGGGAGTAATCTCGCTGAAGTTAAATGCATCTGGAAATTTTGAAAAGTCCGTAGTATGTAAGACATCTTTTTCAAATGTAGAATATCTACATGTTTTTCTTTTTTTTTAAATTCTGCCTCATATATCTTAAAATTTAAATTTTTAATCTCTTAAATGTTCCATATATATTTTAAAACATACTTTTAAGAAGCACCGGTTTTTTTACAGTAAACGGCCTTACAAACCTAATATCGCAAATTTTCTACTAACCCTAAATATTGTGAAAAAATTATTTGTTTCTCAATATTCTTTATTTTTCAGAGGTTAATCATTTATTTCTCAATTTGAGTACCACTTTAAAGAGGTAAAGCATTTTTCTTTGAGCTTTTATGAAATATTGGAAAATTTCTGAATCACATTTGTAAAAAATTGTATCGTGTGGGCATAATTGTGGGAAAGTGCTCTGAAAATGTTTACGAAAAACAGCGTTTAAGGTTGTTGCGTCCATAAATAAGCAAGCACTGTCCAGTTACAGTTTGAATAACCTGTATTTTAAATGTACTAAGTGCACGAAATTGTATAAAGGTATTTTAAAGCGTCTTATAATTGATCTTGGTTTAAATGAAGACTGAGTTCAACAGCGCGGAGAGGTAACTCCAATGGAGAAATTTGCTGCGGAGGAGGCAGGCCTTGAACCAGACATTTAGCTGTTATTTAATACCCACTGGACATCAAGTTCTTACTTTTATAAGCAAATGAGACAGAGAGAGAGAGACAGAGAGAGAAATAAATGCAATAAATAATTCCCATCACGTAAAAGGTTTGTCAGGAAGAAATAACTCAATAGCCAGACAATTTTAAATAATGAGTCAATGTAGCAGAGGCAATAAGAATTCCAAAAACTTGGTCAGTATTAAATCTATTAGCTCAGGATTGCGGTTTCATATATTAGGAATTTACAGAAACATACTTCCACAAACAAGCAGAGCTTTTGGAATTTAAAGAATGAAAGGTAAAAATTTTTGTGAGAAAGAAGGTTAAGATCTGGTTGAATCATGCAGAAAATCGTAAATTATGTGGAATCTAAACTTATTTTAGTTCTAAAATTTATTTCTTTTCTTTCGTGTCATAGAGTAGAGCTTTAATGTGATCGATTATTGACAGTCCGTAGCTCCTACAGATCGTGCTTCAGTTATACCGACTTGGCGGTCGATGCAATTCTCCGATTCTTAGATTAGTTATTGCGGAGATGTTTATTTCAAACTACAAGTTCCATGTCAAAAATTACCATTTATTACACTTCATGGTTTTAATTTTTAGTAGTCAGATCAGAAGGATTTTAATTCTACCTCCGACAGTCGACATTTCGATTCAAATAGATCGTTTATATTCAAAATGTCACTATCGCGACTTTGAGTTAATGAAATATGTGACTTTTGTTGTTGACCTACATATTAGTGACTTTTCTTCCATTTCTGTATTTTGCGTGCTTTATATTTAAGAAAATATTAAATTTACATCTGGAGCTTTAGTGACTTTTGCTGCAGAGTGCGCGTTATTTGTGTTACTTATTTCTGTTACTAAAGAGAACTCTTGTGCTTTTGTTGCCTTTGTGACTGGAGTTACGAATTAAAACTCTTAGATATTAAAATCGGAATGCATACTCTTATATTTTCTTAGGAATAATTAAAATAATATAAGGCTGTAATACAAAATCCATTAATAAATATGCCCCAAAATATAAATGCAGAAAAAAAATTGAAGGTAGGATTTAAGAGGAGAAAAAGCTGCTTATTTCCCTTTATTATTCCAATGTTTTTGTTCTGTTCCCTAAGGTTTCTGATATATACAATATGTACTAGTTTCCACCCACTCCTAATGGCCTGACTTCATGGTTGGCTTGAAATAAATCCCAAGTTTAAATAAATGTCATTTTTGCTGCGAAGTGAAGCAATGATCAATCCGATTCACGTAAAAATGCAGCTATGACTAGCCCAGTAAACACCATTGGCTACTTACTGTATGTTGATAAAGGGGGAAGCGAAGTGAGAAATGAGTTGCCTTCAGTGCTCGTGTCGTTATATTTGAAGTTTTTTATCTTCTGCTCTAGAAATGAAAATGAGATCCAAAATCATGGAATGTATGCCGCCTAGAGGATATTATCTACACGTATTTGATGCTTGCAGTTATTACAATGCTTTTCAAATATTTCATACCCCAGATGATGATAATAGTAATAATAATAATAATAATAATAATAATAATAATAATAATAATAATAATAGTAATAGTAATAGTAATAGTAATAGTAATAGTAATAATAATAATAGTAGTAATAGTAATAATAATAATAGTAATAGTAATAATAATAATAGTAATAGTAATAATAATAGTAATAGTAATAATAATAGTAATAGTAATAATAATAGTAGTAATAATAATAGTAGTAATAATAATAGTAGTAATAATAATAGTAGTAATAATAATAGTAATAATAATAATAGTGGTAATAATAGTAATAATAATAATAGTGGTAATAATAGTAATAATAATAATAGTGGTAATAATAGTAATAATAATAGTAGTAATAATAGTAATAATAATAATAGTAGTAATAATAGTAATAATAATAATAGTAGTAATAATAGTAATAATAATAATAATAGTAATAATAATAATAGTAATAATAATAGTAATAATAGTAATAATAATAATAATAATAATAATAATAATAATAATAATAATAATAATAATAATAATAATAATAATAATAATAATAATAATAATAATAATAATAATAATAATAATAATAATAATAATAGTAGTAATAATAATAATAATAATAGTAGTAATAATAATAATAATAATAGTAGTAATAATAATAATAATAATAGTAGTAATAATAATAATAATAATAATAGTAGTAATAATAGTAGTAATAATAATAATAGTAATAATAGTAGTAATAATAATAATAATAATAATAGTAGTAATAATAATAATAATAATAATAATAATAGTAGTAATAATAATAATAATAGTAGTAATAATAATAATAATAATAATAGTAGTAATAATAATAATAATAATAATAGTAGTAATCATAATAATAATAATAATAGTAGTAATCATAATAATAATAATAATAATAATAATAATAATAATAATAATAATAATAATAATAATAATAATAATAATAATAATAATAATAATAATAATAATAATAATAATAATAATAATAATAATAATAATAATAATAATAATAATAATAATGGCTATACGAAGGGCCATCGTAAAGTTTTAATTATTACGTGGTAGTTTTTGTGGTAGAATGACATTTTTTGTCTCATCGTTGATCCCTCGGGGCATAATGTTTGAACGTTTTTCAATTGTCCTTTTCTTTTGTTATGAGTGCTATACAGACTAAGATGTGAAGCTGATATTGCATACATGGACATATTAAGTAAACATGGCCATCTGTAATTCAACGTAAGTTAATAAACAAGCAGGCCATATAGATGATGCAACAAATGCTTAGGTTTATTGATATCCCAAATTGTGACGTAGGACCAATCAGAATTTAGCACTACGGTAACTTAGCAACCAAAACAGAAAAAAGAACCAATGATTTTATTCTTAAATTTTTTCTTCTGACTTGAACTCTTGAAGAGGGTGGCCGCGTTTTTTGTAAAAGACTTCTTGTAACTACGAGAAGTTATTGGAGTTCATCATTTATGAACGTTTAGTAAACGTTTAAAATATACATAGAATACGCGACGCTACGATAAATAATTTAAGTGAAAAACCATTGCATTATTTATAAATAAAAGGAGAAAATTAATATATAGTAAAGGGCTATATACATCAGTGGGTAAAGTCACATATATAGAAGAAAATGATGTCGTGAAATATAATTCCAAGTAAAGTGAAACAATATTAATTATTTTATTCCATACTTAACCAAAAGTGAAATCCCTTATGTATGGATACCATGCCTGAGAAGTTTCACATCTCATCGCTCGCCGCAGCTGCCGGAGAGAGAATTTATAGAAATCTTCGTGAACATCATCTTCACGGCTTTTAGACGAAAGGTTCATCGCTTCTACATCAAGGGAAGGTTTGGCTTCTACACGCGTCGCCACACCGAGGGAGCGCGAAAGTTTTGCGCGTGTGGGGCGTAGACCGCACGACGGGGCGAATCCTACTTGAGATATGTCACCGCATCGTGTAATATAAATCTAACCCACAAGGAGGGGAACCGCTCCAGCTGTAAGATGGAGAAAATTGAGGCCTGTAGTGATAAAGTTCCTGCATTTGAAGGGCAAAAATGTCACAGGAAATCCATGATTAGATGACGGCCCATCTAATGACACTATTGTGAGGTGGAAAAGGAAGTTTCAAACTGGTTACATGTCCCTGACAGACGAGTCAAGAGCTGGTAGATCGTCCTTGATGATGCTGTCATAGTGAAGAAAGTGGAGTGTTTATCCTGGAAGACAGACAAGCAACCACCCAAATAATCATAAATGAGACTATTTTTGTAATTTACGTCCTCCAACGTTAAGTTATATCACACGATGAATGAAATGGGTGAAATTATGCTTACCTGACATTCGTCTACCAGGATAAGGGAAACCCCCGGAAAAAAGCTTATCCAGGTAACTCATTCTAACCGAAATTTGAACTCGGGACCTCTCGAACGTGAGGCAGACTTGCTACCATCTAGCTACCGAGCGGGCTCATATTATTTATGGTAGTGCATGGAAAATAATTCATGACGAACTGCACATGCCCAATTTGGGTTCCACGATTCCTACCCTTTACAAAAGCAAACCTGGTGTGACCTTTCTAGACATGTTGCTAGTGCTGAACAGGATGAATATCGTCTCTTAACCATGGATGAATCGTAGATCTATCAGCAGGATCCAGAGACAAACATCATGAGCATGGAATGGAAGCATCGAGAATCCTCCACCTAAAATAGGCCAAGGTGCAAAAATCAACTGTGAACATCATTCTTTCAATTTTCTGAGATTGTTCGCGTAGTCATCGTTACATTTTATCTTGGCAAGGAATAAACCATCACTGGCAGATGCTGCAGCATCTCGAAAAGTTTCTAGCAGCTCTAATTGAGAAGTGACGCTATATGCTCTCCAAAGGCATCCGTCTTGGGACTGACAGTGCTCCAGCTCATTCAGCTGAAGTTGCAGTAGAACAGAAAAGGGAATATGGCTTAGATATCTTGTACGATCCACATCATTCGCCCGATCTCTTCCCAAGTAACCCTTTTTGTTCCCAGAAATGAAGAATCCGTCGCGAGGTTGCCTATATGTCAACAAAAATGAGTCATTGATGAAGTAAGAGTGGTTAAATACCAACTTCTGCAAACAAGATATTCGGAAGATTAAGAAACGCTGAGGAAAATGTCTACATAGTTACTACATAGAGAAGAACTAACAAGCATATATTAACACTTTCTATCACAATTTTTAAAAGGTGATAATTACAACTTCACGATAGCCCTCGTAATAATGGTAATAATAATTAAAATACTGATTATTAATATGATTAGCTTGTAGTATGTCACACACAACTGTTGTTAGTGGTGTTATTTCAAGATAATTCCACGCGTAACTCATGTTTTATTTTATCTTTTACGTTGATAAAAGATGTTTTGTTCCGTACAGAGACCTTAGTTTGACTTTGGAAACACAAACTGTGAACTGGAAACAACCCCTTGGGTTGTATTATCACTCGCAACTTAAGCTCTGATTTGTTTCTGCTGGATTAATAAATTTTGATCACTAAAATGTGAGAATAACAGTCGAGAGTCAGTCATTGTGTAATACTGTTGCAGAAACCTGATTTATTGTATCAGCTTCATTCCCAACTCAGTTAACGCTGCATATTACACGAGTACCTCTACTCTTTCCACACGTTTTGCATGTTCTCAGGAGTCTATCGAATGTTTAATTCATTCTTTGTCTGCCATAAAATTCAACACCCTGCCCGCCTAGGTATCGTGGTGGTAGCATGACTGCCTCACGTTCAAGAGGTCCCGAGTTCGAATCTAGGTCAGATGAGTTTCCTGGATAAGGTTTTACCGTGGTTTTCCCTTATCCTGAATGAAGAATGTCGGGTAACTCTAAGCTTTATGGACCCCGGGCTCATTTGAGCATCATTTCACCCATTCCATTCATCATTCGATATGACTTAACGTTGGAGGACGTAAATTACATATATATATATATATATATATATATATATATTTCAATATCCTTACCTTTAGTCATGCAAAACATCGCTTTAAAGGTAACGACGGTTCATATTAAAATATAGTCATACTTTGATGCCATAGTAAGAAAGCTTCCATGGCATTTGTCTATAAATAGAAACAGATTATGGAACATAACAGACAAAGGGGGATATCCCCCTCATTTAGTAGAAATAATTAAAAGCTTATATAGAGACACAAAAATAATCAATACAGGAACGATAAAAACAGAAAAAAAAAGTAAATCAAGGTGTAAGACAGGGATTTAGCCTTTCTCCCACACTATTTAATATATACTTGGACGATTTGATAAAAACTTGGAAAAAAGAAGTGGAAGAAAGAATACAACTAAATAGAAATAAAACTTAAATGTGATACTCTATGCTGACGATGTAGCAACAATAAAAGAAAATGAAGAAAGCATTCACCGTTCTATGTGTAAAATGTATTTACTGGGAAAAGAATAAAATCTAAATATATACACAAAGAAAACGAAAATAATAGCACATCAAGGAAAATAAACTGTAAGATAAAAAATAAGCATGAAAAGTAAATACCTGGAACAGCTCACGAATTTCAGCTATTTGGGCTGATGTAAGCTTTGATTTTGATAAAGACATATAAAACAACACAAACAAATTTCAGCAGGTATGTGGAACTATGCAAGAACATTGTGAAACAAAGAAAGGAGAGAAACAAAGTTAAAATTTTATAAAACTATGGCAGTTCCAGTGCTTATGTATGGAAGTGAGTCCTGGATATTAAAAGAAAGAGATAAAAATAAGAAATGAGGTTCTTAAAGAGTTAAAAATGTACTAGACTAGATTTAATACGAAATGAAACTATTCCAGAGGAATTAGGCATATATAAATTACAGGAAGAAATACGAGAAAATATACAGAACTGAAATGAACATATGAATAGAATGGTCTAAGAAAGAGTACCGGTTTTAATAAGAAGATACAATCGCCATAGAAGAAGAAATATAGGATACCCTAGAAAAAGATGGAATAGTTGATGGAATGCGAAGACGTAAGAGGCAGCAATGCCTAATCCCTGAAGTGAGGAAGAGGACTTTGATACCACCAAGAATCGAGAACATCGAGGCCTTATTTCTAATTATAGAAAATGAATTGGCATTTTACCATGTACTCAACTGTACATATCACTGCTTCATCATTAGTCCGCAAGATATTCAATTTAGTGATTGGACTGAAGGACATCATCGTATACAAACACAACTGTAAAGGACATCTAACGGCTACTCCCTCGTTAATGGATGAGTATGAACTACGAATCGTCTCTGTAGCATAAGCAAATGTAGAGCCTTTATTGCGAACTACTGAAGAGGATGCTGCTGATAACGTAGGGAGTCCAATGTTGTCACATATGGTCCCAGAGGGTAGGTTTCTGTTTGTTGTTTCCAACGCCCACGAGAACATGGCCTTCCCTAATCAGTCCCTGTGGAGTGGCACGTCAATTGTTTGTTCATTGCCGTGTAACTAGGCAATTTGCAGGGAGCCACAAGATAACGGTATATCGAACTTTAGATGTGCCACGACCTGGAAAATCAACTTTCAACAATTCAAACGTAAAAATCTCAATCTACAACTATCACGTGTCATATACATGTATTTTGATAACATATCTGTTGTTAAATTGTCCCCTGCCTTTGAACAATTGGGAGGGGCCAAAATAAAATAAAAGCGTTGACATTTAAAATAATTGAGGCAACGGCGATTAAAAAAATACATTGGTACACAATGTGTGTGTAAAATTCCTGCATTTGATCTTCTTCCAGTGTATGTAACAAGGTTCTAAGTCTGTTTTCAGAAGCGTTTATACCTAGTCAATAGACGGCCAACAGGTCTCTACCCCTGAACTTACAGTTTAAAAGTAATCGTGTTAGTAAATTGATACCCACATCCCTGGTGCAGGGATAGTGTCTCTGCCTCACACGCTAGAAGACCCCAGTTCGAACTTCGTTGTGCGATTTACATAGTCAATATTTTCCGGTTTTCTCTTATTGTAAAAAAAGAAAGGTAGAGTAACCTTCCCGGAGGCTCTCTGAATCCCGAGATCATTTGAACAGCATTTCATCAATGTCATTCCTCTGAGCGTGTTACCTATCCATTAACGTACGTTATAAAGTTAACATGCGTAAATATTTTGATAGGCAATAAATACATCCTTTGCAATGGGGCTGTAAAATTATTTTAGGCTGACGAGCTGGAACTAGATTAAATAAAAAATAGGATAATCGACTACACTGTGCAAGTTTGTAATGCAACAAGTATTTCTATCCAATGCAAGTCGTAAAATTGTATACACTCTCTAATAACATGTGTGTAGGCATCTTCCCATTGGCCTACTGCGGTCGGTACGGGATTGGCGATCCCGGGGTCCCGAGCCAAATCTCTCGACTGGGTGCCTCTAAGTGGTCAGAGCTAATGCCAAACGCCCAAACAAGGCCACATCTGTGTCTCACCCTAATCTAAGTATAATAAAGTAAATTAAAGTCAAAGAAAAGCCAGAGCAAAGCCAGAGCAAAGCCAGAGCAAAGCCAGAGCAAAGCCAGAGCAAAGCCAGAGCGGAGCCAGAGCAAAGCCAGAGCAAAGCCAGAGCAAAGCCAGAGCAAAGCCAGAGCAAAGCCAGAGCAAAGCCAGAGCAAAGCCAGAGCAAAGCCAGAGTAAAGCCAGAGCGGAGCCAGAGTAAAGCCAGAGCAAAGCCAGAGCGGAGCCAGGGTAAGGTTAAAGCAAAGCCAAAGCAAAGCCAAAGTAATGTCAGAGAAAAGAGAGCGGAGCCAAAGCAAAGTCAGAGCAAAGCCAGAGCAAAGCCAGAGCAAAGCCAGAGCGGAGCCAGAGTAAAGCCAGAGCAAAGCCAGAGCGGAGCCAGGGTAAGGTTAAAGCAAAGCCAAAGCAAAGCCAAAGCAAAGTCAGAGCAAAGAGAGCGGAGCCAAAGCAAGGCGAAAGTGGAGCCAGAGCAAAGCCAAAGCAAAGTCAAAGCGGAGACAGAGCAAAGCCAGAGTAAAGCCAGAGCAAAGCCAGAGCAAAGCCAGAGCAAAGCCAAAGTGGAGCCAAAGCAAAGCCAAAGCAAAGTCAGAGCAAAGAGAGCGGAGCCAAAGCAAAGCCAAAGTGGAGCCAGAGTAAAGCCAGAGCAAAGCCAGAGCAAAGCCAGAGCAAAGCTAGAGTAAAGCCAGAGTAAAGCCAGAGCAAAGCCAGAGCAAAGCCAAAGCGGAGCCAGAGCAAAGCCAAAGTAAAGCCAGAGCAAAGTTAAAGCAAAGCCAGAGCGGAGCCAGAGCAAAGACAAAGCAAAGTTAAGGCAAAGCCAGAGCAAAGCCAAAGCAAAGGCAGAGCAAAGCCAAAGCGGAGCCAGAGAGCAAAGCCAAAGCAAAGCCAGATCAAAGCCAAAGTGGAGCGAAAGCAAAACCAGAGCGAAGCCAGACCAAAGTGAGAGTAAAGCCAAAGCAAAGTCAAAAAAGAGCCAAAGCAAAACCAAAGCAATGCTAAGGCAAAGCCAGAGCAAAGCCAAAGTGGATCTAGAGCAAAGCCAAAACAAAGCTAAGGCAAAGCCAGAGCAAATTGAGAGCAAAGCCAAAGCAAGACCTGAGTAAAGGTAAAGCAAAGCCAATGCAAAGTTAAAGTAAAGGTAAAGTCAAAGGAAAGTTGTAATATAAAATACAGTTTTGGAAAGGGTGCTGAAGACCATGGAGTTGAGTACCCTTATATATAAATAGTTATGTGTAGGCATAAATGTGCACGATATTTTGCGAATCAGAAAGCTCCTAATGTCACATGGTAGTTGTTACAAAGAATTTTAACGACTTCCTGGTGAACTTTAATTTAAAAATAGTTTTCTCTAACAACTGTTACATTCATATCTACAAGAGAAAGCAATACCAAGATTCACGACATGCCTACGCGCGTTTCTGTGTTATTTTCTTTTTCTTTCGTTTCCACCATTGAGAATTCTTTGTCCTTTAACAGGGCTCATTGATTGAAGATGTTTTCCCAAGGCTCATTCTAATAGACATCTCAGCAACGCTGTTCGTTTATCGGAACGATATTTTCTTTGAAGTAAGGAAAAAAAGCCCATTCCAATTTCTCTTTTCTCCTTGTTTTCATTCAGACAAAAGACTGTCAAAGAAAGCAACTTTCATTCGAGAGAGTTTGTTGTAACAGTGACGCGGTACCCCAGGTAATTCTGTTCAACAAGCCGTGAAAAGCAAAAGTACTGATGTAAGAAATGAAAATATTTAGGGAGAAGAATTTGTTTCGGTTGATACTCGTTTCACTAAAATGTAAGCCCAGGCCTTTTGTTCCTTAGCTGTTGATTTTATCCAAAATCCCTTCGCATCAATAACAGTACCACAGATAATGTTATTTTCTGACATTCTATTTTCTTTCAGGTCGCAGGGGTAGCGCAGTGGTTTCGCGGCTGCCATGCAAAGGGTCCCGAGTTTGATTCCCGGATCTGGGGTTGGCGATTTTAAGTCGGCCCTATCCATGCCTTCACCTCTGTCTAGCATGTGAAGTGTGCCCTATGTCCAACGCGATTCGGAGTCCACGGTATAAGCTGTAGGTCCTCTCGCCTCAGTCATCTTCACTATCACGGTGTCATTGGAGGTAATGGACACCGCCCTCTGAGTGCCTCGACCTGAGAAATGGGTCCGATCATGGGGTGGGGCGAGGTTACCCCCAAGGCCAAGGCTGCCATATAGGGAGTGTTGATAACTAACCATCAATTTTCTTTCATTTGTTACCGTTATACCGAAATTAACCGGTAAAGTGAACCGTTTTATAAAGAAGTAATCGAGAGAAAAATCGAATGCAGTTTCCTGTATTAAAGTTAATGTATGAAATCAGAAACCTAAGTTTCTATTGCACCAGGGAAAAAATTATTAGTGAGTAAAGTTACAGTTCGAGAAAATGCAATAGTTATAAATCACTATAACTGGCAATTAGGCGTTCCCGTGAACTCGACTATACGTACTCAATTAGCTCAAACTTCAGAAAATTAAAAATTTCAGAAATCGCAGAGGTACCTGCATATATGTATGTACCCAGTTTTGATAAATAAAAAGAGGAAAGAATATTTGTAATTTAGCAACTTTTAGAGTAAAACGTGTTTGAAATGCAAATAAGAAACTCACCATTTTGTAAAAAATGTTGTAGGAACTAGGATGTGTAATCATGTAGTATGCGGGACTTGCACTGATAAAGAAATATGTTCATAAAATTAGTTTCTTCCCGTCTTACACTCTCACAATCGTGTTACTGATCGATTATCGGCAGGCTATAGTGCCTAAAAGCGGCACTCGGTTTATCAATACTTAGCAGGGAATTATCCGCTTAGAGTTTCTGCAATTGGAGTTTTTCTTATTACAGAGACTTTTTAAATCCTAAAGCTACTTAAGAAGGTAGCAGGCGTAATACAAGGATAGTTGAGTCTCTAGAGCTAAGATTCACAAACATTTCAACTCTGCATCCTAAAAGCATCAATTAAATTTATTTGTAATAATTTCAGGAGTTGTTGTGATATTACTGATAAATCCCCAAGCGACAAACTCATGAGGGAATTTATCTAAGGAAGTTCAGAATCACGAGTTGCGGTTGCTCAGACTATTACACGAATGAAAGAGAATAATATGGATTACTATGTTATGTTATTAGTTTAGTATTCATATATAAACTTATGAGTTTGCATACATTTATACCCACCATTGTTCACTGCAAATGGATTCTGACGAACTGAGAAAATATAGTAGGCTTTTACTTGCATGGCTACAAGAGACATCTATCAGTAACAGTAGAACTTATATTTTATTACTATATGAAGTAGAAATTTCTAGTGTGCAATAGAGGTTAGAACGTATTAATTTATTTATAAATAAAAATGGGTTATGAGGTTGTAATTTGAATTACTTGAAATAAGTTATTAACGACACAGTTTTCAAATCTGAAGTTCGATGGATTGCTTCTGTTCTCAGTGAAATTGAGAGTCGACAATCCGTGATGTGTATAGTCCTTTGCCTGTTCATAAACATGCAGAAAGTGTTGTTATCGTGTATTTTTTGTTTTAAATTTCAATTGATCAGCACAGTTAGTGCATACAAATTGTGGAGTTACAGATATAGAATCTTGTCTGAGGGTGCGATAATAAAATGGTTATCGCTGCTGCGTATGATTTCATGAATCTGATTGGTCGACTTTAACATGGTCAATATAGGATGACGTCATATGAGGTAAATAGTATAACATTTCCACTAATAAACAATAGATGGTAGAGAAAGACATGTGAATGTAGCACATCAGATATCTTGGTGTAAGTTTCGATGTCAAATATCTCGTAGTTGACCACATAAAGTGATAGATAATACTGATTTTGTTCTCACATGAAGTTGTGATGTTCTAGTGGCCGAGAGCAAATCAAGACGCCTGTAGACAGTTTGACATGCTCGAATTGGCTACCGATATGCTTGCAGGAAATGTCGCGTGTTGTCGAATGCATGCATCAATTGGTTACAAGCAATTATCGGTCTATCAGCGTTGAAGCTAATATTAATGCAAAAGTCCAATCTAAACGCACAATTGAAAATGCAAGGCTAGGAAGGAGAGTAATATATTTCTAGATTACTTATGACAGAAAGTAATGTATTCCAGCCAAAAGCTCATTAACGCAATTTTACCAGAAACACGGGTCTTTAGATCCCCTAGACTCAATGTGTGTGAAGAAGAGGGATTACTGTTAAACACTTGAACCCAAAAATGAATGGAGTAAAAGAGAAAATTCTAAAAAAGGTATAGAGATATATTAGTAATATTTCCGTTGCATTTTAGTTCCTAATATGGAGCACTAAAATATTAAGAGTTTTAAAATTAGGATTATACTACATCCCTTCTCTCCCGGGAGGATACAGCCGCAGGTAAACAGGCCACAAAGTCACGTCTAACAGTTACAGATCCGAAGACTTGTTCCACAGCTGGAAGGATAATGCTTTATAACTAAATAAAGCTTGATAGTAAATAAATATTCATTTTTAATTAGCATTTTAAGTATTTCACATAAACTTACTAAATAGAGAATTAAATGGAGATTACCTTTAATCTTCGACAGATCAAGTTTATCGGAACAAAAACAGAATTAGAATGAAACGAATTGATATTTTCAAAATGACTTCAATATTAGAACCAAACTGCTATCCTAATTATACATCTCCCTTAAGATGATGGCTTTGCTTCCTGATGACAAAGACACGTTTTTATAAGCCTTAAATGTAATTCCTAAGCCAGTATGTCTATCTTTGGACAAATTGTTAAATGTAACCAATTGTAGCTCATGATAGAAATTAAATGAATAGCAAATTAGTTATCAAGTCGGTGGAGCTCATGGAAAGAACATGTGGTACTTAATCTATTTGAATTTTAATTATAGCTTGTCTAATTAATTACTAAATTTTATGGATGACAAAGCTTGCTCCAGCTCCGTTGACATAGTAGTTCGTCACCCAAGGGAATTGTAACTTATATAATTACATGTTTGTAGAAGTAGTTATGTCATTACGTAGGCGTAACAATAGGCTTCAGGAACCTAAGCATTGAGAGAAATTAAGAGAAGTTAAAAGGTACAGATGTACTCGTACAGTACCAACTGTGAAATTTCTTAATTTAAAGTTTAATTACATTGATTATTTATATGCCTACTATATTGCATTCAATTATAGTGGAAATTTACTTGACAGTTATTTGAATTTAAATAAGGGTAATTACACAATATACTAATCAAACTATAATATTTCTTGCTTTGCAGTTCAGGCAAAGTGCTATTCATGGAGCTGTTGGCCGATTTCAGTAATCATTTAATTCAACAGCTATGAAGAAAGGATTAAAGCTTTTGGATTGAGTTTATTCATAGATTCACTTTAAATGCTGCAATTCTCAGGATCCTATGCACTACATTGGGCGTGAAAAACCACTTAATTTTTCTTAAAGACCGCTTTAAGGGCACTGGGAGGCTTCAAAAAATCTATTGTTTGTTTTAGTGTTAAAATTATATAATTCTTCAGCTTTTAAATGGTATACATATATAACATATAGTATCATCTGGTATTAATGCCCTTTAATCCATCAATTTAAAGATGGCGGTGCAATAACACGCCCACTTTCTGATCTCCTGCATACACATTTTACTCAGCATACTTCCAAAGCTTGCAATTTCTGAACTAACCCACTTAGAAACATGTGTTAAATTTCATCAATCTGCTACCTGATGCTTCACTCGTTTATTTCTCTATGGTCAATATCCGGCATCTTTAGCCGTGTTTTTGCACCCAAAACCCAAATGAAAGTTTTCATCATATAATATGGGAAAGAATTACAAAAACTGAGCATGTTGGGCCAGAAACTTTAAAAATTGGTGTATACGATATTGTTATTTGTTTAATGATGGGTGCAGTTGTAGGCATAAAGTAATGACAGAAATGGGTGTAAAGGTTGGTGAACATATGAGGGCAGCATGTCTAAAAAAAGATGTGCGTCGACTCTCAGAGGCAAAAAGAACGGCTCAGTTGCTTGAAAGTAGAGCTATAAGTAAGAAAAGAAAAGAAAAAATGAGGAAAACCTAGCTGAGTGGGAATATGCAGCAGGCATGTTCTGAGAATATGTATAATTTAAAAAGAATGGTGCTTAATCTTTGATCGTGATTTCCCAAAACCTTGATTTTTCATACTTTAGGTGCATGTTTCTCAAAAACTATAAAATATATTGATACAAAAGTTTTGGTGCTTATTTATTAATGTTCCCTGAAAACATTAATCTAGCTGTTATATTCATGATTCATAAAATGGAGTGAAAATAAAATTCAGACCTTAAAAATATCTTCTTTTTTGACACAACTAAACTTTTCATGTGCGTAGCATAAGCTATGTATGCTTTTTATTTAGTTTAGATTATAAAACTGTGTCTTATGTTATTTAGGGAAAAATGGTGCCTATAGCTTTAATTTCCTACAAGGAACCTAGGCTGAAGTATGGGGTGTAACTCTTTTCTTCAGGATACATAGTGTGCCTCATGACCCTTTTGCAAGGAACTGTATGAACTTAATGTAAATATTACACAGTCGTTACATGCACACATCTGTATACTATAAACACACCAAATTTCAATTTCTTGCAATGTTTAGTTTTTTGTATATTTAGATTTCAATATAGTTAAAGACTAGCCCTGTCTGGGTAAAAATAACCCTTCAGTGCCCTTAAGAGACTTAATGTAACTTAATGTGCCATAAACTTTGATTAAGAGAAACTATATTATACATAGGGTTAAACTGAAAAATGGATAGCCATAGTAGAGATTTGAACCACGGATCTCCTGGTTTCCGTCCAGTCGCTGTTACCCTTTGAGCTACCAAAACCTTAGCCTATGCCGCGAAGGGACGATTAATTTCCATCAATTAACTTATATATTATATTTACTTGCATGACAGTCTATATCATGAATAACCGTGAAATCCACTTCACTGTGATGGAGTGTCGAACAATTTTGTACAAGTGATAAACATTTAGAAATAGAAAAAATGCACGACACAGCACGCAATTTCTTCAAAACAACTGTGTGATGGTCATTTCCGAGGCCATTATTAATAATTCGAATTGTAGAACTCCTAGGATTCCTTTCTTTTTTTTTCAAGTTATTTGATATTCCGTTTCTTCGTTACTGGAAAGAGTCAAATTGTAATGCCACCGCATAAGTTAAGCTTATAAACACTTTTACTATTACTACTCTTTGTATCTAAATGTAACCTGTAATTTATTTTTTTTACAGTATACAGAAAAAGTAAGCTTTGATAATTTATATGCTCATCAATAAACTAAAGAGGGTAGAGAAAGTCATGGAGGTGTTGACATCAGATTTTTGCTTGATATTTCAACAGAGTATGTCCATTATGAAGGCGGACATAGAGAAAGTTTTATTTATAGAAAGATAAACTGTAAACTTTATATGTCCTTCGGTGAGATAGGTGCTGGCAAGAGTGAGTTTATCACAAAACTCCTATTAAAACTTTATTATCTGAGCGAAGTTATTAAATTGGTGCGGGATAAGCGTTGTAAATGGTAAGTAATATTTCTGCAGCACAAAGAAAGTTCATTCCGTCATTGAGGCTATAAAAGAAAGTAATTGCGTAAGACTTGACTGCCATTCTAGATTTGTAACATGTCGAGCGTGAAATGTCTTCAGCGGAAGTACCTTTTGATGTGTCACACAAAAGTTTGAACTTCCAGCATGCACCCTAGGGTCTGAACAAATACAAATGCAAGTAATTTCATCTTTGATTTAGTTCAGCTAAATTAACGGCTAGATGTAAACTTCTTTTTGAAATTACAACAAGTAGTAATTTACAGCGAACTCGGCTTTCACCATTTTCCTATGTTTGGGTTTACAGTTACGTCTCCAAATTACACTAGTCATATTTCAACTTTTATCTGCCCGTGAACAAAAATAACGCACCTCAGCTGAATCAAATCTTCTAAATACGAAAATGACAAACTAATAAAAGTTAGGTAACACGTAAAACAGAGAGCTGAGCTGATTGCAGAGCTGAGGCGGATTCTTAGAAAAACAACCAAAAGTTTCCCTTTGCTAGCTTATACGAGGGTTGGCTGAAAGTTGCACAATTAGAAAAAAATGGGGGCATTTTAATATTTTTCCCTTCATTTCTCGACACACTCTCCAGAAAGGCGACTTTTGTCATATCGGTGTTGTAATTTAATTAAACCTCTCTATATATAATTTATCATGGTCCTCAAAATAGCGATCAATGACATCTTTGTTTCTGTGTAAACTTTGCCGTCAGGAAATTTTTGAGGTTCGGGAACACGCAGTCACTGGTGCTAGATCTGGCGAATTGGGTGGATCTTCAAGCGATTCGAACTTTAATTCGCACATCTTTTTCCCATTGGAATGGCTGAACGATGCGCCGGAGCTTTGTCGTGAAGAAAAAAGATACTTTTATCTGCCTCATGAAGTCCTTCCCTTTTCAACTCATCACTAAAACGTTGTGTGATACAGATGTATTTTTATATCTTGACAGTTGAAGAGCGATGCGCAGTGGTATCTGAACGAGTCCACTTCAGAACGGTTGCAACTGGAGGGGAGGGCAGGTTGCGAGCGAGTAAACAAGTGCAGAGCTACACGGTAATACAACTTGGTTCAAAACGTGTATGTCTCCTGGTTCCAAGAGAGCATTTAGAAATATTAGGAAATAAGGTGCTACATTTAAAAACACGAGAAGTAATAACCAATGTCTATAGATTTATAAAAAAGGAACAATGAATGGTCTGGGTCTGCTATAAAAAGCTGGAAAAGGGCATCTGAGGCAACAGTTGTCTGAAAGCAGTTTAGGAGAGTTATTAAGGAAAGAAAAGCCATTAATGCTATTGCAACAACGTCCTTCTCTATGCCCAGTAAACAAAGATTAAGAATATGCACAAAATCTAATGTGGATGTTTTAATTCAGAAGAAATTAGGCGAACTATGAATATTTTTTAAAACACAGAAAAACAAAGACAAGCTCTGAAAAAAGTGCTTATGAAGCCTCAAAATTCTACTGACTTCCAAGGCAGTGTCTGAACAATACCTGATGCTAGGATTTATATGGAACAAAAACTAAGCGTGAGGGACAAATTTTAAAGGAACGACGTATCATATGTGCGAAATATTCAGAGATAGTGCAGTGAAGTTTATATAATTTATATGGATGAAACATATCAATTCAGCACATACTACACCATATGCCTGGAGTGAAACTCATTACAGGAATTGTGCAGCGATGTCGAAAGGCCCATAGTAGGTTATCATACCTGCTGGAGGAGAACAGGCTTTTTTTCCAAACGTCTATGTACTATTTAAGATCCAACAAAAGCGTTGAGATTGCTACCATAGTGATAATTACAACTTAGTTTATAAAAGCTGCAATACTGGCTTCGAGAGTGAGACTTGCTTTTAGACAGCTTGTGCAGTGTGCTGCCCTCTCGTAGTCTTAGCGTGTGACGCATTGTGGCGATAGGTGCACTATCCTCACCACAGTTGCTACACATACTTACCGCGCAGGATTTCTGTCAAGATAAAATAATACATCTGTAATTTTATCCTATCCCAAGTAATCAACAAAAATAATTCTGTGCATCCTAGAAAACACTTGCCACAGCCTTGTTAGCTGACCAAATTGACTGCTTTTCTTTATAGTTGGTTCACCTGACACAATCCACTGTTTCGACTGTGATGTACATTTTGGAGTGTAGTAATGCATCCAAGCTTCTTCCATGGCAATAAGCTGTCTCAAAAGTGCACTGAGATTTTTACGGTAGAGCTCCAAATTCCTAACAGAAACAGTTTTCCTTTGCAACTTTTGATCAGGTGTCAACAAACGCGGCACCCATCCTGCAGAGACCTTGTGAAAACCCAAAATATTACTTAAAATAGCATGTAGCAGAATTTCTCTGTTGCTGTAGGTTTACAGAGATGTTCTCTGAGTCCCTCGTCGTTGCTGCATCCCTGAAATGTCCCCGGCTGCTCCCCTAAAAGCTGGTGAAATCTTATCTCTCGCCGTGGTCGCGGATCGGAAGGGATACTAGGTTTGTTGTTAGAATAAATAATTTTGATAACTTTCTTTTCGAAATAGAAATTGCGTTTATATGAATGGTTCAGAATTATTAGTGGAAACAATTGATCTATCACTTGTACAGACGTGTCTATTTACTTTTGAACAATGTATATACCTTATAATGCTTTATGGACTGCGTACATTCTGCAAAACTAACGGACCGAATTGCACACGCGTCCGATCTCAACGGTTGCTCAATGCACAAGAGAAAAAAGAATGCTAGCTTCAATTTCGTGTTAACGGTCCTGTCCTTGCTATGGTAAGTAAACATCATATTGGTCCACGTCATATTTCTTTTGCGTAAAGTTCATGGCCGTATATAATTTTTACAATCTCTCTTTTCTTTAATTAGATCTCAAACCATTTAACACTTAGAATAAAATCCCTAGTGGAATTTCTAGTGACATCGTTATTAAAATTATTACCAAAATTCTCTTGCAAACCTTTGTGCTCTGTTCTATGAATTCTATTATAATAAAAAAGAGCATGGAAACAGAAACAAGCCGTGAAAAGAAACGATTTTGAGCCACTGATTGGTGGAGGAAATTGGTTTCCTTTCTTTTTTATTACACATTAACCACCTCTAAGGAGTTCAGAGCTGCAAATAATCTTCTAATTACTAAATAAATCTTGGGATAGAATAATTTCTGTTTTCCGCATATTACTTAGGCTCTAGAATTTCTAGGCTCCTGAATTTATAGAGGAATATTTTTATAAAAATAGATAACTAAATAGAAGGCATAATTATAAACAAAACTATTTAATGGATGGTGTTGCCGTGGGACAACGTTACGCTGTATTCAGCTTAAAAGTATTCTAGTGCAGCTGTTTGCAATTATAATATTGTACTGCCCTTTGTCAGTTATACACACAAAATGTTGAGTCTTTTGAATTGTAAATATTATATTACTTTTACAATTACATTGTGGTGTTTTTTATAAAATGTCGAAATACAGGCAACTGCAGTTAGATGATACCCCGTCAAAATCCAAGCGTACCATCACACCAATTATTTTACTTGGGCACTCCCCGTCCTTTACCTCAGGCACATTTGACTGCACAATAATTTATCCATTAAAGGGTTAATATTAAGTTATGTGCAGCTTAATCTGTGTCATGAATTTAATACTTGCATAATAAGTTGTATTTGTATACTATATGACCTTTCCAAAACTAAATAGTTCTCTAAAGTTATTATAGTGAGGGATCGCTCTGGTATTTAAGACAGTGTTTCTCATGACTTATCTCGTCTAACTAAAGCCTAGAGTACTTGTAGGCAATTTAAAAGCAGTCAGCTTATCTTCTGAGCAATGCTAATCTCCCGAGATATCACATCCGAGGCGAATTTTATGAAGTGACGAGAGGCTCTTCCGTTATTCTTAAGAGAAAATCCCAAGTGTAACCTTTTTGCTACTACACGATAATATTAGTTCTATAGCAAACAGATATATTAAGTTACTGACAATATCTTACTCGATTTATTGTCAGTAAGCTAGCTAAACACGTGGTAGGTTGAGTCCGCTCCATCTTGTTTATTACTTAATCGTTCTTGTCTGAAATAAGTACAGTACTTCTCCACTTCTTCTCTTATGAGCAAGTGACGTCACTTTGTCGCTATATCCTAACAGCTTCCTTTTCTGTACGAGGCATTTCTCTTTGTCATTCATATAACCAAATATTACTCGTATAAAATATTCTTTGAGTCTCATGAATGCGATATTGTTTGGCGAAAAGTAGGTGGTGCCAAATCCGCTCCCTCTTTCTTATAGTTGGATATCAGGATAATATATCCTTACATTAATTATTAC
This sequence comes from Mantis religiosa, assembly GCA_030765055.1. Taxonomy (NCBI): domain Eukaryota; kingdom Metazoa; phylum Arthropoda; class Insecta; order Mantodea; family Mantidae; genus Mantis; species Mantis religiosa. The sequence continues at coordinate 41,386,330 of CM060958.1, read as the reverse complement.
TATAAAATTTTAAAGACTAAACTGTTGATTAATTATAAAATATACAAAGCTAGAAAACGCTAAATGTCGGTATGCATTAAGTCTGACTGAAACAGTTTATTCCTGGTAAAAAAAACTGTCTTTGGCTGTGGAAATTGATATTTTAACGAAAGAAACTTAAACGTTCACTGCGCTAATATGTAGCTTAGTTCTTACCAATATGTAGTTCAGTTCTAATTTAGTTCTTACAAAAGTTGACAAAACTAGTACCATTCAATATGAACTACAGTTGGTTACTTTTTGTTCATACTATACCTTAACACGTTAGGAAGCTGAATCAGAATTATAAACTTCTACTGTATTCATAAAAGTAAAATCCAATCTTTATACGAAAGCGCATGAAAGAGAATATTGATAATGGAGTAGAGATTTTTGCAGGTTCCTTTTCTGGTACGTCAGAAGAGAAGAGCACCAGCTTTGACAACATGCTCTCCTTTAGGCTTTTTGCTCTGGTTCTAGGTAAGTTAATATTCTATCTTGTTAGTATTTATAAAAGGAATTCATTAATGTATTTGGTCAGTATTCTTAATGGAACTTTCCTCTTCAGTTTTATTCTCTTCCCGAGATATTTTGTCGTTCATTCCTTTGAATGTGTGGCATGATATTCCAGATACCTAGGTGCTAAAACTGGTTCATTATTATTACAAAAGATACTTTTCTTTGAAACCTCATAAGGATTTGCAGCACATATGCAATAGCTAAGAAGTTAAATTATCATTTTACAACGTATGTATTAATAAATTATACATTTAACAGCTAGTTTTAATTAGATCCTAAACTATTATTTAAAACAATGCAAAATTCAGGAATAAATATAACTTTAGTTATACATTTTGCAAGAGCTTAAATATATTGAATTTTAATCAATACCGGGAAAGTTTTACCATGTGAAGTACTGCTCGGCATGTATAGATTTTATTGAAACTCTTCGTTTCCCTCCTTACGATATTTCGAATTTTTAAAAGCCAATGTTGGTATGTAACCATGTGCGTGCTTAATTGAAATATTTCCCTAAGAATACCTTGCTCTACTTTTGGCTTCGAAAGACCTAAATTAAATCTATTTGCTTTAAAATCTCAATATCATATTTTTAACAATGAAAAATAGTTATAATGGACTATAACTATAGTCTAGACAATTCAATGAAATTAAAGATATCAGTCTTATAATTTTCGTCTCACAACCAAATTCTAAGACATTTGTTTTCTGTTCGGCACCTTTACTTTGTCCTTTGTTTAGTGTCTTTTTTTAATTTGGAATAAAATTTTAATTTTCTGTGTATTTAATCAATGTAATATTTTAATTAGCTTTTCAATTTCAAACTTATCTGCCCTACCATCTCACAAACTATGTTTACCCTATTTCAATGACTTGTATCATTGTTTTTCGATGCCGTATTTATATTAGAAATATTTATATTAGCATATAAATAACATTACCTGTTCAGTTATATTAGTTTACACAAATCACTAATGCTTTGTGCCCTATGGAATAAATGCCATTGTCTATTTTTTTACTTTCTGTACGCTCTTCAGCTATACGCCCACACAAGGGTGTGTGAGGGACGGGAGGTTGGAGCTGTGAACAGCAGAATTCATACTCAAAATGTGGATTGGTATTTAAACTCAACTTTTCCAAGAATACATCAAGATTTAGAAACAAATGCCTATACTGTGGCCGTCCTTAGTTTATACGTTGATGTAAACAAAACCACGTGTCTATGTGGGACTTCATTGGCTGTTAAGCCTTGCATCACTCTGCGGATAAAAATATATTTCGCATATCATTTTAAATACTTTACAAAGTCTAATGCAAAAATTATAAACAACTTCACACTATTACAAATTCAAGAATCAGTGATCAATTAGTAATTTATTTGGTATATGTAAGCGTAATTTGTATGTATTTATCAGTGCACGCTGCACTTTCTTTGGTTAAAAGAGGAGTTGAGATATCCATTGTACAAAATGGCTGCTTCAGTGCAATATGTAAACACCACAGAGGGAAATAGTTAAAAAGTGGTGAAAGACAAATTATTTGAACATGTTCTGCAAGTTGTGTGAAAAATATCCTACTTTAGCAATGGAGGACTTAATTGGTCACCAGAATAAACCGGTATTTCAGCGCTAAGGTTACTTATTTATAAATTTATGTATGTATTTATGTATGTATATACTTATTTATTTATGTATGTATTTATTTATCTATATAACCATCTATCCATCCATCTATCTATTTTTTGTAACCAGTTTCTTTGATAATCGAATAATCAAAAAGGTCTGTAGCACCCCAGATTCCCTTACCTAACCTCACCGGACTATTTCTTGTCGGGATATCTAAAAATTTAATGTATAAGAATAGGCCACGGACAATTAATGTTCCCAAGGAATCCATTCAAACCGAAATAAGTAACATTGGAGAGGATACTCTCCGTTAAACTTCAGAGAATATGGTGAGACGAGTGCTGGTGGAGGACACTTCCAATAGTTTCTCTGAGATGTAAATAGTGTAATGCAATCTATATTTTTTTTTCTTTCTCTACACTTATTTCGAAACGTTGTGCATCTATTTAGAGTCACTGCTTCTGGTACTTATATTCCCATCCCTTAATATGAAGAATAACTAAACAATAACGCTCTACAAACTAAGTAATTCATGTCTTTGCAGGTTTGGTAACGTTAGTGGCTGCATTTCCGCAAAATGGTATCTCCCAAAGAGAAGTTGTTCATACTGGTGAGTAACATTAAATATATCATAAAAGCATCCAAACAAAACTGATTTTCTAAACAGTTAAAGTTGGCATTTGACATCTTGGCAGGAATTGTTCAACAACTGTATGAGGACTACCAGAAACAGTTAGAAGGGCATGTTCAACAAAGGCGCTCAGCAACTACAGAATCTGTGGCTGTAAAACCTTCAGAGCATTCAAAGGCTTCATCAGAAGTCTCGGATACTCCCAGTCAGGCAAGATCTTCAGATGTCCATGAGGATGAAGAACCAGTGGTCAGTTTACGGCAGGCACCGATGAATCCAGATGATCTCAACTGCAACCCAAATGAGAGCCGCATCATACTTCGGTGTATCTCTTGTACTTGTGATTCACGAGGGGTTAGGGAGTCCTGTACTTTGAGAACCTGTGGACTATAGCCTTGAACTACTGTTTAACAACTACAATCACATAATATAGTTTAATACCAGACGCCTGCACAAAGCTATAACCTGCAACATCTTGAGAAACATTTATATAATGAAAAGTAAAACAAAAGGTATATCTATAATTTAAAATAAATAACTCTAGATCAATCCCTTACCAAATTTCACTTAATATACGAGGGCTGTTCAACAAAGAATGATCACAATTTTTTGTGACAACGTACCCTTATTCATCTCCATAATTTTGATGGTCCTTCTCAAAATAGTCTTCCCTGAATGCGATGCACTTGTCCCACCGTTTCTGCCAGTCCTCAAAGACATGCTGGGAACCATTTTTTAGATATCCTTCAAAATCGCCTTCGCAGCCTTCACCCCTGCTTCTGATGATGGATAATGCCTCCCACGAAGGCGTTTCTTCAAGTTAGGAAATAGAAAAAGTCACATAAGGCTAAATCTGGACTATAGGGAGGGTTAGGGATGCACTTCACGTTGATTTTTGCAAGATATTCAGCAACAACATTGGCAATATGCGGCCGCGCATTATCGTGGTGCAACATCCAGCCAGCTTCATGGAAATGTGGTCTGATAATAGAGTTGCAATGTTTTCAGGACATCCCTGTAGTATTGTCCACTTACTGATGTGTGTTTGTGTGTGTGTGTGTGTGTGTGTGTGTGTGTGTGTGTGTGTGTGTGTGTGTGTGTGTGTGTGCAACATACTGATAAACCATTCCGTGAATATCAAAGGATGAGATGAACATAACTTTCCCAGAAGCAGCAACCACCTTTGCGTTTTTTGGGGGGTTGGTGATGAACGAGATTTCCACACTGAGCTTTGCTGATTGATCTCAGGATCAACCTGATGTAGTCTAGTTTCATCAGCAGTGATTACGTTTGAAAGAAACTCCAGATCTTCCTCTAATATCAACTTTAACTACATGTTACCTCCATTGCAGTGGTAGGCGATACTGAATATCTGAACCTGCCTGGTTCTCACAGGTGGGAAACAGGAGTACCAACAATAAAACTACTACAGCGTGTTTGTTTCACATTAAGCTAACAGAATATAACAAGATTAAATTTTAGTAAGAAAAATTATGACCGTAAAAAATTATGATCATTCTCTATTGAACAGCCCTCGTATTTTTGGAAATGAACATTCTGAATTATTAGTTGTAACTCTAAACTCCTACCTAAAACATACATTTGATTTTTCTTCTAAAATGAGACTAATAACCCGCCTCTCCTATGGCAAAGCTGTACGCATCCACTCGTGTATCAGCGTCAGCCTGTTTTCTCTTAGGCAAGGTTAAAGTTGAGGAAAACATGTCAATAATTTACGCTTACATTTCATTATATAAGGTCTGTGTCAATAAAAGGCTAACATCTCTTGACAATTGAATATTTATGAAATTACCGAGCTCCGCATTTCAGTTGGCCGAGAATATTGTTACCGTGTGGCATTGTTGTTCTGCTGCCACAGGCCGGAACCGGGCGCTAGACAGGAGAGAAAAAACAGAGTCTCCAGAACGTTCTGCCCATTGTTGTTGACACTAAAGTTCTCGAAATGTCTGTGGCTTTCTAAAAACAATGGCTGTGGAGGTATAAGCACCCGCAAGGTGTTAGGAGCGGCAGTTGTTTATTGTTTATTATGACAGTCGACAGTTGAAGTGTACCGCAGTGATTTCTTTCATTTATTTTCGTGCAGCAAAACACCGAGTCAATCTCGAAGACAGCTAATTTTCAATTTAACGTCATTTTTAATGCAGCAGAAGTTGAATACTTAACCCTCACAGTACAATATTTATTGCATAAATTTGATCTTTAAGAATTGCCTGAACATTCATTTTGAACAAGAATTTGCATCCAAAGAGTAATGTGAGTAAACCATTTTGTTGATCTTTCCTTAGTGCCTCCCCCTCTCCCTTCCTCTCCCTCTCTCTCTCTCTCTCTCTCTCTCTCTCTCTCTCTCTCTCTCTCTCTCTCTCTCTCTCTCTCTCTCTCTCTCTCTCTCTCTTAAACTTATAGGCTGAATTTGTAGATTCAGTCTTTTTAAAGGGAGATGAAAAGTGTCAATTGGGTTAAGTGACTTTTTTTTAAAGGATTACACCTTTATTTGACATTTTCAGAACATTCGTGTATAGTTTAATGTTAACGCACTACAAATATGGTTCATATATTTTTGAAAGTACTGCTACATCGGCCATAATTTTCATAATTTCAGAAAAAAATCGCAACTTTTCAACCAATTGGATTAAATACATGAAATTTAGTTCATTTTATAGTGAAATATACGCTGCAGTGACTGGCACCACTGTTTCAATGATATCTAATGCCTTTTCAAGGGAGAAAAGGAAACATTTGAATTTCAAAACTGAGTTGTACCTTGTTTTCAATATAATATAACCGTAAAATACATTTTATGTTACAAAGGTACTGTTTTCTCAAACTATGAAAGATACTTAAATGCATGAAATTTTCAGCAAATATCATTCGCACTATAACATAGTTGTGGATCTGCTTTTGTGTTGTTCGGTGAAATATTCTTTTAGGAAATAGCTTTTTTGTATACTAAATTAAAAAAATGTTGTAGAAAAACGTTGTAACTTTTAAATAGTGGACCTTATATAAAAATCTACATTCACATACTTAAAAACATTGCCTGAAACAGCTGTAAAAGATTCACATTGACATCTCTAGTAGTTCCAGGGAAAAGTGCACCTTAATTTAGCAATTTTAACATTGGCGAGATAGGGTTTTCAATCTCCTCTTAAATAACTTGAAAATAATTTGTAAGTTTGTATTGGTGAAACCAGTTTCTATAGAAATTCAAGTTGATCAGCATATGCTATTCCATTTTAGGAAAACTAATCAAGTTCACACCTATTCCATAGTAATCACATAGAGTATAAACAAAATGAAGATAGTTTCACATAACTTTATGGTCATTATAGGATACAACCTGCCAACAGCATTAGATATTAACTAAATATTCCTTAAGCTAGGTTACTGAGGGGCAATACCATTCTACCCGAGGGGAATGCTGGTAGCGTGGGGCTTAATAAGATGTGACGTGTGCTAGTTGAGTAGGATGGAAGGTACACGGTTGAGAGCTATGACCTTCAGTCTTCATCTAAGGATGGAGGATCTCGTCTCAAGGTTGGTGGATAATTCATTTGTTATATTTTATTTTTCAATCATATTTGTTCTTAACTCCACCTGTACATACACAAAGGCACTACGTATCAGCATTTGTAACATTTGATTCGTTACACACATCTAACACGTTTAGCCGCGTATTTATCGCGTTATGACGCTTCAGTAGCGCTCACCGCTTAGCGATCTATTTATATACTCGAAGGATGATATCCCAACTACATTAATAATTTCCAGTTCCGGTTACAGAGTGATATTTCGATTTAGGCATCTCTCTCAAGTTGAGTTTGCTCATATAAAGTAGTACTGATTATATCTATAAGTACATATAGCGTTAAGCCACAGCTAAATACAAACAGGCAGGCAGTAATGGAGCCGGCCTAACTTATTCTTAATTCAAAAATTATTTTGTTCATTAACGATGTTAGTTGCTAGTATCATGAACCGCTACGGTTTGCCAGGGTCTGATTCAGTAAGAGCTTTTACATGCCAATGAATTTACTCTATACTAGGGCTGTTCAATAAAGTATGATCACAATTTTGTTTTGACAACGTACCTTCACTCATCCTCATTATTTTTATGGCCCTCAAAATAGTCTCCCCTGAATGCGATGTACTTCTCCCAGCGTTTCTGCCAGTCTTCAGACATGCTGGAGACTATTTTTAGAGATCCTTCAGAATCACCGCCGCAGCTTTCACCACTGCTTCTGACGATGTATAATGCCTCCCACGAAGGCGCTTCTTCAAGTTAAGGAATAGGAAAAAGTCGCATGGGGCTCAATCCGGACTATAGGAAGGGTTAGGGATAAACTTCACGTTGATTTTTGCAAGATATTCAGCAACAACATTGGCAATATGCGGCCGCGGATTATCGTGGTGCAGAATCCAGCCTGCTTCACGGAAATGTAGTCTTTTGCGCCTGATATGGACTTGCAATGTTTTCAGGACATCCCTGTAGTATTGTCTAGTTACTTGTGTGTGTGTGTGTGTGTGTGTGTGTGTGTGTGTGTGTGTGTGTGTGTGTGTAGGCAGAACATACTGATAAACCATTCCATGAATATCAAAGAGTGAGATGACCATAACTTTCCCAGCAGAAGCAACCACTTTTGCTTTTTTCGGGGTTGGTGGTGATGGAGAATTCCACACTGAGCTTTGCTGTTTGCTCTGAGGATCAAAATGATGTAGCCAAGTTTCATCAGCAGTGACTTCGTTTGAAATAAACTCCGGATCTTCCTCTAACATCAACATTAACTGCATGTTACCTCCATTGCAGCGGTAGGCGATACTGAACATATCAGAACTTACCTGGTTCTCACAGGCGGTACAAACCAGGAGAACCAACAATGAAACTACTACGGCGTGTTTGTGTCACTTTAAGCTAACAGAATATAATAAGATTGAATTTTAGTGCGAAAAATTTTGACCGTAAAAAAATTATGATCATTTATATTGAACAGCCCTCGTAGGTCTGTCTGTTTGAATCTGATTAAAACGCGTGTCTACCCGGCGTTTGAACTCGCACTAGGTAACATGTTAACAATTATATACAAACATCATTATATGGAAATGCATGAAGTAGATATGAATTATTGAATTCCTACACATTTCAAGTATATATAAATTTGGGACGGGCAAATAAATACTTTACAACATTGGAAATCACTGAAAATGATGCAAAAATATCTTTATCATTGTTTAGAATACATGTAAATAAAACAGATCCTAAATATTCATTTCGGTAAATTAAATTAACATTATTAATTATCCCTGACGTGAATTTATATAACGTAATGCACTTTTTGCCCCTTAGACACGTATTATACATCAAAGCTCTCATTTGTCATTAGCTTCAAGTCGGCAACTAATGATAATGTCGATTGGATGTTGAGTAGAGAAAACAGCAAATATGCTAGTGTAACATTTAAAACGAATACATGTAAAATGAAACGGTTAGTTTGCTTGCTATCATTTTCTTCTACGTTCCCTAGAGTATTCGTACAAGAACTTTATTTTACTGTGTCACATGAATGCGTAGGTGACTTCAGTTTATGCCTTTTATAACACAGGCTGTGTGAACTGTTTTAGTATTTGTATTTATTTCTCATCTTTCTTCTACATACAATCTCATTGATACATTGACATTTGCAACATTTCTTTCACACAATAACAAAATGACTTATTCACATCTAACACACCCTTCCTACCTGCTTGCCTCGAGTCTCGGTCTCAATACACATAGCCCCTGGTTTTCCGTGTATTGATGACCCTCCTCACCCTTGTATCCCTCGTTCTAGTTTTCCAGCCCTTAATTGTTATTTATTCTTCGTCAATCTTAACCATTTCTCTCTAATTTTCCCCAGATATTCACCTGTATTTCTTACGTTCTTTTCTTCTTTTACCAATAACATTTTATTTATTATTAATACCTCCCCCATCCCTAAAACTGATCCACTTTTGTTGCCAAATTTGTTCTCTCCATATCTTTGTTTGCAATAAAGTAAACTATGCCAATCTGTATCATCTTCTCCACACATTGGGCATTTCCCTATATCCTTTTCATATCTAATACCTTTCAAATTTCTAAACTACTGTCCTTGCCCAGGCAAATCCTTCTCGCGTTGACTTATTACACACATCTATGTACTTCTCCCTCCCCCACACTGTCTTTATTTCCCTATATGTCCTCAATAATATTTTCTCCCTTACACTGGTAAATATAACTTGGCTATTTAAATCTTCCAGCCTTAATTCTACCTCTTTCCAAAACCCCCTATAATAATACTCCTCGTTTCTCCAAATATGTCCCATACCTATCTGTTCCATCAGTTCCCTTACTTTTTGCACCCAAGACTCTCCATTTGCTTCTCATCTGCAAAAGAAAACATACCTTGATAACATTAATTTCCTCCAAATTGGCAAATCTGTATAGATATTTCAATGCCCTTGAGACAATTTTAACCCTTGTTGAATATCTTCCCAACTCGAATTGTGCTCTCCCATTAGGTGAAGCTACCGGTAAACCCAAAATATATTTACAGAAAGATCTGTTAATAACATCCACCTTTTCCCATGGTTCATCCATTCCCCATATCTCTGCCCCATGCAACATCTTATTTTCTACTATGGCAGTATAGATCCTTTCCAGCCATTTGGCATTATGTCAGGTAATTTCCTTAAACGTAAGGAATCTAAGAGTGCACATTTGATGTTGTTGAATGTATTTTAAGAATTAAAATTAGATATGTTGATTTTTGAACTTTGACCTACATTATATTCGATGCACTTGTGCAGTATTAAGCCTTTATTTGGCGGTGTTTCTCTGGGGCGACATAACGCTGTTTTCATTGTAAACACTTTAATGCGTTCTTTTTTGTTATAATATTGTGCTGGCCTTTGTCGGGTATACTAGCAAAATTTTGAGTCTTTGCAATTGTAAGTATTATATTATTTTTACAATTACATTGTAGTGTGTTTTCAGTATAAAAATGCAAAATCCAAGCAACTGCAATCAACGTCCAAGCATACCATCCCACCGTTTAATTTACTTGAGCCCTCCCTGTCCTTTACTACAGGCACATTTGACTACAGTTGCCGAGATTCGAACCCACAACGTTTAACTTTGAATGGGTGGCCAACCGATTGTGTATCGCTTTAACGACCATGGCTATTCGAATAGAATGCGTTGAGGCACCGCAGAAAGTCGTATGAGCTGGTTTAGCAAATATAGCAAGAGCATAATTATTTGCCAAATAAAGACTTAAGATGCTGAGGGAGTTGAATACTGAATCATTTCACAATATGGAATGCTCGAAGACTTATTAATCAACATACCATTTCAAAGAATGTAGCACAATAGTTTCCCATTTTGGAGTTTATGTTTACTTCGTGTGGAGTAAAGTAATTATGCCCCTTTTCTTCCTCATTGAACTATGATTCATTATGATATGGTTAACAATAGACACCTATCAGCGTATAGAAGCACTACCTGCCAAAGTAAACACATCAATAAATATGAACTGCATTCGCTGAAATAAATGGCCGCAGTTTCTGAATCATTCTGTATATGAGAGTATATGCAACACTCACGTAATTTGTTTAGCTGTAAACAAAAACCATTTGATTATTAGTTTTATGCAGAGTGTATCAGAAATGTTTTCACAAACTTAGGAAATGCGAACGGAGCTAGCGGTTAGCAAAATTTTTAATTAACAAATGAATATATGGAGAAAGTAGGGAAGCATTTAGGAAAAGTATAATTAAACTGGTTGGAAGAAACGTAACGTAAGTAGGAGAAAATAGAGAAAACCAAATAAGGTATAAATGCAAATAGGTGAGGCATTATGCGAGGGCTGTTCAATAAAGAATCATCACTTTTTTTGAGGGCGTACCTTTACTCATCCTCATAATTTTGATGCTCCTTCTCAAAACAGTCTCCCCTGAATGCGATGCACTTGTCCTGACGTTTCTGCCAGTCTTCAAAGACATGCTGAAAACAATTTTTGAGAGATATTTAAAACTCGTCTTCGCAGCCTTCAACAATGTTTCTGATAATGCATAATGCCTCACACGAAGGCGTCTCTTCAAGATAGGAACTAGAAAAAATAGTCACATGAGGATAAATCTGGACTATTGAGGAATGCACTTTTGCAAGATATTCAGCAACAACATTGGCAATATGCGGCCGCGCATTTTCGTGGTGCAGCATCCAGCGTGCTTCACGAAAATGTGGTCTTTTGCACGTGATATAGACTTGCTATGTTTTCAGGAAATCCCTGTAGTATTTTCCAGTTGCTGATGTGTGAGCAGGTACAACATGCTGATAAACCATTCCATGAATATCAAAGAATGAGATGACCGTAACTTTCCCAACAGAAGCAACCACTTTTGCTTTTTGGGGGTTGGTGATGGAGATTTCCACACTGAGCTTTGTTGTTTGCTCTCAGGATCAAAATGATGTAGCCAAGTTCCATCAGCAGTGATTACGTTTGTGAGAAACTCCAGATCCTCCTCCAACATCAACTTTAACTGCATGCAGAACTGCATGCGAATGTCCTTTTGTTCGGGAATCAACAATCTTGGAACCCATCCCGCACAAACACGTCTCATGTGTAATGTTTGTGTCACAAACGTGTGGGTGGCACCCAATGAAATGTCCAGTACTTCAGAAAGTGATCTTAAGGTAATTCGTCGATCCTCTCTCACAATGGCAGCAGCAGTGTTGATGTTTTCTTCCGTAAGAGCAGCAACTTGAGCACTGGATCCACTTGTCGCTCCTCTTTAAACATTTTAAACCACCATCGAGCTGTATTGTAGGGAAGAACAGACTCCATAGGCCTCCTGTAACATTGTATAGGCCTCAACTGAAGATTTGTTGAGACGAATGCAGAATTTCAAAGCCACACATTGTTCCTCGTGTGTGACCTCCATTACAGCGGTAGGCGATACTGAACATGTCTGAACTTGCCTGGTCCTTACAGGCGGGAACCAGGAGTACCAACAATGAAAATACTATGGCGTGTTTGTTTCACATTAAGCTAACAGAATATAATAAAATTGAATTTTAGTGCGGAACATTATTACAGTAAGAAGGTTATGATCATTATTTATTGAACAGCCCTCGTATGTGTCTATTACCTATATAAAATATAATGCTTAAATATAACTGCAAGAAATAAAAATAAGAAACTATAAAGGAGTAAAACATTTTAATATAAATTGTATGTAACGTTTACATAAAAAGAATACTTATATATACTAGAAATAAAGTATGCATAAATAAAATCTAAATGTTGCAAAAATTACTTCATAGCTGCCAGAAAATGTAACGTAACTGGTTTTCTAATTTCAATAGCAGCGTAAAAACCCCTTCCTGTAACTGTGTTGCGTTGATTGTAGGGTTTTATGAGAACAATAGGAAACGTTAGAAAGTCCCAATGATTATAAAATCCTTATCAAGAAATCAGCGTTATCAATTTTGAGATTACTGCAGCAAGGAAAACACAGGTCACTCCTTTGTTATTTAAAGAGGACGAGTTGAAAATGGCTCGATGAGGTTTGTATTGACGGCGTCAGAAACAAGATGGCTCTGTTGGCGTGGATCTGCTTCCTGGGTTTATCAGCCATCACAATCACAGGTAGGTTTCAGCAAACATCATAAAGACTATGTTCGAATCATCTCACGCAGGAAATTAAACAAAAAGTTCAATATTTCAAGAGGAAGTTAAGTCGAAAGCTTGTATTTCCTGCCTTTTATTTTTTTCAAGCACACTGCTATGTAGTAAATACAAACTCGATGTATTATATTCGCTTGACTTTCTCTGCACTCATGGTACTATCACACGTTTTTGAAGGTACAATGTAAAAGGGAGATGCAATAAACTTAAGAGATAACCTAAGCTTTTAAGATCTGGTCACTGTGATAACTTTGAAATTCGTTCTCTATACGCCATAGGAGGAAACAAACGAATAACGGCTTCCCATTTGAGAAAAGCACGTCTTTCAAAATTCACACCAATAATGAGGTGTATCTCACAAGTGGTAAAATTCACAAAGAACGATATTTGACTTAAACGTGTGCTTTAAGGGAAAGTTGTAAGGCTTGTCCTCCCAGTGTTAAGTTGCCAAGTTTGAAGAAGTATTATTTCAAACATAATTACTCTTTTGGTTCTGAGAACGAATATGCAATTTCTGTGTGACATACATACTGGAGATTGGAGGCCAAATATTAACACACTTTCATTTAAACATATTGAAACGTTTTCAAAAACGAACCTTCTCAAAATACAATGTCAGCTAATTTAGGAAAAATAGAAGATTTGTCCACAACTTTACCATCAGACAAGTCACAGCGAGTTGACAGCAAGGTAAGCCCAGAGTGCAAATAACATAGAAGTCATTGTTAAAGCTTCAGATTCTTTTAAGAGAATTACTCTTTGGGGAAAGAAAGTAATATTTTACATAATACTTCCCTCTTTGACAGATTTCAGCAACCATTTTTGCGATTCTTTTTTTTATAATTGCAGTTTTACCAGAAAAGAGATAGTTTAGGATGGAAGGCAGAGACCCCTAAGAAACCTTAAATATGTTACTACCAATGGGTCCATTGAGAGTACGAGTACGTAAATCGGCTTAAATAACATACAATAATGTTTTATTCAAGGAATGCACATTGTATAAACCAAAATAAAGAATGGTCTGCTTACAAAGACATGTATCTAATTCGTAATTTCCCTCATTCATGAAAACCAAATATTCTTTCAATTTCTTTTTCTATTAGTGAAAAGATCGAACTGCAACAATAATTTAGATAGTGATGATTAACCGGCAACTGTTTTACGCGCCGTGTTATTCAGTGTTTCTTTTATCGTAAACATGTAAAAAACCAGACACTTTCTCGTAAAACAACGTAAGTGGCCTTTTAATATACATACTGAAGGAAAAATGTATTTGTATTTTATATTAACCATTTAAAATATTATGACTTTTATCATCTTGACACTTGGCCAATTCTCAAGTTCTCAACTTTGCTTTCTTGAGTCGCTTCAATGATTTTGCTGGTTCCTAAGATATTCATTTTGGTTTCCATTCTAGTCATTTCTGTTTCTTATTTCATTACAGGATTCTATAATTAATAATATTTAGGATGATACTTATAGTGTATTGTTTAGTTACAACGGAATTACAATGATGGAATTACAATAGGTGTCGCTTATATAATACGATAAAATGAAAATACAGATCCAATCTTAGAGTTCACGTTAACAAAACCGTGCATACTTCTTTATGATAAATTGTAAGTCTTTCTACATTCTTATAAACTCTATTAATTAATGCTCAATTTTAAATTCATATTAAAGATAAGTTACAGTAAAAATAGCTTTTGTCTTTCCTTAAAAATGTATGATTTGTGAAGTTTAAGATTCGTTAAAGATAAGTTCATGTTGACGGATGTACCTCAATGAATTGAGTATTATTTCTTTACAGCGGAAGATAACTTGACGGCCTCCTATGATTATCACAGTACAGGAGGAAGAATCGTCGGCGGCCATGACGCAAGACCTGGGGAAGTACCATATCAGGTGAGATTGTGTAACGCTAGCTTCAGTCCTATCCATTCTTGGAATTCAACATAAAATTTCCTACACAGTGAATGGTGCAAATTCGTTTACTTCCCTTTCCTTTTTATGCTATGCGAAAAGGTCAAACACTACACACTGATTAGAGTATTATCATTATCATCAGGCTGAGCGATTAGAGCGTTTGAATCGCCAATGTGGCCAAGGTTCGATTCTAGGCGACCGCAAAGTGAGATTTGTGATTACAACACGGCTCTGGGGCTTGTTTTCTCTGTTATCTCCGGTTTTCCCCACTATCATTCCATCAGTTTACCCATCGACATCCTCTTTCCTATTATTCATTTCAGCCTCATACTTCATCCACTTCTCTGGCTCTCATCCCCGGCTTTGGGCTGGCCCCTTCTATCAGACACAGTGCTTCAGATGTCCTCACCCCGACATTCTGGACTAAGTGGAACCCGAATCTCCGTGATCGCTGACGTATTGGGAGGAAAAATATATTATTACTACTTAGTAATATGTAATAATTTAACAATTCTTACCTTACAGGATAAATTCTTTACGAAGTGATGTCCAATAATTGAACTGCTTTACTTATCCTAATGGACATCTGAATGCAGAGAGTCTACTCCCATTAGCCTTGCTCCCGTAGGAACAAGACCCGGGCCTCTTAAAACCAGGGAGTATCCGAGCTGTCCCAAAGGGCGCTCGGCATCCTCCGTGCGGCTTTCCATTAGGGCAAGACCTAGTTTCTTAACAAGCCCCCCCCCCCATCTGGTCCTAAGGACACAAGACGGGATGGAAGTGGATACGCCACTTACGCGCGTCAACACTCAAGGTGAAGACTACCGATATGACCTCGGTGGGGCCGCCTAGTGATCTAGCACACCTACTAGCTGAGCAGGCTAGTACCCGGAAACTTAATGGCTTCCCTCAACCCCGTCCGAAGACTAACCCAATCTCCCACGGGTATCGGGAACACACTGCCCCCTCGAGACCAACCCAATCCGAACAACTCCCGAAGGAGGGGCTCGGCTGTTCGGCCCGAGGTTCCTCTAGTAACGTCAGAGGTACCACGAGTGCTAAGGGTCCGCAGCGCCCGCACTTTGGCAGCTGAAGGGGACGGATCCCCTCCCCTACGGGAATCCTAATGGACAAACTGAGTTGAGTGGATCTTAGCTCCATGACTTAGCGTAGAACCTTCTGTTTGTCTTCTCCACATCCTGCTTTGTATCCTTTTCCGCCTCTTTCTTATTTATTTGTCGTTTTTCCCAACACTCGTTCTGTTTCTTTGATTCCAAGTATCTCAAGATGTGCATATTTTCATTTAAATATATAATGAATATTATATTATAATCAAAGCCAGTGGAGCCGTCTTTAGAAAATGACGTTTAAGATACTCTGTGTGAAGAGAAATGGACTGAATGTCTCTGAAAATGTTTGTATACCCCTTTGGATGATAACCGCACTTAAATAATGAATTTCCTACGCATCTGAGTTTTCGATTTTGGTTTATGTTCTTCTCTCTCTCACCCACACACGCACACAAACACAGATGGACCTTCTTCTAGAAATTCCTGTTTCATTCTGTGGGCTTCAAAATTTGTATTTCCGGAGTCATTTCTATGAGATTTGTTGGTGAAATCCAGTGCTTTCTTTACTTAAATGTGTATGCTACTTCTCTACTTAATGTGCATGTTCGTGACGAAATTAAGATGTGGAGGTTTAGTTTCGAAACCAACGGCTCTGCCAATGATAAGCCGGATACAAAGTAAGATATTGCTTGACTTAAATGTTCCATAATTTCTGTTACATCTATATTGCATGAATAAGAATCACATTTGCAGTGTAATTGCTCTTTATCCACAACTGCAAAGCAATTAATTTACAAAGAATACGCGAAATTGTCGCCATTCCGTTTAATCATAAAGGGATGACCATAAGAACATCCTGGTAACCATCAGGCGTGTGGAAAATGACGTTGTCATTCTTCCACACTAGCTGTGTGTAGGCGATAATTTCAATAGGCAGAGCCACACTGAAAAATTCAACACCATAGCCGAGATTTCAACCACGGATCTCCTGTCTCCGTCCGGTTGCTCTTAACCATTGAGCTACCATGCAACATGTCAGCATGACACTAAATTCTCCAACTTATTCATATATTTCCCGGTAAACCACTAGATGCTCTCATATACGAGATACGCAGCTGTTTGTGGCGACTAACTATACTGCAAGTAACAAAGTCCCAGGCTTAAGTGGTTCAAATCCGGACTATGGCATTGAAATTTTCCATCTTTCAATAGCTATTCAAATTATCGCTATCACACCGCTACTGTGGAAGAAGGAACTGTAGTCAAATCTCTTTTGATTGATGGTTTCAGTCCAGATGGGATTGTCCTCAGTTTTCAAATATTAAGGAACTGAGTCAGTGTCAGCACTAAATCACTGAGAGCGTATTTGAAATTTAGGGTAACTTCAGTAGCAATCAAATTTGTATTTAAGTCTTCTTTGTCTACTTGTGCCTGACCAATGCTCTCCTTAGGCAGCACACGGTGGAAGCATATCCTCCTCTGGATCCAGATCTACAACAGAAATTAGTGCGGTATTGGCACAAAATGAAGGAAATAAGATGATATTGGGACACATAATGATAAACTGTTCAGTTTTTAAACACTATAGAAGCAGGCAATTACCTAGGTTATTACAGATTTAAACTGATAACACATTCGAAATTGAACGCTTAAACAACATAGTGTGTCCCAGTTATTGACTAGAGGTGATAATTGCTGGGAGATGAGACGCTACGCCTAAAGGACTTCTGCTCCTGGGAGAATAAAACTGTGTGGAGGGCATTTCATCCTGGTGGCCTCTAGCACGCGTCATACCTTCACCAGCGCGTGATCTTACAGCGGTTCCTTTGCTCGTTCGTTAATTTTCGGAAACATCAAAGGTATTTGCAAATTATGCCACGTGTTATATGTGGGAGATAGTCTCATGTGTCACTGCTGGGTTTTTTCTTCGTTGGTTGTTTCCTCGGCTGGCCAGCTGCGGTCACTTGGGTAGAAGTATTGACATCTCGGAGCAACGTGAGAACTCGACTTTAAGAAATAATGTTCACACATTGTGGATTTCTTTATTAGACTGTGGCTCTGCCTCTATATATGCCTGCATATATTTCTTTGTAAGGTTAAGTACGGTGATCTCCCTACCATTACGTCCCGTTAGGACCCTCTTTTAAAAACACGGCATGCTGCACTCTTTGCAACCAGTGGAAACTTTTGTCGTTTCAGCTTATATGTTACCATTCACATCTACATGTAATCGCATATATAAATCCTTATCTTTATATAGTTATTATTTACATTACATTAATTAATTTTCTGATGTGCCCTCTATCCTTGCCGTGCTTAATAATTAGCTAATGTAATTGTAAAACATATATAAATTAATTAGCCTTTTAATACAGGATTTGTTTTAGAATTATAATTCGTATATGTTCTTACTGAATAAATTGCATGAATGTGTATTTATTCAAATAAAAATATATATGCACTATACTCATCAATCTTATGAGTGAAGAGATCATATGTCTTTTGTAATATTTAGGGTAATTTACAAGGCTAAACACGACCATGTAGGGGAAAATAGGTAACAGTGCTCTAAGAAATAATCCTTGCAGTATAAAAGGCATAGATTACTATTCATCTTAAGTATAAGTAACATATAAAACAGTGAAGACCCGAATTTCGATACGTTGTTATATTAAAGAGTTCAGAAATACGTAGCAGTAACAATACGTAAAAATTACATAAATAGATTAAAGGAATAAAGACCAACTCTCAGTCGATAAGCTTACCTGTTCTTACAGTCCCACAATGTTATTATTTTTCTTAGAGCTCCACAGAGGATTGATATATCTACAGATACAAGCTAGAAATTGTTTTGGAAAGGAATTTCATATTTTATATTATCTTGACCTTCTCCAATAAATTATATTTCTATTCACGTCAATCCAGATAAACATTTTTTTGGCATTTTACGAACACAATGATTGCAATCGCAATTTATCGCAATTTTTTTTTGATATTTGACTACTTGGTTATTGTTTATCAGCCCGAATCCGCGAGATACCGGGAATCTGTCTGAGGTCAGCGAAGTCTCCTTCATAATGCTAAGGATTAAAAAACATACGCATTCTAAGGAGCATCTATCCATAATTAATTTGCACAGCTTAATATTACATGATCACAGATGTGTAAATGTACGATAGAGAAACTAGTAACAGAGGAAATGTAAAGAAAAAGGACGTATGAGCAATATTTGTACTTAAATCCTTTCATGGAAGTGTTGAAAACAGTGTTGTATAAATTAAATTAATTAGGAGTCGATTAATGACACAAAACAACACTTACTTTTAAATTTTCCCGGAACCAGTTTCTGAGGCCTTCCCTCTTTCAGCTAGACATCGACTTGTTCTCATTGGTGTAGCTGGCAATATTTTGTCATCGGTCTCCTCTGGTGGCGGTTCGAGGAACTTGCTGAACAAATCTTTCTGGGGGATGTCGAAATTGAATACTTTGTTACTGTTGTTTGTTTTAGTAATTTTGGTTCTGGATTTATGTTGTGGTTTTTTTTTTTTCCAAAAAATGCGTGGCAACTGCTGATCATCAAGTTCACTGTAGAAGTTGAAAAAGACGAGTATTTACCACTTTTAGATCTAAAAATAATCAGAAATAAAAATATAATAAACTTTGGCATTTACAGAAAACCAACACAAACAGATATCTACATAAAAGCTAATGGCTACAATCCAAGATCCCACAAACAGGCAATCTTTAATAGTGTAGCACACAGACTGGTCAACATCCCTCTCACAGCAGAAGAATACAAAATAGAATACAACAAAATTATTGAAATAGCACAGAAAAATGACTTTCCCAAATCACTAGTAGACAAAAAAGTGAACTTAGCAAAAAAGAAGAAACTACTAAAGGAAACCACAACCCTCTCAGCTACAGAAAATAAAATGATCTTCAAAAAATTCACTTACCATCCATGGGCCTTTGATAAATTCAAAAAAGTCTTCAAAAAACAAAACATTCAACTAGCTCCAGTGAACCATTACTCCTTAAAAAAAACTAATTTTCTCAAACATCAAAGATGCCATTCCATCTAACAAAAAATCTGGTATATATCAAATTGAATGTTGTGACTCTAGTCAAATTTATATTGGAAAAACCAAAAGAAATTTAGAAACAAGAGCAAAGGAACACTTTAGGAATATAAAATACAAACAATCAGCAGTTGCCATGCATTTTTGGAAAAAAAAAAAAAACACAACATAAATCCAGAACCAAAATTACTAAAACATACAACAGGAAAAGAAGAACTGTCCACATGGGAACAAATCTTTATTTCAAAAGATAGGAACAAAGTATTCAATTTCGACATCCCCCAGAAAGATTTGTTCAGCAAGTTCCTCGAACCGCCACCAGAGGAGACCGATGACATTATATTGCCAGCTACACCAAATGAGAACAAGTCGATGTCCGGCTGAAGATAGAGGGAAGGCCTCAGAAACCGGTTCCGGGAAAATTTAAAAGTAAGTGTTGTTTTGTGTCATTAATCGACTCCTAATTAATTTAATATTTGTACTGTTTATATAACATATTGAATAGTATTTAGGTCATGTAGAATAACACATTGTATATATTACGTATTAATTTACGTCCTACAACGATAAGTCACATCGGACGATGAATGAAATAGTTGAAATGATGCTCTGTGCGATTATTTGGATGCCAATTTGGTGTGGAATTAGCTTGGGCGACCTTTTGGTGCGGTATGGCAGGATGGATTGGTTTCCTTTTAGGGTGAGGTAAAAGAAGTGCTGTGTTGTGGCATGTGAATGTTCCTTTAAGGTTGTGTATCGGTGAGAGGAGTTCTCACCAGCCTATGATAAGACCTGTTTCAGTTCCCTGACTTGCTTGTTCCCACATATAAACTTGTCGGATTGCTCTGTTTTCCTCACTCATTGCGTCGCTTTGTCTCTTCGATAATACTTAATCGTACCGCGTTCAAAATTTAACTCCGCTATTACCTCTCCATCAGATACTAAACTTACTCCACATTGTCTTTCAAATCACACGGCTTCTCCCCTTCGTTGTAAACACCTGAGGGACGCTTTCCTCTTCGCCCTACTCTCGGCTTCTTTCCTAGATTTGTTTGTCTATCTCCACCCCTTTTCTATTTGTTCTGTTTCACGCCTATCACGTGGTTTATGCTGCATTTTACTGGTAGAGTTTATTTCTACGATTTTACCGTATTAGTCATTTCCATTCACCTTCATCTTTGCAGCAGTCATGGGTCCACCCTCCTAAGGTTGGATGACCCTTGGCGTCATAACGGTACAGCTTCCTGTAAATGCACTTTTCCTCATGCAATGCATTTCTTAGAGGCGTCGGTCTGTCGGAGAGACTTCCAACAGTGTATTGTTCTATTGTTTCGACATCCTGTCTCAAACAACCCTTTCTAACTGAGGCTTTTTCTGCGTTCTTTTGCTTGTATTAAACATTCTACTTTATTATTAAGTATCTGTTCTTATATTCTATATTCCTTATTCCAATATGCGTGTTAATAGTTTCTATAGGTTTATCACCCCTCTCTTATATTCTAATATCGGAAACCTGTGGTTTCAGCTTCAGAGCCCAGGGTTCATAGACACTCGTCTCTCAGGATAATGGAAAACCCCGGATAAAACCTTATCCAGGAACTCACCCTGACAGAAATTCAAACTCGGGACCTCTTGAACGAATGTTCCAATGAAGTCTTTTGTAGGAAAACTTGTTGGCAAATGGACCTTAGCAAGAGAGCTAGCAGATCAAAGTTGCACCTTGTACGAGTATACGAGAGAGCACCTGGCGAGCCGCGTTAATGAGCTGGAAGGAAAAGCCGACAGCAGCGTGAAGTCCCTGAACGCCATGGTGGAGGACGTCGTCGGCAGGAAGCTGAAGGATTTGAAGGCCGACGCGCCGGGACGCGACACAACATCTGCGCGCGTCAAACCTCCCAAGTATGACGGCGCGTCAACGTTTGAGGTCTTCCGCCGCCAGTTTGACACAGTGGCCAGGCATAACGGATGGTCACTGGAGGAGGAGGCCACACAGTTAATAGCCAGCCTCCAGGGAAGAGCCGCGGAAGTCCTAAACGCGGTGCAGACGATGGCGGCGCCCAAGGACATCTGGGAGGCCCTGGAAAATCGCTTCGGGAACCACCGCTTAGCCGCAGCATACCGAAGCCAGCTAAAGGCAAGGTCGCAGCAGCCGGGGGAGACGCTGCAGGAGTTCGCCATAGCCATCGAGCAGCTGGCTAGCAAGGCCTTGGTTGACCTGCCACTGGAGTTCGTATCCCGGGAAGCCGCCTACAATTTTGTCGACGGGGTACGGGACACGGAGATTCGTCAGCGCCTAATGCTCGGGGAATATAAAACCATCCACGAGGCGCTGACAGCGGCATTAAGGATGGAGGCGGCCAAAATAACATCCATCCCGACGTCGAGAACGAGGAGTGTCCGCTACTCCGGAGACAGAAGGCCAGCTGAGGGACGCCGGCGAACACCTAGTGGCCTGTGTTGGGGGTGTGGACAGCCCGGACACCTACAGAGAGACTGCCCACGCCAGGAAGAGCAGCCGGAAAACGAGTAAGGGCCGTCGTGGAGAGGGGCACGTCGGCGCCATCACCACCATCCCCTCGAGTGACACTGCGCGCCGTCAGCCGGCGTATGGATGACAGCCTCATCGCGGACGGTTGGATAAGAGGAAAGCCGTGCCGCGTGCTGGTGGACACCGGGGCGGCCGTGACCATCATCAGACCTGACGTGGCGAAGGGTTTGCCGACAAGGAAGCCAAGCCGGCCATACCAGCTTGTCACGGCATCGGGCGACACCTTGCCTGTGGAGAAGGAGGCCCTGCTGGAGCTGAACTTGGGACGGAGTGCTGTGCGTCTGTGGGTGTTCGTCGCGAAGGTGGCTGAGGAGGTGATCCTGGGACTGGATGCCCTCAGGAGCCATGAGGCGACGGTCGACGTCGGCAAGAAGGTCCTGCGGCTTAACGGAGAAGAGGTTATACTCCGTCAACCCGAAGAGCGCCTTGGAATTTGCAGGGTCGTCTTGGACGAAGACGTGGTTGTCCCCGCGAGGAGCGAGGTGGTGGTGACGGCGCGACTGGAGGGCCAGAGAACCAGGAACATGATGCTGGACCAGAAGACGCCTGTAAACGGACTGTGTGTAGCCAGGGCATTGCTGCCGTGCCGAGAGGAGGTGCCCGTGAGACTGCTAAATCCTACGGACGCCGATCACGACGTCCAGGCCGGGACGGAGTTGGGAATGTGCGAGCCCGTGGTGAGCGTAACAGCTATCGACGAGACACTAGAGCCGGCGCCGAAGCAACACCTGGGGCCCCGGCTAGAAGGCTTGGTGGAGAGGGCGGCCGACCACCTGACCACAGAACAGCTGGAGAAGGTTCGACAACTGCTAAGACGGTATCAGCGCGTCTTCAGCCAAGGTGATACTGACCGAGGTCTACTTCCCATAAGCCCCAGCCCCGTAGGACCGGGAACCCGGGCGTGATAGTGACTACGGCCGCACGGACAAAGTGCTTCACCGCATCGACACCGGAGACGCCCGGCCTATTCGGCAACCACATAGACGCGTTCCGCTGGCGAAGCAAGGGGCGGTGCGAGACATGCTGGAGGACATGAGATCCAGGAGAGTGATTGAAGAGTCTGACAGCCCTTGGTGTTCCCCTGTAGTCTTGGTGACAAAGAAGAACGGCGAGCTGCGCTTCTGCGTAGACTACAGAAAGTTGAACGCCGTCACCCGGAAGGACTGTTTTCCCTTACCCCGGATTGACGACACCCTGGACACGCTAGCTGGTGCACAGTGGTTCTCGACCCTGGACTTGAAGTCGGGCTACTGGCAGGTAGCTCTAGACCCGAGAGACAAGGAGAAGACTGCATTCTCGACGGGCCAAGGGCTCTGGCAGTTCACGGTTATGCCCTTTGGCCTCTGTAACGCACCAGCTACCTTCCAGCGCCTCATGGAGTCAGTGATGAGAGGGCTGACTTACGATGCCTGCCTGCTATACCTGGACGACATCATCATCGTCGGGAAGACTTTTGAAGATCACCTCGAGAATCTGAGTAAGGTGCTACAGAGACTGCAAGCGACCAACTTGAAACTGAACGCGAAGAAGTGCCAGCTCTTCCGCAAGGAAGTTAACTACTTGGGCCACATAGTCTCAGCAACCGGAGTGGCCACAGACCCGGAGAAGACACAGGCTGTGAGAGATTGGCCTCGCCCAAAGGATAAGAAAGAATTGCGCAGTTTCCTGGGGCTGTGCAGTTATTACAGGCGCTTCATAAAGGGGTTCTCCAACATCGCAAAACCCCTCACCCGCCTGACAGAGGAACACCGGCCTTATGTGTGGACGGAGGACGCAGAAAACGCTTTCCAGCACCTAAAGGAGACCCTGTGCAGTGCTCCAATTTTGGGTTTCCCACAACCGGGTGGCACCTTCATTGTGGACACCGACGCTAGCGACCATTGCATTGGAGGTGTCCTATCGCAGATCCAGGACGGCCATGAGCGGGTGATAGCCTACTACAGCAAGACGCTATCCAAGGCAGAGAAGAACTACTGCGTCACCCGACGAGAATTACTGGCGGTAGTAAAGACATTGGAGCACTTCCACAAGTACCTGTACGGTCAGCCATTCCACCTGAGGACTGACCATTCCGCCCTAACTTGGCTATTGAGCTTTAAGAACCCGGAAGGCCAGACAGCACGTTGGGTCCAGAGGCTGCAGGAGTACGACTTCACCTCGGAACATCGTAGAGGGAAGAGCCACGGTAACGCTGACGCCATGTCCCGAAGACCCTGTCCGGAGGAGTGCGGCCAGTGTACAAGAGTGGAGGAGAAGGAGCGTGCCGCCGCAGTCCGAGTAGTCACGGCAGTGCCTGCGGATGGCTGGGATAGCGCAGGCCTGAGGAGGGAGCAGCTGGCGGATGCAGACTTGGGGCCACTCTTGAGGGAAGTGGAGGCAGGGATGAGACCAACCTGGGATGACATCGCAGCGAGGAGCACCACCTACAAGTCGTACTGGGCCCAATGGGACTCGCTGAGGACCAGAGAGGGCGTGCTGTTCCGGGTATGGGATTCACCCGATGGGAAGACGCAGAGAGAGCAGTTGGTACTTCCCCGGAGTAAGGTCCCGGAAGTCCTGGAAGAAGTGCACGCCGGTACTTCGGGAGGACACCTGGGAGCGAACCGAACGATTGACAAACTACGGCAGCGCTACTACTGGCTGAGGCTCCGAGCAGATGCTGAGAGATGGTGCCGTCAGTGTCACGTGTGCGCGGCGAGTCGTGGCCCCCAGACGAGGAGCCGGGGTCGCATGCAGCAGTGCAACGTCGGAGCGCCATCCGAACGGATCGCCGTTGACATTGCTGGACCGTTCCCAGTTTCCGACCGAGGCAACAAGTACCTAATGGTGGTCGTGGACTACTTCACCAAGTGGCCGGAGGTGTATGCCATCCCAAACCAAGAGGCAAAGACAATCACAGACTGCCTCGTGGAGCAAGTGTTCTGTCGATTTGGGGTGCCGTTAGAGCTACACAGTGACCAGGGTACCAACTTTGAGTCCAACCTAATGAAGGAGGCACTACAAAGGCTTGGGGTGAACAAGACTCGCACTACGCCTCTACATCCCCAATCGGATGGCATGGTCGAAAGGTACATCAAGACCTTAGAGGAACACCTGAGGAAGGTCGTGGCCAGCCATCAGCGAGACTGGGACGTCAAGGTGCCACTGTTCTTGCTGGCCTATCGCTCGTCCACACACGACACAACTGGGATGACGCCAGCCAGCTTAATGTTCGGTCGAGAGTTACGCCTCCCTTGTGACCTGGCTTTCGGAAGCCCTGCGGAGGTGAAGCAGCCGGTGACCGAGTATGTGGAGAACCTGGTGGACCGCCTCCACGACATGCACGAGATGGCTCGCCAGAACATCCAGAAGGCGAGCGACCGCATGAAGACCAGATATGATAGGCAAGCCAACAGCCAAGGGTTCCAGCAAGGTGACCTGGTCTGGTTGTACCGTCCTACCCGGACCAAGGGACGCTGCCCGAAGCTCCAGCAGCCATGGCAAGGACCGTACCGGGTGGTGAAGAGGATTAACGACGTGGTCTACCGCATCCAGAAGGTTCCCCGAGGAAAGATGTTGGTGGTACACCTGGATCGACTAGCCCGCTACGATGGTGCTGTTCGGGACGACCAGCTTTGAGGAGGGAGCAGTGTCACCCAATTAGCGGAAGGTATGACGGCACAGCTGTGAGGAAACTGGAGGGAGCTGAGCCACGCCTCCCATTAGTCTCTGTCACTAACTGAAGGGTGGTTAAAGGAATGTCACCCGTCCCTGGACGTTTCTCTCCCCTTCTTCTATCATCTGGAATATTCGCCTGGATACCAGAGACGCCGAGAATATGACGAGATGCCTATAAAAAGGGTTTCAGAGAGACAGGCAGTCAGTGTTAGTGTGTACGTGCATCGGAACGGTAACGGACGAACTGGTGAATCGTAATTGTGTGCACTACGTAATTTTGTGTAATTGGCAAGTATTTAACTGCAAGTCGGTGGAAATAAAGAACATTTTTGAGTGGTGAAATTGGACTTTTATTCCACGAACCCACAAAGTCACAGCTCTGCAAGTTGCACTTCTAAATACAAGAGTATTATTAGCTTCAGGAATCACAAGAACAGTTGAAAGAGGAGCTGGAAAAGGTTGAACTGTTTATCTCCCTGTTCACAAACTCAAAACCTATGTCATACAACGGAAAATTCCCACGAGACATTTATCTTTCAATTCGTCAAGTGCATTTGGAAACACAAAGTTTATCTATAAGATTTCCCAGCTGATAATAAACACATCAGTTTGAATCTGAAGAGCGAGCAGGTCAAGCAGGTCAATTATCTATAAACAACAATATTGAACCTTTCAAACGACACCTAATATGTTGGCCAATGGTTCATTGGTTAGAACTGATGGTTGCTTGTGTTTCTCTCCGTATATTACAGATCTAGTCTACCTACATTTACATCACCTATAGCTTGTGGTAGACATAGAAACCGTGACATCGAGAAAATTCTATATAAATTCAAAACTCCTCACTTCGGTCAGGGTGAGTTACATGTATAAGGTTTCTTCTTGGGTTTTCCGTTATCCTGAGATACGGACGTCAAGTAACTCTATGCTCCATGGACTCTGGGCTCCTTTGAGCATCACTTCACCCATTTCATTCATCGTCCAATATGACTTAACGTTGGAGTACGTCAGTTTAAAAATAAACACATCACAGTAAATACAATCCATACACAGGTTGATATGACGTCATCCCCACCATACTTTTTTAAGACAATGCTGTTAAGCTCCATAGTACCCCAGAGGAAGGTCATTTAAGCCCGGTACGTGCTACACCCGCCACACGTCAGTTGCGTCTTTCAAGATAAAGCCTGCATAACAGGAGTGCTACAAATCCATCTCAACATATTTTCAACTGAACAATAAAGACACTTTAACTTCGGAGTTTGTGTTTCAGTTTCTAATTTTAGGGCATATTTTCTGCACTAGTAGTTTGATATAACACCTTGTAACTCACGCCTCATAGACATTTTCTTGGTTGTTTTCAAACCTTTGAGTGGCTAATAGCCAAAACAATATATTTTTATCTCCACTGCTAATACTATTTGTTTTATTTACAGGTATCTTTGCAAATGAAGTACTTTTTCGGAAATGGATCTTCTCCTCGATGCGGAGGAACCATAATTGGACCTCGCCATGTTTTAACAGCCGCACATTGCGTCAGAGGGTACGTATGATAACATGCAATTTTAAAATGCACTAGAGGGATGTGCCGAATGTTGAAGGGCGGTTACACTGCCAGTTCTAGAGGAAGTCTAGTAACAATGCACATAAACCAGGGATAACACACATCTTGTTTATTCTGTAAATATGCATAGTGTGGAGGTGCAAATGTTAAATAAATAATAGACGCATTAACTACTGGTATAAAGTTAGCACGTCTGTGCTGGATTCTCGCTAAATTCATCTTCTCACACAAAGCACATAGTTTTTGCTGCATTTCTGTTTCACTAGTACATTATAGCTCTAACTCCACAACATTTTTAATGTTTTGAAAGGTCATTTGGGATGTGGAATTTCCTCTATTTAAGGTTACTTTGAATGCACAATTTCATTTTTAAAAATATAACTTTAATGGCCGTATACGTGGTTTCTAAAGGCTATTTAACTAATTATCCTACTCTTTAAGCCAGAACCAGATGTATTGAAATGCTTTCTCCTTGTGGAAAGTTATAATTTTCCAAATTGTATCTCTGATAATCATTCCTTAATCCATAGGCTTTATACAATTTATCTTAAACCTTATCACGCGTTGAAGTTCATTTATTCACTTAAATACACATTTAAATTTTCTGCTATTATTCAAACACTGCACTTAAACTCTTATTACAGTCAAAGCTTGAAAAGATTAATCCTTTGGACATTTCTTCCCTTACTTTCAATATTTTGATCATACCCATATAAATAATGCATTTTGATAAACTATAAAGAAGTTTTACAAGCACCTATATAATCTTTCTTAAACTTCTACCATATTATTTCATCTACTTCTGGTTAAACAAATTACATTTCTAGTTCACATTATTGTATTTCATTGTACCATGTTGTAAGAAAGCGAAAATTGAATATTAAAATTCATATTCCTGTGCATGACTTCGAAATTCCACGCTTTTCAGCGATTATCAGGAAAAACATGATTTCCGATTTTATAACATTTGAAAAATTATACAATATCAGGGAATATGTCGAAAATAGTTATCTACGAAACATATTTGGTATAAACTTTGTGCTTTAAAATGGTCTACATCTTTAATACTGAGATTTTTACTGTTATGGTTATTATTCCATTTTTAAACCTTTTCGCTGACTTTAGAGGTCTTGAATTTAACGTTTGGTATCTAACCCACTTTATTAATATTGCACACTTATATTGCACACTTTTCAGCGGGCCCAAAACTGTACATTATATGAAATTTCAAACTTATTTAATTAATACATTACTTACTATGGCATATGATAAAAAAAACTAAAAGGGAAAAGGTATTTGTAGTTATAATACAGAATTTAACAAGTAATTTCCCCAGTCCAAGATGTAATCTCGCCGAAAAAGAAATTCAGAACTACGGGGGAATTTGTCGAACATTTAATACGAAACCCACTGCAGCAAAATTTTGCAGGATATACTTTGTTGAGCCTTCCATGCTAAAGCATCCTTGTAAGGTGTATAATATCTTTACATTACAAATGTTTGGGAACTTCTATTACATTAAGAAGAGACTTCAATTTCGCCAATATTATAGTTGGCACATTTCATTTATTACCTCGGAAGCTATCGGATATACTGAATTTGAGTACAGTTTTCTTTTGAGTTCATTCACCTATGTCATTATAATAAGTTTATTAATAAATTCTTTAATTTTGTCTTCAATTAAATAGTTTTTATTGAAATTTGTGAGCAGTTTATTTCAACGTAGTCAGAGGTTTAATAGCTCTAAATATATCCACAATAGATCTTTGAGGATACCTTTATTCTTCTAAAATTTAATTAGATAACTTCAGTTATTTCTTAGAAAATTGCAGATTTATGTCAGAAAACATAAGATTTCTCTACCCCAAAGTACGTTTTGAGTCTTTTCCTCTTAAGTGATGCAGAATTCACAATATCAAACGATAGATGCAATACCATCTTTAAAAAGGAAATTCCAAATTATAATGCTACACAAACTGAAAATGTAACATTTTTGCGTTCCTTGGGCGTTTTTGGGATATGTGTATGATAATCAGAATATATACATTAAGCGAATACAAATCATTCTGACACAGGTTGACGGCCCAACAGCTTGTGGTCTACGCCGGAGGTTTGAGCAACAATTGGCTTACAGAGGAACCCTCCAGAACACGCCATAACGTCACCACGATGATCATACATGAGGACTATGTATCTGGAATCTATCATAATGACATAGCTGTACTCCAGGTAAAGAAATAGCTTTTATAAGTATAATTAGTGTTTTGCTCATTTTGTGTATGTAATTTTATACATAAAATAGTTTTAAGTATAGCCTCTGTTGTCATTCTTTATTTTACTCATGGTTCTCTAGTATTATAGGACTAATTTCAATTTTAGTTCCAATCTTGTTAACATTATTCAAGTGGATCTAAATAAAGTCATCCATGTATATTGTACATATTTAAAAAACGTAATGGTATAAAAACACACCATCAGTGACCACTAATTCGCCTCTTAATTATTTATCCAATTCATTCCAAGTTTGTTAGTTCAACAGTTACTTTATTACGTAAAACATTAAAATATTGAATGTTGCTTTAAAGTTTAGAATTTATTTCTAGCAATGTCCATGCAGGTTTTCCCAGTCATCTGGCTAACGGTCGGATTGCCGCCCTTTCTCCCGTCTCTTACGATATATTTCGGTATAATAAATTGATCATATTCAGGTCCTGTAAACTGGACAGTGGTAGATTGACCTTCAGCCGGATAGCCGGCCCAAACTGCAGGGTTGCTGTCAAAAATTGGTTTCAAGTATGTAGCCGTAAACCTGGTGTAACAGGACGTGTTTCTATTGGTTAACTTTTTAGGTTATTATTGTAACTTCTGTACTTACGATGTAAACATTTTCCTCAAATTTTATTCTGGAAAAGGTTCTTCAAGAATCATTTAACAAATTCGTGGACATTCTGTATTTATGCAACATGATGGCAAGTTAAGAATGTATTGACTCAAATAGTTGAGTATTTTTTGTTTCACTTAAGAGGAAACTAAATCGCTAAATCTTAGTTTGTTTGCTTATGCTATTAATTCTAATCTTCTTTTTGATACTGTGATGACCTAACCATGGATGGTAATGGATGATTATCACTTGGTCATACCTTGCACGGTGGGATAACTCTTAAGGTAGGACTCACATGCTTTGCGGAGAGGATTTTGGTATATTTCTACAACTCATTAAACTACAATTAACTTAATAAGAATATTTACTAAACTAAATAATTACAAGAATGGTCCGACGGACCATTATATAGTAGCCTCGTTCATCGCATCCCAGGCGGCATCAAAAGCTTTCCCTTCTGACCACGCCTCCTCACATGTAAGCAATTATAAGGGTCTTCCACCCTTAAACATATGGGTCGTCCTTCTTAATACGTTCAGCAAGTTAAAGCACTGTTGCAATATTTCTCTTGTGTCCTCAGAAATTAGCTTAAACTGTGCAAACATGCTTCCTATGTATGTTAATTAAGTTTATATTTATAGAAGTTACATAGTGTTTTACTTAGTGTAGTTTTATACATTTATTAGTCTTTAATAGTTATTGGCGTTTAGCACTTGCGTAATTTAATTAAGATGTGGAGACCGTGGGTATCGAACCTAACATGGATTTCCATTCATACTTGTAATATATATCTAACAGTATTTCTAAACTTTCTCGAGTTGTAAAGCGTTTATGACATATTTAATTATTATGCGGAGTGTACGTGATTACTTATTTAAATTGTGTTTAGCAGAAGAGCCCCCTCCCCCAAAAAATATACTGCTTAACGTTATTCAAACTTGTAAAATTGGCAGACATCCTTGTTAAAAGCTTCGAAAATTTAAAAAGAGTTAATAGAGTTTCCTTAATAGTTTTTCTTTAATACATTGGTTCGTCTTTTTTACTTTTTTTTACTTTTGAAGTGTTTATTGCTTTGTTAAATCAACAAAAATTCACCAACTGTAGCTGCCATAGAATAAAGGAAAATGTTTTAGAATAAATCGGCTCACAATTGCAATAAACAAAGCTCTAACGTGCAGTCTTTGCTTATAAATTATTATTAACTACCAGAATATCCAAAGTGCTTCTTTAATTCGCATGTAAATATCCCTCGCAAATTCATAAACATTGATGCAATTTAACCCTTTGAAAATTGTAATGATATTTTACTAAACGTTCCTTAGATATTATGCTAATAATACGCACTTAGTTCTTGTACGTAATATAAGTACTAATAGCATAACAACATAGGTGACATATCTCTTTTCAGTCATGTTACAAAGCGTTGTAACATTATCTATTACTTATAGGAAACATTAATCATTGCTTTATTTATATTTTGCCTCTAAACGTTAAGTTAAACAACGGCAACCTTGGATATTCTCAGCTGTAAACACGTGCCTAGCATTCTTCACCTCTGACCCCGGTTGGTGTTTCCTAAGATGTTTATGACATTGTGGTTAGGGGGAGGAATAGTTTTTCCCTACAAAGAGAGCCGGTTGGGGATGGTTTAAACGCGGCCACTATACCTGCTATAGGCGATGGATTACAACCAGCACCGCTGTTGGCCGGCACAAAAAGGACTGCGAGGAAGCTTTGTACATGCGTCAGCAGAGAGGGAGGGGTTCGTGACATGACATCACATGCACAAGTCTATTCAAATAATCACCCAACATATTTGAATTAAAGTCACTTGTGACAATATATATAATAATTGTCGACGAAATATTTATAATGGAGAGTTACTCAAACAAATAGTAGAAAAATATTAGAAAAACGAAGAGAATTTAATCTTGAAACCCATCTAACATTTATAGATATAGAAAAAGCGTTCGACAAAGCTAACCGGTTATTGTTATGGGATATAATATGTAAAACGGGATACCCACTACACTTAGTTAAAATTATTCAAAGCTTATACAGAAATACGAAATTGGCAATATAAATGGAAGGAGAAATAACAAATGAATTTGAAATAAACAAAGGATTGAAACAAGGATGTAGTCTATCTCCAATTCTTTTTAATATATATAATATATATTAAAAAGGCGCAATAAACGCTCTTCTATTTGCACATGATATTGTTTTAATCTTTGACAAAGAAGATAGACTACAGAAAGGAATATATCAACTAAACCAAATTTGTAAAATATATGATATGACAATCTTAAAGACAAAACAAAAATGGCATTCCAGGGAAAATACCCAATAAGGACCAAAATTGTAGTAGAGGAAACTATAATAGATCAAGTATCGCACTTTCAATACCTTGGCTGTGATATAACTTATGAATTGGAAAATCAAGATATAAAGAATAAAATACAAAAATTCCAAGCAGTTTGCGGAACAATTAAGAGAACCCTCAGGAATAAAGCAAGGAAAGAAACTCAAATACGATTCTACAAAGTGATGGCAATCCCAATACTGAACTATGGAAGTGAGGCATGGATAATCAGGGAAAAGGAGAAGAGTAAAATACAAGCTGCTGAAATGAGATTCTTACGATCAATCAAAGGATGTACAAGAGAAGATCATATTAGTAATGGAATTATTAGAAAAGATTTAGAAGTACAACCGTTATTAGAAGAAATCCAAAGATATACAAACAAATGGGTCGAACACCTTAATCACATGCCAAGAGAAAGAATACCAAAACAAGCCTTCAATTATAAACCAAGAGGACGAAGATCAATAGAACGCCCCCAAAAGAGATGGCTTTAGGAAATGTGAGACCGGAACAGGCTTAAGCCTAACCAGTGAAAAAAGAAGAAGAGGAGTTAGATCTGCCATTTGAACTATAAACTCTGTACTACCTCGCTGAAAAAAGTCCCAACTCCCACACATTTGGGAGTACAATAGCAAACGTTAGCCTACATTTTACCGGAAGGTTTATTCTGCGAATTGCTAATATTAAGTATGGTAGAGTTTCTATGCTTTAGGCCTTTGTTTTCTTCCTTTTAAAAAGTCCAACATTTCCTGCTACACTGAACAGAAATATTAGACAAACATGAAAAGAAAAGGGATGAAGAGAAATGACAGAAAGGAAGTTGTGTTGGATGAGAAATTAATTCCAGTGTTCACCTACCGATCAGAGTTGGAAGTCCCAAGTTCAAAGTGGACAGGCACCGAGAATCAAATTCAGGACCCATCGTCAGCAGGCCTTAGTGTGGAACAACTCGCTTGGTGTGTGCTTTAATATCTTTCAATTGTCATTCTTTGTTATATAAATCGGGCATCACGAGGTGAAAAGTGTCACAGAACAAAACTTTCTATTCTGATATTATATTACTGGAAGCAGTTCTGAGAAATTTAATAACAAATAAGAGTTGAGTGAAATTGAATACAGGGAAAAGGAGAGCTTGGGAAAAATGCATAGAGATTCTACTATCTTTTGAGGGAATTGTCTTGCAACGGTACCTCTGCCTACACATTGACTTCATAGGGCTACAGAGGTGAATAATGTATAATGTGTCATCTCTAGAGTAATTCTTAACAATGTAGACATAAACTATGGAAATAAATAGAATAAAAGTAGAAGAAATAGTCAATTATAATTCTTTTTTAAAAGAATGTTAATGTTACTAAAATGTACGTTTGTAAGTTGTCCTCATTTTCTATGCGGAGCAGAATGAATATTAAGATTTCAATAATCAGAGAAGAATGACGCTAATTAGAAAATATCCCTTTCAATATCCCCATAGCAGGGGAATACAAAATCTTTTTTAAAATTAACAAGTTAAAGGTAATAAATGTAATATTAACAATATGCTTGCATCTCAGATCTTCCATGACTAATAACTAAATTGTTATGCAGGTGAGGCCAGATTTTCCGGATGATTCTCCGCTTGTATCAGCATTACCTTTGAGAGGCCCGGAGTCGCCAATTGCTGACGGATTTAACTGCACAGCGAGTGGTTGGGGCTTGCTCAAGGATGGAGATAAACATTACCCAGAACATCTTCAGGTAGTAACGGACTTGCCTTACATCACTGGGAAGAACTGCACAGCATATTACACGGAGGGTGAGATCGTACCAGGAATGTCCTGCGCTGGGCATGGCGACAAAGATGCCTGTGATGTAAGTACCCACTGCCTGCTGCAATCTAGACGTCTTCTTAAACTTATGAACACACCACTAATACTATTTTTTTCATTAGGTCTTATAGGGCCAATAGTCAGCATTAAAATGTGTGCCATTTAATTTTACTCCTGTTTTCTAATCATTATCTATATCAGACCTGAGGAAAATTACTCTGGAGGCTTTAGCACAGTAGTGTCTTCTTAGCTGTACTGTAATGGTTCCCCTTGGTCATAAACGTAAAGTCGCTTAATATATATTATATAAAAATAATATTAGTTTAGCATAGATATTGTTACCCAATCGGCAAACTTGCGGTCGGCTACGCGAGGGAAAGGCCGGTGGAGGGGGCGTGTGGCATCGTCACTGCACACTCGTCGGTCAGCTGCCGCCTGTGGAGGCGTGACAGAGTGGAGGGAGGGGAAACCACAGGGGTGGTTGAATCTTCGTTTCCCCCTCCTCCTGCTGCCTGAAAGAACGCGAAACCTCCGGAACATTTTCCCCTCCATGGTAAAGAATTCTCTAGAAACATTTAGCCACCTATAAATAGAGGGACGATGCGAATGAGAGTTCAGTTCAGTTCTTGGCGAGCAGCCGTGAGGAGCGCGCAGTGAGGTAACGGACCGGTGACAGACGAACTGGTGAATTGTAATTGTGTGCATTACGTAATTCCATGTAATCGGCAAGTGTTCCGACTGCAATTCGGTGGAAATAAAGAAGACACAATGCTCTATACTGATTATTTTGCATTGAAAGGAAATACACAGCTATTACAGAAAAAAAGATTATAATAGATAGGGCATATATACATAAAATAAGAAGTGTTTTATGGAGTAGAAATGTAGATGAACGGAGAAACAGAAATATGAGGTCCCTCAAGTTTGAGAACACAGGTCGGCCGGCTTTCTTCATAACAAGTTCACCTCTAGGAACAATGCCTCCCCCCCCAGGGGCCTACTTCGGTAGGTACGGGTTTGGCGCACCTGGGGTCCCGAGCCAACAGTCTCCCTCGTGTGGGCTCCTCTTCGTGGTTGAGGGAGACGGTCAACAGGCCCACCCACGTGTAGGCCGTGAGTGGAGACCCGTGTCGGTGGAAAGGTGAAAAAAAAGGTGGAAAAAGTTGAGCGAAATTTTTAGTAGGTTTTGATTGATTTTTTTTATATACGTGTATTTTTAATAGGTTTTGTTACACTTGTATAGTTTTTAGAAAGTTTTATATCTGGCTTTTGCCATGACTAGTTTTCTAAAGGACGCTGATGACCCCCGTAGTTGAGCGCCCTTTAATATATATCATCAACAGCAGCAACAACAACAACAACAACAATGCCTCCGAGCCATGTGGAGGGTGTCTGCCGCCCTGTCCTCTCTTTCACGCCAATACGTACGTGAACGATACAATAGTCGTAGATTATCCGAATTCCTAAACTTTCGCAGCGTACGTGCTTCGGAATTAAATAAGTGGACGCTGTGGTAAACTCTCTATCAACGTTCGGTCATGCGCACATACAAACTTGTACGATGGTTAAAACTCGAAATTGAAACCAACCAATTACAGTTTAGAACTTACACACGTGATTCACACAAAAATTCAAAATGTAACGATAGAGGGGGAAATCCAGGAGATAGTGGATTCGTGATTTGGATAGCTGAGACACTCTGTCGGTCGGGCGTAGTGAAATCACGTGGTACATACCAGTGCGGTAGGAATACAATGAATACACACGTGTGAAGAACTCTATCGTTACCGCCAAACACAACACACGACTCTGCAAACAGCAACTTTCCAGGTGGCGAGTGAGGTATCTAAGTACAGTAGTGAATAAATCGATCATGGAACAGTCGAGGTGTTTTCTTCGCTAATCACACCACATCCAGTCAGGGCATATTCCACACCCTGGAACAAAGAAGAGAGTCCATGCAGGGCGAACCCCGAGGAAAACCCCGACCTGTCCAGTAAACTTCCTCCATGCATAACCCTTACGCGTCACCTTTCCTATTTTATGAGGTGTTGAGTGCTGGGAGGACTCAACCAGGTTCCTAACGGGCAAGTACCGCCACAGTACACATGCATACATATGCATTAAGTGAAGTCGGATTTCCATTTAGTTGTCTCCGGTTTCTGCTTTGGGATTAGGTGAAATAGGGGCATCTCTTAACACGTGGTGCAATAGATGTAGTTAGAAAACTTAGCAAGATGTGGGAAAACGTGCTGTTTTAACTTTACTAGTTCCAACCCCTCAACTCTCCTAACCACATCTACACAGGGATATCCACCACACAAGCAATATGTAGATGTTCTCGTGGACTCGCTTTATTCTATACTGTCTCATAAGTAATGCCGTTTTTAAGTCAATTATGTGGAATCTTTCTGTTTGACAAGCAATTAAATAATTTTCAAAGTGCATACTATTAGATATACATTCTCGAGTCATCGTTCAGTGAGATTTATTATCCCACGATGGCACCACTCTCTGATTTCTGATGCGAAGTATTTGGTGACACTCACTTGCACTGCTTTAATGTTATCAAAATTTCTGTCACCTAGAAAACTGGCTATGGATCGTAAAAGATAATAATCAGATGGTGCGAGATCGGGGCTGTATACTGGTTGTGGTAGCAGTTAAATTCCTCCCAATTCGTGCATTTTCCCCATGGTTGTTCGAGCAGTATGGGGTGTTGAATTGTCCCACTGCAATAGAACTCTATTTTGTTTAACTAATGCTAGGTGTCACTATCTCATACTTTCATAAACTTGTTCCAGCTTTTGAGAATAAAGATCCACATCAATCACCAAACTCCCAGTGAATCACACCTTCAAAATTCCACCAGACGCACATTGCTTTGGCATCGAACTGATCTTTTTAACGAGGAATTTGCCAGTTTGGAGGGGATCATGCCACTACTTCCAGGCATTAGGATTTCAGTAATATACCCATTTTACATCTCAAATGACATTTCTCCTGAAAAATCTTTCAGCCATGGGACTACGGATGAGCTGACGAAAGATATTCACTCTACGTTCAGCCTTTTGGGGTGTCAGTTCATAGGGTACAGATCTACAGCTTCTGTATGATTTTCAAAGTGTCTTGATGTGGCGATGTATGTATCTTTTGATGCACAAAGTTTTGCTGAAAGCCTATGGGTAAATTTTTGCTGATTATCTCGCAAAACTTGTGTATCTTCTATATTCCCTATCTTAGGCCTGCCAGAACAAGGTAAATCTTTAGTGCTTTCGTCACAATTATTGAAACGTTGGAACCATCGCTGTGCCACACGACCACTAACGACATCCTCTCGTTCCACCTCACATATTCTTCGAGCTGCGGCAGCGGCTTTATAATCTTGTTTCCGGTATTGCTTTAGGATAAGTCTGAGTTCAAACTTTACCTCCATTTTGTAACTGTTTATTAACAGCGAAGACTGATACATAGTCGCAATGTACGCAACACTAGCCATTAATTCTGTATATTGTATTCATAACCTTTCTCCAATCATCATAATAATTTGATGATCCCTTTTAACAAAAAATTGAATGTCAAAATGCTGCAATAAATTTAAAGTATTCACTCATTTGTTTAATGTTATGTTTAGCTATTAGAGGTGAATAAAATTTTCCGTTTTTCATTTCTGCGTACAGCAATAATGTTTCTGATTTCAGCCGGTGCCACTTGCTTATTTGATAGATACTTCTATGGAAAAATATTTTAATTTCAATAGTTATTTTGGAAAACGTAAATTTGGAATAAGGGACCTGGTTCTTCGCATACGTAGCTAATTTGCTATTTATCAATTTACTCTTTTTAAATTATACTGCTTATACATGCCTTTTTTCATAAATCCTTTTTTTTTTTTTTTTTTTTTTTTTTTTTTTTTTTTTTTTTTGACTAAGTAGGCCTCAATACATGCATTTCTGGTAAAACCACGATACGAAATGTTGGTTATAATACAGTAAAGCTTTCTCTGATTCCTATACGTAGTACAAAAAGTAAAAATTTTTCTGTGAATTCACTGTAGGGTAAATTTAAGTGTTCCGTAAACGTGAACACTTTTATGATCATTTTGTGTGATGTATTTGCATTGCAATGCAGAAAAATGGAGCAAATACCGACAGCATTCTGCAGTTCGCTGCACAGAAAACTTGAAGCATGCCCTTCGGCATGCGAATTATAAATATTCTATGTGTTTTGTGAACATAACAGTTTGCATACACTTGAAAGTCACATTTTCCTGTAAATTCGACAGTTTATGGAAACTGATAGCCCGTGGACAGTGTCGCACACTGTGTTGTCCCCTCAGGTCTGTTATGCTGCAATTCTATGGTAAACTTCATAGTAGGATTCCTCCGTTGTTGGTTTCGATGCCCCAAAGTTGCGGTAACATATAGAGCGAGATTCATGCTGGTATCCCGTTGTTGGTCTTACTTTGTCGATCTTACCTTCGTGCAAAATATTATGACTTGATGAAAATGTTTTCCGAAGTTATCAGGAAGATCCTTAATTATGCCTCGGCTAGCTTTTAATATTCTTTTGTTATATTCTTACATACGAGCAATGAAAACTCTTAAGTTACAAGGGTGGCAACGAGTGAAGGAATCATTAATGCCTGATTTCACCATCAGATGTTAAAATCGACGTTAATAAATGTAAAGTAACAATTGTCACAGCGCTAACACAAATCTAACATTTCTTTCATTTCATCAACCTGTTTTCTGAAAATGTTAACAAACCTTTGTTAACGCCAAGAAACTTTTAAGTATCACAGCTATAGAAGGCTATGGACGAGTCGTATTCTTTTCTGAACGTACTGCGATGCGCTTTTGTTTTCATTTTCGTCTGCTGCGTCTGCACAAATGGGGATGAACAAAATCATAAATAAAGCCGTGAGACAAATTTCTCATCGATTGGGAAGGAATTGTTAATTGAATTGGTGATTAAGTGTAAGGATATCGTGGAAAATAAGAGAACGGATGCAGTGAATGTGAAAGGGAAAGATGTCCCGTGAAAAATATTCGAAACGAATTTAATTCAAATGCATGTGTCACTACTACAAGCACCAAACAACTTGTGAGTATTACGTAAATTTAACAGGAGGTACGAAGGACAAGTGACTTAAACGTTTCAAGACGGGAGGTGAGCAATGTATTATCCACATAATTCAGTGAATTATAAAATCGCAGTTATTAATGTGAAGCTAATGCGAGGTTGCCATATTCCTTTCGATGCATGTTGTAACCTCTATTGTACTTCCGCAGTAACCTTCATAGCAACTTGTTTCGACAGTCTATACCTCCGTAACAATTTTTCTTCTGATAACTCCTCAAAATCATTTCTCCTCATAGGCCGTACTCTATTATGAATGCCATTTAGATAGTCTTAAATATAGCAAATGGACGTCAACAACTGCGTTCACACCCTCCATCTTGACTATTTACAATTGTTAAGGACTTATCATAAATTTAGCTTGTTAGTTTAACAAGAGATTTAACAAGAGTGTTACGCTAACACTTGTTGGTGAAATGCAATTTTTGTTTTAACTATTGCTAAACTCCTGTTAAGTCTTAACATCTGTTGCTGAAATCGGGCATAAGATTTTTTAATTTTAATTTCTATAAGAAATCAATCTTTCTGTTTATTTCTTTTAACAACAAAATCCATTACAGTTCTTATCACAAAACTTCGTACTGTGACCGGAATCAATCTAATACTTCAAATTGAACTAACATTTAAATACTTTCGAGCAATTTAAAAAGCGTCCGATCTCTTCGCCGGTCCAGAAAGAGAGAGGAATTTTCTTTCGGTTTCTACACCAAGATTATTTAATCCTTCGTTACTATGTTACTTTTATATGATTGGCCTATTTACTACTACGTCACTACATTGCGTGATACAATTATTACTACGGCCAATCACAAAATTACATATATTTTTACACAATTTTGTTTGTTTTTCTTTTATAAATTTTTAATAACTTTCTTTAAATATAAACAAAAACTACTGTGACAACTTCAATGGGTTGCAAATATTCATTTCTTTTATTTTAACTGTTTCAAGTGTAATAACACATGAAAGAAATATTTAGTACATTAATTGCCGTCATATCAGCGCTGCATGTGTACCTATAGCTCATTGCGCAGGGTTCTTTTATATTCCAGTAGTTCTACCGACATGTAGCTGGCGTTTCTAAGACTATTTTAAGCTTCAAAATTATTATTTATGGGAGTTCAGTACATGCTGTGTACAAAATATGTATGTTAAAGAGGGAGTTACAGGAGACATTGACAAGTTTTGTTGACTGCATGTTATAGATACGTTTTACAACATTGGAGTGATTGTTATCATGCAATAATGGTACTTCTAACTGTGCAGTAAGCTGTAAGCTCACCTCAAAGTACTAGGTATCATTCAACAGATCTGCAGTTGCTCCAGGAAATCCAGAGCCTGTATCTATCGGCCTTCAATAAAAACAAGCAGATCATCTCAATGTGGGTTCCTTCACACTGTGGAATCAAGGGCAATGCAGATACAGACAAAGCTGCCAAAGAAGCTAGTCAGCTTACAGAAATGGAAGCACAACACAAGATTCCTTACCAAGATTGCATCAACCACCTTAGAAGGCAACTCAAAATGCAATAGAAGGAAACCTGGAAACAGAACCCTCGCCAAAAGCAATCTACCTTACTGTGAAGTCCGCAACACACAGCTCTCCTTTAAACACCTCTTCGTGGAAAGCAAACAGTATTCTAAACAATGACGGATTCATTAGATTGCTCGACCCTTAGCACTCGTGGTACCTCTGACGTTACTAGAGGAACCTCGGGCCGAACATTCGAGCCCCTCCCTGAGTGTAGTGTGTAGTGTAGTGTTTATCGCCCGCTTTTACTACATACGGCACCGCAGGCAATGACACTGATGATACATGAGATGAAGATGGGGCAACGGTGGAATGAGATGGCGGGGGAAACCGGAGATCCCGGAGAAAACCCGCCCCAGCTCCATATTGTCCACTACAAATCCCACTTTTCGGTCACCTGGGATCGAACTCGGGCCGCCTTGGTGAGAGCCAAGTGGTCTAACCACTGAGCCACGGCGCGGCCCCCCTGACTGAATGGGAGTTGTTCAGATTGGGTTGGACTCGAGGGCAGTGTGTTCCCGACATCCACGGGGAATTGGGTACCTCCGGCCAGGCTACGGCCGCCCGGAGGGGGTTGAGGGTTGCCTCATAAGTCCCGGGTACTAGCCTGTAGAGCTAGTACAAGTGTGCTGGATTACCAGGTGGCTCCACCGAGGTTTTCGGCAGTCTTCCCTGCGGGGTTGACGCGCGTAAGTGGCGTATCCACTTCCATCCCGTCTTGACGTTGTGCTCAGCCGGGGGGAGGGCTTTTTAAGAAATCAGATATTGCTCTACGGAGAGAGCCCCGGAATATCCATCGCTCCCGGGTAGAAGGAGGCCCGGGTCCTTGGTACTACGCGTCCAGGACTGATGGGAGTAGAACCTCTGCACATAACTCAAGAAACCATCAAATATCAAGCATGTACTGCTCTTCACAAAAAAGTATATGGAAGTCTAGTGTACATACTATTAATATGTAAACATATAATAATTTACAATTTTAATTTTTTATATTGACATATATATAGTTTCAATGACTGTCTTCTATTGTAACTGGTCCATTGCATTTCGTTAATGTTTGTTTTGGAATTGTAACACAATATTATCTTCTGTGAGTAACTTCAGTGTCCTATGTACTGTTACTGCATTTCACATACTGTATATTTTGTATCACGTAGTCGCGATATGACCTTGCTGTTAAAGCGACTATATATAAACTGAAAAAAAAAAAGTTGTGTTAAAAGGTGGATTCCATTGATTTAGCAGAAAATGTTGGCCTTTCTTGAGAAACATATTATATATTGCTCATAAGAATAATCTTTTGGGGTAAATAAGCTATTTAGTTCTTAGATATAACTGCAGAAGTTAATATAACTTACACTCAATACACGAGAGTTAGCCCTAAATTCATGTGCTCTCTGTGTCAACAGAACTTGCATTTTATGAGGCGTGTCCTTAGAATAAGTTCTACAATTTTATTTAATATAGGAAACATGTTTATTGCCAATGAATGTTACATTGATAGAAAGGTGGAACTTACAGCTATGTTTCAACGTAATCGTCATTGTGATCGATGCACTTTTGCATGCGCTGTGGCAGGTTTTGTATACCCTTGTCATAGCACTCTCCCGCCGAGTCGGTCTGTCAATGTGTAACACCCAGTTGTGACTTCAACTCAGGAAACAGATGAAAATCACTAGGTACTAAGTCTGTCCCATCCGAACTGGGCCAGGAGATCAGCCGTTGCATGTGCAGTATGGGGACGAGCGTTGTCGTGCTGAAAAATCACTCCCTTCGTCAGCATTCCCCTCCGATTTTGAATGGCACGTTGTAATTTTTTTAAAGTCTCACCGTAGATATCGGCGTTTATTATTGTGCCGGTAGGCATAAAATCGCACAACAATACACCCTTTCTGTCCCAGAACACACCGGCCATCACTTTTCTGGCAGAAAATATCTTTGAACTTTCGCGGCTTCGGCGAATCCGAATGCCGCCACTGACGAGAACGTTCTTTAGTTTCTGGTGTTGTGTAGTGCATCCAGGTTTCATCACCAGTGACAATTGAACCCAACAATTCCTCGCCCTGTTCTGCATAGTGCTCCAGGAATCGGTGGGCCGCTTCAACACGTTACCGTTTATGGTCTTCGGTGAGCATTTTGGGGACCCACCTCGCACACACCTTGCGATAATGCAAATGTTCGGTCAAAATCCTGTCAATCGGTGTCTTACTGACTTCAGTGATAAGTTTGCACAGCTCACGAACTGTCACACGCTGATCTTTGGGCATTTCTTGCTCCACTTTTGCAATTTTTCGGCTGAAACTGAAGGCCCACCAGAACGCTGTTCGTCATGGACGTCTGTACGTCCATCTTTGAACTCTCTGACCCACTTTCTCACGTTTTTGACGTTCTTACACTGTGGCCCATAGACTTCGCATAAATGACGATGAATTTCAGCGGGGATAGTGCCCTTGGCACTCAAAAGACGAATCACTGCACGCAACTCGCACTTGGCGGCAGAAGTGATAGGAAGCTCCATCGCAAACGGCTGCCCAGCCATGACTAATGGTTGCAACGGGCTCGTTGTAGTGGGTATTTAAAGGAGTGAAACCAAGCTACAGGCCAGTGTTGCCGGATCTCGCGTAATAGCGTTCCTACTGGCTCCAGCGCCTTGCAGACCTTATTTTACGCACACGTCTCGTACGTTGACAGAATTTGACTATAACATTAACAATTCTATGTATTTCGTATGTATAATATAATATAAAATATGTTTCTGAAACGGCCTGGTGTTATTTGTTATGAACAGGACCTCAGCTCTTACAAATTTAAGACTGAGTTCATCTAGGAACGTGGGAGTTGAAATACATCGTTCATTTCTTGAACACGCGTTAATTTACAATATTTCTAGTTACCAAGTTATTACATTAGCATTTGGTCCAACATATTTCTGTCTCTTTCTTCAGGGTGATTCCGGAGGTCCTCTCGAGTGTGGAGGTCTTCTGACTGGAGTGGTGTCCTGGGGAGACGTTTGCGCCTCTCCAGTGTTACCAGGTGTTTATGCTGATGTCGCCTACTATAAAGACTGGATCCTCAGCAAAATGAACATCATTCCAAAAATAACCAAAGCTACCAGATACCCTCGAGATATTAAGGTAACTATCACAGAGAAGATTCTGCTACCACAGGTCCTTCCAAATGATCACAACTCCTCATCAATGATGGTACTACCTCTAGCGTTACTATGGACAACTATCCTTCTGGTAGTCTTATAGCTGAAGAGGTTTCTTTACTTGGATACGTGCCTATAATAAAAAATGCCTGAGATATTGACTGATTGCGATGACACGCTTCCTTGAAGTGCTAAACGAGAAGTTTTGGACCACCAGGATTTTAGCATTAATGTTACAGAA
Source organism: Mantis religiosa (assembly GCA_030765055.1). Lineage (NCBI taxonomy): Eukaryota > Metazoa > Arthropoda > Insecta > Mantodea > Mantidae > Mantis > Mantis religiosa. Next base: position 41,341,846 of record CM060958.1, on the reverse strand, counting down.
AAAACTAAAGAAGAGTGGAGCTACTGGTTACAAAACAAAAAAGTCCCTACACAGTTTAAAATATTAATTGAAAATACCTCTGAAGTTTCTACTCATCAATTCAATAAGCTTAATTTGACCCGGAACATGCTGAGGTTATAAAAAACTTAAAAACTCCTACATCAGATTGAGAAGGTCACCCGCATTATTCACTATGCAACAGATAGCCTTGGAAGCGATCCGTTCTCTTCTATGCAATTGTATTCCATACTTGGTTTTGATTTGAATATAAGATCTGAGAGTTGATATCTTCGAATGTGTTATTTTCCGTGCATAGACTTTATTATAGAAAACATTATCTGTGTTACTGTTTGGGTAACTCCAAGCTGTTATATGATATTCCCTGTAGCAATTATTAGTTCACTTATTCTTCACTGGAGGAAATATGTCAAATTACATTTGCTGAGTTCTCTAGTTAAACTCTTTTTGGATACTAACTTGATGTTGAGTCTATGGAACTTGAGGAATAGCCCTGTAATTTTTCGGAATCGATAAATTAGAAAGCAGTACAGCTATTTACCGAATAAGATTTATTTTTAATTTTGTACCATTTATGTCTTGGTACTCTGATGTCCTCAAGCATATGGGCGATTTGGGTATGTTGGGAATGTCCCAATCTGTACATACCATTTGGTGTACCAAACGAGTATGTGTATATTTTCTGTTTTTCATCAGACACTGTGAAAGGGAAGTCCAAAACTGATGCAGCGGCGTTGTTACTGCATGGTGTCTGAATCCACGAGATATTCTCATATGGAGTCTACTGCTACAGTTTTCTTAAAACTAAATGAAGTGTAGAGTTAGAACGTAAAATCTGAAGAAGTCATTTATGGAAGCACTTTGAAATCAGGCCACGCCGTGGCTCAGTGGTTAGACCACTTGGCTCTCAGCAAGGCGGCCCGGGTTCGATCCCAGGCGACCACAAAGTGAAATTGGTGGTGGACAACACGTCGCTGGGGCGGGTTTTCTCCGGGATCTCCGGTTTCCCCCGCCATCTCATTCTCCGGTGCTCCATCTTCATCTGATATATCATCAGTGTCATCGCCTGCGGTGCCGTATGTAGTAAAAGCGGGCGTTAAACACTACACATTTCATTTCATTTTTAATTATTGTTAAGAAATTTGCGCAATAATGATAATGTTTAGTTGTCTGAAATTTACTTTTAAGATATATTTTTATTGTTATATTTGTATACTGTTTGAGATTTTATAATACCTATTTGGCAAGTACGGTTATTTATTCGTTTTGCTTTTGTAATTACGATATTTATTTTAAATTAATTAATCTTTACCTTTTTAATGAAAAGGAAATTGGCATTGTATGTAAAATTAAAATGAAGTAACAGGTTCTGAGGTAAACCTGTTGGGTTAACTGTTGGTAGTAGCAGAAATCTACAGAAATCTGTAGTTTATTGTACCTAAGTCCGAATTGAGGCATCCCCAGGAGGAAGGATGGGGAGAGAGGAGACAGAGGGCGGAGGTCCAAAAGAGTCACGACAGCGCTGAGACTCCCGCCGACGCTTCTGCGCTGAAAGAGACCATACAATGGAGATGAAAAGAAGCAACAGGAAATTCGGCGATGTAATTAACCTATCCAGCATTCGCAAGGCGATCCAGGAAAACCCCGGAAAGAACCCATGGGTTAGGTAGATCAGCCACGGGAATCAAACTAGGAGCTGCCGAATGCAGATGGAACTGCCTGAGCTATCCCGCTCGGTTAATTTACTTCAAGTGACACGTAATTTCTGGGGTTAAAGGAATAGTCTCAGTTAATTCATTAATTATAGTAATTTATAATATTTAAATGTTAATACAAGAATATTTGACTTTCTTGTCGCCGAATTTCTAAATAAAATGTAAATAAATATTTTCTATCAATTTTAATGTTTCGCTTAGCAGTAATGACAGAATAGACCTTAATCAAGTGCAAATTGTACATCATAATGAAGCGAAACTTGTTTTAATATTAACAGATGGTGAAAAAGCAGTAAGATATAATATTGCAATTCGTTCGTCCTAACACACTGGAGCAATAAGGTTGACACTGCGTGTAATGAGACTCCCGAACGAGGAAATACTTCAATGAGTAAATGTTCATTTCCTAAGAGAGGAACTTTGAGCCATAAGCTCAACCAGTCATACGCTATATTGGTTTTTGGACGCTCTGGTCTCGATGTAATGAGCGAGGAGTTAAAGAACATTTCTTACGACGCTATGAATGCAATGTTTTTAAACTATTTGTGCTTTGGTGGAGCGCATTACTGTATTTCGGCCAAGAGGGGGAGTGAACTGGCTTATATATTCTATTACGGTTAACTTGTCCTTTATTATCGCAAAATGTGTGTCTAGAAACTGTATGTTGCTTATACAGACAATCCCCAAAGGCCACTATGAGCTACATGACATAAGAACTAAGTGGTTTGTTTATGGCAGTTTAGTTTACTTTGTGATTTTGTTTACGTATGTACTTCGCACCTAGGTGTTAGAACGTAATGTTTCAAATCTACTTGTCGAATGTGCATCAGAAATGTATTATGTTACAAAAGTGTTTGTTTTAAAACATTTGTAAATTGTAAATGTGAATAAATTCTTTATATAAATATTTATTTGGTGATTTTGGTTTGTATCAGTATGTATTATAAATTGTGTTGTATGCGTGAGAGAGAGAGAGAGAGAGAGAGAGAGAGAGAGAGAGAGAGAGAGAGAGAGAGAGAGAGAGAGAGAGAGAGAGAGAGAGAGAGAGAGAGAGAGGAGACCTACAATTTCAGCAATTCTGTAATCTCACCCAAACTTCTTAATAGATGCAGGCAGCATCATTTCATCATTCCATTCATCGTCCGATATGACGTAACTTTGGAGGACGTAAACTACACAACAACAAAAATGTATTAAGAATGTGGAAGCAAGATTTTTCTCCATCCCAAACGAACATTCACATGGAAAAGTTGATAATTTTTAATTCCTCAAATATGACTAACGGTTTTGACTGAATTACCATACATTTAAAGGCCGCGCCGTTGCTCAGTGGTTAGACCGCTTGGCTCTCACCAAGGCGGCCCGGGTTCAATCCCAGGCGACCGCAAACTGAGATTTGTGGTGGACAACATGGCGCAGGGGCGGGTTTTCTCCGGGATCTCCAGTTTCCCCCGCCATCTCATTCCACCGGTACTCCATCTTCATCTCATGTATCATCAGTGTCATCGCCTGCGGTGCCGTATGTAGTAAAAGCGGGCGTTAAACACTACACACATTCATACATTTAAAATATTTCCATGGAAAATACAATGTATAGCAGAATTTTCTGGATTGTTTTCTCAATTCCACAGAGATATCCACTTTAAAATTAAACAGCAAATTTAGAATTTATCAGAATTTTCATTTTGTAAATTGTTCTCTTCAGCACCAAACACACATGCACGTAAAAACACACAATGCACTGAGATTTCTCTAAAATTACTTTTCAGGGTGTTCAGGAAGCCTCAATGTTATTTTCGTTGAAATTTGAACATAATATTTTTGAGCCCGCCTCGGTAGCGTAGATGGTAGCATGTCTACCTCACGTTCAAGAGGTCCCGAATTCGAATCTCGGTCAGGGTGAGTTACCTGGATAAGGCTTTTCCGGGGCTTTTCTTTATCCTAAAAGACGAATTTCGCGTAACTCTAAGCTTCATTGACCCAGGACCCATTTGAACATATTTTCACCCATTCCATTCATCGTCTGATATGACATAAAAGGTTGAAGAACGTAAACTACAAGCAAAAAAAAAAAAAAAAAAAAAAAAAAAAAAAAAAAATGAGTGGCTTACTAAACTTCACTTACTGTCACTTCTCAGCAACTAAGATATTTATATAGCGAAAGAGACCCTTAGATTAAGTTTTTGAGTTCATTCAAAAGAATATTAAAAAGCACTTTTTATTCATTTACGTATTTTAGCGTTGTTATCGATGTATGTGCTGAATTGTCTTTTATATGTTAAAGTAAATTTTAATAGCTTTATACTTTCCTCTAATATACATAATTACTGAACCCGTAACTGTTTGAATTTATATATAAATAAATTTAGACGTACTAAAATTCAGAATAGTTTTATATTAAATCATAATTTTTTTCCACAAAGACTAACCTCCCTATTTTAAGTTTTAAAAGGACTATACGCCATATATTTGGTGGCAAACCCGTTGTATTCTATAAATGACTTTTATAATGTGGCTTGGTACGTTTCATTTTACGATGTTGCTATACTGTAACGTTTATGACAATAAGGGCTATATATTTATCTAAATACGCAGAAAGTGGAAGTAAATAAGAAGGCATGACTATGGTTTCAACTGCGAGAGTAATTTTTTATTTATATTTAGTTTCTTAAAAAGTTACTTCCCCTTTAATACTTGTCATATATTCAGTTGTTTATGCTTAATACTGGCGCTTTAATCTCTTAATGCATATACTTCCATTCTATTTCGTAAATCTGTTAAATTTGAATCTCCGTTAAGTTTCATGAATAAAATCAGGTATGCAACGTTAACAGCACGATTTTCTTTATGCATTAGAATTTTCATTGTATTGAATGATAAACATTTCCTCTTTTAAAATCAACTTCAGACCTAAGCTGCGTAAATAATAAGGTATTGTGTTTTTAAGTTACCCCCAGAGCAAATATCGAACAATCAGGCAATTGCTTTTCTGAATGGCGCCGTGTTTACACCCCAAATAATTTTTTGTTGAATTAGAGATGCAGAGATCGGCGTTTCAACCCCGATATTCCATTCCCTGACCATACACTGCAGGAACGTGACTGACGATAAGAGTTAAGTGATCCAATTACAGACCGGCAGTTTCATTGTGGCTGTAATAAACAAATGTCAAACACAAGAGATGCAAGGGGGCGTGCTCGAGCGGGACCATCGCAAAAATGAATTCGTGACGTTTGATATTGCTGAGGAAATAAACTGGTAGAGGTTTTTTGTCACGATGCCTAACCAATTTCATTCGAATTTTGGTTGGTTTGTGTTCCCAGAACTTTCCATTTATAACAACCAACGCATGGTAAAACAAGGTTGTTTTATTTTAACTTTTGGGGGGGGGGGGCATTTATTTAGAGCTCCTGATAAAGTTACTAATATCGCCAATTCCCTACCACTCACGTAAGTTCGTGGTCCATAATCGTCGTTGATTATTTTTAGTGCTTCTCCATATTGAAAAATGAAATTATGAAGATTTTTCGGTGCGATTAGGCAATTAGAATTTATGGCAACCCTTTCGCAGACTTTCTCCAATGTCACTTTATCTCAGAAATAGGCAGCAAATCTGTTCCCTCGCGCAGTGGAGACCCCACAAATGTGGTAACATACATTTTAATGGCCCTATATAAAACTTTTGAAGAATCTAGTCCGATGTGATTCCTTATTGTCTTCACATGTTAAGGTTTATATTCAGCATTAACTGAGCACATTGTACAAAATTTTTAATGAAGAATAATATTTAAAAATTAGAGACAAAAATAAATCCCTAAGTATTTGAATCAGATCTGTTAAGAGAAGTATTGAATAATATGACCTAGAGAGAAGAATATCCTATTTATGATATGTAATGAACTTATAAATTAACATGAGTTTTATTATAAATAACGTTTGTTTAGTTTAATTAGCGATTAGCTAATTGCAATTAGCACTTTCTCAGTATTAGTTAGGACTGAAAAAAAAAATTTAAATTTACGTTTCAGGCGGGTTTCAGGGCCCAATGTTATTTCTGCTCAAATTTCGACATGAAATCTTTTACTGACTTAATAGATTTTTATTAGCTGTAAACACGCAGTCTTTCGTCCCTTGCAGGTAGCACTCACACTGGGGTTTACCTGCCTATTTAGGAGAATATAAAAATATATTAACACTATTTACTGTGACTGCGAGTGTTACGTAGATTCGGAAATCTGGTTTGCAGAAATTTAGAACAACTTTTCCTGCAGTAAAAAGACGTCAAATTGACAGTCAGCTGTCTTCGAGGCTAACTCGGTGTTTTGCTGCACGGAAACAAAGAAGTCACTGCCGTATACTTCAATCGTCGACTGTCACAATGACAAACAACTGTCGTTTCGCTCGCTCGTGCTGGCTGGCTGTATTCAGCCAGAAGGTTTTTGCTGCGTGCCCACCCGTTTTTGGGTTTAACCGCAGGTAAGGTTTGTTCGGAATGTTGTAGGGTGACTTGCGGGTTTTTAGGTTGGAATTAATTTGTAAGGCTACTGTAACAGTACCTTGGGAATGAAAGTAAACTCGTTTCTAACACCTTGCCGGTATTTATACCTCCCCAGTCGCAGACCTTTCGAGAACTTTCGCGGACGCAACAATGGGCAGTACGTTCCGGAGCTTCTCTCTGCCTCTTCCTCTCCTGGCAAGCGCCCAGCTCTCTTGGCAAGCACAATAATGCCACACGGTGACAGTGCTCATATGTTTTTCTTTACCCTTTTGTAAAAGCCATTTAAGCCCATTTTAAAACACATTTTCCTATTACCTTAATGTTATTCCACATACTATTGTGTTGCACGAATTCTATTACATACTTCCTGTAGACACAATAGTAATAGGGGAATACAGAAGACCTAAGTGATATTCAAATATTGTAAAAGCTGCTCGATTTGTGATAACCAGAGCTAGGAATTCGTACCTATTTCCTTGAGCAGTGTAAGAGCGGCCACGCATGGCTATACAACGCAGCGCTACTAGCAAGGTCAAGGTTCATCGTATAATTCAACTCATTACTGCAAAACAGGTGTAACTGCATGACACAGAGCACGTTGGTAGGAAGGAAGACGTTCGAATAACATCTTTGTTGTGCTTCAAAGATGAGTAACTATTCTGAATTGTTCTAATTTACCCACATCGCATGTATTCATTTCCTCTAATCTCCATATATCCCCCATTCCTATTTTTTCCATAATTCCTCCTATCTCTACCCACGAACTATTTCAGTTCTCTAATGTTTTTTGCTGTCTCATGCATAGTTTCATAATTTTCCCTTCTTTTGCCAAACACCTATACCAAAATTTTATCATTCTTTCCATTATTACTCCATTTCTTCTTGTCTTTCCTAATTCTACTAAAGCTACTCCCCTAGGTGCTGATGTTGGTAAGCCTAGTAGCTGTTTACAAAACCTTGTGAAGTTTTGGTCCACCGTTTTGTTTACCTCTGTGGCCCCCCCCCCCCCAGATCTCCACTGCATACAACATTTTGGATTCAACTAGTGCTTCGTACATTCTTTCTAACCACTTGGTTGTCATTTCTAGCTCATATTTGCATATTCTTATTACATTCATTGCCACCCTTCCTTTTGTTTCAGTGTTTCTCCTGTGGATGCCCCACTTTCCATTGTTATTCAACCTTACTCCTAAGTATTCAAATTCATTGACCACTTCTACCCTTTTGCCATTTAGTACCCCATTTAATTTTTTTATTTTTCAAGTGTACTTATTCATGTCCATATTTACTTCATTATTTACATTTACATTTCAGTGGCATACTTTAGCAAACATGAAAAAAGAGAAGCCAGATCGAGAAAATAAATTAGCTAAAATCGTTAACGAATGTGTAACAGATTATTAAAATATGTAGTAAAATTCCTGCTTTGGCATTGTATCTAGTAAGAGCCTTCAGATATTTAAGAAATTAGTTTTATTATTCGGATATTATTTTACATTCGATCAGGAGATGCTACAATCCGCGTTATAATTGCTTGGATGTCACAATGTGTCTATTTAAATAACGAGATCAGCCAGAGACAAACCCGTATGTGCTATATAAGAATTTGTATGTAGTACATAATAATCTAAATAGATCTTCATTTACGAATGTCTCATAGGGCCTCTTTTTTATCTCTGGGCAACCGATGTCAATGCCTCTCCGCTGTGCGTTTATCTGACTTGTTCGGATGTCGGGAGAGGCTCGGTCGCAGACTGTATAGGGAACGGTAAGAGGTACGAACTTCCTAGCCCTGGTGATAACTTTGAAAATCTGTTGTCTTTGCATATTCAAAAAGAAGGAAGAAAAAGTACGATTTGCGAAGCGTTTGAAGACACAACCCCTGAAAAAAGGGATATCTTCTTTCAAAAATTGGTAGATATGAGTTGTATAGATTATCGAGATCTATATTTTTGTTATTCAAGGTTTTGTCTGTTATAGTTTACTAATTATGCAGAAGCAATAAATAATGAAGAGGACTTCATCGATTCCAAAAAGAAATTTAAGTCACATACTATGATTTCGACAAAATTATTAAGAGGCACTTTTGATAAACTCAAAATATTCAAAATAGTTTCCCTGCAAAGAGTAGATCGTATTGCATCTTTGAAAGCCCCTTAACTAAACTATACCAAGTTTGGTATTCGACCTTTGGAATGCTGTTCAGACAGTTGTGCGTGTGTAATCAGACCTTTGAAGTCAAGTTTTTTGGGTTCAAGGATTCTCAAAACTTTGTTTCCTGTGAAATACCACTGTCATAATTGTTAACGGAACAACATAAATAATTTAAAAACATTTGCCCGTTTTTATTCTCTTGTATTGCCTTCTGTATATTAAAGTAACTTTAACTTAGAATGATAAGTATAACATTCTTTTCTAATGTTTAAAATAATTTTCAAATGGAGTTAACTATTTTACTTTACAGCTGCGAGGTTTCTCTTTAAATTACTTAATAACACGGTACCTCAGCTCTCTCCGCATTTAGAGACCAGATATTTGTCCAGTTTACATTTATAGGTGTTATGAATTCTTGGAAGCTCTCAGATTAATTAATTTAAATTTTACATTTACTTTAATTGGTACTTTTATTTAATGAAGATAATGTGTATATTTACGGGCCCTTAACTGCTACGTCGTAGTTATCCTGTAGCTTTCTTTAATTATAGCAAAACACGTAAAGGATTATGCTGAGATTTATTTTTGAAAGCTTATCAGATAACCAAACATTCTGACTTGTGTATTCATGTGACTTTTCCTACTCACTCTTGGATTAAAATATTCTCATCCAGAGTAAGTACTGACAGGAGAGAATGCTAAACACTTATATATCACACAGTTTCCCCAATTTGAGAACAAGGACCCCTATATCGGACATATATTATAAAACCACTTGGTAATTTAAATGTATCTTTGCATTACCTTTTAAGACAAATGTTACATTTACTATAAAGGGGAGCCCCTTCAAATCTTGGTACAGTTTTCATGGCACCAAACCTTGCATATGTGGCACTTCATGCAGTCTTCATGAAATATTTGCCAAAAATGATGCAATCGACTTTTTCATATTAAAATCTTAAAGCCTTTCTCAGACTTTGTGCGTGAAATCGTTAACAATATTGCGGTTCAAGGGGTAGATGCCAAAACAAGAAGACACTGACTTAAAAACTCCATTCTGCACACTTTGGCGCTAATTTCTTAAGTTTCTTTTTGCAGGGCCATAAGATTCTTATGTTGGTTATTTGGTTATTCATTGCATCACGTTCTCTTCCAAAAAAGTACTTTCCTATGTACCAAAGCAGGTTTCACTTTTGTTTTATTTCCCGCAAAAATTTAATTCAGTCTATCTCGTAATTTACTTTTAGGAACATCGAACTGATCATTTACTTCCCTACTGCTTAATTTCCCCCTTCTTTCCTCACCGATTGCTAAATTCGTGTTTTTGTCTGAAACAAACGAAGTAAGAAATTGATAACAAAGCTAAGAATACGTTTGTCCGATATTGGGTTCCTTAGACATAAAACGTGAAGGAGTCACCACGAGTAACACTTTTAAACATAACCAATACTTTCAACCATATTTTAAGGTTAACTATTGTGAATAATCTGCAACGCTTAAAAGTTTGACACACCAATACTGTAGTATCAGGTTCACAAAATTATCTTCACGCATCAGGAAGCAGGTCAGGAATATCACGAGATCAATTGTTTAGTCACAGAATTCTCGCTTTACGGCTTGCCTCTAGAAGATGTAACGCTACCACAGCTAAATTTGTTGACACATCGTACCCAAAACCAGACACTGATTCTGTCCGATATAGAGTAAGTTCCGACACCGGGAGACCCTTCCCTATTTTATGTTGATCAGCATAGACTTTGCGGTGGCGGTGGCGGTGGCGGTGCCCCCCCCCACCCCTAATGTGTCCCTTGAAAGGCAAAGACCTTCTGCTGGAGAGTAGCTCTGTTTCACTAAAAGTTTAAATGTTAACTAAACAGTCAAAGCTAAAATTTGAATACTGAATGAATTCAGTTCACGTCTTCTTTGAGTTCCCCCCTCAGGCAATTGATAATCTATTTGCGCGAATATCCCGTAATATTATTTCAGTTAAAGAGAAACTGTATTAGCCTTGTTTCCTAAAATACAGCATTAGCTGAGATAATGTTATCAGAGCTATCTTTTAATCTTCATGACGTTGGATGATAGCGTTCCATTATCGTAGAAGTGCAATATCGACCGAAAGAAAATTATCGACAAGAGTCTACAACATGCTGCTTTGTAGATCATGGCAGAAATTGGCGTTACTGGCGTTACTTACACCACTCGTTTGGGGCGGTAAGTTTTACAGTTTATATTTACTAAAGTGTATTTGGGAATGTCAAATGAATGTTAAGGGGCTTGTTCCTCACTCCGAGCTCAAACATTTCCTGTTTCATAACACTAAAGAAGCAGTTCTATGCATAAAAGAAGGAAGTTTTGGCGATATACATCCATTGTAGTGGCATCACTGTAAAGTATATTTTAGGACAACTGGAACTAGTATATTCGTTTGTGAACAATGCAAGTAATAAAAGAGAAATACCTGGAATACAAATTTTGTTTCTTCTTCTTCTTCTTCTTCTTCTTCTTCTTCTTCTTCTTCTTCTTCTTCTTCTTCTTCTTCTTCTTCTTCTTCTTCTTCTTCTTCTTCTTCTTCTTCTTCTTCTTCACTTCATGGCATAGGTAATCAAGTGCCTGTTCCGCCTTCGAAGTCCTCCAGCCATCGTTTCCTGGGTCTGCACACTGATCTGCTACCTTTAGGATGATACTGTAATATTTGTTTTGTAAGTCTATTATCTGGAATTCTTTCAAATTTGGTGTTAACGAGAATATTAGAAAGAGCTATTCCCTGGATCCGCATTCAGTCTAACCTTTATAAAATATAAGTCAAAAGCGTAATTAAAGAAAAATCAGAACATAAAAATCTCCATTTTTAGCAGAAACATTTTTTCGTGTTATTGGTTTATTTCATGCTGCATCTAACAGTGTGTTTAAAATCTTACTTTCCTTGTTCCTCTTCTTTTCTTTTTGTTACGATCTCATCGTCATAAATAAACATTGAATTGCGTCACAGATGATTTTTCTAAACATTTCTTGCTTTATAGAAATACTTATTGTATGAAAACTATATACTAACATAACATTAAAACACTATTGCGTTATTTAGTAATATTATAATTAATATGACTAAATAGGAATTTGTAGTTAGAGAAAGATACAAATTATCTATATATTGACATTATTTTCTTAATTTTTTTAGAAAATATTAATATTATTTCTTATATAATTGTACAAATACAGTGTTTGCTTCATTGTAACATTACATTGTAAAGCTGGTGTAAAATTAAAATAATTTCAAAACCTATCACATTTACATATTAGCTAGTATTTATCATATTGTACTCTAACACTACTAATTACTAATTTCTTTGCGCCCTTTCTAATAATTTCATCAAAATCTGGCAGAAGCTCTAGTAAAAGGAAATACAACAAATTAAAAATTTAAGCAGTGAATACTTGGAAACCGATGCAAAGTCTTATAATATAAATGTCAGTAACTTTGTCAAATCGGATTTAAATGTATAATTTTAACTTACACACGGTCAATGTAGAAAGAAAGTTTTTAACGATGTCGCTTATTTCCAGGTCAAATTCTTTTCTCTGATCTAATCTACTAACGTTCAAATTTATTATAAATCACTATCCATATTAGAGAATTTGTCTGGAAGTTCCTACTTACCTCTTAGTCACACAAGTGTTTTGTTTTACTTTATGTTTCGGTGTTTTTAACATGTATTATTGATCTCACTATTTAGATTATCACTACGGCATTTCTTTGAGTTTATTTTGTGCTGTATACATGATTATGCTGCATATATGCGCATATTTTGTTTCTTATTTTTAAATCGTTTGTTTAACTTAATCTCCTTAATGTTTTAATCGCCTCCTCGTGGGTTTTGCCAGTGTTCTATAATCAAGGGTTGGAAGCTGTGACCTTGTGTCTAAACGACTAGGGACATCTGTCCTAGCCGCTACCCATAGCTGCCGGGAACTCCTCCGTCCAGATCGATCAATCTGAACTGCTGCCCTTCGAGACGGACTCTAACGATCATCTGGATGAACTTCCCTTAGTACACAGAAATTTATAGATATGGTAGTTTGTCAACAAATGTTAAGTTCCAGACATAACATACCTTGTTATTGGCTAGAATTATCAAATACCTTTCTCAAACAAAACTCGTTCTTTTTCCTCCCCTGAATATTATGGCTGTGAAAGGAAAATCGAATTTCAAAACCATCACATTGAGACCAGTTCTTTATAATATGACTATTACTTAAGCTTTCTATATTGTTCTATTCTGATTGTAGTTAGAAACTTATGGAAAACAATTTCTACAAATGTACAGAGCATTCGAAAAGTTACCAGACTCAAACTTTCAAAAATTGTCTCTAAGGTATTTAATAGGATCAGTTGGCAAGGTTTGTATGACGGATAACTGTGACCTTTAAGAAGGGCTCTGCGCTATTTTTAGGTCAGTGTAGCTTTTGAGTTGCTTGGAGTGACAAATGAATCGCAGTCGGGGACAATGACTTTTATGCGCGTACAACTTGTCGAAATGCTGGAAGCATACTTTTGAGTTCAGGTCAAAATATTTAGAGAGATGGAGAAGAGTTTTCCCAAATGATCAGATACTAACTAAAACTACTGTTTAGGACCTTGTGCGCCGGTTTCGTGGATGATGGATGACAAAGTGGTAGACCAAGGTAGTCACAGAAGATTTTGTTCATGATATGGAGCAGCGACTTGTTACGTCGACACATAATCGGTAAGACGTTTGGCCCAACAATTAGCTCCACACATAAGGCTCTTAAGGTGGCCAAACTACACTCGTATCGTGTTAAAGTTGTCCAGGAGCTGCGGCTGCCCGATCTAGTGAAACGTGGCCATTACTGTCAATGGCTTCGTTCTTTCACACTCAACAATGTAGCCATTCTTATAAGACTTTTTTACGGGTGAGGCGTGACTCCAATTAAATGGCTACATTACTCCCAGAACCCTAGAACTTGGACAACAGAAAATCTGCATTCTCTCATGAAAAGCCGCTTGAATAAGAACAAGTTGGCGTTTGGTGTGCTGTATCTCGAAGAAGGTTAGTTAGGCCCTTCTTTGAGGAAACAGTCGATGGTGTTATCTACTGTGCAGCAGTTCGTCGCTATGCTGGAAGAGGATGAACATTATACTTAGTTGGTTTCATCAGGATGGTGCCACGTTATCATAATGGAGATGTTAAGGCAATTTTTCGGCAATCAAATTATCTCGAAACATTTAAGGCCTCCACGTTCCCCCGATCTTACCTCTCCAGATTGCTTTCTGTGGTGTTATTTGAGGGGAAAAGTGAACAGTGGCAACCCACACTCACTAGAAGGACTCAAAGGTGCAATTGTATTGCCGAAATAATAACGGAAACATTTAAAAAGTGTCACGGAGCATGCGTCGACGAGTGTTTTTTGTAATTTACGTCCTCCAACGTTAAGTCATATCGGACGTTGAATGAATTGGGTGAAATGATGCTCAAATGAGTCCAGGGTCCATGGAGCTTAGTTACCCAACATTCGTCTTGAAGGATAATGGAAAATCCCGGAAAGAACCTTTTCCAGGTAACTCACCCTGACTGAGATTTGAACTCGGGATCTATTGAACGTGAGGCAGACATGCTACCACCTACGCTACCGATGCGGGCAACGAGTGGAATTGTGCTTGCCAGAAAAGGTGAGCATTTTCTGCATTTGCTGTAAAAAATTAATAAAGTGTTGTGCAACCTGTCTAATGTTTTTTTAAGAAAAGTAGTGTCAATTTTCAGCACCTGCTGTGAACTGGGAAGTCACGAAAGTAATGCGCGCAAAATGCTTTGTTGACATATCAATGTATTCATTGTTCTGATACCGAAAATTTCTAACAAAGAAATGGGATTTAAAATTTGTTTCAGGTATGTGAAGATATGTGAAACTAATGTGCATAACCATTCAGTTTGTATGCCAAATAAAACTGGATAAAAATATAATAAATTCTGTGTCCGGGAACTTTACGAACACACTGTATATGTCGACTATCGTACTGTAGGTTTTGAATACCTTTTGGGGAGAATCTTTCGGAAAAAATAGATGTTACTTCAAAATGTCTTTTTACTTTCCATTCCGATGCATTTTGTCTTTTAACGATTACACTATTCAAATTTATTAATGCATTTTAGTTGTGTAAGTCAAAAGATTATTGTACTAAAGCTAATAATTGTGTTTTCCTTAGTTACAGGTAGTTTCTGGAAAGCCTGCAGGGACGAGTCAACAAGTGACAGATTATCAACTAGAGATAAGTTGGAAACAAGGATAGTAGGAGGAGAGCCGGCGGAACTACGACAATTCCCTTATCAGGTAAGGACAGTGAAAAAAACCATTCCGGGAACGTAGAGGTAGACTGGTTAACGAATCACTCTTAATCCCTTTGTGGCAGGCACTCGAGAATGTATTTGAACAAAACTTGTGTGCTTTAACTCTATGTTTGATATTTATTAAGACTATTTCTTACGGCCATTCTGTGGTGGAGCCGAGAAGTTTCTGCATCACCTGCTGCCGCGATCGACACAACGTCTAAAGTGACAGACATGCAGAATTCCCTGATGTTACTGTCTTGACCACCTGGCTGCGAAGGGCTTGGTGGCGACCCACTCAAACCGCCAGAGCAAGAACCGAGAAACATTGTATTCGATTCTAGATATTTCGGCTAAAGAAAGTTATGTGGTTGCACACATCCCATACTAGAGATAAAGAGTGGCAAAAATACATTGTTGCATAATGTAAGTTGAATGCCACATCTCATATCCCCCTCCATATCGTTAAAATCCAGTTATCTAATATGAAGCAGAGAAGTAATGTATTTTCTCATGAAACATATGTTAATACATTATCAAGTCTTCATCATGTCACGCAAATAGACTAAAAATGAGTCTGAAGTAGAATTATTAGTAGTGGTACTTCTAAAAGAAAACAGGTTAGCATCACGTGACTATGTAGCTCTAATTGCAATAATTTAACAAATAAATTAGGAGAGTTAGGAATATAATGTGTGCAATAAAATACGCAAGTTCTAAAGAGATGTTGAAAAATTAATAGCACATTTAAAAACAAAATTAAAGCTTTACAAAGTTATGGTTGTACCAATACTAGCAATAGGGGAGTGAGACTTCAATATCAATTAAATATTTTAAGGAAATAAGAAATAATAAATTTTGAATTAATCGTCATCTATTATTTAAAAAAACATAAAGGGGTTAGGTTTCAATATTATAACATATGTACGTGTATTACAATTATTTTCGTTAACTGAAAAATACAGCCTTCAAAAGTGAAATTCTTAAGAAATTCGAAGGGATGTACAAAGAGACACTTAAATATTAAAAGCAGAAGCATTATTAACAGTGAAGTATTCTTCACATTTAAGTTTGATTTATGAGTCACTATGTTTACACTCAAACTTCACTTACTTGTTGTTGTATAATTGAAACGTTTTCAAGATCATTCGATCTCATCCTCAGCTGTTTAGTGACTAAATGAACCTTCCTCTTCTTCCACTACTACGTAGCTCCGATCACTCTGCCATCTGGTGTTAGGGGCACTAAGTTTTAATACTTCATTTAATGCTAGGATTTCAAAATTTATAACTTTATCACGGTTTTTGTTTATGAATATTTTTTCCCAAATATCCAATTCTATGGGTGTACTTAAAGATTTTAACAGTTTAATGTTGTGGCCAATGTTGTGGTTTTCTTTCCAAAAATGGGGTGAAACTGCAGATTTTTCTGTTTGTTTCAGCTTAATGTTCCTCTGGTGTTCTTTTTTCCTGGTTAACAAGTTTCTCTTAGTTTTTCCTATGTAGCTTTTTTCACAGGTTTCACAATTAATCTGATAAATTCCTGATTTCAAATTGTTGGGGATTGTATTTTTCAGTGGTTTATTTAGCAGGTTCCTCAGACTGAATTTGTTTAGGGGTGCTAGTTTTAAGTTTAGTCTTTTGAAGATTCGTTCAAATTTTCTAAAAGCCCATGGATGGTAGGTGAATTTTCTATATTGCCAATTTGTGTTTTTAAGTGGTGTGAGAGTGGTATTTTTTGATATTATCTTCAGTTCTTCTTTTCTCTTCATGTTCCTTGTGATGGCTGGGTTGAATCCATTTAATACCGCTATGTCTTTTATGTGTTGTTGTTCTTTCAAAAATTCATCCTTACTCAGTGGGATGTTGTATAGCCGGTGAATTGGACTTCTAAAGGCAGCTAGTTGATGTGAAACTGGGTTGTATTCATTTTTCTTTATGTAATTATCCATGTGTGTGGGCTTCCTGTATATTCCAAAATCTACACCATGACGATGTCTATTATCTTTAGGTCCAAAGAGGGTAGGGTGTTGTCCCTTTCTACTTCCATAGTAAATTGGGAGTGATTATCTTGCAGGTTTAGTAATTTTAGAGAATCTTCTCTAAGTTTTTCCGGAATGATAGCAAAAACATCATCAACATATCTCTGCCAATATTTATAAATCTGTGGGAAGGCCTTTACTATGTGTGTTTCAAAATAGCTCATGTATAGGTTTGCTAAAATAGGCGAAAGAACAACAATACATAAAAGACATAGCGGTATTAAATGGATTCAACCCAGCCATCATAAGGAGCATGATGAAGAGAAAAGAAAAACTGAAGATAATATCAGAAAATACCACTCTCACACCACATAAAAACACAAATTGGCAATATAGAAAATTCACCTACCATCCATGGGCTATTAGAAAATTTGAACGAATCTTCAAAAGACTAAACTTAAAACTAGCACCCCTAAACAAATTCAGTCTGAGGAACCTGCTAAATAAACCACTGAAAAATACAATCCCCAACAATTTGAAATCAGGAATTTATCAGATTAATTGTGAAACCTGTGAAAAAAGCTACATAGGAAAAACTAAGAGAAACTTGTTAACCAGGAAAAAAGAACACCAGAGGAACATTAAGCTGAAACAAACAGAAAAATCTGCAGTTTCACCCCATTTTTGGAAAGAAAACCACAACATTGGCCACAACATTAAACTGTTAAAATCTTTAAGTACACCCATATAATTGGATATTTGGGAAAAAATATTCATAAACAAAAACCGTGATTAAGTTATAAATTTTGAAATCCCGGCATTAAATGAAGTATTAAAACTTAGTGCCCCTAACACCAGATGGCAGAGTGATCGGAGCTCCGTAGTAGTGGAAGAAGAGGAAGGTTCATTTAGTCACCAAACAGCTGAGGATGAGATCGAATGATCTTGAAAACGTTTCAATTATACAACAACAAGTAAGTGAAGTTTGAGTGTAAACATAGTGACTCATAAATCAAACTTAAATATAAAGAGAGGCTTGATAACAAAAAGTATTAGAGAACCGTTAGGAGTCTTGAATATAAATTAAAGGTTAAGTAACTGGAGAGGAGGTGTGGAAAGATTGCCAAATCTCGGACTTAACTAAACAAATATTGTAACATTAAACTAAAGCAGATAGGTTTGCAGTTCCAGAAAATAATTGCTGGAGGACTTTGGAAGAGAACACGCACTGAACTGCCTATGTCATGAAGTGAAGAAGAAGGGAGAACGTCGAGAAATTTCCGAGTTTCTCATACAAGAAGTTTGTTGCAAAATAGAATAACAACGGCAGAGTAGGGGAAAAACAAATCACGAAACCAGAAGTGTAAATAAGAATGCAACAGAACGTCATTGCTACTTATGTAAAACTGTTTTGTTGGTTTTACAAATACTAACTTATACTATCAATTTCTTTAGTAATAAAAATTATGATCATGAATAATAATGTGAAAGTTACACAATCTTCCTTCTGCCTTTAATGTTTAGTGCTAAGGCATTTTCTGACACTTTCTTGTGTGTACTTGATAGGTATTCTGTCCATGAGAACAGCTTAGTTAAAAATGTATTTAAATATGAATTTGGTTTTATGTTTGGCATATTCCAAAGCAATTTTATCAAATGTGCCTCTAAAGATTTTATTAAATTGCTATGTTTTTAAATTATTTATATGACAAATCAAAACCTTGAATCTTCTGTAATCTTATATCCTGAATGGCTTTTATATAACTGGTAAACTTCAAGCAACAGATACAATCATTCTACATATAAAATGTACAATTAAAGCATAAGTTTGCGTCAAATACAATTTTTGTGGACATAATCATTCCTGATATAACCTTTGTTACTCTATCTATGGGTCCTGCCCATGCAAAGCAAGCGGTAAGTAACTCCATAGCGACTAGCTTACTGTAAGATTTGCAACTGCTGTAAACCTACACCACAGCTACAGCCAGAGAGATTGAAATCTCTCTGAAATGTTCTTTTTTGTAATTTTTTAAGTTGGAAATGTGGTCAAATCATTTATATCATTCACGAATCAAATAGAACAAGTTTAAAGAATAGTTTGTTAAAGTGTTGGGAAAGTCATACGACACATTTCTTTTCGCTTGTATAAAATGTGTCGCCAATAGAAAATATCACTAGTTCATTAGATTCATTCATCCTTTGCGATGTCGAAATATTATCACAATCTATATCTTTTCGAAATCATCTACAGCTTTCCTCCATTTTATCCCCGTTTTCAGCCTTCTTTGTGTTTTGAATTATCTGCAGGTGTCCATCAGAAGATCTGGGTGGACCTTTACGCATTTTTGTGGCGGCTCCATTGTGGATGAGAGGCACGTACTTACTGCAGCACACTGTGTAAAGGGGTAAGTGTTGCGCTGATTTCAAAAATACATTTTTGCAGAAGATTACAATGTTTAACCCTTTTGGTGTCGGACGGCTTAACAGAGTTTCTGACCAAAAGGCCGACCGTTGATATAATCGACTGTGCTATACCGAGCGAAGACTGGCAGCGTGGATCATATCTATACAATGTCTGTGCAACTGTAAACCTATTTTAGAAACATCCTATAGGGGTGCGTTTTATAACAATGGAAATATCAGGCCTTCTCTCTAACAGTTTGTTTTGTGGTCAGTAAAAGATATATTTTGTTATTTGAAGGACGGCATTTCCAATCATGTCCAATATTGTTTGAACATATCGTGTCCAGTTCTGTTTACAACTTGTAAAAATGAATATGGCAAGTTGTTCTTGCGATATTTTGTGCCAGAAAGACGATGTCAAAGTTATTTCATATCAGGACGGATGTGATATCAATCCAAATTCTCTAACAGTGAGGAAAGTGGCTAGAAGTGCTTAACTTTCGAAGTAAGGCTTAACTTTATTTAAACAGTTTTATACTTTAATGTCTGATCCAATGACTGTTGTTATAATTAGTTCTATGTTTATGTATGTACGCAGAGAATTCTTAAATTTGCTGTTTAATGTAAGTAGTGATGGAAAACAGCGACGATAGACGAAGGGTTTATATACTTGATGCAAACAATCCTAAAATCATCGATACTGGCGAATTAAATGTTGTGTATTTTTATGTAACGTAATACAGCTATTAAGATGTGTTTAAACTTATTTTATTTGAAATTTAGTGCATTTTTCTAGTCTAAATATCATTCGCGTTATTTCAAAAGAAATATGTACCATTTCATTTCAAATTACGATAGCAAAATCACTATTCCTTGTTGCTATAACTAAATATATGCTGGTTTTATACTTGCTATCCGATGATTATGTTCGTTAATACAGTATTCAACAGAAAGTAATTGGCCAAATTCAATTTTTAAATGTTTAATTTTCTTTTAAAATTACATTTGTTGCGAATATTTTTCTAAAAGCTAACATCACCATACGTAGCCATCTGGCACTTCTCACCGCTACCGATATATTTGACGTTGGAATTCTAATACCGAGCGGATAACGGCAGGAAGAGTGAGTGAGTGAGTGAGTGAGTGAGTGAGTGAGTGAGTGTGTGGTGTTTTAGGGCCCGTCGAGGGTTAAATTTCATAAAGTGTTCAGCTTCAAAGTTCTATAAAACTCATATTTGTGCTCACACATTACGAATATTATAAAGAGTAAATGTTTAGCATACCACACACTGTACACAAGTGCTTTCTTAACATTATTTCTTAGATTTTCTACATAACAAATGCTCAGTTTCCTTTCTCTTTACCATCAATAGCCATGTTAAAAATCTACTTTACCTTGAGTTTGATACACATATTACATAATATTTTGGAGGTCTATGAAGTGAATGTCAATTTACTCGACAGAGCGTTGAGGCGTATTGACCTCTGAGCACTCAATTCGTAAATATGTCCCCTTCCCGCATGCAATTTCTAAACACCGAGAGACTGCTAATTTTATATCGCCATCCAGTATTATTTAGTACGTGTCCAGCAGATCCAGTGAGTGAAGTATATAGACATTATAATTACAACAGAGTGAACATATAAGTAATCTTTCAACATATTAACCTTTGTAGAGACATTTCTAGTCAACTGATTAGCCGGCACGGAGATCAGGGAAAGAGGAGGTAGAACTGTGAACAAGCGCAGTACAGCAGAGTGCATGACAAGACAGGATAAACACCTACCACCGAATGTTTTCTAACATTGCAGGGAAAATCCTCGAAATACATCTTTGGACACATAACATTCCAAAAATATTTCAATCCTTTCTCAAAATTTGTTTCAGTTTGAGGCCGAAAGATCTGAACATAGTTGCTGGAGACATTTTGTTGGATCGCACCTTATGCACCAGTGTGAGGTTGTCCGTTAAGGATATTTTCATTCATGAGAACTACTCATCTCAGTTTCTCTACAACGACATAGCGGTCCTTAGGGTAAGTACAAAAACTGGTTAAACACTATACAATTTATAAATGGTGTCAAAGTTTCAAAACTGTCTTGTTAACTCTATGATAAATACACACTCACGGGTCTTAAAATATCAAAAAATTTGTTTTCTGCAGTTTAAATATATATCAGATTGTTACATTTTTTCCACAAATTGCAATTTAGCTCCTAAACATAAGCCAAGTGTGAGAAGTTGCATAACCTAACAAAATCTTTTAACTCTTTATAGAAAATCTTTCTGCATTGCTGTTGAGCGACCATAGAGCAACATTCATAAAGATTATTATGTTTTATGAAAAACTATGATCTCTGCGTGCGATGTGTGTGAACAGTCATTTCCTAATGTAATTTAATACTATTAAAAACAGAATTTAAAAGCCGAATCTGTGGCATGTGTGGAACATGAGGACTTTGAGAAATAAAACATTAGAAACAACTCTTATTAACATTCTATAAAAGTAATGCAGTTCCCAATGATAACATGGTTGTGAGAATTGGACACTTATAATATCAGATAGAACAAAGATAGAATCAGCCGAAATGAAATTCAAACGTTCTGTAGTGGGATTACACTTTTAGATAAAAAAAACAATGGCATTAGAACAGCGTTAATATATTTAACTTAAAACTACAGAATAAATTAAAAAGAAATAACTGGTTAGAACAAGGATGTCCCCCAAAGATTACCACAGGTAATTACTTCAACACCGGCCTAAAGGTGGAAGAGGAGTTGGATGCCCATGAGCAGTTAGAAAAACTCGATATCTTGGTGTGGAAACGGATCAAACAATAGATGCATAACTAAGAAGTGTCTTTGTGTATCAGTTAACACACAGAACATACTCTAAAATGGTTTTCTTTTATACCTGGGGTCTCAAAAAGTGTATTTTCAGTAAATATCCTGTTTGGTTTGAATGAAATTCATTCTTTATGCACATGGTAGAAAAATACTCAACTATTTTACTGGGTGCCAACAATGTAAAATAACCGGTATTCAGATATTCCTAGAAAATAAGTAAACTAAAGAAGACAAAGTTTA
Organism: Mantis religiosa; assembly: GCA_030765055.1. Lineage (NCBI taxonomy): Eukaryota > Metazoa > Arthropoda > Insecta > Mantodea > Mantidae > Mantis > Mantis religiosa. The sequence goes on along the minus strand of CM060958.1, from coordinate 41,319,642 downwards.
AAGAAATTATTGCATAACAACTTAACTTTTTCTTCTTCTTCACTTCAAGGCATGGGCAGAGTGCCCGTTCCGTCTCACAATAATTGCTCTTTCCATCTCTTTTTAGGTCTACGAACATCCCTCTTTCCTTGTGGCTGATATTGGAATGCAATCTTAGGCAGTCTTGTTTCGGACATTCTTTGTATATGCTGCATCCATTCCTTTTGATATTTTTCAATTTTGCTACTTATCGAGTCTACGTTGAGTTCCTTTCTTATGTCTTCATTCCTTATTCTATCCAACCTTGTGCATCACTTTGTTTTCCTTAAAAAGTTCATCTCTGCACTTTGAATTTGGCTTTTCATTTTCTTCGTGAGTACCCATGCCTCACTTCCATAAGTAGTGCAGGGACTGCCATTGTTTTGTACAACTTTAATCTTGTATCTCTTCTTGTTTTATTTCTCAACGTTCTGTGCACTGTTCCACAAATCATTTGGAATGTTGCAAGCTCTTTGCTCACATCTCTGTCTGTTTTCATCATATATTTAAGATTACATCCTAAATAGCTGAATTCTTTTAGTTGTTCTAGTGGTTTTTTGTCTAAAATTATTTTTGATCTTATATGTTGTTTTCTCCAAAAGGCCACTATCTTAGATTTTTCCGTCGACATTTTAAGATCACACTGTTGGCATACTTGGTTCAAGCGGTATAGTGCATATTGTAATTTATCCTCCGTTTCTTGTATTAAAACCACGTCATCTGCATATAGTAAAATATTTAAAACTTTGTTCTTATTTACTTTTATTCCTGATTTAATAATACTTTTCCAATTTTGGATGATGTCATTTACATATATATTGAAAAGAGTAGGTGATACACTGCACCCTTGTCTTACGCCTCTATTAATTAAAATTGGTTGGGTTTTATGAACTCCTGCGTTTATTATTTTAGAGTTGCTATACATATTTTTGATTACTTTAATTAATTTTTGTGGATATCCACTATTGTCCATAATTTTCCATAGCTTTTCCCTATTAACAGTGTCAAATGCCTTCTTGAAGTCTAGGAATGCCAGATGTGTTTGTAAATTATACTCTTGTCTTTTCTCAGTTATTTGCTGCAAAACAAATATATTATCTGTTGTCGATCGTCATGTTCTAAAGCCGCTTTGTTCTTCCTCTATTAATATCTCGGCTATTATTTTCAATCTTTTATTTATAATCCTTGCATACACTTTATAGGTTGTGTTGAGAAGACTTATACCTCAGTAATTTTGGCATTCCCTCCTGTCTCCTTTTGTAAAGATGGATATAACTTCTGCATTATTCCACATGTCTGGAATTTTACACCCCTTCCAAATAAGGTGAAGGCAGTCATCCTAAGGGAAGAAACTCCTACAGAAAATCTACTGTGCAAGGGGCAGGTAACCCCTTCACAGGAAATTCAAGTTACTCAGTCTTCTCACAATAAACAGCTGGATAACAACTTAACGTAATTTATAAACCTCTGATTTCTAGGGAAAAAGGAAATGGTATCCAGTATAAACATGTGTGCCAGTTCTATAGTCAGGCTTTCTGCACAATACTGTCGCGAACCTGTATCTAAGATTGTTTACAAAAAAGGGACTGATAGGCGGGCAGTGTGAAAACCAAGAGCCGGCAGACAAAGATAACATGCAGATAAAGGTCTGTCGAAACAAACAAACTGAGATAAATGGAAATTTGTAGTTACTTCTTGACTGATGGAGACTTTCGGGTTCTGGTTTATTTTCGAATAATCCAGAAATTATCTGTGAGGTATTTAAAGAGGCAACCACTCGCCAAGAGTCGAGTTGTGAGTTGTAAACCAGTCGCGAGAGAGGTAAGCGGAGAACAGCAGCGTGTTGTGAGTAAACAGTAAACAGCTGTGTAACGGGAGCTGTTTGTTATTGTCATCGACCTTGGTAGATTATGGTGTGTATATGGGATGTAATGTTGTTACGTGAGAATTCAACAATAGAACATTTAGAATTTCGGCAAATTGGACTTTTAATTCTACGAACCCACAAAGTCACAATACTTTAGTTTCTTTCCTGGGCAGTTTTAATCACGTTTAACGCCCTTTTCTTTTCAGGTTGCCAAGAAATTTCCAAAGAACAAGCCCACAATTCAGATGATTCGTCTTGCAAAAAATACGACTTCATTTTATGACGACGATTGCCAGATCAGTGGTTGGGGCTCTATGAAGTCTGTAAGTATTTACTTGTAAAATGAGTATCAAGAGATAAATTGATCTGCATTAATGTCAAAATAATTTTTTCTGCGGCACTTTAGTTCAGACAAGCATTTGAATATACAAAAGGTTTAATTACACATCTACAAACTGTGTTTTAAATAGATCTAGTTTTCTGTGCAGTTCATTTTTATCTGTCATATTAAGTTTTTCAGTTAAAAATTCCTTATGCATGAAGTGGGCCTTTCAAGACATACTTTTAATTTTTCGTGTAAATATATTTAAAGGTATATTTTATACACATGCATAGTATTTTAATGTCATGTTCAATTCACGGGACTTGATATGAATGTCATACCTTCCATACCTACTAGAAATGATGAACATAAATCAAGAATGTCTAGAGACTTCTCATTGAAAAGGTTTGTGTTTATATATTCAAAGAAACATTGATAAAGCATTAATTCCACAAAATTCCACAAATACACACACACACACACACACACACACACACACACACACACACACACACACACACACACACACACACAGGGTGTCTGGCTGCCCGTTGTCGTCGAGTCGCCCTAATTCGACACCTCAATTTATTTCACGCGGATGGGTGATGATTTGGGATGTCGGGGTTTCCCTTAAGGTTGCTCTAGCTTTGAGACCTATCTATGGATCAGAGTGTGGGACGTCCTGGATTTGAAGGAAAACACACAGGACTATTTTGACACCCTTTAATGTCTTTGTAAATTATTCACGTTCATTCACTCGCTGCTAGATAACTGGTGTATTTAGTTTGAGTCCGCAAGTGTATATGTGACTGTTACCCATCCGACGTCACTTTCAGGAGTTGCCCCCTCGCTGTCAGGTGTACCAGTGTGTCTCTTCCGTTAGTTGTGGCTATTATAAAGGCTCGCAGAAATATTTCTTCCATTTTCTGATAAATTCCTCTGTTCCCAGGAGAAACCCTTTTATTGTCTACACAAGCAGCGATCCCGTTTGAAAGGGGTCATACCTTGGGCCTTCTGTCTTAGCTTTCCTAAACTGCGAGCTCCACAAATCTTACCCTGCTCATGTGTATATAAATTTATGTGTGTATCTATTTGAACTTCTTCTAATATTATTTTATTAGGCATGGCAAGGAGGAATGTTAGGAATGTGAGTGAGCAGATTTCGCAAGATCTAAATTGACGAATAATAAATTCCTATAACTATTTTATCTATATTTAAAAAGGAGATAATTGAACATTAATGAACACCTTATGTTCACAGTCTGGCAACAGATTAGGATTTCAGTGCTCAATACTTTTGGTCTGTAATCAGGCATGCGTTCACACCCACAACGGGTGAAGGTCTGAACTAGGCCAGCGCTTGAAAGCCGGTTCGCCACGTGTTTCTGTGTTTATCAGCTACTGCTAGTGTCAGTAGTAAGGTGTGGTATTCAGATGTGTACAGGAGACCACAACTACAGGCTATGTAGAAAGCTATACATAAGTTGATCATGGATAACAAATCCAACCATTAACTACAGAGCTGGCAATACTATGTAACGAAATAAGGACGTTAAAAAGTAGTGCTACAGACATCAGAAACGAAATTTGTAAGAGCCTTAGCTGGATATACTACAGAAAAGTAAAAAATGAAGTTATCAGGAATGAATTAAAGGTAGAAGGGATAAATAATATAAATGCTAACAATAGAAATCAATGGAAAAGAAAAAGTTTAAAGGATGAAAAATAACAGAATATCTAAATTAGGTATAAACTTTAAACACAATAGTACACGAAACCAGGTAAAACGAAGAAAAGATGTGGAGACCAAATCGGAGCTGGGACAGACTGGAAGTCCAAAGCCGTGAAATAGAAGAAAAATTACGGAAATAACTCATTCAAGTGTATCATGTAAAAGGAAATCAAAGCCACATATTTGCTAGACAGGAAATATAATAATAGTCAATAACAGTAACATCAACATGTCTATTTACAGTACATGCTCAAAGTATGCTCTGTTGGACTCTTTGCTATGAATCTTGAATTTGGAATTCTACTGGGAAACTTATCCGAGGTCTTGCTCTTCATAAATGTTCCAGTCAGCTTCGCCATAGGCAAGAAGAATACTGTTAATCTGAAACTCAGACACTGACAGGACCTGCTGTTGTACAAAGCAGCAGGCACTGTCCTCCACAGGAGAATAAGTCTTCGAGGCCTGAGACGCAGGGGGGTTGACGAAGGTTCCCACACCCTCCCTGGACAGGTTTATGACATCCCATGTCAGTACAATTACAGACTATTCAAAAACATTCCCACGGCTTCTACTTTTGGGAATGAATCTTCTCGATTTTTGTGTACAGAGTGAATAGGGCGCATGTTTTTCAACGGTTCTGCTCCTTGTGTAGCAGGCATTCTCTTCCACACACATTCGCTGTCCTTGTCCCACTGTGTAAGGCAGCACATTACTTTCAGGGACATTCTTTGAGTCGCTGGACAGTAGTTTTACTGTTTGATTTTCTGACCTATCACTTCACACTCACCCAATGTTGTGGAGTTGCCAAACGTGTATTCACGATTTGATACCAATAGACGCGCCAAAATCTAGTTCTTTAACATCATTTTGTGGCTAAACAAATCATTTGATCAACATGTGATAAAGACACAAAGAACTCCTTTCGTAGTTGTACCTCGCTATTCTAATTCTAAAAATAAACGATAAATGTGTCGTAACATATTCGCTAGCAAAATTTTGATTAATATTATTTTTAATTTATGCACTTTAGAGTAAAATGGTGCTGGAATTTATGTTTATGACAGGAAGACGCCGATGAAGTCTGCACACTTATACGCCTAACCCCGCGTACGCACACGCATGCACACACATATACATACATAGGTGGTCTAAAAAGTTTTTGACCTAATAAAGATACAAGACATTCTTTCCAGATCCTTTTTTTTATTTTTGAACATAGTTTCCTTGTAACTCTATACACTTCTCCCAGCGATGCTCCCATCTCTGTAACCCGTCCAAATAGTACTCGGCATTTTTCTCTGCAACATAAGTGATGGTCTCATCATTTCACGAAAATTTCTGTCCTCCGAGCGCAGTTTTCAGCTGAAGGAACAAAAAGAAGTCGCTTGGGACTAGACCTGGTGAGTAAGGTGGATAGTCAAGCAGTTCAAACCATAGTTCGTGGATTTTCACCATTGCATCCACTGAGGGGTGAGACGGTGCGTTGTTTTGATGAAACAGTATTTTCTTTTCTGCAAATGTGGCCGTTTTTTCGCAAGTTCTGCCTTCAGCTTGTCAAGTAATGATGCGTAGTATGCTCCTGTAATTGTTTTTACTTTTTGAAGATAATATATTAAAATAATTCCATGACTACCCAAGCACTTCATAGTCCTGTTCACTGCATGTTTATCTGCACAACCTCTTCGCCAAATATCTATAGTAGATTTGTTCAGCTTCTTCTATTGTTTCACTTCCATATTGAGTCTATTAATAATTTGAAATTATTTTATATACAGCATGATCCAATTCTACCGAACCGATTACACTACGCCAATGTGAGTTTATACCCTGATGACTACTGCAGATATGTATACCAGGATCAGTTCTTTGGTGGTATGATCTGTGCCCGTGGCAATGGAACTGACGCTTGTCAGGTAAGTGATAAATTGTTTTCAATTTTTTGTTTACCAAGTTTCATCTGGTCTGGCATTTGTAGCTGTTTAACGTTCCTTAGAATAATGTAATCTTCAGCTATGGGTTACAAACTTTGTATTGAGATAATGGAGTTATTATTTTACTTTTAAAATTAGATAACGTTATAAGTAGTTAATATATTTACCTTACTTTTATAACCGTCTCTCCTTTTAGGAAAATTTGTTCTGTCTCCTTTCTCCATAATCCTGTTTTCCACCAATTGCCTTCATTTAAACTACTATCTTATATTGCACATACCTCTTCGTCTCTCCAGGTGCTGCCTGACTACTGCTTTTTTTTTCTCTTGTATGGCAAGCATAATGGAATCTACTCATGCCCTCTTCTGCATCCTCTAGACACCCCATAGCGTAGCAAGCTTTTCCACTGTGCTCTTTCTTGCTCCTATCTTTTTCTATAGACCGCACGCATCTCTATTAACCTAAACTCCGCCACGCAGCAGCCCGATGTCGTGCCAGGACCTACCAAAGGTCGCTGCATCCCACACAACGGTCTACATGAGTGGGGTGCAGTATTGGAGAGTGGGGCGTGGTTAGCGTCGCGACTCTGTCCCGGTCATTGAAAAGTTATTCGCAACCTGCAGCTTTTTCCTCAAGCAGCTCCTCAGTGTACTGCACAACAGGTCTCCCAGCAAAATTCTCCTAACCCGGAATTGAAAGCTGGTCTCCGATTGGGTAAGCAGCTGCGCTACCACCGCTTAGCCTATTCTTCTGCTCCATAAATAAGGATTCTTCCAACAATAGCAATTGTTTTATGTTGAACAGTTCATCTTCCCTGACATATATTGATGGCATATCTTCTTGCAAGTAACATGTTCTCCTCCAAATACATAATTCTTATCTGCCTTGGGAGAGGTGTAACCATATTGTCACAAGAGATGTCACAAGTGACTATTAATTAATATTAATAGTAGTTGATTGGACTTCAGTAGTGCGTGTGACGTCACTCCCCCCACTCCATCACCTGTTGGATAAAGTTTGTATAAGCCGGTTGCTTGCCCTCTCTCTTGGACTATCTTTCGGCCTGGATAGATGCATTTGTGCTCAACCTCTCTTTTTTTTCCTCCGGACTCTTTCTTTTCCTGTACCTGCTGAGTTCATGTAAGTTTCTCAAGTAGAACGCTTTCTTTTGGATTCTCCCATCTTTTTTCTTTTTTTAAACTTACGGTATTTGTTTTTTAAGAGAGAGGGGGGGGGGAGAATGGGAGGGAGGAAGGGAGGGAACCTATTTTTATCTTTTTTATTTATTTTATTTTACCTCACTGTCTTACATGGGAGGAATGAATTCGGAAAGGGGTATCATATTGCCTGTATGTCTTATACTTGCAGTATCCACGGTTTGAAGGGTGCTATTTTCTTAAGCTGGATCTTTGCCCATCTCTCATCACGTAAATATTGTCTGAGACGTGATATCGAACAATCAGCCGGCGTGTCCAGTGTGTTTAACCGTGCAAATGTACCCATTATAAGCCAGAAAAGTGCACGTTGTAATGAAGGGCTCACCTTAGGAAGATTCAAGTGTAACCTATCTTCATGTGAAGCATCCCATCCGGCAGGTATCCAACTACTACATTTGTCTAGCACCCATTTCCATATTCCAGCTTTTCCGGAACATACCATCACTCGCTGCGGAAGTGAATCTCCTACCGAGCAAATAGGGCATATCGGGCAGTTAGCCATTCTGTGTTTGTCTGCCTTTGGAAGAATTTCATTTACAATTTCGTATGTCACCGCTAACCATTTGGTGTTTAGTTGCTGAAGGCCAAAACATTTCCATATGTGCTGCCAGGGCAGCTGCGGATATTTTATCTGTACCTGTGGAGTAATTCTAACCGCTTGACGAAGACAAACATAAATGTTCTTCACTTTGCACTTATCACCAGCTATTGAGTGCTCCAGGGGTAACCGCTCCAACGCATAATAAATATCTCGTAAAATATCGGGTACCTTGCCTCCTTGACCTTGACCTTGCTTATTTGTAGTAAATTTTCTTATTAAGTGAATTGTACCTTTAATTATCATTACCATACCTTTTGTAGAAATTTACCTGATAGAAAACCCAACCTGTCACAACCTTGATCTACCCCCCCCCCCCCCCCCCCCCCCGTGTACGATGTGGCCATGTGTTCCTTACTTATCCTGTACAATTCATGGTTAGCTCGTCACAATATATTCCATCTCCTCCAACACTAAGATCTTATGTTTCCTTCATGCTTATTTTCAAACCATATTCATTATGTAACTCATTTAATCTTTTCTCTGTTATGTCCTAATACCACGTGATCATCAGCAAATGAGGCAAACGGTATCTCATTTACAAAACACACTTCATATCAAAAATATGTATTAGTAATGGATAAATCGTCAGGAATGAGGTGCTTAATACACAAATAAAAATTTAACGGTATATTTTGTATAAATTTTCTGAAAATGATCTAGATATTAAAATGATATATATTTTAGATGAATTATTAATGAACGTGAGTTTTGAAACTTCATCTGGTTAATTTTATGAAATCGATATCAGGACATTTTTGGAAAACAGACATATAAAGCAACGTATCTTTTGAGAAATATTCCTTTTTTCCGAATATTATGATAGAAGGTCCAAGTATATAGTGGTATTTTTTCTTTGTGAACACCTATTTTGTGGTCTATATTCTGGTAAAATACAACTATGAACGTCCAATGTCCCAGGAAACATAACCTGTGTGGAATGTATTGTTTAAAATGAATAATATCCATAAGGAAACAGGATCCTTTACAGCCGAATAAGTACAAATATAAAATATACTACAATAAGTGGAATTTCCAACATTTTATGTGAAAATGAAGTGACAGTTGCCCTCATATCCGACTTGGAAGAACCACGGTTATACCTATACGGTTATACGGTTGAAACAGCAATGCGGATGGTTTCAAAACTACCGGTGTTCCTGTGTGCCAAACGGTACGTGTTTACTGGTGACCGCTGCATCACGAGTAAAAAAATCAATCCCCACGCGCCGCACGTGCCGACGAGTGACCACTTATTGTCACTCTAACCTTTTGATGATAACAAATGAGTTACACTAAATCCCTTGTTTACAATGATATGACAGAGCCACACGACGAATAATGTGATTCTATCTTAAAGCAGAAGGTGTACATAAACACCCTTTGAAAGTGGAATTAAGCAACTGGTCATAGAAAATACATCTGGAGAGCTGGAGAGAAGGAATTTCTGAATTGCCTAGGTCTAACGGCAGATGCACTTCAAATTCAACATATATGATGGTGGGTCAAAAGTAATGCCTCCTTTTTTCTCTTTTAATTGCCAAGGAGATTGAATCCAATTTACATAGCTTGAAAACTACAACATTCACGATTAATTTGTCACTATTCAATATAATGTCCATCCTTTTCCACAGTTTTGGTCCATCTTTTAACTAGGACATGTATTCCAGTGTGGTAAATCTCACGGTCTTGCTTCCTAAGCCATTGACACACGGACGTTTTCACAGCCACCCCATCTACAAAATGAATCCCACGATGAGCTTCCTTTAGTGGCCAGAACAGATGGAAGTATGATGATGCCAGGTCAGGGCTGTATGGGGGGGTGAGGTAAAACTTGCCATCCCAATTTCTCAATTTCTGCAGTGGTATAACGGCTGGTGTGTGGTCTTGTATTGTCATAGTTTATGTTGGGCGAACTCGGCGAAGACGTGCTTTCAGCTTTTTGAGTGTTCTGACGTATTGGACAGAATTTATTGTGCATCCCTGTTCCAAAAAAATTAATCATAAGAACACCCTCTACATCCCAAAACACTGTCGCCTTAACTTTCCCTGCCGACCAGTGAGTTTTGAATTTTCTTTTTCTTCGGTGACGTGTGATGCAATTCCATTGACTACCTCTTTGATTCAGGTTCCAAAAAAAATGAACCCACGTTTCGTCTCCAGTAACAATTTTTTCCAGAAACTCCTCTCCCTCCAAATTGAAGCGCTGAAAGTGTCCGGAGGCTATTGTTTTCCTTGTTTCTTTTTTTTGGCGGTTATCATTCTTGGTACCCAACGTGAACGAACTTTTCAGTAACCCAGTTGTTGAATAATCGTCATCACACTGCCTTTACTGAGGGAGGTAATGCACACAATTCACCTGTTGTTACCCGGCGATCACCACGAATGATGCCATCGACTCGCTGAATGTTGCATGGGGTTTCTGCAGTCACCGGCCTGCCGCTTCGCTTTTCATCTGCCAATGGTATTTGCCCTTCAGCTTCGTTACAGCGACGAACCCATCGTCTAACAGTGCTGACATCCACCGTTCCATCACCATACACATTTTTTAGCCTTTCGTGAATGCGAATTGGCGTTTCACCTTCCGCAGTCAAAAATTCAATCACAGAACGCTGTCTAATCTGAATGTCAATGACAGCCATTTTGCAAGAAGATGCAGTGTTGCCACCTGTTGACTTAGGAAGTTACTACTGCAGGGGATTGGAGAAGAAGGTTTGTGGAATTGCGCCAAATTCAAAGTTTTCACATAACTTACTTATTTAAGGAAACAAAAAATAGGAGGCATTACTTTTTGACCCACCCTCGTATCTTAATGAAACGTAAAGGTGTAATGAAAATATTAGCATATACATGTCTTTCGTCCAATTTCAGAGGTTAATGAATTCTGCAAATCGTAACGTTACACAAACTTCACAAGACCATGCACAACATCGGAGACTCTTAAATGAGCTATCTAGGCATTATAATCTCAGCATGCTTTTACAAACGCTATAATTGCTTTAAATGATTTAAAAAGATTGCTGAGCCTAGTACAATGTCACAAGCTTTGCTCAGAGATTGTAAACTAGTGCTCTCATAACCAATAATTGTGAGAAAAAAACATACTTATTTTCAAGTCAAATCAGCCAATACGACACCTACTGCACGTAAATACAGGTGGGATAGAGAAAATGGAATGAATCAGATACTTAAAGGCACCCTGCTTTAAGTTCCTTGCCTTTCTATGACCTGGAAGAAACAACTGAAGTACTGAAAATTTTAAATTAACAATAATGGGCCTGTCACAAACACATTTCGTCACCAATGAATTTATTTCAGACGAATTATACCTTAAAGAGTTCTGTAATTTGTGTAGCATTTTTGTCTATCTTGAGAAATTTAGTAGTTATACAAAATGATATAAGTTTATACTGCCGAATGAAGACTTCTGAGTTATCGTCAGAAAATTAAACAAATATGTCTTTTTCTGTTTTAATTATCTTAAATACCGGGTAGCGCACAGAAATCTCCCTACCCTTCGGGGCTTATACTTACTCAGATAGGGGAAATAAAAATGTACAATTGAAAGTATTCATCTTGCAATTTATTTACCTTCCCCGTAGGGGAGGGGAACCGTCCCCTTCAGCTGCCGTGGTGCAGGCGCTGCGGACCCCTAGCACTCATGGTACCTTTGACGTTACTAAAGGAATTTCGGGCCGAACATTCGAGCCCCTCCCTGATAGGAAATTATTCGGATTGGGTTGGGCTCGAGGGGGCAGTGGTTCCCGATACCCCTGGGAGATCGGGTACGTCTCCGGACGGGGTTGAGGGAAGCCATCAGTATTCCCGCGTAAATAGCCAGCATAGCTAGTAGAAGGTGTGCTATATCACCAGGCGGCCTCACCGAGGTCATATCGGTATCCTTCCCATTTTGGTGTTGGCGCGCGTAAGTGGCGTATCCACTTCCATCCCGTCTTGAGTCCACAGGACCAGATGTGGGGGGGGGACTTGTTAGTCTCTAGGCCTTGCCTTATGGAAAGTCCCACGGAGGCGCCAGGCGCCCTTTCGGGACAGCTCGGTAACTCCCTGGTCGAAGGAGGCTCGAGTCCTTGTCCCTACGGGTCCAGGACTAATGGAAGTAGATCCTCTGGCATGAATTGAATTTATTTACCTCATGTTACAGAATTATGCCTTAAACATTACATCTTCAAGGTGGCCTCCAATACTGCAAGCGTGTAATGAAACTACGGGACTATGCAGCACGTCTCCATCTATGGCCGCAATTTCTTCAATAATGACATCTTTCAGCACTTAGAGTTGCAAGACGTCTAGAAAAGACCTTTTGTTTCAAACAGACCCACAAGAAGAAATCAATTACTGTATTTCGGGCGAGCGGGTTGGTCATACAATGATGCAGAAGTTAGCTCTTGAAGGGAGAAGATTTTGGGTCACTTGCATTTTGTATGAGTGAAACCTGAGTTCTCGTAATAAACGTCCTAAGGATCTTCGAGAAATGCCCAATACTCTTGATTGTTTATGAGCTGAACGAGAAGGACTGCTGGTCTCATTGAAGCTGTATTTTCTGTTGTCCTGTTTTAGGTGAACCATGTTTAATGTCCAGTAGTATACCACATGTTGCAAACTCATTCAACCATTGCGTAGTTGTCTTCCGTGAAAGGATTGGACCGTGCATTGTCACATGGAAATGGACGTTAAGTACTCCCTAGAAACGTACCGCTGAAACACGGTGTGCCACTAGCACTCCATGCTACTAACGGTGAAATAAACAAAAACAAAAGTGCATCGTTCCCATAGTTCATAGATATGGAATTAGCAACAGTATGTCTTCGTATTTTCCCAAGACGTGCAATTGAATCTATGGAACTTGCTATGCGCCATATATGCCCTTCTCGGTAGCGTAGATGGTAGCGTGTCTGCCTCACGTTCAAGAGGTACCGAGTTCGAATTTTGGTGAGGGTGAGTTACCTGGATACAGTTTTTTCCTTATCCTTAAAGACGAATGTCAGGTAGCTCTAAGCTCTGTGGACCCTGGACTCGTTTGAGCATAATTTCACCTATTTCATTCATCGTCCGATATGGAGGACGTAAATTTAAAGAAACAAATCCTATATATAAAACTTCAGTTAATTTTATTAGTGATTTCAGAGAGTAAAATATGATGACCTTTGGGTTTGTTTACCTTTGGCTTCAGTTTAAACATTTAATTCACACAGCACCCTTATACTCTCTCATAGTTCCAGACTGTATAAAGAGGCAGAATATTTGACTAAATAAAAATTCCCATTCTCCATCGGTATTCAACCTGGGAATGCTAGATTTTCAAGCTCTTCATCTTTTTATGCTACGTTACTTCAAGGTATAAGCAATAATTTACCTGCTTCACCTACAAATATCTTTCAGCTATCTTTTCCTAAATTTAGCCAATGATCTTCACTAACTTTATATTACAACATTTCTTTATTAACTTTACTATTTTATATTTTTTCTAAATGTTGTTTCCTCTGTTATCTTTTATTTATCCTTAAATTGAATTTTTAACTCCACTTCTACTTCTTTTCTTTGTGTTCATGTTTAGTGCACCCTTTCATTCCTTTCAGAAATTTTATTTCTGAAGCCTGTAGCTGACTCTTATTTTTTATTTACTGTCCAAAAACCGTAGAATATAACAGTTAAGGCCATAAATTTATGCAACTTGAATGTTTTCTAAACTTTATAACATTTTAGTCCGAGCCGTAGTTTTCCTGGCGGCGTGAGTTTTCCTTCTCTCGGGCTTCAAGCATTTTTCAGCATACCCTGAAGACGGAAATAATGTAAGCTCCCGAAACGTTGGTACATCACCACATCTACAGCTGGCTTGAAGCCCGAGAGAACCTGGAATAACATTTTAGGCATTTTTCTCCCCTAATTTTGCTTTTATAAATTTGGTAATTATTACATAGATTTCCTGGTATTTGGCTAATTCTAGTTAATAATCAATATCGTAATTCACCTATTCTATAAAATGCTAATTAATTATTATTCTTGTTCTAACTGAATGTTCCCTGGAAATGCTTTGTTTTTCTAATGCATATTTTAATACTGTTTTGTTCACAGATCTGTTTTAGTTTATAAACATATATTTATAAATTCGATTACTTATCTGGAATAACACCAAATCATCAGACGATAAAGCTACATTTAAGTATATAATCATGTGTTATTTTAGAATCAGGACTACTAGTTGCATTTATTTCATTCCTAGATCCTCCATACAGATATTAAAGAGAGTGGGTGAGAAACTACACCCTTTTCGCACACCTAGGTAAACAGAAATTCTTTACTAACGTTTAACAAACTTTTAACAGACATTTTTTCTTTATAAAGACTTCATATAGTGTTATCAATTGTTTTGGGTATCCTTGGCCTTCCATAGTCTTCTGTGTTTCTATCTACTCGATCGCAGGCTTTTTCGAAGTCAATAAATGCCATGTGTTCCTTTGTTAAATACACCATGTCTTTCAACTGTCTCTTTTAAAGTAAATGTGTTTTTCGTATATGATCTGTCTTTTCTGAAACCATATTAGTCTTCCAAAATAAGTTGTACAGTAATATTTTATAAACGTTGATTAATTTTTATTTTATATATCTTAAAAACAGGATCAAAAAGTAATATTTCTCGTATAAGTATTGTAATCGTGGTGTTTGAAGCTAACCATGCTAAGCAGCAGATTACACGAGTAGTCTGTAGATTGCTTCCTGTAATGGCGTTCTGTTGTATTTGTACGGCATATTAATTCCTCCAAGAAAAGAGCTCTACGGAGTGAGAGGTAGCAAGAAACGGATGCGTGACTCGATCGGAGATACACTGCTTTTTCTTGCCTCGGGTTTATGATGGTAGAGCTATGTAGCAGATTTCTTCCCATAAATTCTGCCCAATTCCTTGCATTATCTATATTTAGCATAAAGGGAACGTTCACCTCTTTGTACATATGTGCTAGTCTGAATACTCTGGTTGGCTTTACTTTCGGAAGGAGGAAATGGCTACAGCTTACCTGTTTTAAGAACATGGATTCTATACTTCTTTCTACTTCCACCTAGAGATAGATAATAATGCTTATCCGTAATTAACTAATCAACTGACAGTGTAAAATGACAGTACCTGCCAATAAATTAAAGCCATGGCGTCATAGAGTACCATAGAAATGTTACTAAATGGTTCATGGATAAGAAAATGTGATGATCACTTCCTGTTCTATACCTTCAAAATATGTGAAAGAAATTGTTAGTTTACAGCAGGCCCTATTGAGAAAATTATTTTAATTTAACTATCCTGGAAAATTTAATGAAAAATGTTCAGAAATTTATACAGCAAGTCACATTTTTATGCCTACTCAGTTGAAAAAACTTCGTTTTTAATGAAATTTATAAGTGTACCTTTATAATTTGAAGGACACTCATGAATAAATAAATATTTTACTACATCAGAAATACTTTAAGGATATAATCCTCACACTAAAAACATAGAAAATGTCTTTAACAGCAAATTGAAGATACTTTGAGGCTTTGAGTTAGTGTACAACCTCAACTAAGAAACGAAAGCGCTTCAGAAAAATTCAGTTCTTCCCATGTTTCTGTGTAAAGAATTCATAAAACTTAGCTGTATATTCAAAAATAAAGGTACTTCCAGTTGAGTCAGCCGCGCCTTATTCGTTTACAAGGTAGGCCACCCATCAAACGACATGTGATCCTTAGTCCAGTTTTGCCCTGGATGTTGTTAGAAGAATGCGCAAAATTCAGAGGAATTTGGTTTTAAGGGATACAACGCATTGCTCGCTAAAGTACACCTCAAAAACAAACGACTCCTTTACTGAGAGCGAATTCCAGTTACCTGGTGATTTTACAAACTTTTTATTAGAGTATACATGACAAAGTAATTCAGCAAACACCTCGGAAAAAATGGACCTATCATATGAGTACACTAACAACGTCAGATAAGAAGAAAATGGCGGATTCTTGTACTTAGAGCAGCGGTTGGCTGCCAAAAATTAGGAAAAAATGGACGCGTACAGTCAAAATGGACATATTATTAAACAACGGTTTATTTATATTTTTGCTTAAACTATGTCTCGTGTAACTCAATTAACATGCACAAGAGCTTTCTCCATTTATGTAATAATATTAAAACACCTAGCAAGTGATTAAAAGTGTCGTAAAAGGCTAAATCAACCACGAGAACTCGCGAGGTGGCAAAGGTATAGCGCCAGGCATAAAAGTCGTACTACTGAACCCAGAACGTGCTTTCAGGCAAGTCTCGAAACAGCTCAATGAGATTATGACCTCTCCTGTACCCTAACCCCCAATGACACAGGTTCGAGTCTTAGCATAGCAATAATTTTTTCTGTTCATCAAAACTTGGAAACCCAATTCACAGTAATTTAATTATGAAGTCCCTGCGCGTTTGCATTACCCAAGAAGGTCATCAGTTCGAGCACTTGCTTCGTTAGAGGAACATGTTCTTTCCATGGATTTCTATTTCTTTCAACAGTATGGTTTATTTCTTCTACTTTTAATTCTGTCCTAATATCCTGACTAGGTTTTTTCTATCAATTTTGGTATATCCAGCTATTGCTCTTATGAATTTCATTTCTGATGACTGTATTCTCGTACTATTTCTTTTTGTTAGTGTCCATGTTTCTTATCCATAGATCAGAGTTGGTATTGCCATTGTTTTGTATAGTTTTATTATACAGTCCTTTCTTGCTTTACTTTTTTTAATGTTCTTTTTATTGTGTCTGTTATATAGTTAAATTTATTTAATTTCACTATTATATCAGCTTCCCCTTGGTACGAGACATTACATCCTAAATACTTAAAGTGTGATTTCTGCTCAATTATTATGTTATCTAACACTATTTTTTATCTTACTGGATTAATTCCTTTAAATGCCATGGTTTGGGATTTATTTGCTGATATTTTCATTCCATATTTTGTAGTAATTTTATCTGGACTATACAACATTTTCTGCAGGTCATCTTCATTTGTGGCCATTATTATTTGGTCATCTGCATACACCATAGTTTTCAATTTAGCTCCTGATACATTAATGCCTCCATTGACTTTATTCGACCAAATCCTTACTATTTCGTCAACATACAAATTAGAAAGTGCGGTTGATAAAGGACAACCTCGTCATACGCCACCATTAACTATTACTGGTTCTCCTATGACATTTTTAATAGCACAATAATTCCATGTCTGCAAAATAGTGTTTAACTTCCATTTTATAATCTGATATTGTAATTTCCATGTTTTATGTGTTCAAATGTGTACAAATGATCCTTATTTCAATTGCAGCTATCTATAGGTATGCTTAAACAACTATATACTTGTAGTTCACCGATAAAGAAACATCACAAATGTCATAAAATATAAATAAAACAATGACAAATAAAAATAATAAGTTTTCAGAATAATAATTGAAAATTTTTAGTATCACACGGTATAAATAATTGATCTACCTATACAGAGGATTCGAACCGTCGTCACAGCAGACAGATGACGTCACAGTTCTGTGCTAGTTCCAACTGAGCTACCTAGTAACGTGTGAGATAAACATTCCGTCTAACATATAGTATTCGCTGGCTTCAGTGAACATTTGCAGATCTGCAAAGTCAGCTAATTACGAATATATTACAGGTGATGTGATAACATCTATATTAATACTAATTTCATCGAGTGTTTAACATACAAGTTGAATACATGGGTAGAACCTAGTGATGGGGTCGATGTTTTCATGTTGGGTGTATAAAATGCGGATTGCATAAAACTCGAGAATAAGGGGCAGCTAACTCAACTGGTATGGTAATATCACATTTATTTGTATCAGTTATTGCAATTATGTTATGGCAGAACAGAATGTTACATCCAATGGCTTTAGCTCTACCACTAAATTCAGACTGTGGTTACTGATACAGGGTGATTCCGGAGGTCCTCTGCAGTGCGGCTCTTTTCTGGTGGGCATTGTATCCTGGGGCGCCGGGTGTGCTGATCCCCTATATCCTGGAGTATACACGGACGTCGCCCATTACGAGGACTGGGTGAAGGTTCAACTAGCAAGGCCCTCACGAGGAGCACCAGGCACGCAGCCCCTGTTCGCCGTCTGCGTGTTCCTGGTCTTTATGGTGTACCAGTTGTCGCTGCGGTGACTACAACACGAACAACAGATAGCAGCACAGTTCCAAGGAGTGCAACTACAGATCAGTAGCGGCGACACCGTCGTCTAGCATTCTTCAACTGTTTGTGTAAATACTCGAGCGGCTTCACAGAATGAAGATCATTATGAGATCAGATACAGAGCTCTAAGCGGAACATTATGTCTGAGAATAAGTTATAGCTATTTGAAACATAGGACCTGGGGAATGAGATTTTGGTAAAGTCAAAAAAAAATATTATTGAATTCCACATCTATTAAATATGCTATGGACAAATATACATGTACATTTTGTAGCATTATACATTTTCTAACTACATAACTTCTAAAATCCTGAAATGATTAACAGTGTGCATTGAATGCTTCATTTTTTCTTTTACATTTTCTCCAACATGCATTTTTAAGAGTAAAATTTCTTGCCAAAAAGTTTTGGTCCAATTTTAATTTAAGAAACTGTGTTGTAGCCACGTGACATTCTATATCCATTCATCAAAATTCTTTATAATCGAAATAAGCGTTTGCAAAAAATACCTTAATTACATATTTCCTTATAGAAACAGTGAAAATAATGAAGTGGTAGGCTTAAGCTATTGCTTAGCATTTTTTAATAGTGGCAATACGTTTGCATTGAAATACCACTTAATTATTTTATATACTTATATTCAATTTATTATTTTGGCATGGCCACAAAAAGAGGTATATTTTATAGTTGAAGTTATATAACGTTTGTCAGAATTGTTAGGGGTCATGTATTTTATTTCTGACTTTGTAATACTAAATAGGAGCAAACTTTTGTTACCTTGTACCTACTGTGCGTCCCTGAAATGACTACCTGTTTCCACTCAGGTAGCAGGGCTATGCTTAGCAACACACTGCTTGAATTCTTACTGCATGACAATGCAACACCCCATACTGCTTTATGTGTTAAGAGTATCTAACCAGCGTGGTTGTCCATCATTTTAAGGCGACCGAAAGGAAAATAGTATCAAGATATTGGGAACATCCAATGGGCTGTGACAAATGAACTTAAAGCATCGCAGCTGAAAATGCCCGAGATTGCAGAAACGTGGGTAATTTTATGTAGATAACCAAGGGGTCTGCTTCGATAGGAGCTAGGATCATTACTTGGTAAGTGCAATTTTCTACTTTCACAACCTCTGTCCTGGAACTTTTCTGACAAAGAAGGTACATATAAATTATATACCGTAACGAGTTCAATATTATGTGCAGTAAGATTTACTTCTATCCTTTAGGGTTTACTAGTTACGCAAAAGCACAAGGATAAGGACTTCAGAGACTACTCCTGGATAATTCAAGATATTCACTTCATTTTCGAAAGGATAAATTGTAGTTGGAAAATTGTTTTTAAAAATCAGTCAAAATTACATCCTTCAAAAATGGTTCTATTCAACCAATATATCGTTCTTCGGTTCACACTCACACATATTCTGCTCGTTGGTTATTTATGCAGTACTCAATTCGGATTCGAAGTTCTGCAATTGACTGCTACAAAGGAAAGGGCACACAAACCCTCAAACTGACTGACTTCAAATTCGCAGCAACATTTTATAAACCATTTCCAATGGATCCTGTACCTTAACAAGCAGGTACTGAGAAACAACAAACTTCCCTTTACATTCTCCTACCCTCCTAAAATTAATAAAAAGCACTACAGTTTTATTAGCATCAATAATCCTATCAGTGATCAAACCCTAATGAAGCTGGGCATACAGCAAAACCACTTGGGCTAAACCTCAGCCTGCCAGCAGCGACGAGAGAGGAGAGAGGAATGGCAGCACAGGACCCTCTTCTACCCATCCATCAACCCATGATACTGTCTGGTGAGAGACACCCAGAAAAGCAACCATTAATGAGTTCTGAGCGCCAAAGCGCAAGTTGTCTGGATAGGACATTCTAAATAATGATATGATGATGGTTTGAAGCCGAAACTGTAAATGCACAAAATATTGCAATGATATAATTTGGAAATCAGCGCATGTTAAAAATGTACAGTTAGAGGTGGCTTAGTTGGTGTTAAAAGTGACAAGAATGGAATAAAAGTGTGCGAGCAGGTAAGGAGGGTCACAGGCCAGGTACTTTGGCCTTCTCCCCGAGATCGGTTTTCTCGGAATCTGGCTGCACACCTGGTCGAGGAAGAAGAGTGAAAGGCCTCTCAGTTGGCGTGACGACGCGATGTTTCGCGCTAAAATTTGTAGAGCATTAAAGGGAAGTAACGGCGAGATATGGGACCACGAGGGAAAAAATGTCACTTGGGCTGGAACACACGTGGAAGGAAGTTGGTCGATAGGCAGTTGGCCGTCCACCTGAACAGCATTGTGTTATATCGCGATAGTTAGTGCACCTACTCTGCGGCCGCAGCAACGAAGATGTATCGGTAAACCTTTAATTCTATTTTGTTTGAATAAATCACATTTCAAATAAAGCTCTGGTTTTTCTGCGCTAATATCCCACGCATACCCAGTGTGCAAGGTCCATGCGGAGCAGATGAGGCAGAAATCGACGAAAAGCAGTATTTCGCTTAGTAATAGCGAAAGAGAATGTGGAGTCGTCGTATTCCAACTTCTACAAAGCAGCGACGAGACGACAGTTTATCGGCGTGTCGTTAATTCCCGCTGCAGGTTGCATATGAAATTTTGGCCTAATTAATATTTTATATAAACCATGTTTCATAAGTAACTTGAAAATTATAATAAATATCCAAAAGTACACGCAATTATTTCGTGAAACAAAACATTATTTCAGGAAACAAGCAAATATTTTGTAAAATTTATTCACACCTCTTTTGTTTATATTTCCAAACAATTTGTAGATCAGGATGAAGTTGTTTTTCTGTATACGATTCTTTTAGTCAAAAGGAACGCACATAATTTAATCATATTTTGACTTTGTGGGTTAGTAGAAGTAAAAGTCCAATTTGCAGAAATTTATATGTTCTTTATTTCCGTAGAAATACGCTCTGGTCAATTCTTACAATAGTAGAATTACGTCACATACACAATTACAATCGTCTAAGGTCGTTGACCACAAAAAAGAACTCACTTTCAGAACAAATCAGTTTAAATTACTCTCGTTACGACTCAGTTTACGACTGTTGATAAGCTAGCAACGGCTTCATTTTATATACGACTTCATGATTCCAGAAGATAATCGAATGTTCTGTAAGACGTCACTAGACAAAACACGAACATTCCAGACGTCTAACTTTATCTGTGTCGGAAGTCTTTTATCTCTGGGATAACTTTATCTGTTTTTGCAAGCTCTTTATCTCCACAATACGCTATGTGTCTGTTATCGCTCCGCGCCGAACACATTGTGCGCATACGCCGCCAGTCGTAATAATGGATTCGCAACAATATGTCTACACACATCGATTCAAAGGGTCTATCTTTTGACAAGCAAGACATTGGGAGTTTGTCTGTTTTGACATAGAGCATCAGTGCTCTCCGGTTGAATGGTACATATTGTATCCGAAATATCCCTAACATAACTTCCATTCGTGTTCTAGATATTTAACTTACATGAAGTCTGTAGTATACTATTAAGTAAAGAAAGCAATAATTTCCACCAAAAATTCTACTCCGATACTTTTCTCAAAATGAATGCTTAAGGGAAATCCAACAAGATCCTTTTCTTAGAAAAAAAGAGATCTTTGACTGTGTGTCAGTATCATACCCAAACCAAAAGGTTACAATAATTAAAAAATTTAGAAAAAAAATTTCCCATTCCGAACTATGCTTTATATAAGTTTTCTAAATTCTTAATAATTTTGATTAAAATTCTGTGCCTTCAAGATTTTCCTAACAATGAAACGTACACATATCTTGAGATTTCTGAAATAATTTCTGAAATCCTCATTATTTGATATCACTTTTGTGTAAATGGTGAAAGCATAAAGTATTTAAAAAGTCTTATTACACATAAAACGCATACCGTTGCTATGTCAATGAATCCCTTTGCAGGAGAATTAAACATTTTCTAGCTATTTATTGTTGTTCTTAATGTTTATCAAGAAACATAAGACGATATTTTTCTCATGGTGAGCTAAATATAAATAATTTGAAATACGTCACATGTTCACCATGTCTTAACATTTTTGACTATCGTAAAAAGCATATTGTATCCACCTTTTTCCCACTGTAGATACACAGAAGGAAATAATAAATAACATTTATACTATTAGGATTGTTGTGAAACAGATAGAAGGATAATTTATTATAGGATTAGCTTGTTGAAGGAATGGACACAGAAATCAATCAAAACGTAGCACACAAAAAAAATTGTTAGCCTCAACGCTGATAGAGACAGCGTGGTATATTAGGAACAGTTGGTGAAACCTCCACAAGGGACCGCTCAAACCAACCTGCCGTGGCCTGTCGGCAATGAAACAAACGTGCTTATCGACCAGTTGAGATCTCGCTTCGCGGAATCTACTTTGACGAATTATTTATTTGCTAATGGAAATTCTGATAAGCTGTGTAAATACATTAGAGAATTGTTTGGCCCATTAGTGTGAAGGTGCAGTACATTTCTTATCCCTTTGTGTTCATATGCGAGATAACTTGTCTATAACTTCTGTTAAAATATTCTTGTATGTGTGGTTTTAGTAATTAGAATCGTGTTTCCCTGAAACTTCCTATAACTTAGTTGAGTGTAATTCCTGATATGTAAATATTAACATTGTTACTGGTCATAACTTTTGTATGATGTATAACATATCACTGAGGTTTAATACACATTTTAGCTCCTAACTTATGCCAGTTGTCGGGTGCTTAATTTTATCAGTAGTTTTATTAAGTTATAAATAATCTTTGCGTTGAACAGGTAAGCCTTTTTAACTACTTGGGAACTGATGTGAGTTATGACAAGGAATATGATGTCTACAATAAAATATGCAAATTTCAAAGAGTGTGTGGAACAATAAATAGAACATTTAGAAACAAAATACGTAAAAAAACAAAACTAAAGTTCTAAAAAATTATGGCTGTACCTATACTGACATACGGAAGTGAGACTTGGACGTTAACTAAAAAGCAACAGAGTAAAATACAGGCTTCAGAAATGAAATTCTTGAGAAGTGTGAAAGGATGCACGAAGAGGGACTTAATAAGAAATGAAAATATAAGAGAAGAGCTGGACATTTTTAGTATGAATGATAGGTTAAAAGATCGTAAACAAAAGTGGAAGGAACATGTTGAAAGAATGCCAGATAAATATTACAGTATGATCCTAAAGGTAGGAGATCGGTGGGCAGACCCAGGAAACAAATGCTGGAGGACTTCGAAGGCCGAACAGGCACTTGATTGCTTATGCCATGAAGTGAAAAAGTTTTATTAATAAAGCTATAAAGTATAACCTCGTTTATCCGGATCAATTGGGACGAGTGCGAACTAAATTAACGAAAATCAGTTATCCAGAGAATGACGGAAGAACGGTTAAAAAAACATGTACAACTTGTAATGTTTTAGAAGTTACTATCGCCATACTTTCATCTAAAAACACATACAATATATGTACTGTAACAGTCTATGCATTTGTATTGTACACAATATAGCTATAAACTATTCGGAAGGAAGAAAAAAGCAGTAAGTTTCTGCTTCACAGTTTAGTGTATCGCATACGAGCAGCTCTATCTCGCATTAGAAGTTCATTTGGCAATGTTTTGGCGTGACTTCGGAAAGAAAGCATCAATTGTTCTAGGTTTGCTACTGTTTGTGCGTGAGTTGTTCAACACTGTCTGCATCTGAATGGACTTTATCTTCATTATCAGTAACACTGCATGATGTAATAATGCCTTCCTCTGCAATTGGGTTATAACCTCCATCATTGTTGATTTGCAACAGGCCACAACCTTTTCCATGACTTTATCAGTTTCTCTTCCAAGCTGGTCCCAAGCAGGTGAGGTGAATGCAATGAATTCGACCTTTAACAAGAAAGTTCGATTAATGTACCTAATGAGAATAGCAATTTATTGTCTGTTAAAAAGTCCTCATTTACTATGGTAAACAACATAATTTTTCAAGATCATGGGAAGCAAGCCAGGTGAAAAGACGATTAGAAATGTATCACTGTATCACTGGCTATAACACAAATATAAAAAAGACAAAACACTATAATACTGGCATCACTGAACAAAAGACTGTTTTCAGTAAATTAAATGTCAGGTCAGAAGATGGTGTGAGTATAGAAACTTAATTGGGTCAAAGAACCTACTTAACTTGATTATCAAGTTGTGAAGATCTGTGCTTCTTAAGCCGATGGATTTCCATTTTAAGGCCGATTTCCAAAAAGAGCTGAACTGAAATCTAGCATGTAACGATATGTTTCAGTTAGAATCCTTTATATGAATATTGTTTTCTGATATGACTTAGTAGGCCATGTGATGACAATATAAAAAATATATATGTGTAATTTTGTGATTGGCCGTAGTAATAATTATATTGCGTATTGTGATGACGTAGCAGTAAATCGGCCAATCACAAAATTAATAGAGGAGTAACGATAATTACTGAAAATCAATAATCTTGAGATAGATATAGGTTCTTCAGTCTTGTTTCATGACGGTGGAAAAATGTCGCGGTGAATATAAAAGTTTTGTAACTGAAAAACAATAATCGTCAAAGAGAGTTATTCGGTATTCGTAATAGTAATGAGTGGACGTAGAGAAGAGGAATTTTAAGTAACTAATAGAAATTATATTAACTTGAAAATAAGGATTTATCGATGTGTTGGAGGTAATCTACAGTCACTGATTAAGAAAGAAAGTTCGAGTGAATTGTAATCCAGATTATACAATTAAATACTATATTACGAAATCAGAGTCATATAAAATTTTATTTCTGTCACCAAAAATCCATACCTGAGAACAGATCTCATGACACTTATTTAATCAAATCTCGACCTAGATCTATCAAACAGTCAACGTGCATTACATCTGCTGCGAGTGGAGGTATATCGCCACAAGCATCACGATTAAGCGTGTTCCTCTCGGAGGAAATGCCCAAACTTCCTTAACTCTCCACTCCCAGCACAGGTCTAATCTGCAGAGCTTAATCATATTTATGTATGTTTATATTTGTGTTATATCCAGTGATACATTTGTGGTTAAACATTTATTAAAGTATACTTATGATGGGAGAGATGTACGCTCCCGAAACGTCGATTTCTAGTCGTCTTTTAATCTGTCTTGTTTCCCGAGAAAATCTCGAACGTATTCGTCGCCAGGAAAGCTTCAGGTCTTACCTTAACATAATTTTGTTTTCCAAAACTGCTCCGGGGTTTTACTGTATAATGATTTTCATTCCTTCCATACTGTGTAAAACACACACACACACACACACACACACACACACACACACACACACACACACACACACACGCACACGCACACGCACACGCACAGAGCGAGAGACACACACACAGAGAGAGACACACACACACAGAGAGAGACACACACACACACAGAGAGAGACACACACACACAGAGAGAGAGAGAGAGAGAGAGAGAGAGAGAGAGAGAGAGAGAGAGAGAGAGAGAGAGAGAGAGAGAGACACACACACACACACAGACACACACACACAGAGAGAGACACACACACACACACACACACACACACACACACACACACATAGAGACACACACACACACAGAGACACACACACACACACATTTAGCAACAGTTGGCTGAAAAGACGTAACTCGGCTCTCCTTTAAACTAAAGATACGTATATTTCGTATATACTGAATAAATGTATGGACAAGTTTCATACATTTGTTGCAAAATGTTTTGAAATGAAGAGCAAGTTGCCAACAATTAGATGGGTAAGGCCGTTGGTCCCCAGAGGATATATTGTGAGTTCCTAAAAGCTAGGAATAATAAGCCTCTCTTCCTGTCAGTTTCTCCTCCCTCCTTCCCCCCTCCCTCCATCCCTCCCTCCCATTGTTTCTCTTTCTAGTTATTTATCGGCAATGTACTAATAGATTATCCAACATATCGTACAGAAATGTAGGTTGGCCCTTCGGCCTTCCTTGTGTAATATCTCTCCTTGTCACTCCCTCCCTCTCCCTCTCTAGTTATTTATCAGCAATGTACCAACAGCTTATCTAACAGATTATCGTATAGAAAAGTAGGTTGGCTATTCGGCCTTAATTGATGTTTGTATATGTTTATCTTGTAGACAAGAGGTTTTCTACATAAAATATTAACACAATCTGATATCCTTAATGATGAATGATGCATTTAATGCGCCATTGAGAGTGAAGTTACTTGTAAATAGTTGCTGTTGAACTTCAGAGACTTTCAGCATCTGAAATAAGAAATTGTTTTAAATTTGTGTTTAGATTAATTACCATTTATTTATTTCCTGATGTCCATAATGACGTAGTGTCAGATTTTCAATAATTTCTTAGATATAAATGTCATTTGAATTTATGGTTTTATACAAATTTTGGTGCGGAAACCATTTTTGAAAAAAGCTGATTGTTCCACTACATCGTGCTAATGGACGTAAATGTTTATATAAATGGTTTTATTTGAGATTTCCTTACAGGTTTACTGAAAAAAAAAGAAAACAATATTCTCTTTGCATGTTCAGGAAATAACACATGAGAACAATATGAGTATTGGTATATTCAAATAAATTACAAGGAATACTTCGAAGATGGTTATCTCCAGAAAAAAGATTGACTAACTTGTAAATTGTGTAATTTAACGAAATCTGTATGTTTTATGAAGGAAAATTTGGTTTGTCTGTTATGGTTTACCAGTTAGGCAACAGTCATTTAGAATGAACAGAACTTCAGAGTATATGCCCACAAAATTTAAGATAAACATTTTATTTTTCATGCAAATATCTTTACACTTAAGGTATTTTAATAAAAATCTTTGGATTAATGTTTGAAAAAATCAAAATATTTGAAAAGTTTTCGATATAAGGGGTAGTTATGAGTGGGAGGTTTCCTGAAGATTTTGTAATTCTGTCCCCTACAATGCCTTATTTTTCAATGGTGGCCGGCTGGCCAGCGAAGGATTAATGCTGCAGCAGAACGCACGCTGCCGCCGCGGTAAGCACGCTACTGCCACATTGGATATTTAAATTATAACGCTTAGGTTTATAATGAAAATTATAATTACAATAATTACATACCTTTGTCACAGAAGGTGTGAAATTGATGTCCTTCTGCTGCCAGGCATATCTCACACCTTGGACAAAAATTTCTTTTGACACTCATTAATTCATCTTCTGAAATTTTATCTGGATTGACATGAAGTATATAGCAGAATAAGTCTTTTTAACAACATATTTTCAAGAATGAGTTGTAAAAGTTATGTAATTCAACACACCATAATTTTTATTCTATGCTCTCCGTTTAAACCACTTAACAAAACTAATTATAATAACACACAGTGTAATCAAATCGTTATATTCAGGCTGTTACACACTGTTATTCTTGACGACAATCCGGTCACAACAGTTTCATCTGTAACAGAGATAGTACTTAATTTTAGAACAGACATCCATTCAAACTTAGAGATGCAATTGATAATGTCCGTGTTGACAAGATACACAATGCTCGTTGCAGTGCAGAGAGGAGATAATAATTGGCTTAATTATCCAGTATGTACTTCTGACAGACAAATGAAACCCACAGAGATAATGTAGCTGTCTGATCCACCCCAGAGGTAACTGATTGCATCTTTTTGTAATAACGCTAATGTTATTTATGATTGTAATGAATACCAACTCTTCCAACTGGGGCGTGGCCTCCACAACCCCTATATGCTTGCACTTTTTAAATACTATGATTAATGAATAATTATTTACCTCTATGTGCGGTAAACATACTTGTGTGAAATAGTGTGGTCTAACTGCTATAAAATTCCATGTAGTTCTCAATTCTTGTTTCCCTGACAAATTAAAATGAAATGAATGAAATGAAAATGGACAATTGTGAGTATTTGGCTTAAAACCAACGCCGAAAAAATGCTACCTTTAATATATTCCTCTCTGGTTAATTGAAATAGCTAGATAGAAGTACCCAGTATAAGGCGACTCAATCTGTTAGAGGGGCCGTGCCGTGGCCGAGCGGTTAGACAGCTTGACTTTCACCAAGGTGTTCGATCTGAGGCGACTGCAAAGTGACATTTGTGGTAGATAAGAAGGTGCTGGGGCAGGTTTCCTCCGGGACCTCCGGTTTCCCCTGCCATCATTCCACCAAATGCTCAATTTCACCTATTTCGAACAGAACCACCTAAAATTAGCACAACTAACATTTCCGAAATGGAAAGTGCTATTGATTCGCGGTTTTCACAGCAATGTATGGTAGTTAGAAGCTCATAGTTTAAGCCCATAAATAGATTTTAATAACAGGCGTAAACATACAATTTTAAAATGGAACCATGGAACATACAAAATCAAGTAAATTAGAATAAGTGTTTTCCGCAGCATTCTAGTGCCAGTAATTCACGAGATATCTTATTTTGAAACTTTTACAGACCGACACTTGTGCATGTGGTAGCAAAAACTAAAGAAAATTAAAAGGTAGTGCGCTGACTAAGTGCATCCTGATAAGTAAATAGAAATTTGACTTTCAAAGCTTACGCGTACATGCGTAAGCTTTGCTGAATATTCACTTAAAACGTATTAAATTAATTTTTGAAACATACCAACCAGAGTAGTATAAGTTAAGGATTTATCTATATTCATTATAAGATAGATAATTGTGATTTCGCCTACTTTTCCCAAACTGTCTCCACCTAGTTTTCACTTTCCCTTAAATCAGTTCACCAGCAGTTCACTTATTCCACTTTGACACTTCAGTAAAGTGAACTAGTTTCATCGTTCACTGTCACTTCATTTTCCTTCGGGAGCTAGCCGAGTAATGAAATACACCCGATGAGCCTCTTCCAGACGGTTCACTCGAAATCGAACAGAAGTCTTCTCCTATACCGTGCAGGCAACAACATTCACTCTTTACCAATATGGTTAAAAGCTTGCTCAAAGGGCACCCCCTCCCATGGCCTCGCTAACTCGCTTGATGATTCACTCTTTTACCCACTGAGGTACTCGCTGACTCGTTAGCTTACTTCTCCAGACTTCCTCACTCCCAAAATACGCCTGTCACTCTTCTTAAGAGTTTCGCTCACATACTTTCCGGAACGTTCAAGATGTCTAAACATTCAGAAATTTCTAATTATTGGCGACAGCTCTTATTACATTTAAGCTAAGCGAGTGCGCGCCTTAAATTTTTTATAGCTCTAACTGTCCGACGAGATCTCCCGATAAGCTCCCGTAACGCTGTGTCTCATTGTGCCTAAAATATTAACTGGACATTTGGCATAGAAGACTTGACTAAATATTTAAAGTCGGTATCTTTAAAATTAATAGGAAACAGAAACGAGATTAAAAACAGTTCAGTGCTTGCGTAAGAGAAATATTAGATTAAGCTTGTCACCGAATATACTTAGAAATTTAAAAAATAGTATGTTTCTGTGATGCATTACCTTAATGCAGTAAAATTATAAGTTTCAGGACTATGATTTCTATAAACCGAACGGGATAGCTGAGGCAGCTTCATCTCTGACCCGCATTAGGGAGGTCCGTGGCCGATCTAGCTGACCCATGGGATTTTTCGGGAGGTTTCCCGGGTCAAAAGGCTAATGTTGATAGGTTAATTATATCCCCCCCCCCGAATTTCCTGTTCCTTCATTTCATCCCTATTATTATTTCACATCATCTCTCATCCAGTGGTCTCTTTCAGGGTAGAATTGTCGGTGAGTGTCTCGGCGGTGTATGGCAGGATGGTAAGCTCTGAATGAATTGCTTCCAACTCCAGTAGGTCGGTTGCTGGTCTCCGAACCGGCTGCTGGGACCACTTCCGAACCACAGTAACGGTTAATGTCCGTTGTCCTGTCTACCATCTAAGTAAAATGTAAGGACCCTGCCCTCTGCACCGTAGTGGCTTCTTGGGACGGCCGCCCTCTGTCTCCTCTCAGCTCATCCTTCCTCCCGATGATGCCCAACTTGAGGCATAGTAACAATAGATAAGATTGGTCGCAGTGTCGAATCCCCTCCTCTGTAATCCAAATGTTTTCTATAAAAACCATGTGCTACTTTTGTGGAAGCAGTATTTCAATTTGTATTAAAATTTAACTAAAGTGCTTTACTCTTGATTCGTAAGGGATGCAAATACCTATTTGTGGTAAATAACATCATGCCCTTTGAATCATTTAAAATTTTGAATCATTTAAAATTTAAAACGCGAAAATGTTGCCCATGGAGAGGGAGATAGGTAGTTAATCTTCATAAGTTTATAGTTGGAGTGAGGATTAGAGGAAGTATATAAGGTTTTAGAAGGGAGTACCTACATGAACGGTTATTACTCCTTTTTTATTTCGTTCATATCCTTGACGAGGTAACCGTTTAAGGTTTGGACTCTGACCTTGGGACCAATTTAGCCAGTCGCATTATCCACTTGCCAGCAAAGTGCTGCTTCATATAGTAAATAACAACCCACCATCGGTCACGGTGTGTTCGGCCAGTTCTTATATCTACAAATTCTCCAGGAGGTATTACAAAACACGCAAAGGAAAAATTAAAATATTATGCAAGGTAAAACACGAATTAGACTACATTAAAGTTCATAAAAATCCTAATGTATTGCTTTGGATTTTAATTTCTGTGTTGCCATTTTGAGGTCCCTGAGCTTTTTACAAAAAAGGTTCACATGTATATGTGTGCGTATCCCTGGAATGTAAACAGCTTAGTAAATGGTATATAATAGTTCACCACCTACTATACGATCAGAGGTTTTCAAAATAAAAAAGTTCACTAACCAAACATGACTGCAACCATTTTGATTAAAATAACAAACAGACAATTTTCTGCCAATTGTTTCTAAACACCTATTTGTTTTGACTAAATTATGTATAAAAGCTTAATATATAAATTCCCTACATACTCTTAAACATTGTTTTGAAATGCCAAATAATATATACATATTTTTTCCAATGGATAACTTTTTCTCTTATGGTCACTAAAGAGTGAGCTTCAAGATATTACACCTACAACAAGGAATTTAATTAATTATACTTATTTTTGTAATTTGGACTGAAGTTATAACTTTAGGAATAAAAATACCTTCATCATGATTTGCCAATGATTAAAATTCCACAAGTTCTCTACATTAAATTACAAGCCTTACACAAAGATTTAAATAAATATTTTGCGAATTCGAAATATAAATATATGATTTGTGGTCTTATATTAGCCCATATTGAATGTGAACAAATGAATACATTGCATATCTTGGAGAAATCTGTTTAGTGTATTAAATTTGAAAAGCCTGTACCCCTCAAACTTGAAACTGTTTAGTTATTTTTTCTATAGTTGTAAATAAAATCATTTCTACAAAAGCTTATCTTCTAAGAATGTGAAGTAAAATAAGCACACGTAGGTATTGGTTACAGAAGAATGGATAAAGAAAGTCATACAGTCTTTCTTCTAAAAGCCGACGCACGTAAGGACAAATTGTACTTTTTGTAAGAGTAAATGTAACAAGAGCTTTATGTAAATTGTTATTTTTGTTTGTATTAAATGGATTTTATTTAATTCTTTCACTGAAACCTTATTCATCCTAATACATCTTAACTATATATATACATACATTGGTGCCTTACAATTTAATTTCCTTTGATTAATAAAACTGAAAGAAATTGGAATTAATGCATCGAGTATTTGTGCTTTTGTACTTTTTACAGTGCGATCCAAATAAACCTGAACCATTTCAATGAGTCATAACTTTAGAACCAATAAATAGGACACCGTGAAAATTTGAGATATTATAATACAGAATTGGAAAATTACATTACATTATTTACATTTCAGATAAAAATTTGGAAGTGTCCTACGCCAGCATCTATGGATCGTTGGTCCCAATTTGTTTCATACGACTGTAGACACTGAAGTTTATATGAGTATCTTCAAGACAATTGTGGAGCAGCTGGATGATATCGAATTGAGAGAAGGTTATTTCCAGCAAAATGGAGCAGCGTGTTATATATCCAATAATACAGTAAACAATAAACAGTTTCTTTGATAACCGAATAATCTCAAAAGGTCTGTGCCCCCCCCCCCCGATCCCCTGACCTAACCTCACCGGATTTTTTCTTGTTGGCGTATCTGAAAAATAGTATAGAAGAATAGGCCACGGACAATTGATGTTCTCAAGGAATCCATTCGAACTAAAATAAGTAACATTGAAGAGGATACTCTCCGTAAAACTTAAGAGAATATGGTGAGAGAAGTGCAAACATGTATAGATGCTTCTGGAGGACACTTCCAACATTTTCTCTGAGATTTAAATAGTTTAATGTAATCGTTCGATTGTGTATTATATTCTCCCAAAGTTGCACATGTGTCCTGTTATTGGTTCAAAAGTTATGACCTATTGGAATGGTTCAGGTTTATATGGATCACACTATATATCATAGTGTGACTTTGTGGGTTCGTGAAATTAAAAGTCCAATTGCACAAACTCAATGTTTTTTATTTCCACCGGATTACAGTTGCAACACTTGCCGATTACATAGAATTACTTAGCGCACACAATTACAATGCACCAGTTCGTCTGTCACAGGTCCATTGCACGCTCACGATTACGTACAACTGCTCTGATACACGTACACCGTCTTCCAGTCCGTTCGCTAGCACGGCGCTCCTCACGGCTGCTCGCCAAGAACTGAACTGATTCGCCCACTGCAGGCCTTATATAGGAAAATCGCTGTTTCTGCAAGTTTCGCGGTTCAGTGAATCATCCCAACTGTTCCAAACGTCAGGGGGAAGGGAAAGAAATGACTAGTGATGTTTTTCCAACAAGCCCCTCGTTAGCGCTACAAGTTAAATGGGTAGGCGTGGCTGAATGCTTCCCGTCTGGTCCCTACCTGCCAGCTACTGGTTCTCTCGGGAATTCCCATGTTCGGGTGACAATAGTAATGTTCTTTATGGTTCGTTTTTCTTCCTTCTCTGTTACTAAATGGATGGTTATTTATTTTATTTTATTTTTATATCCAAGGAAAGCTGTAGCGATTTAAAGAAAAAGGTATCGATATATATGGAACTGTCTGCTATACTGATAATTAAAAGATTGGTGGAAATGTATACATTGTTGTAAAGGATGCTCTCTTCATATTTAAGCTACTTATAACTGTTGATTTGAATTAAAATTTTCGCATAAATTTCCTATATCTTTTAATGTGGAAAATGGCAATGTTTGGAAATTGAATTACCACAGATTTCTTTTTAATTCGTGTAGGAGCAATGTTCCCAATAAATTATTATTGTGACGTGAATTTTAGTAGTATTCCTGGATTGTAGTGCAATAATTAATTAGTTTCTTTCGTAAAGTGCTTACACATAATTCGCATGAACATACAACTTGTCTGCCTATAAAATTTAGAGGAACTACACTTAGATTACACTTTAAACGTGCAACATCTATCGTATAGGTATTTG
Organism: Mantis religiosa; assembly: GCA_030765055.1. Classification (NCBI taxonomy): domain Eukaryota; kingdom Metazoa; phylum Arthropoda; class Insecta; order Mantodea; family Mantidae; genus Mantis; species Mantis religiosa. The sequence goes on along the minus strand of CM060958.1, from coordinate 41,286,237 downwards.
TAGCACCACCCATAAGAGTATGAGTGAATGTTTGTTTGTATTTTAAGTTTACAAATGTTGATTCTTAACGAGTGTATGTGTTCAGCTAAGCTTGGAAGTTTCTAAAACGCGCAGCACAATAAAGAAAGTGAGAAAAAGAACAGAGTAATAAATAATAAGACAAAAGTAGTCGAGTGGCCCGTTAGACAAGCTGTAAACCGTATTGTTGTGTCGTACTGTACTAGAGATAAGCGTTGATTACTACTGATCATAGCATCTCGGGCTAACAGCCAGGTCAGATTTGGCAGTTACCCAAACTTGACCTGGCTGTTAGCCCAAGAAACTATAATCACTATATCTTGTGTGATACGTGCCTTTCTCATTGTTTAACCAACTATTCTTAAAAAGCTTATTCTACTTCTGGCCAATCGAGATAAACTTCAATTGTAAAAATACTTTCAACATATATTTCCTTTTAACACAATTAAATTAAAAAAATATAAATGGAATAAATAATTTCTGTGTTATATTTAAGTAAATTCAAAAAATAACAGAGCTAAAGTAAATGAGATTTTGCTTCATTCATCATCATGACTGTCCTGATAGCGATTCTAGACTCTCAACCAAACGGTTTCAATTTGTTGAACTGCAGTGATCTTTTTCTTCCGTGATATATCAAAGGTTGCAGGGTTGTATTCCTTTCAGACGCAACTCTGGACGAATTGTTCCGGTGATTGACCAGTTATCTACTTTCCACATCGAGTATATAATATACTCCAATATAGGCTCTAAAATTATAAAATAAAACACAAAGATACAATCTAATGATAGTTTTCTGTGCCCAAATGCGATAGCTTTTTTTATTTGTCTAAAATATATTTCCAGATTTTTAGAGTTTACAAGAGCTTTTTTTTTTAATTTACGTCCTTTAACATTTTAAGTCATATCAGACGATGAATGCAATGGATAAAATGATGCTCAAATGAGTCCATGGTCCATGTTCTTTAGAGCTACCCAACATTCGTCTTTTAGGATAAGGGAAAAACCTCAGAAAATCCTTATCCAGGTAACTCACCCTGACCGAGTTTCGAACTCGGGACCTCTTGAACGTGAGGCAGACACGCTACCATCTGCGCTGCCGAGGCGGGTATCAACAGTTAATGAACATGTCGAGGTACATGAGTAACTATAGGACAAGTCCACCACTGATTTTGTTTCCTTTTCGGAAGAGATTACTTCCGCATTGCAGTTCTGACAAATACAAAGAACAACTAGGAGATTTAGAACAATCAATTATCATATTTCTCTTTGTATAAAACAAGTGTATCTACCTTCTTAAGCCTTAAAATAAATTACTTAGTATTTTGCCTGGAACATTAAATTATTTAATAAATATCAAAACATCTTTCAGTTAAATGAACTTCAAGATAATGAAGGCTACCTAGAGGGATCTTTCTTGTTGTGTGAAACAAAATAATGAAACTCTAACGGTAAAATAATCGCTTTTAGGTTCTACAATATTAATAAGGTCTGAATAGCTAAAATTGGCATTTTGTTAATCTAAAGATCGCGGTTCACACCCGTCCCTGACTAATGGTCTGTTTAAAATCCAGAACTGTATGTAGGTATATTTACTATAACGTAAAGTAATTTCTGCTGGACGAAATTCCGGCACACCGGCATTACTGATATAATCGTGGTGATTGACAATTTCGTTACTTTCTACCCCAAGGTTTCCTTATACTTATATGTAAGTGAAGACTTTTAATTTAATTAGTCTATTAATACTATTAAACTATTCCAATACGGTACATTTATATGGCTTTGTGTACCAGTTCATCTGTTCTCGTTGACGGTGACTGTCACTTCATTTGAAGAAAATTTCTTACTACCAAACCAAATTTTCAAGTTTGGGAACAGGAAGAAGTCACTTGGGACTAAGTCTGGTGACCGCAGTAGTTGACAACTGGTGGATGTGGAACCTATTGAAATCACAACTCGTGCACTTTCGCCATTGCGGTTGCTCATGTGTGCGATGGTGCATTAATCCTGGTGAAAGGGTCAATCTCAGTCCCTTTTCAGTCAGCTCATTCGACAATGAAGTACAATTGACTGCAGTTATGCTCTGCCTTTTACCAAGCAGTCTATAAGGATTATTCCTCGAGAATCCCAAAAAACAGTGGCCGTCAACTTACCAGCAGACAAAATGGTCCTTGCCTTCTTTGGTGTACTTTCACCAGCCTTTGTACATTGTTTTGACTCTAGTGTGTAATTATGGATCCAAGTTTCATCGATGGTCACAAATCGGAGCAAAAAGTTTTGCGGATTGCGATTAACCACTTGGTAGAAGTGTTCTTTTGGATGCGTTTTTGGTAAACTGTGAGCAATCGCGGCACCATCTTGCATACACCTTTTTCATTACCAATTTTTATGCAGGATGTTGTGCACTCATTCAGTTGAGATGTCTACAGCCTCAACAATCTCATTGATTCCGCGGTCTTGCATAAACAGATCGTGGATTTTTTCACTGGTGCCTTGTGCACTGACCTCAATTGGGCTACTAAAGCGCGGTTCGTCTTCGGTGCTTCTATGAAGACGTTTAAATTCATTGATCCAAAAAATAAATGGTCTTCAATGTTGGTGCAGAGTCCGCATAAACTTCATCCAATTTAGTTTTTACTTCTGCGGCAGTCCAGCCCTTCAAATGAAAATCTTCAGTAACAACACGAAACTCTGTTTTTTCCATTTTCAAATGCAACTATCAAATTGACCAGTTCAGATGGCTTTCAACAATGAACTGTATATTGTAGCGCATTTATATTTTCTGTACAATCTTTTGAATGATCAGGCTTACCACACACAGATATGCAACAAGAAAACTGCATCCCTTCATAGAAGTTTACAGACGTATCAAACAACCCTCGTATTTATCGATACAATAGGAATAGGGGAATAAAATAGGATTAACCGACAATTAAATATTCTAAGAACTGGAAACTATTAAACTACTTTGAATTTTCTCTTTGTATGACCAGGAGGAATGACCTTAATGACTTTACATTTAAATGGCCAGATATTGGAGCTTGGAAGGATTATTAAGCAAAATTTACAGCATATAATTGAAGCTAAATTTTCTCATTAGTTTGGAGCATAAAAGCTGTTTTTTAACATTGTAATTTGTGCCGAAAATTAGCTATGGAGTACAGCTTGTGGAAAACGTCGTGACGTTGCATTTGCGGAAATATTAGAAGTGATGAGCGTGACAGGGTGAGTACAACACTTTTGTTATTAAAGTAGGATGATTTGTTTACTAGCATAGCTTTCCTTCAAAGGTGGGGATTGTAAGAATGCTTTATACAAGCTGTAGATTGGTTAAAATATTGAGGAGGTTTCTTCCCAATTCTTCCAGACCTGGAACTGCCAAATTAAAAGCTCTGATGTGGTACATGATATATAGGCATGTGTTCCAGCTAAACTGGCGTAGGTCTTCATGAACCTCCGAACGTTCGCGTATTCCTTTGGGTGCAAATTGTGTTTTCTGTACGTCCTAAAACCTAGTAGTGGAGGATTCCAGCTAAGTTCGTCAGGTCGTTGCATACTCGGGCTTCTAATTTCTCGGTAAGAGTGAGTTGTCTGAATAAACACTTTTTCCGGGATTATGCCTAATCCTGAAAAGACAAAAGTCGAGTAACTCTAATCTCTAAGGACTCCGGTCTCGTTTAAGTATCCTTTCACCCATTTCATGCATTTATGAGCTATGGGGGTTAAACCTTTAGACAAAAAGAAAGTTACAATATTGACTTGGAAACAACAATTGTCTAAGCGTACATCGTACTCTTCGATTTCCTTCAAGATCAAACTCTTATTCGCTGCTCCTACTGTACTCCTCTTCAGTGACATGCTGACGACGTTTAACGACGCCCTCACGGAATTAACGTTGATGACCCTGCAAGGATGCGTCCACAACCTCCTCAACCGCACTGTCGTTGACTCAACAGACGGAGGAGGTGAGTGGAGCACATGTGTCTAGCATGACCTCGAGTATCAGTGGGCTTGCTTTCTAATTTGTTGCTTACAGTGTTATTTTGTACTACAAGGGGCTGATTATTCAGTGTATGTGGTGTTTGAATTTGTAGCTACCTATACATGTGTGTGTAATTGCTTAATAAGTGCGTCCACATGTTCATGCTTCCCCGAAGCATTCGAAACCATTTTGTGTGCAAAACCTTTAGTGTAAATAAATCGCAACAAACATGCAAATTTGATGTTTACAATCACATAACATGAAAGTAGTACTATTTAAAAATCTATACTTTTGTATACTTCACGTAAACCGAGAGAAGCTTTTGTTATTGTTATATTTATTATATATCCCAAGCTGATACAATGCAAAATAGCTTTAGTGAATGGCAATGCCATACTAGCTTCCTATGTGATAGTTTTGAAACTATTTTTCTTTGCAAAGTCAACAGAGAAAAGGTAATAACGACTTTGCATGTGAGAAAAGGCAGGCATTGGAAACTTCAAATAAGGAGAAGTGCTTCGAAAATGGTTAACTCTACAGAAAAAGTACTTAAAGTAAATTACATGCCTTAATGAACTTACATTTTTTGGGCTACGTTCCTCTGTAGCTCTTGTAGTTTGACAGTTATGAAAAATTCGTTCGCAGTGAAGAACACTCTTAGATTATTATAGGAAAATTTGATATTTACATTAATTTGTTAAGAAAATATCTTACACTACTTTGAGAATACTAAAATTATTCATAAACCTTACATATAAATAAACGGTCCTTACTAACATGTCCCATCCTTGGAAGATGGAAAATGCAAATACTGTCTCGTGTTTAAACGAAATTTCGTTTTTTGATTATGCTATTCACGATCCTATGTATGTGTACCTTTTTCTAAAAGTGTATTTTATGGAATTAGGGACTTAAAAATTTACATATTCTTTCTCTGTGTGCTATATATACCGCAGAGAATGAAAAATAGCTAAGAAATCATTGAGATACATTCGTAGAAATTCTTCTAAAATGTATATTGGAAAAAAATCTTACTGTTTAACTACATCATATTAATTAAAAGATTGCCGGAACTGTTTTCATTTCACATTGCCTTAATGTTACACAAGAATGTGAGAATTCCAGCCAATAACGACGAATATTTAGGAAATGGTCAATGAATAAAAGCTTCATTTTATATCAGTTGCTGTAATAGAGTCTACATTATGTATTAAGCTCTCGTTTATTAGACTTTTAACTTATATAGAAGTATACAAAATTAATTCAAAATGATGAGGACTTGTTATTACAGAATATTCAAGGTGTACGTTTTATTGGCCCTGCAGCTATCTTGAACCTGTGGTAGTTAAATTAAAATCATCGCACACATTTTATGAAAATAAAGAACTACGGTAATTTTGAAACTTAAGTTTCGTTTTATATCAAGTATAACGATGCTGAATTTAAGTCATGTGCTTAGTACATATTCAAACTGCCGTTTTTCAGTTATCTATTCACAAAACACACGACATTAATTGTTCTGTTAATTTTGTTTTCTTCACACATGTCAAATCCTGTATTTAAGGTGACACCTCTGTATAAAATTGTTGGGTGAAACTTTCTCTACTTATTATACAATACGTGGCACAAAAAGTGAAACTAGGATTTTGTCTCAAAAATAAATTTTGGAATAATTGACTTCATTTCTTGAAGAAACTTTAACGTATATTTCTCAATAATCTACTCTGACTTTAAGCATTTTTTCTTGCACTTCTTCAGAGATACCTAACCTAATATATAATTGTTTTGAAACACTAACATAGATAATATGCATGTCTAGGATTTTCTGTAAATAAACGATTATTTACTTACTTATATTTCACTTTTACTTTCTCTACACCTGCCTATAATTGCTAGTGGAAATTCAAAGTTACGTTTTCATTTGTGCTTATTTGTACTTCTCTTTAAAAGCGAATATTATAAAAATTAGAAAGGTATAGGTATATATTTGTAATACAGCTCATGAAGGAAGGTAAGTTAGTACTTCGTAGTTACGTCCATTAAGAGAATGTTCAAGACCTTATTTTGAAAAATATTTTTAATTTGGTTAAGAATAATAGTAATAATAGTAATAATAGTAATAATACTGTGCAATCTATACAGATGTAAATTTGTATTAAAATATTGCGTTTGATAGCTCATTTATGTAATTGTTCGCAGTGGCGTTCGTGTAAATTGATCCTGTAACAGATAGCAAGTCTTAGTGAATTCATTTATTTAAAACTATTGTAGATATTTTACTGACACTATTTGTTGTGAGGTTTTATGATATCTTATTTCCAACCTAACGGATTAATAATGCGGGTATTCGAATCTAGTCTGAGTAGTTCCCTGAATCTTAGGTAGCCTACAATCTGCCACAGCGGTTCTAGCGTCGGGGTTAAGAGGAATAAAAATATTGAGGTCTTGTTTTGTGACGTGTTTGAAAAGGTCACAACTGGTTTATAGACACAGAAGGTAAATATTGCATTCCACTCAAAATATCGATACAAAGGTGCCACCGGAAATTGTCTTGAAATCTGTTATATTGCGTACGTGGAGCGTGTGTGCATGTGGACAGGCCTCGGTGTGCCGCTCAACATAATAAATCAAAGACAAACAAAAGATCTACTAATGAACTTCAGCATATTCTAAGAATACGACAAGAATATTTTCAAGAAAAATTTTCCCACCCCTAACTGGCCTTTATATTTTTCAAAAATTTGGATTTTCCCATAATAAGCTCTAACGAATTTGATTAAAATACCATATTTAACATATTTTCATGACAAGCATAATAGACCGTGACGTGACTGAGTGGTTAGATTGCTCGACTCTCACCAAGGCTTTCGATCCCAGGCGAACGCATAGTGAGATTTTTGGGTTTCCTCGGGGATCTCCGGTTTCCCCCACCATATAATTCCACCGGTGCTCCATCTTCATGTAATATCATCAGCGCCACCGCCTGCAGTGCCACATGTAGTAAAAGCGGGCGCTAAGCAATACACATTTTATTTCATGAAAAGATGCATGCCTTGACATTTTTGGAAATAGCTTCTGAAATCTTCATTTTGAATGACATGTAAGTCGTATTTCCGATATATTCCTTATTACTATTTTGAACTACACAATAGTTATACTTCTCTCAGATGGGAATTCTTGTAATTCTCCCTACCCTTTGCTCTTCAACCTGCAAAAACAGAATTTCTAATACAATATACAGCGCCCATTGAACCCATAAGAAAATATTAAAATATGTAATGCGTAAGATATACATTTCCTGAGATTATTTATTAGCCTAATGTAGATAGAAGAGTAAGTATTTTCAAGAATTTTATTCTGAAAAATTAGTATAGAAAATTATAAAGTTTTACACTTCAGGTAAAACTTTGGGTGAGGTATTAAATATCTAAGCCAGTATTTACCTTGATTGAATCAAACTACAAGAAACAAAATATTCAAATTGTTTGGCCCACAGGATTTGAACGCGGCACCTCCCAAATACGAGCCACAGACATTATTTGAGGGCCATCAGACTCGATGAAAATTCGTTGATATTGGTTCAATAAAAGAATAAATAATGAAACAACAATGGGCAGCACACATTTCTATAATTAATTGTCGATGCCATAGCAGTGCACTGTAATACTTGTCTAAGTTTTGAAAACATTTCAAGATAGTGTTACCTAATTTAGGTAAGTTATACCATATATCTCTACCAGATTACGTTTTACTATTGACATCAGTGATAAGCAAACCCGATGCGAATGAAGTCACACCATACGTTTTTGCAATTAGATTATTGACATCAACTGATAAAGTGATATTTGCTCAAAAAAGTAATTGTTTACGTCATAAATCTAACCTTTCTTGTCAGCATTAATTGACAAAAGGTGCTTCAAATTGGTCTTCGGTACACGTAAGGGTCTTAAATTAGTTTACCATGACGTAGTAATATTTATCGCATTAACGTAATTAATTTACCTTCATAATAATCTGAGACTTACATAAAGAGCGAATTGCATGTTAGTTTAGAAAGCCCCAGACCTGGAAACTTAGAAGAAGTATACAATTGCATATTAGTAAATACATTTCCTATTGCAAATGACACACTACTAGCATGTTTTCAACCATATATCTCACTATCACTCCCCTGTAGCATATCCATAAAGAATCAAGTATCTTTATACTCACACCATCTCCTGACCTGGCATTTAATTTACTGTAAACAGTCTTTCGTTCAGTAATGCGAATTTTGAACTCACCAAATACAACATCAGGACCATCCACAAGCCACCTCCGAAGTTTAAACATCTGTTGAGACCAGTGAAAGACAAACTGGACTTCCAAGTTCCGGGAGTGTACCGCATTCCCTATGAATATGGGGCACCGTATATGGGAGAAACCGGAAGGACCATCGCTACTAGAATAATCGAACATGAACGGAGCATTCGTTTAATGCAATCTGAGAAGTCTGGACTGGCAGAGCATTGTTTTGATAACGACCATAGAGCCAATTTTCGGGAGCCGACCATCTTGGCAAAATGCAACAGTTACTGGGAGCGGAAAATTAAGGAGGCTTTGGCGATTTCCTCTGAAAGGAGCACGCTTAATCGTGATGCTGGATTTCAGTTCAGCTCCACTTGGAAATCGGCCTTAAAAATGGAAATCCGTCGAATTAAGAAGCAAAGATCAATACAGCTTGATAATCAAGTTAAGTAGTTAAGTTTCTTTGACACAATTTTGTACTCACGCCATCTCCTGACCTGGCATTTAATTTATTGAAAACAGTCTTTTGTTCAGTAATGCGAATTTTGATAGTATTTTGTCTTTGTTTATAGTTGTGTTATATCCAGTATTTCATTTTGTGGTTATAACATTTTATAAATATCCTGATGATGGGAGAGATGCACACTCCCGAAACGTTGATATCTAATCATCTTTTCACCTGGCTGGCGGCCCGAGAAGAAAGTGAGCGAATCAAATATCTATTTACTACCGTTAGAATCATTTATTGTTATGTAAATTACAAATTTTGAGGTGCCCTAAGTACAAAGTGCTCAAATTTTTAAAACTTCTGACGTGTTCTTCTACTCTTACGTCTGGATACAATTGTTTTTCTACCTACTTCATATTAACCAGAATAAATATTTATGTAAATGATTCTATTATGTTTTTTCTTGTAAATACAATCCAACAGGAGAATACAGTAAGCATACAACTTTCAGACGCTGGTTGCTTGGTTATGACGTTGGAATTCAGTTGTTTGCATTACCTGGAAAAGAAACTGGAAAATAAAAGTAAAAACTAATGGATTCTCATTTTAAAAAAGCTATTTAAAAGTTCAAAGAATAACATGGAATATTTAAAGATGTTTAACTCCAGTAAAATGTGTTTGACATAAAGTGTCTGCTTCAATGAGATTTGTTGTGTATCTCTTAAGGTTTACCATTTATACAAACATGAACCAGAACGTAAAGGACTTCAAATGGTTTTCCAAGAAAATTGAGAGTATTCATTTCATTTGCCATGAATGTTTAATTCATTCAAAATCATTATTGATTTTTAAGAAATCCAAATATATGAATGTTGTTGCATATAACACAGTCCTTTTTCTGAATGTATATTTTATTTACTCAGTTCAAATGTGTACTTCTAGTGAAATTTCACTATCGTACTTTTATGTCTGTTACTGCGTGGTAATCATGCACTATATCGAATAACGTCTGCGGCTCGCATTTGGGAGGTGCCGCATTCAAATCCTGAGGGCGAACCAATTTGAATGATTTTATTTCTTGTAGTTTCATTCAATCAAGGTAAATACTGGCTTAGATATTTAATACCTCAACAATAGTTTTAATTGAAATGTAAAACTTTGTGATATTTGATTGTCGTGATCTTCTCTGCCCATTTTTCAAAATAACATACTTGAAAAGGCTCACTCTCCTATCTAGCCACACTAATCATATACTATTAGAGTATACACTATCTACACAATTCCGTAGTCACAAATGAGAAACGTGGAAAATTGCTGCAAAATTAACAAAAAAAAAAAAAAAGATAATAATAATTGGGACGAAATATTCTGACAGTGCATCACTACATGTAAACAAGTTGCTTTTATTTCTGTATTTTAAACATCACAGTTTTCTGTTAATTTGTTTAAATTGAAGACGAATAGTTCCTATGCAAATTTATATTAGCCGTGATATTCTCTCACTATTCTCTCGCAGGCGCAAGAAAATTAAAAACAGTAGGCTCATGTTCAATATATAATGTTATAATTTTTTACCTAGGCGGCGTGAAATTTTGAATTATTATATTGGGAACTATAGGCCGCGCCGTGGCTCAGTGGTTAGACCGCTTGACTCACCAAGGCGGCCCGGGTTCGCTTCCAGGTGACTGCAAAGTGAGATTTCTGGTGGACAACACGGCGCTGGGGCGGGTTTTCTCCGGGATCTCCGGTTTCCCCCGCCATCTCATTCCACCGGTGCTCCATTTTCATCTCATGTATCATCAGTGTCACCGCCTGCGGTGTCGTATGTAGTAAAAGCGGGCGTTAAACACTACACACCGATATGGATGAGCCACTGGCAGTTCCATTGGAATAGAAAAGCAGCTAATTCATTAACTATAATTATAGCTATAGTATTTTAAAATATACATAATTTGCGGAAATGCTTTTTCCAATTTTCATTTTGGCAACTGCATCATTGTAAAAGTTTGCAAAATATAATTTGCTTACGCTTACGTCTGCGCCAAGCAGACCTGCATGTGGTATGAATGTGCGAGAGAGAGGGAAATATAAAAGGAGTGGGTTAACAAGCTGGAAACGCTGAGTGATATGGCATCTGATTAGCTGGACTCCAGAACTCTTCCCATTTGAAACGCATAATAGCTACTCTTACCTCTTTCCCTCCCGTTCTATGGCCTCAGAATGGAATCCCTTTCCTTTCTACTCTACCTCTATTTGGCAACAACTTACGATGAAATAAGTGAAACACCGAAGTTTTAGAGCTGCGTTAAAGCCCTTGCGTTCAAAGTATATTTAACATCTCTGATTTACATTACAGCACAAGTCTGGTGATCTAAAATCCAAATTGATGTATACACTCTTTGAACTGTTATTTCGCCGCAACGAAATGAGACAGAAATACAGTTTTTGTTATGTATGATCCACAAGGCACTGGAAAAGCACATAAAATGTTCATAGATTTTGACGTCTTTATAAACAACCATGGCAGCGAGATTATCATTCGAGGTACATAAGTGAATACTGAAGTGTTTGTTATTGGAAAGTGGAGAAGGTTGTTCAAGTGCAACGAGGTTGGATGGTTGATTTTTGGGCACCACCAAAAACAAGGGTAACAATAACAAGAATTTGAGACAAGTTTGAAGACGATAGAACGGTGCAAAGTGTGTTGTAAGGTCGGTGCAGAAGATAAGGAGAGTACTGATGCAATCATGCAGTTTTTTGCACGATCCCCAAAGAAGTCAGTGAGGCAAAGTTCTCGTGAGGTTGGTATCAATAAATGCAGTGTTCATCTAATTTTGGGGGGCCAAAAATGGAACTTTATATTCCGAGACTTCTCCACGCACTAAATAAGGGCGATCCAGATAGACCACTGCAATTTTTGAGTGGTTCCTGCAGAAGGAAATAACTTCCAGACTCCGTTGTTTGGCCAGATGAAGCCACATTCAAACTTAATGACACAATTAATTGGCATAATTGTGTGTACTGGGCTAACCAAAACCCACACATCATTCAAGAAAAGACAGTCAATCTTCCAGTAGTAGCTGTATGGTGTGGTTTGTCTTCCCAAGGATTAATCTTGCCGTGCTGCTTCCAGGGGACTGTAACAGGTCAAATTTACCTGGAAATGTTAGGAATCATGATTTCATGTATTGAAGATCTCTTTGAGAATGAAAATGAGTTGACTTCCAACAAGACGTGGCTCCAACTCACTTTCATATCGATGTGAGAAATGTTCTTGATCGCACAATAAATCAGAAATGGATAGCACGAAGAGGAGGTGTTAGGGCCACGCTCTCCTAATTTGAACATGTACGGCCTTAAGAAATAAAACACAACAGATATTGTATTTGTCTCATTTCGTTGCGGAGAATAACAGTTCAAATTGTGTATACATCAATTTGGGACACTCTGTATAGTGGTGTGAAAATTGCAGTAAATAGTCTAGTGACTCACAATACGTTCATAAAAAGCATTGGACACTCCATCTCCTAAACATACCCTTTGGGTAGTCCATGGCATAAAGAGAACATATGAAAACAAATGCAAATTTCTTATACACAGTTGAGAGTTAGAAGATAATATCGCTAGATGACAAGTGAGTATAAGCCTGAATTACAACCTGCTTACACACAAGGACTCCTGAATCGCTTACTATCTCGTTTGTGTTTACGTCAAATATTTTACTACACTTCTCTTTTTCTGCCAGATCACTTTGGAGACATAACTGTATAAAAATGCCTAACTTATCAGGATTGTAAAGATAAGGAACAATTATATAAGATTTTTTAAATTATGTATATTTAGTCAAGGAGGAGATAAGAGCACCATGTGGAAACTTTATCTTAGGAGGCTTTGTTGAGGCGATCTGTATACAGTGATAGTGCCGATCTGAGGAAGTGCTTCTGAAACTGGTCTTTAAGTGCATGTAAGTGTTTTCTGGTTTCTGAACCATATAATTTTAAAAAAATGTGTAACTCTATTATATTTACATTTAATTAGGACACTAACATTAAGTAATTTCTAAATATGCCTCTTAATTAACTAGCAATTTCTGGTGGAATAATTATTTCTAACTCAGATTGAATATTCAGACTTATAAAATTGAAATCATTCATTTCCATTAGTCTTCAGCACGGGAACTTCCTGATTTTTCATGTATAGCTCTTTTCTGTTTAAAGCCTTTTAACTTTAAATACTTTGTAAGCTTTACCTTTATAGGTAACTCTAGTTCCAATTCTCCATTTATGAGAAACGTACTACTAAGAGTATAAAAACATAATCCAATTGGAACCATTTCATCTAAAATAAAAAATGAATGATTTAACTAGATGAAAAGAAACTGTTTCTATAAGCAACTATGCTGCATGTTGTTGATTAATTTTGCTAATATAAATTTAAAAATATATTCTACCTACTGTTTCCTAAACGCTTATTTATTTCTATTGATTTATTACAATATAAAGCTCTTATTCAAGTTTATTAAACTGTGATTTTATTCTGTTAAATCGTTATCACCATCAATAATAACAATAATGTCCTGGAATAACAATAACAGAACAAATGCATCATATATACGCAGTGCAGGATGCCCACCCTTTCAAAAGGTGTATTGTCATATAATAGAGTACCTTTTAAAGCTTCAAAAAATGCTGGATAGAGAGTGAAAGAAAAAGTCAGTAAACCTGGTGAATATCCAGGTTATATTTATTCCTTGTTTTGTATAAATTAAATTAAAGTTAATTGAACGTTTATTCTGAACAGGTAGTTTTGAAATGAAAACTTTCCTGAAATTATATTTCATAATATTTTGAAAACACACTGTTTTAGTTAAGTATTAACATGTATATTTAAATGTTATTTGTTGTTTATTGCATTATAAACAAAGCACCGGTGTGGTTTAGGGTCTGTGAAGTTCATAAGCGTTTAGGGAGATTTCAGAATTTGCTTGATTGTATTTTCTACCCCCTACATGGTAAACAGAACAGGTAGTGCATTTTAGCCTAAATCTGTCTCTTTGTGTGTACGTTTGTGTGTTTGTGTGTGAGCAGAAAATCTAATAAATAAATCCACACATACAATAAAAATGTCGTTAAACAACTAATTTATTTATTTATTTATTTATTTATTTATTTATTTATTTATTTATTTATTTATTTATTTATTTATTTATTTATTTATTATTATTTTTTTATTTTACGTGCACCTTCGTCAAGTCATATCGGACGGTGAATGAGATGGCTGATATGATGGTCAAATGTGCCCAGGGTCCATGGAGCTTAGAGCTACCCTACATTCGTCTTTAAGGATAATGGAAAACCCCGGGGAAAACCTTCTCCAGGTAGCTCACTCTGACCGAGATTCGAACTCGGGACCTCTACGCTACCGAGGTGGACAAACAACTAATTTAAGTTCAGCATCTAACAAAGATGTAAAATCAAGGATTTCAAAAGTTCTCCCACCTCCACAACTCCTTTTACCTAGAAAAAAGTTTCCATTATTTTCCCAAAGAGGTCTCTAATGAATTTGACTAATATATAGGCTTAAAATATTTTCAAAACAAAAATAAAGTATAGCTCAAATTTTCTGGAAATAGCTTCATAAATCCTCTTTACTCTAAATGAGTATTGCATAAGTGGTAAACCATAAGAAACAAGTAATATCGTATTACGGTGTAATTCAATACATGTACTTCCCTTGAACACTCACATTCAATCCTTCTATTGACAAGTGGTGGCATATTGTATTATCTTTTAATTCATTTTTAAGTATAAGGACGTTTAATTCTTCTCGCGTTTCTTCACTCACTTTTTGTGATCCAATTTAATATACCCTTTAATTCCTCTCAGAAAAATGAAGCCTGTATCTTACCTTTATAACTATATTTGCTATTCAAATTCATTTCCAAAGGACATAATAACTGTAGCCATAGATTTTTAACATTTTAATTGTGTTTCTTTTCTAATTTTGTTTTTATTTTATTTCATTTAATTTTGTTTTTAAAAATTAGATTAATACTTCCCTGATATTTGGCTAATTTTTATTAATCTTTGCTACCTAATATCATGCCAGTTAAACTGTTAAAATGCTTATTCCTTTAACTACGTCATGTTAATCAGTGATATTACTTATACCCTTGTAGGTCACGTGGAAATAAAAGAATACGTAAGCTTAAGCGATATTCAAATGTTTTCGGGGCTTATCGCTTTGTGAGGGCTTTGAAGCTTTATTCTCGTTGCATGAGAACAATGTAAAAGAAGAACTTCAAGTTTTTTACGAATACAAGTGTTTGAAAATTTAAATCATAACAATTATTACCTTCGAATGGGTAATTCCATCAAAAAATTATATCTAACAAATGTTGTGCTTTTATGTCTGTAAATTTAACACATTAACATTTTATCTTATCTCTTACGAATTGTCAAAAGTTATTCGAATGAAGAGAAATGTATAGGTCATAACAAAAATTTCAAGATATGGACTTATTATCAAAGTATCGTGTGTATACCGCAATCTAATTTAAATAACTTTGGTCCATTTTTGGTAAATTGATAACTGAAAATTAATTTATTCTTTCACATTTGTGATGTGTAGGCCAAAGTATACAAGGGAGAATCAGATTAAAAACTTCAATGCCATAGCCGTAATTCAGTGCCATAGATTTTAACCACGGATATTTCGGTCTCCGTCCAGTGCCCTTAACCATTTACCATGACCAACAGCCAGCATGACATTAAATTCTCCAACTGAGTCATGTTTTTCCCGTTAAACCACTAGGATACCTCATAAATACATAAGATAACTTACTCAGTCTAACTCTACCTTTCATACATCAGCCTACACATGGCTAGTGTGAAAGAACAGTTAAATTTCATTAATTGACCTAATAGTGGTCTGAGCTATATAGCCCATGCCTTAAAGTACTTACTGCATAGTTAGTCGCCATTACGGTAGTTAAGAGCAGTCGATGTAGATCGGAAGACCCGTGCTTCAAATCCCGGCTATGACACTGAATTTTTCAGTGTGACTACTTTTCACAATTGATAATTATTTAAAAAGTTGATAGTTAAAAAGCAACTGTAATTTACACCCTCAGAAGATGCTGCACTTAATTAGCAGGTTTGTATTTAGTCTAAATTTGAGTTTTATATTAAGTTACAAGCAGACGACCCTAAAATGTTCTATGGGGCTTAGGGGACCTTAGAACTACATTTCTGGTGAAATTTCGACATCTTTACTTCGTAAAGAAAATAAAGATGTCTAAACTTAAACTACGAATATAAAATGGAAAGAAGTGTATTTATTTATTTACAATATCTGACATTCACTTCTTCGACGTAATAAGCAAACATTTGATAGTCACAGACTTCGCCTTAGCTAATTGGGTCGGAATAACAGCTGGTGGCTAACAATGGACTGTTTTCATAGTCCTGAGCAGCGATTAGATTAGAGGATGAACTATGTAATGACGTACACAATGACATGTTGGAATGTTCCTCATTAACAGACACTGACATGTGCACCTACTCTGTTACAAACAACCGAAATTATCAGCTCCAAGACTTTCAGAAAATGCTAATTGCGTAATAAAATGTTTGTTAAGGAGCTCATAGTTACTTCCATTTGTTTAAAAGTCGTCATCGTTATCATCGTCATCACCCTCGTCATCATCATACGAACAAGTTTTCAACCATGAGTGATCTGTTTCTTTTCTTTTTTTAAATTTATTATTTGGCTGATCAGCAATATTGCTATATAAGCCATTGATAAATTACGTAAGTATTGCATACAAATCAAAAACTGAGGAATTACTGTCCTATAACATATAAAACACCTGATAAATGTATAATATAAACAGAAGACAATTAAGAACACATTCAAATGAAAGATAATAAAAGACAAAGTATATAACAGGATAACTAACACATAAATTAACATTAAATAAGACGGATAGCCATTGAAAAGTGAGGTTAGATATGCAAGGCTAGATTATGATCAGTGGTGTTATGAGAAAAATAGAGGATATACTTTGAATTAGTGAGAAAAGTCGTTATCTTCTGAGTCAGTGTGTAGGATGTCTTGAGGCAGGTTTCTTTACAATCTGGGATCTGTGTCTACTCCAAACTAAAATTCGAAGTCTTCTAGCAGTCTTCGTCGACTTCGTAGTCCTCTTGGCCTGTAACTTAATGCTCTTTGACGGATCCTATTATGTTCCATTCTACCATCTTTTCCTGTACTTTGCTATTTTGTCCGTTAGTTTAAAAATCCCAACTGTCCTTGAATATCTACACTCTAATATTTATCCATTAAAGCATTACCTACAACAAAACTCAAGGATTTCATTTTCGCAACTTCTAACCGTCTTAAAATATGTTTATTTCAAGTCCAAAATTCACACCCGTATAATAGAGATGGAATTGCTAAACTTTTATAAAATTTCCATAAGGTTTCTTCCAATTGTCCATATATGTGTTGAAATAAATTAAGTTTTCCATTTATGTCTTCTATTTTATCGGTGGCAATGAGAACCCTTAAATACTTAAAATCCATATCTTGTTCTATCGGTACATTATCAATCACAATGTTAGCTGTGATAGGGTCTTTTCCGTGAAATGTCATTACTTTTATTTTTTCAGCTGAAATTTTCGAAGTATATTCAGTAGCCACTATATAACTGTAAATTGTTCTTTGTAGGTTATCTTCAGCAGATGTTATAACTGCTTGGTCGTCTGCAAAAGCTAAAGTGTCCATGTTTGTATTATTCATTTTAAAATGTATAGTTAAAGTAGTCTGCAATTTACGAATGACATCGTCTAAGGGTCTGTATTACGATCTCCGGTTAACGTGTTGGTTAACGGTTAACTAGAAGTTACACGCAGATGTCGGTAGTATCTACGACCTTCAATTAAGGGCTCACTGAAAGTTGAACCTACGGAAACACAGACTTGCCTGTATTTTTCACTTTCCGCAGGAATGATATTTCCATATCTCCATCAGCATCCTTCCTCTTTATGACTTGTACAAAGTAATATATCACTTTTTATTTTCTTGCAAACTCAGTCAGCACAGTAGCCCACAGTGGGCTCTCTTTCCTGCTATTCAAAACCAGAAAAAATTTTCTTCTTCATCCATAACTGAGGATCCAGAAGATATTTCTACATTGTCTTTTGAAGATTCTGGTTCTGTGCATAATTTTCTTCCTTTAAATTTCTTCTGCTTACCTGCAGGTTTATTTGGTTTACATTTCAATGCCCTCTCCTTTTGTCTTCTCGGGTGTATCTGTTGGTATCATGCTTCTCCTCTTTCTCCTCACAGTTGATTTTCTGTCGGCAGCCTTAGGTAACCCTCTGAATTCATGAGGGCTTAAAATGTCACTGCTACTTTTATCTCTATTCATAGTCGATGGTGAGCTTGTCAAATCCTCCTGAATTTCAGCATCAGGGTTTTCATGACACTGAGAGCTTCCTTGTGTTCGATCATTCTCAACTTCTCCACAAGTGTTTACTGAGGGTTCACTTTCTCCCAAGACAGTTTCAGAACTTCCATTTCTGGCGAGATGTTGTGCTCCAATTTTATTAACTGCTGAGTCACATAATCCCATAGTGTTATCTGGTAGTTGTCTGTTAGTTACACTACTGGGTAAGAAGTCATCATCTGTGAAACTATTCCTATCGAATGGGAATATTACAGTCTTACGAAAACCTGCAGTAATGTTTACTGGTGTCATGCTTTGCTTGAAAGCAGGGATATTTCTAAACAAGGTCCACTGCTTCCCTCATGCTATCAATTGAGAATGTACCAATTTGAGCCTTTCTTTGCCTGATTCCAGCCATTCTGGAAGAAAAGAAATTGTGAGTTTAATAAATTTCACAATTTCAGTAGTTTCTTACACTGCCCCACCTAGCACTGTCTCATCGTGGACCAAGTGCTCATAAAGATATTTTTATTATTTACATAATCTTAAACTTCAATCCCACTGTTCATTATTTATTTAATTCTGAAGAAGAAACCCACTGCTTTTAAGTAAAGCAAAATGCATAATAATATAAAGAAAGAATAAAACAATATGATCTACTCAGTACACCCTGAAAATTTTACTATACTCATCCGAAAATAAATATTTGCTTGTGACCAGAAACATTCCTTACAATTCTGGATTTAAACAGGTTTGCCAACTGCAAATTTATTTCCTCTATTCATAACCGGATTGCATCGCTTCTTAACTTACACTTATATTTAAAAATTGTAAGTGTCACACTGTGGACCATGTCTCACTGTGGACCACCCTCCCCTGTATATTCATATGTTGAAACTGAAATAAAATAAACCATATGAGTTTTAGGTATATCTTGACGTAATAGGTTATAGAATTATAATTTCTAGTGTACCATGGTGTTAGTGACTTGTTGCAAGCAATATTATATTTTATGTCATCATATTGCAACATGTTTTAACGAACATAAATGTAATCAACAAAGCATAGTAAACCTATACCGGAAAATACACGCAACATTATATGGGTAGCTATGTATAAAAGATCACAAACATGCTGAAGTAGTAACATTCGATTTTACTATTAGTGGGGCAATGTTGAATTTGCAACATATTTTCCTCCTCCGTAAAATTGGGGGAGCGCTTTCTCTTCTTTATATTCTCCATAATCTAACCTATATAATCTATAACAACACTAACCTAACGTAACCTATATAACCTAAAACACTAACCTAACGCTGAGAAAAAAAGAAAATTCTATCCAAGCTATGGAGAAATCTAAGCTGTAAAAGAACTATCACTGATAATAAATATACAGAACTATTCTTAACCTTATTATGAATGAACTATTAATGAAAATATCACTGAAATATATAGAAAACAAGGCTAATAAAAGATTATAACAAAAGACATTTTGCTGATACATGTGTATGATATTCCTGCTAATTGCACATTCTAAACACAAGATAGCGTTGCAAACAAGATAAAATCTTAGTGGAATGTATTGGCAACCGTTCACATCCCACATACCTACAGGTAAATCGAGTTCATAATAAGAGACACTGAACGTAACCAATAGTTATTGATAACTGAAAGGTAACAAACTTGGGCTAGTAGCCGCAGATAGTAATACAGGCCCTAAATGAATATTAAATAATGCAGGTTAAAGTGGGCACACTTGTCGGACCATTTGATTTATTTCCATGTCTTCTGAGAGTTTACCTCCTCTTTTTCCCAAATAATAGACTTTGTATTTCACTATTACGTGGTTATGAAACCCTCTATATTTTATTATTTCCCACATGTTATTTCTATTTACTTTGTCGAATGCTTTCACATAATCTATAAAGGCTACAAGTGGAAGATTATACCTTCTTCCGTTTTTCAAACAGTTGTGCTAATGTCCAAATGCGGTCCAAGGGATCTTCCCTTTCTGAGACCATGTTGACTTTCTAAGAGAATTGCTTCATTGATATTTTTATTGTATTTGCTAAAAGCGAATGAGTATATTCCTAGGAAGTACAAACCTAAAATTTAAACGTAACAACTTTCTTAACCTTGAAATTTTAAAGTTATCACTTATTTTTTACGCCGCTCAGATAGAAGCCTAGAAATCTTGAATGTTAAATTTGTTTGCGTCTTGCTCCATGGCTTAATGCACCAAACGAAAAAAAAGGATACAAAGTAAAAAAATTGCTTGTTATTTATTACTCTTTGTATTTCATCAGCAGATATAAATAGAAAACTGTTACACGATTCCAAGAGTTTATACATAGAATCAGTCTAGGTTTAAACCTGGAATGTTTACCTACACCATGTATAGATAGGTAGATTTGGATATTACACGTGCCAACTAGTGTGCTTTACATTAACCTCAGCCTGCAATTGACCTTTAAGTGTACATCCGTATAGCTCTTTCTTTTTCCTTTTCTTCTTCCCTTATTTTTAGTTAATCGGTTAGATCATATGGGATGACGAATGAAACAAGTGAAATGACGTTCAAGTGTGCTCAGAGCCCACAGAGTTTATAATTAACCAAATCTTTTTCTTTATTTGATCCATTTATACCCCGCGTTTAACTGCAATGGTGATATCGACAGCCGTTCTCCTTTGGAACATATCGAAGGTGTTAACTCGTTTTCGTTGGGTTTTAAGCATTAGATCACGCACACATTAGCACTCTTATTCATACTTCCAGACTCTGAAGAAGATGAATTATCTTTGTCGGAGGAAAATCCCCACCCCACGGCCGGGAATCGAACTTGGGACCCCTAATACGGCAGACAGGTTCCCTACCGACTGAGCTACCAGGCCAGCCTTTATTTACACCGTGGAGGGGAAAAACTGCTTCTTGGTGGTGACCTTGAAACCTGGGCACCACCAAGTGTTAATCATGCTTAATTAGATTGTATATCAATGGCTCAAGCCGGGTAGAACTGTTAGAATATAGAGCTAATTATTCATATAACGTATACGCGCTGCTTATGCATATCTGTATTGTAATACTAAAGCTCAGGCCTTGGTGACCTGTTAGTCAGGGATTAGAAATGCTATGGTTATTACCTATCCTACTTATAGTCCTAGTTTCCTAGGCTTGTCAGTTTGCATGCTATGCAAACAATGTGTTTGGTCGTCCTTTGTTCTGGCGTGGCCGTTCGTCATTGCCTTAGTCCTTGCGCTGCGTCGTCGGAGTGTCCTACTCCATATGCAGTCGCCCGCTGTCTCTGCGCCTGTAGGACACTGGTGGGAGGCCCTCGGACTCCCTGGTCGCCTTGACTGTTGTTAAGGGTTTGGAGGGCCCTTTGCAAACAGCGATCTGAAAAGAGTCAGTATAAGAAAAAAATTAGTGGTGGGGTTATAGGGAGTAACAGCCTGTCTGCCTGTCATCTCTGATTAGCTTGTCTAGGAGGTTCTGTACGTCGTCATCGTCGTCATGTTCTGTGAGTCTTCTTTCGAAAAAAGATAATGGTCATACGTGTGTGTTTATTTCTGTTGTGTAGTTACCAAGGCGTGTTATTAGAGGGTTGTGGTATTTCTCTAGGTTTTTATAAGTGTCATAAGCTAATTACTTAATGAATTCTTCTAGTGTGTGCATTTTTAGCTCGCTGTGTACCAGGTCAGCTGGTGCTGTGTGCAGTGCTTTTGCCATCATTCCTAATATTTTGTTTTGGAATTTTTGTAATTTTAGTATATATGTTTTGGCAGCATACCCCCACACCGGAGTTGCATAGGTTAAAGTGGGTCTTATAGGTGAATATGGGTCTGAAACAGTGTGGTATGCTGTTTAGAGACATACTTCGGAGCTTGGAGACGGGAGGTCAGAGCTTGGGAGTAGGAGATGGTTGCGGAAGAGGATGGGTTTGTGTTTTGGGATGGAGCCATGATAGGACAGGGAGGTAGGACGGGGTTAGCGGGTGAGGAAGGCCCGGGGATAGGCGACAGGGGATGTGGGTGAGGGCTGGTCTGCAGTATGCCAGCCATAGCCAAAATTAATCTTTCCAGGATTAGGGAAAACCCAGGAGAAAACATCATCCGTTACTCTGACCGAGATTTCACGTCGGAACTTCTTGAACGTGAGACAGAGACGCTATCACTTAAGATTCAGAGGCATATATGTATAAATTTTGGAGGGTATACAGACCCCATTATTTATACCATTGATTTTAGTATAAAATATAAAGACGTCGAATTAGACTAAAAGATGGAAAAACTTAATGTTATATCATAAGGTACTCTACTTTTTCTGTAGTAGGCTTTTGCGTATTTTTTTGTTTTCAGCTCAAAACAAATTAGAACTTGTAGAACTTTAATTATTATTAATTCCCGAAAGGGTTAAAATACGCATATATGTTGTAATCAAAATCGTTGAACATTGCCGGTGTACTGTGGTGCGAGAAGGTTTCTGAAACATTTCTTGCTGTACTTTAAAATTATTTTAAGTACAATCTCATTTTTATTTATTAAGCATAGAAATTTCTAAACACTAAAGCTAGAGCCGAAGGAAATAAGATGGGACATTGTCTGTACTATAGACAATGAGTATCCACCGCCAACCCTCATACATTCTTTTGATGTTTGTAGATAGCACCAGGACTGGCCTTTCCTTTCCTGTCACTCAGTATACCAAATATAATAGTTTACTTATTAATTATTATTCTCATTACAATTATTAATTAAACGTTGTGCAAGTGGCTCAGCAACATCTACAGTCTAACATTTCATCAGGTATGGAATCACATACATTTATCTTTGCTTCTGTAGGTGAAGATGGAGCTGAAGGCGAAGCAGGATGAAGATGCGTTGTTCGAAAGCTTGCTGGAGCATGTCGGGACAGATGGAAAGTTCCAGAAGCGCTTCAACCTTCTCTTCAACATGGGCTTCATCTTCACCGTCGCTATGCCGACCTTCAATATCATTCTCGCCGTCACATTACCGTCACATTGGTGTTACGTTCCCGGACGAGAACAAACAAATCTTACCCTGGAGGAATGGAAGTCACTAACATTACCCAGGTGAGTATGCACCTGGCACAAATTATCCCACCATAAAAATAAGATTTTTTACACAATTTCAGTCAACCATATGTAAAAAGATTTGTGCTGCTATAATCATTGGAATGTAATAAGATATTCTACCCTTCGTACTTACCACCTCAGAGAGACAACCCCCCAGGGGCCTACTTCGGTAGGTACGGGTTTGGCGCACCCGGGGTCCCGAGCCAACAGTCTCCCTCGTGTGGGCTCCTCTTCGTGGTTGAGGGAGACGGTCAACAGGCCCATCCACGTGTAGGCCGTGCGTGGAGACCCGTGGAGAACGATTTTAGATTCTTTTCTAGTTTAGAGTTTAGGATTTAGTGAACAAAATTTTTAGTAGGTTTTGATGGATGTCTTTTATGTACGTGTATTTTTAATAGGTTTTGTTACATTTGTATAGTTCTTAGAAAGTTTTATATCTGGCTTTTGCCATGACTAGTTTATTAAAGGGCGCTGATGACCGCCGTAGTTGAGCGCCCTTATATATATATATATATATATATATATATATATATATATATATCAGAGAGACAAAACTAAAATGATTTCTTATTGAAGGTGAT
Source organism: Mantis religiosa (assembly GCA_030765055.1). Lineage (NCBI taxonomy): Eukaryota > Metazoa > Arthropoda > Insecta > Mantodea > Mantidae > Mantis > Mantis religiosa. The sequence continues at coordinate 41,262,375 of CM060958.1, read as the reverse complement.
ACACCATAGTGGTTCAATATATTGTAATTTGAATATAATTGAGTACATATTGTAATTTGAGTCTAACGGCCTTTATTTCCATTTCATTATCACGGGGCAGTATCGGTTACACCCCTTTTTGGTGTCATGTGGAATATTTTGATGGAAATTGTTTCAAATTCCGTGGCATGTGTGCTTATATGGAAGTTTTATGTTGTGGCTAACCTTTTCAGCTACATATCACAGTTGATTTTGCAGAATTCATTTGTTCTCTAGTGATTATCCTGGAATAAATAACACGTTTTTGTAAAATTGCCTTTGAAAATGTCTAGATCACGGACAGTGCGTACTAAATGTCCTGGAGTTCCAGGAAAAATAGTGTAAATCTGCTCTAAAGAACAGTAATTCTTCAGTAATAGACAAAACGTTGAGTGAAACTGGTAAGTGTAAGTGTGGGTGTGAGGTTAGGTGAGACCCCTGGTATCTCAAGCAACAGTATCCAGCAGTGTGTGAATACTTCAAGAAGAAAATTTTACTCCAATAATTTATACGAAAATACAGAGCAGATAGTGTAGACAGTAACTTTAAATCGGGAAATAAACATGGAAACTATGGATGAGGATACATTGGAGTTATATATGCAAAAAATTGAAGAATATGTGCTTGATGAAGGAAAGACTGTCACCTACCAATGGCTAAGCAGAGACTTAAATGTAAACGTAAACTTATCAAAAAAGTTACTGAATACCTTTACGAAGCAACATGAGAAGATTGTGCATACAACTTATTTTCTGAGTGGGCTGTTAAAAGATGAAGTCTCTTACAAAGTATTATTAGTCGAGGAAGATGATTTGGAGAAAACAAAATCAAATTTTAAAAAGATCTTTTCAGAACATGTCTACAGCGTGCAGAAAGACAAGCAAATTATAGACCTTAATTCTCCCTACATTATAGACAGGTACAACAAGGACAAAAGTGATATTGCAATATTGAATACTGAAGCTGTGGAGAGACTGGCAGATGAAATTGACAGTTTAAAGATAAATGCCATAGCAGCTTCAGCTACTACAGATGCAAGAGCATGGCCAGCCGTTACGAAGAAAGCGACAACAGATGCTCATAGAGAGACTGGTACTGCAACTACTTCAGACGAAAAGGCAGAGACTAAAAAGGAAGAAACTGCAAAAAAGAAACAGATAAAGAGTGATGGAATTGCTGCAATGCTTGGAGCACAGAGTACCAAACTTCAGAATCAGGAAATGATAGTTGAAACGAGTAATGCAAATGATAAACCTGTTCAGAACTCAAAAAGAGTAATTTCAAAGTTTTTCAACAAGAACGCAGTGAAACAACAGAAAAAGAACAACCAAGTAAAACTGATAATTGTCGAGGATGAAAGTGATGAAGACAAGCTTAAAAAACGAGTCATTTATGATAGTAGAACTACTAAAAATAAAGTTAATACAAAAGTGAAACGCAAACCATTGCCAGTTCAAAAAGGAAAGAAAGTGAGCAGCTCAACTGTAAAATCAAACATTAAAAGGAAGGCATCTGATGATTCAACATCATCAACAAACATGAAGAGTATTGCATATGATTCATATTCAGAACATAATGATAATGAGGCAGTTCAGAAAGAGAAGAAAGCAAAGAGCTTAAAACACTCAACTGGAAAACCAAAGGCTAAAAGGAAGGCATCTGATGATCCTGCATCTTCAAAAAGGAGGAAAATAATTGTCTGTGTTTCAGATTCACAAGATGACAGTCATATCCTCGATAAAGGTTATGATGATTACGACCAGGATGATGACTACAATGGTAAAGGTTATGTAGATCTAACTACTGATGATACTGAGACACAAATTTTCCCTCTGCGACTATCACAGCCTAACTCTAACCTAGAGCTTCTGATGGAAAGTGACGAGAAAGGGATACAACCAACTCCACAAGGTGGAAAGACCCCTGGACGTAAACGTGAACGCAAGTTGAAAGTGAGCACCTTCAAGGATGAAGATGGTTGTGTAGTTACGAAGGGGTATGTTGATGAGAGCTGTACAGATAGTGAAGGAGATGAGAAATGGATGAACGATAGGACTGAAGACAATAACAGCAAGAGGGAAGGATAAGAAGTCAGCTACTTCAGAACAACCAGCAAAGAAGAAATGTTATCTACAATAAATAAAGCAAAGAGCGCTTATGATTTTCTTTAAGAAAAAGTAGTTTTGGTTTTGATTATAATATTCTTGTTTATAATATGATTATATCACGTCATAAGTTGATGTTATAATATTTTATTTTTGAGTTATCAGTAATGTTTTCTTTTTCAGTTATCAATAATGTTTTTTTTTAGTTATCAGTAAATTATATTTTATATTTGCATTAAAATTAAACTTCTAACCGTTTGCCTTTACTTATTTAAGATGTAGTGAACTTTTGGTTTAAACACATCTTGTTTTATTGTGATTCTTCAGTCTGTAAACTTGAAAAAATTAGATTTGGTTGCTGAAGTGGACACTTGAAAAACTTATGAACAATATTGAAATTAATTAGAGTCAACTGAAAAATTCAATGCCATGACCGGGATTTGAAGAAAGGATCTCCTGGTTTCCGTCCAGGCGCTCTAACCCCTTGAGCTACCTTAGCCAACATGCCGACGCGACCTTAAACTCTCCAATTGCCTCATTACAGTTTCCCAGTAAACCACTTAAGAGTTCTCATATTCGAGATACACATTCGTGGCGACTTATTATTGTAAGTACTTAAGTGTCAGGATTTTTATTTTTGAACTCTTAATGTAAAATTTATATTGAGGAATTACGCCTTGCAGAATTAATCCTTTCAAATACATTACTCCTGTATATAGACGATTTTAATTAATTATAGCCAACTGAAAAGTTCAATGCCAGGGCCGGGGTTTCAACCACGGATCTACTGGTTTTCGTCTAGTCGCTCTAACCCCTTGAGCTACCATGACTAACATGCCGACGGAAACCAAGATATCCGTGGTTCAAATTCCGGCCGCGGCATTGAATTTTTCAGTTGACTGTAATTGACTAAAATCATCCATATACAGGAGAAATTTATTTATAAGGATTAATTCTGCAAGGATTAATTATTCAATATAAATTTAACATTGAAATTGTTGAAATAAAACTCGTTTTAAAAATGTTAAATAAAATGATATTTAAAAAGTAATAAAACATTGAGTTTACCAAACAAGTGAACAGAGATCTTACCTTAGGGAAAGCATAGGGATGATTGATACATAGAATACAAGGTGATCCTGACAATGGGTCAGGTATGCATTAACGTATTGTTAATTTTGAGTTTTTAAGCTACTTTGAATTCTCTATGTTTGTTTCTTTCTCTCAGTAACCAATTATGTCAGGAAGATGACATTATTAACAGAATTTATATAGTGTCTGACAAATGTTGTGCCATTTTAATAATGCTCTATCTTAAATACTTTCAAAATTCAAGGATGGAAATCTTGAAAACCTGAAAAATATTTTTATTGTCTATAAAATTTGTTCCTACCAAAACTGTGGCTCTATCCGCTGCTGAAAAAGATGGAATAATGTAAAGAAACTTTCCATCTGTTAGTATACCGGTTTTCAGCAATAAGTTTTGATAACTTTATAGAAATATAAAAATATGAACATAGCATATTTCACATTACAAAGATAGGATGTATGTAGCACCTCCCCTTAACAAAGGTATTGTAAAATTCAAATCAATAACATGTAATATCATTGACGTGGTTAACACTCTTAACGCCATAAAGATCTGACTTTGGTGTACTTTAACGAGATCTATTTTTTTAAAGTTATTCAAAATGAAGAGGTTTCGAAGATTATTCTAGAAAATTCTGTAGGTACATTTCATTTGTATGACAACCTGCTAAATGTGGACATTTCAATACAAATCATTAAGGCTACTTTTAACGAAATCTAAATATTTGGAAAGTTTTCATGTTAAGGGTTGTTTGGGGTAGGTGTTGTTTCTTTAGAATCTTCCTGAATCTATTCTCGAAAGTCATTGCAATTAAATACTATGTTTGGTATTTAACCAACTAGTCGTTTTGGAGTTGTCTTGTTCGTGGACTTTATTGATTCAGGCAGTCCTAAAACGTGTATTTTCGATTATATCACAATATCGAATTTTCACGTGGAATGCAATATCTTTGAACGCACTTTGTATCGTTAAAGGTAATTTAATACAGTTAAAATGGTTGTGTAGCTCCAATATCACTTCTATATACATTTGCAAAAGTTTTTCCAACATGTGGTACAGCCTTTTCAATTTAATATTAAGTTTACACAGCTTAAGTCTTCCATTTTCCTGACATCAAGTATAATGGTTTAGGGTGCTAGCATTTGGAAGAAGTTCTCTCTCTCTCTCTCTCTCTCTCTCTCTCTCTCTCTTTACTTTACGTCCTCGACATTCGTCTTAAGGGATAAGGGAAAACTCCGGGTAAAAACCTTATCCAGATAACTCACCCTGACCGAGATCGAACTCGGAACCTCTTGAATGTGAGGCAGACACGCTAACACCTACGCTACCGAGGTGAGTGTTCTCGAGTTCGATTCTCTGTTTTAACTCTAGTCTCTCTCTCTCTCCCTCTCTCTCTTGAATGTTGGACGAAAGCATCAGTTGTTTCTCAACTACTACAGTTACCCTTCTTTCATTTAGTTTCGTTTTCGTATTTCTATGTTTTTAACTTTCGGGTACCTCAAGTAAGGACTTTTGTGGATTTCCCTGGCAGTAGCTACCTTTGGTTCTCTCAGATCATCCCTTCTTTTTGGGGCTGATAGCCACAGTAGTCTCACTTAGGCTACAGTGTGAAAAGTGTTACCTTCCATTAATCCTTAACTAGTATCATACTTTTTAATTCCGTACCAGGTATCATGGTGTATGAGACACTCCGGGTCTTTGTTATAAAAAATGAAATGATCCTAATAAATTTATACTATGCCTGTCACTCACAAAATACAATAAATTAGTAAGGCAAATGTAAATTTGAACAATGGATTGACACAGAAACTAAACTTGGATGCCAGAGACGATTTGTTGTTCTCATAGTCTTTTGACTCATTCAAGAGTACAGATATGTCTAGAAAGCACTTCCAAAATCTAAAAATAACTGTCAAATGCAAAACTAAATGTATAAAATCAGTACATGTTGTTTACTATCATCGGATTGTGGTTCCATTGTTTAACTATTTAATATTTTGTATCCTTAAGATATATCTAATTATTCTACAAACACGACTCAGTAAATACTGTCACCCGAACATCGGAATTCCCGAGAGAACCAGCTGGCATGTAGGGGCTAGACGGGAAGCATTCACGCCTACCCATTTATCTGTGTAGCGCTCACGGGGGGATGGTTAGAAGACCATCGCGAGCCACTCTACCGTCTCTTTCCCCTCCCCCTGACGTCTGGAACAATCGGAATGATTGTTCCGAGCCAAAAGCTTCCATATACAGCGATCTGTCTATATAAGGGTCGCAGTGGGCGAGTCAGTTCAGTTCTTGGCGAGCAGCCGTGAAGAGCGCAGTGCTAGAGAATGGACTAGAAGACTGCATACGTGTATCAGGAGTTCTTAGTCAGCTCTAGAGAAAGTTGTTGTGTGGCAAGTTGCCGAGTAGAGAGTGTTCCGTAATTGTGAGTGTTGCGCAATAGTGAGTGTGGAGTGGACCTGTACAGACGAACTGGTGGATTGCAATTGTGTGCGCTACGTAATTCTATGTAATCGGCAAGTGTACCAACTGTAATTCGGTGGAAATAAAGAACATTTTAGTTTGTGCAACTGGACTTTTAATGTCACGAACCCACTAAGTCACAATACACAATTCTATTAACATAATATCATATAAATAAATGCTAACACCGAAGACCAAAATGTATAAAAGTAGTTACGGTATCATATATCTCGCAGACGACAATGAAGGTTTATTCAACTGTAATGAGACGTCGGATAAAGCGAGTGGCTTTATCTTCACTGCCCTAAGGTAACTCTTCAACAAAAGAAAGCACTATAATGTCAGTTGACTGAGACAGGGGAATAATAAGTATCTCTAGCATCTAGCTGACGTTATGATACCAGTTAAGGGTTAAATATCCTATATCTAGTCAGTGACACACATGCCGACTGGAAAAGGTGGCCATATATCTTCAGGGAAAGGAACTAGTTCTGGGATAAAAGTGACTGGTAACACCAGTTAACACTTCATACAAAACATGTACAGTTGAAGAGGTGCATCACGTTCATGGAACTGGAGGTGTTCATAGGAGTTGCGGAAATCACTCTGCACGAATACTTTAAGTTTGGGCAGGTATCCACCAGATGGATTCCTAAATCTCTGAATGCAGCACAAACACAACAGCTGATCTCTACCAATGCCACGGAACGAGATTCAGAAAGTATGATGTTCAAACCCGTGACAGCAATGACACTTGGCCCCACCACTATGAACCGGAGTCTAAAGACGAGTAATTGCAGTGGGAGCTTACAGACGGCACCCTATATGTAAGAAGTTCCGTACAGCACTTTTAGCAATTTGTAATTTGTAATTTATTTCTCATCTTTCCTTTTACAACATCAAATGAAAATACAAAATCAAGATTACAATTATAAAATCCATACTGAAAAATGCCATATATTCTTAAGTCCTGGAAATCCTATCATGCTTCCCACCTTGACTAATAATACGGTCCCCATGCACCTAACCCTAGGATTTTGTGTATCGGAGGCCCTCTACTCCTTGTTACAGATTTTGCCATTTCACCTATCCCACTCTACATTTTTCCCTTAATTGTTCTTAGCCATCTCTCTTTAACTTTCCCTAAATAATTCCCTAAATTTCTCCTGTTCTTATCTCTTTTACTGACAATATTTTTCGAATTACTACTTCACCACCCACCAAATTGTCCCATTTACGTAGCCTGCTCTCTCCATATCTTTGACTGCAATATAATATACAATGGAAATCTGCATTCTCTTCTCCACACAATGGACAGTTATCTAGCTCCCTCTCTTGACCTATACCTTTCAAGTTTCTCACTCCTGTTCTCGCCCAAGCAAAACCTTCTCGCCCTAACTTACTACATATATCTATATATCTTTCCCTCCCCCAGGCTGTTTTTATTTCTCTATATAATCTTAGTGAGCTTTTGTCACTTGTATTGGCAAAAATGTCTTGTCTGTCAATATCTTCTAATCTAATCTTAACTTCTTTGCAGAAGCCTATATACCCATACTCTGCATTTATCCAAGAATGACCCATACCTATCTGCTTCAACATGTCATTCATTTTGTGCGTCCAAAACCCACCCCAGTTACTTCTCTTTTGAATATGAAAACATTCTTTAATAATATTGCCATCTTCCAAGTTCACTCTTAGTAAAACGGCCACAATCCTTTGAAACAAAGATGAACTCTATCTCATTGACTGTTTGGAATTAGGGTTCGCCATTAGTAACCATTAGTATGTGGAGACTTTTGTAAAAGTATCATTCAAAATAAACAGTTGGAAACTACAGTTGCCATCACTGGGTTTCCAGGTATTGCCACACCTACCGTTCTCTCCTAATTTAGCCCGTTCTGATTATCACCTATTCGAACCTATGAAGTGACAGCATTACGCTAGCTTTCAGCTATTCTGCTGAAAGGTGTGATGGGCTTCAGAAAAATGGAGGGCGTACAGCAGTTACTTCAGAGATGAATTAATAGAGACTATGTTGAAAAAGTGAATGTTCTGCCCAGACATAGAGGATCCTGGTGAACTTCTAAATCAATATGGAAAGCCTCTCATTATAAATTAAAACAATTGACAGTTTTAACTAATTTCACTGAATCATGGCCCAAAAATAAACAAAATGCCATTACAACATTCGATGTACGAGTACGTTAAAACTACAAAAATGATGTATACAAAGGGAAAATGAAGATCATGTAATTTATATTTTTGTGCAGGTGTAAGTCGAACTATTTGGTAAAAGCAGAGACAATAACTAAATATATGTTTTGACCAATTATGGATAACTTTAAAAGTTCATCAGTTACAAGCTCTGCGTCCGTCCTAGAACATGCTGGATAGAGTGCAGTAACATCATTACAGATAGATATACAAGCGCCTCATAATTCGCACTAACAAAATTTGGTGATAAGCAGAAGGATTTTTCGTCATAATTCTCAGTTAACACCTCCTTGACGAAGATACACAAATAAAAACTATGGCACATCTAGTGCCAAAGACGTCTAAAGTTTGACAGACGTAGTTTTGGAGATACAAAACAGATTTTTGTTCCCAAGAAAGACTAAACTCGGTTTGTTTTATGGTAACATTTGGATACTTTCACTGATGGTTCAAGATGCTTCCGAATTACGCCGTTCTCGCTGGGATGCATGGGACACTTTCGTCCTATAAATTAACATTACATTGTCAACAGAAAGACACGTACAGTAATATATTAGACACCATTCCTCTAAAAATGTCAAGATCATGACGTGTCGAACAATTAGTAATAGTTTAGCAAACTATAAACTACTTAAATTCGCTTTAAGGAAACTGATGAATGAAATTCAGCTCGTTTCCGTAATTTTGAGGATTGAGGCTTCATTTTTTGGACATATAGGAATAAAAAAGTATATTATCCTGCTAAGTGGAATTTCTCCAAATCCAATACTTATTTATTTATTACGATTGCTTTATGAAAAATGAGTGTTTTTCTAAAAAAAAATCTGTCTTCTCGTGCAGTTTTTCGAGTAAAGTAACTAAACATTCTTTGCAATACTATATAAGCATATAATAATCATTTAAAATTTCGCTGATCTCGTAGCTCAGTCAGTAGAGAACCTGCCTGTCATGCGAGCAGTCCCAGGTTTGATTCCCGGCTGGGGTGGGGATTTTTCTCTAACCAACCTGGAAGTATGAATGAGAGTGCGAATGTGGGCGTGACCTAATGACTAAAACCCAATGAATACCAGTTAAGGCCTTCGATATGTTCCAAAGGAGAATGGTCGCCGGTATGACCATTGCAATTAAAGGTAGAGTATAAATGGAACAAATAAAAATATGATTTATTCATCGCATATTTAATATATGGAAAAATAGTTTATATCCTAAAAAGGAAAATGTCTACTCTATCTGCAGAAAATTTATTGTATAAAAAATAGTAATACCCCAATCAAATATTTTATTTATCAATATGTTCATTAATGGTGGTTTAGGGAAGTTGAAAAATATTCGTTTTGTCAGAAAGTATATTTTGTTTACTAATTTTTTAATGTGTTATATTTTATGAAACTGGAAGTTCAAAAAATGACCTTCATACACTCCTAACAAAGGATATTTAAATAGCATGGACCTTTAACCAAAGTGTGATTTTGTCAATTTTATAAAGACATAGGATTTTTAAACTTTTATCTCTGAAAAAGGTTCCAGAAGGTATTATGAACGAAAGTGACAAATTTCGCCCCTAACTGTGAGAAGCAATTCAGAACATACATTAATGGATTGTCGATATGCTCAAGTTAATAAAAATTGCTTAATATGATTTGAATGAACTCCACAAATTATCCTAATCATCATATTTTGTAAAATACTAATTTTCATTGCTTAAGGATAATTACGCCCCAAGAATAATACCACAATTAACATACATAAGACTTACGGACTTTCAGTAGTACATTATTAATAATACTATGGCTCAAAATTCTTAAAGTAAATGATCTTATGATACTTAAAAATGATTTGCTCAACATGATTTAATTTGGATAGATCTAAATCAGTGTAAATACGTAATAATTTAGCAGAATATCTAGAACCAGCATTAAAATACAATAATTGGATTATTTCTAGGAGTAACAAGACGAGTGAAGATGCAGGAGAACCTCACAGCAAATGTGAGATGTACGATGTTGTACTTCCTTTGAATCCCAGCACTGTCAACGAAACAGAACTTAACATAACAAGTAAGTATCAATGATATAATAATTATTACTGATTATGAACAAAATTTCTAGCTATTACACAATCATTTAATAGCGAAATGATGTTTAATCACTCCTTTTAGATTGTTTATAATTTATTTTTAAACAATGTTCATAAAGTTTACTTACCAAAATTTAAATTCGGTTCAAATATTCAACGCTATAAATGCTGTAATATTTTTTGGGGAAAAATTAATGTTGGGTGACAACTGGGTTCATCAAACACTGGGAAGATGTTCATAAAATCTTCAGTGTTGGGTAAACAGTGAGACAAAACACTGGGAATAGATCCGCTGTTCTCTTGTTCAACATATAGCATTCTGCAAATAATGCCTTGAAACATCGGAAATTTCTCGCAGAAAAGCTCATTCTTTACAGAAACGCACCAATCTAAGGTGCGTTGAGATCTAAAAAAATTATGTATTGATACCAATATTTTAAAATAACATAGGTAACTCAATAAGTCTGACAAACTCTGATATATAAGGGTGTGTGTGTGAGTCAAACGTTTAGATTCGCTATTATCTAAATACAAGTGTAGGTTTTGACAGA